>JASDDO010000019.1:563214579-564452229 GCA_030015575.1 Agapanthus africanus
GGAGTCAGCAAAGGCCTCGATCTGGAGGTCTTTTCCGCCATACACCAAGAACATCTCCTTAGTCCTTCTCAGGTACTTGAGAATGTTCTTTACCGCTATCCAGTGTTTCTCCCCAGGGTTTGACTGATATCTGCTTACCACACTCAGTGCATAAGCTATATCTGGTCTGGTACACAACATCGCATACATTAAAGAGCCTACCGCAGAAGCGTAGGGTATAATAGACATGCGGTCCCTTTCCAAATCAGTCTTGGGAGACATCTCTTTGGAGAGGGTGATCTCGTGACAAGCCGGTAGATTACCATGCTTGGAATCTTCCATACTGAATCTTTTCAGTATGGTGTCGATGTACCTTGACTGTGAAAGTCCTAGTATCCTCTTGGATCTGTCACGATAGATCTGGATGCCCAGAATGTTAGAGGCATCACCCAGGTCTTTCATGGAGAACCTGTGTGACAAGAACCCTTTGACAGATTGTAGCATAGGAATGTCATTTCCTATCAAGAGAATGTCATCCACGTATAAAACGAGGAATACGACAGTTCGTGCTACAAATCTACTATAGATGCATGGTTCATCTGGATTTTTGATAAAGCCAAAATCTTTGACCGTCTCATCAAAACAGATGTTCCAATTCCGCGATGCCTGCTTCAGTCCATAGATGGACTTTAGCAACTTGCACACCTTTCCGCTGCTCCCACTCTGAATGAAACCCTCTGGCTGGTCCATATAGACGCACACCTCTAAATTTCCATTCAGAAAAGCGGTCTTTACATCCATCTGCCAAATCTCATAATCGTGGAAGGCAGCAATGGCAAGAAGGATCCGAATGGATTTCAGCATAGCCACTGGAGAAAAGGTTTCGTCATAGTCCAAACCAGGTCTTTGACGAAAACCCTTTGCAACAAGTCTAGCTTTATAGGTCTCAACCTGTCCATCTACACCAATCTTCCTTTTAAAGATCCACTTGCATCCTACGGGTTTTACCCCATCTGGAGCAACGTCCATCGTCCATACTTTGTTGGTGTACATGGACTCCATTTCGGTCCGCATTGCATCCAGCCATTTTACCGAGTCAACGCTCTGAATGGCCTGCTGGAAGCTAGTCGGCTCATCACTATCAATGATGCAATCCTCTCTATCCCCGTCTATGAGAAAACCGTATCTCTCGGGCGGATGAGACTGCCTACTACTCCTGCGGAGCGACATAGGAATGTCCTGATCTTTTAAACCCTCGGTTCTACTAAGCTTTCAGTAAAAGCTCGTGGTTCTGGAATTTCTTCCAGTTCTATTGCGCTCCCACTTATCTGATTTTCCAAAAACTCAGTTTCTAAGAAGTGGGCATGACGAGAAACAAAAACCTTTTGTTCCTCTTCGCAATGGAAGAAATATCTCTTGGAGTTCTTTGGATATCCAAAAAACTTGCACTGTACTGAGCGTGCCTCGAGTTTGTCCGCATGCTGCTTTTTGAAAAAAGCTGGACATCCCCATGTCTTAATGTGCTTAAGATAGGGTTTCTTCCCACACCACATCTGATATGGTGTAGTAGGAATAGTCTTAGTTGGAACTCGGTTCAGAAGGTATGCAGCTGATTCTAGTGCATATCCCCAGAATGATCGCGGTAACTCAGCGTTACTCATCATGGAACGTACCATATCCAATAGGGTCCGGTTCTGTCTCTCCGATACACCGTTATGTTGCGGAGTGTATGGAGGAGTAAGCTGAGAGAGAATTCCATTCTCTTTTAAGTAATCCAGGAACTCGGCACTTAAGTATTCACCACCTCGATCAGATCTTATTGTCTTGATACTTTTGCCTGTTTGTTTTTCCACTTCATTCTTATATTCCTGGAATTTTCCAAAGGCTTCGGATTTATATTTCATTAAGAAGACATAACCGTACCTTGAAAAGTCATCCGTAAAAGTAATGAAGTAAGAATAACCGCTTCGCGCATGTGTAGACATTGGACCGCATACATCGCTGTGTACGAGTCCCAAGAGCTCGCTCGCTCTCACTCCGTGTCCAGTGAACGGAGTCTTTGTCATCTTTCCTTTTAGACAGGATTGACAAGTTGCATATGGTTGATATTCGAACGGATCCAAATATCCTTCTGTATGTAACTTCGTCAACCTTCTCTCATTGATATGACCCAGTCTACAATGCCATAAGAAAGCCTGATTTGTTTCCGGAGACTTTCTTTTGTGTGTATTCTGGAAATTGAAAATCTGTGGTTGGTTTAATACGTATATTCCATTGTTTAATGTACCTGACCCAATCAGAACTTGATTAAGGCGAATGTTTACAACATTACTTACAAACGCAAATTCATAACCTTCTTTAGAAACTAATGATACAGAAATGATATTACAAGTTGCATTGGGTACAAAATAACAATTACGCAAAGCCAAAACGTGTCCATCTGACAACCCCAGGTGATAGTCCCCCACGGACTCAGCATCCATGCCAGCTCCGTTTGCAACTCTGAGGGTCATATCACCTGCCTTCAAAACCCTACGGTTTCTCAACGCCTGCAAAGAATTACAGATATGAGATCCTGATCCGGTATCCAATACCCTTGAAGTAGAGTTTATTGATAGACAGTTTTCAATAACATACACACCTGAAGCTGAAGCCGCAACTCGCATCAGATCCTGTGTTCTGGCCTTCCAAGCCCTGCAATATTTCTTCCAGTGTCCACTCTTGTGACAGTAAAAGCATTCTTCCTTTCCCACAAGTTTTCCCGCTTCCTTTGTTGCTTTTGCCTTTCCCTTCGTATCCACCTTACTAACACCGCCCCTTGGTTTGGCGGGGGTTTTCTTCTTCTTTCCCTTGGCTTTCGCCCTGGACCTAGAAGAGGAAGATCCTCCTACAAACAAAGTGGATGTTTCCCTACCTTTCTGTAGGGTGCCCTCTGCACTTCTCAGCATGTTGAGGAGTTCTGAAAGTTCAACTTCCTTTTCTTGTAACTTGAAGTTCAGGATGAACTGGGCTTAAGTGGAAGGAAGGGACTGGAGAATCAAGTCCGTATAGAGCTCATTCTCCAACGTGGTCCCAAGGTCCGCGAGCTCCTCAATGAAGCCAATCATCTTAAGCACGTGTTCCGCTACCAGTGATCTGATGGCCAATCTCGCCGAAAACAGCTTTTTCGAGACTTCGTATCTGGCGATACGGGATTGCTCTCCATACAGTTCTTTTGTATGAAGAAATATGGATTCAAGGTCCATATTCTCGTGCCTCCTCTGGTGTTCATTGTCCATAGAGGCAAGCACGAGGCACTTGGCCTTCGCGCAATCAATCTCCCAAGTCTTACGGATTTCCTTATCAGCGACGCTGGAGGTGGGACCTGGGGCAGGGGGAGCTTTGGTGGTAAGGAGATACCCCAACTTGTCGTAAGTGATTGCCATTTTGACATTCCTAAGCCAATCTTTGTAGTTTGGCCCTGTCGGTATGTTTTTATCTAGTAGTAACTTAAGTCCAGTCATGTTGTTTGGTCGCTGCAATTAGGAGAGAGAGAAGAAACACTTTAGCATGATACTCTTGCAAGTTTATAGTGGTTTTTAATTTATCTAGACAGGATGGCTCCCACTGTCTCTCGAATCCCTCCTCAAACCAAAAAGGAAGATTTAGTCAGGATCAATCTCACCGTACAATACTTGCTTAACCGTTCAGCCAGGCTAGTGTCGGTACTTCGAGGGAGGTTTTCCAACGCTTTCGCGAAGTTCCTTAATTAAATAACCTCTTTTTCTTGGGGGCGCAGCCCACTAACACCTTTCTAGACACCTACTAGGTTTATAGCATTGATCGTTAAGCGAGAATTTTCCCGAAGAGTAGCATATACTCACAGTAGGATCGGGATCCAAATATCATTGCGTGACAAAACTGAAGGAATCCTACCAGAATCATCACACTCCAAATGGTATGCAGCGCCAGCAAGTTTCAGTTCTTTTGAAACTCCCGATGTGGATTTTTTTTGCCCCATGCTCTTATGACCTTGACTTTGGCCAACAAATCATAAGTCACATGTCAAGTTCTACCCGTCATTCTCTAAGTTAATTTGAACCCACCCGCACCTATCCTTGACTTTGGCCAACAAGGCAGTACGACTGTCCCAAACCAACACATCTATTTATGCTGCACATGAATACCCAATAGCTACCAATCACTATGCCTTGACTTTGGCCAACAAACATAGCTTGAATACTATTGACCATCCATGTGAAACGACGGAGGGCTACGAATGGTTTTGGCGAAACCGTGAACGTAGTGAACTTGATATAATCGATGGAACGAGATAGCTTTTAAAAGGAGTGGTTTAAGCTCCGCGTTTAAAAGTTATTTTGAAAAGAAACCGAGTGGTTTTTGAAAGTGTTCCAACGACTTTTACTTTGGTTTATTTTTCTTGCATTAATTTTAATGCGTCCCATCAATTAATCCCACCATTGCAGAAAACAACGAAAATATGACGTACGCTTATGCCATCCGCATTCGCCACGGGGTCCCGTCATCACCCGTTAGGTTACTTAACTAATGACAGAGCGGGGGCTGGACTAGCGCGGATGCAAAACATAAGCAACGCCTAAATAGATATCTACATATAGATATATACATTCGTCAGATGCAATGATAGCCATTCCAGATCACAGATGAATACATTGGTATACTAGGAATCCGCAATTCGTACGAGCCTGTAACGAAGAGCGGATTACACGGTCGCGATGAATAGCCAAACCCCACCCTAGACCCCTACGGGTGCGGCAAACTACCCGCCAAGTATCCGAAGCGAAGCAACCTCCCTCAATGACGTGAGTAGGCCACTCGGCACTTCGAGGTACCCGGTAGTTTGTGCACCCCACCTTGGGTCTATCCTAGGAGCAAAAACAGTAAAAAGAAATTATACAATGACGGCTACAACCCCGACCCGGTTGTGCGGCCAAACAAATAATATTACATCAATTTACATATTACAAGAATTGAAAGATAAACAAAACTCTCATCTCACAATTCCCCCCGGCTATTCATCCGCGACAATCCAACGAATTCATATACACAATCCATCAACATTACAGATCATAGATATGTATACCCCCACTAATCGACGTATAGCGATTAGCAGACGTTCAATACATATATAACATTACAGATATAACCCATTAGCCAAAGTCTACAGAAAATCGACCAAAATACGGATTTGTAACCACCACAAAAACAAATTTGTTCTCTGGAAATTCTGGGCAGAAACAAACCATCTCCAAAATCACAAAATACCACCAGAAACAAACTGCAGGAGAAACGATCCACGGCAGAGTCAACTCGGCCGCGGATCCGCGGCAGAAGCTGCGGTGAGTTGGTCCGTTTGCTGGATCATTTTTCTTGCCTGTTCATTAAAAAGCCTGAGCCGATTTTTAAGACATGATTTATTATTTTTGGAGCAGAAATAAAAATTGGCAGAAACTAGGATTTTCCGGGGTGTTTCGCGGTTTTTTGTCCGGTCGAAATTATACATACTTTGCTAACATGCTAGGGTGTGTTTAGTTTGGCTCTGATACCACTGTAAGTCCACGTTACCTCTCCCGGTTCTTTCGGGCTTGCGGAAATGGTGAAAAACGATTTTTAGGGTTTATGTAACATGGACTACGAAAACGGATCTTGGCTAAACTACACACTAACTAACAAGAGAGTTATCTACTCGGTTAGGGGTTATACCTCAACTTGAACTCTTTCTCTTTGACTCTTGATGGTGGTCGGATGGTGCTTTCCTCGTTGCCTTCTCTTGTCGAAGATGGATCCACCGGAGGGTTTCTTCCTTGAGCTCCTTTCTCGAACTTTGAGAAAACTAAAGTCTCCGGCTTTCTAGACCTTCAACTTTAGGAAGAGTAGAGAGTGGCTTAGGGTGTTTTATCTCCTAGGAGTGGTTTCTCAACTCATGAGAATGATTCTCCTTGAACTAGAGGAGGAGGAAGATGAACAGAGGAGAGAGAATGGTTATGATAGAATGAGAATAGTTTTTACAACCATAACAATATATGTGAATTATCAACTTAATAATATTAATCCAAAATGAAAAAGGTGATGGTTGGTTTGATAAGACCATTATCATTTCATATTAAATGTTTTTGCAAAGATCAAAGAGCATCTTAGCAAAGAAATGATGATGGTCAAAGTTTCAACCATGGTCAACTAGTCAACCTTGGACAACAAGTCAACAAACCCAACCATGACACAATTTCATTTAAATAAAATTATTAATTGATATATCACAAATTCATTAGGGTTTGGAAAAAGTCGACTGTCAACTGTGCATACGCACCCGTTCCAAAACCCTAATGAAAAACTTCTTCCTCCGCCTCAATCAACTGTGCATACACACCCGCATTCGTGTTCCGAGGAACATGAATACTACTGAGATAAAACTAACCCCAAAACATATACTAGGATCCGGCTCAAACCAGAGCCCGCTGGTAATGTCTGTTCGGACGCCAAACGTGCACAAGTGCGCGGATGTGAACGAACCCTGTCGCAAAACCATGCGACCTCTACTCTGTTTTGCCCAAAGGCGAATAACCCTCTGTGTAGGACTCTAAAGACTCAACACTACGCTGGCAGTGGGTTTAACTACAGACCGCAAGCGGCACTAGCTGTACGTAACGGTCCCCAGATAGATGCCGATAAGAAGACTGACGAGGTAAACCCATCTGAACTCCTACTGAGCCTGAATGTGACAATCTCCGTACAGTCCGGTCTGTTCGTCTGAGAACATCGCATAGCGGGCCTAGGGGGCGGTAAATGTCAGTCCCCTACTAGCGGTACAAGTCGTGTCGGAGTGTAGCCCAGAACACCTGAGATAACCCTGGAAACCTACCAGTCTATCTCGCTTGCCCTAGCCAGGGACTTTGTGTAATGGCTCTCCTAGACACAGCGTGATATCAACCCCCAATACCGGGAGATACGAATCCTGTCTAACCGTCACTGCCTCCAAGTGCTTCGGGACTGCACCCCAAAACTACATGTTTGCATGACTCCTTTGAGCCGTGGTAGGGTAGTAATCAAAGTACAGTGGGAACACACTCGAGGCGAAGTGACAGTGTCAAGTCAACGGACTAAGCTGTACTCATATCACCTGGGAACTGATAACTGACGATAGGTATAGTACCGACCAACAGTTCCCGATGAGTCCTGTCCAGTGTACTCGTAACCTAACGAGCACCCGCATACTATCTCAAGTACGGCGTACTGACGACTGTGGGACAGACCGTCTCCCAAGCTGGGATGAGAAGCGCATACGCTAGTCTACTCCGGAGTATCGATGCCCTGTCTCGATAGTCCTACGACTAGGGACCTGCATAAGGATGTGCTTATGGATTACCCAGCCCTCACGAGTGTGACTGCCATCACAACGCTGGTAATCAAGCAAAGATCCTAAGGGCTCCACTAATGTGTAAAGGCGATATGCTAAAAGAAACACATGCACAGATTAAAGCAGAAACAAACCAAGTAGCATACTACTATATTGAGCAAGATTGTCTATACAAGGTGAATATCCCAAGCTTCAAGTAATATACAAACTAGTATGATACAGTAATGGCCTCTTGGGCATATACACTAACACAATCTGTCCTTCGATCGGCGTAAACTCGAACTGTACCCGGCTGTCGCATAAAATCTGTCAATCTGCCGATGACTGCCTCTGTACTACGCTCAAACAAGTTAGACTACCCCCGGGCCTTCTGCTCAAAGCATCCGCCACTACATTAGCCTTGCCCGGGTGATATAAGATCTCACAATCGCAGTCCTTCACTAACTCCATCCATCGGCGCTGTCTAAGGTTCAGGTCGCGCTGCTGAAATATATACTTTAAGCTCTTGTGATCAATGAATATCTGGCACGACTCGCCATATAGGTAATGTCGCCAGATCTTAAGTGCAAAGACCACTGCAGCCATCTCCAAATCGTGAGTGGAGTAATTCTGTTCATGTTTCTTCAATTGCCGTGAAGCATACGCGATCACCCTATCATCCTGCATCAATACGCACCCTAGCCCTACTCGTGAAGCATCACAGTAGACCACAAATCCGCCTGATCCTGAAGGCAATGATAGCACTAGTGTCGTTGTCAGTAGAGCCCGTAGCTGCTGAAAACTGTGCTCACACTCCTCCGTCCAAATGAAAGGAACTCCCTTCCGGGTCAACCCGGTGAAAGGTGTAGCAATACGGGAGAAGTCCTACACAAATCGACTGTAGTAGCCGGCCAGCCCTAAAAAGCTGCGAACCTCCGTCACTGACGTGGGTCTGGCCAACACCGAACGGCCTCAATCTTCCTCGGGTCTACACATATATCATCTCGTGTAATCACGTGCCTCAAGAAGTCTACGCTGTCGAGCCAGAAAGCACACTTGGAGAATTTGGCGAAAAGATGATGCTCCATCAAGGTCTGCAGTGTAATCCACAGGTGCTGCTCGTGCTCCTCTCTACTCCGAGAATACACCAGAATATCGTCAATGAATACGATGATGAACAGATCAAGATACGGCCGGAAAATACGGTTCATCAAGTCCATGAATGCTGCTGGCGCGTTGGTGAGTCCGAACGACATCACCAAAAACTTATAGTGACCGTAGCGCGTGCGAAAAGCTGTCCTAGGAATGTTCTCCGGTCGAACCCGCAGCTGATGGTAGCCTGATCGCAAATCGATCCTCGAAAAGTATCCTGCCTCCTGTAGCTGGTCGAACAAGTCGTCGATGCGTGGCAAAGGATGCATGTTCCGCACTGTAACCCTGTTCAGCTGGCGGTAGTCGATACACAAACGCATACTGCCGTCCTTCTTCTTGACAAACAGGACTGGAGCACCCCAAGGAGAAACACTGGGTCGAATAAGTCCCTTATCCAGCAAATCATGCAACTGACCCTTCAATTCTCTATGTTCCGCCGGGGCCATCCGATAAGGCGGTACAGAAATAGGCCCCGTGCCAGGAACCAAATCAATACAGAAAGAAATATCACGCTCGGGAGGTAGCCCAGGAAGCTCTTCAGGGAACACATCAGGGAACTCTTAACAACCGGAACCTGATCCATGGGAACCTCTGTAGCTCTAGTATCGCAAACATAGGTGAGAAATCCCTGACATCCCTTCCTCAAAAGCTGCCTAGCGCGAAAAGAAGAAATCACACTATGAGGGGTGGCACCACGGTCCCCCAACACAACAAAAACCGACTCGCCGGGAAAACAAAATCTAACTGTCTTCTCGCGGCAGTCAATAGAAGCATAGCACGAGGCTAACCAATCCATGCCCAAGAGAACGTCGAACTCCAACATCTCAAGAAGGATCAAATCGACTGGAAACTCTCTCTCGCCAATACGGACGATACAGGATCGGAACACGTGCCTAGCAACAAACGACTCTCCTACAGGAGTAGTCACAACAAGCGGCTGATCAAGCAAACCGGACTCTCTACCCAAACTCGGCACAAAGTGTGTGGATACGTACGAGTGCGTGGATCCAGGATCGAACAACACGTGTGCATCAACGAACATACTGGAAGGATACCTGAGACCACCGCATTGGACACATGCGAGTCCTGATGCGTCAAAGAAAAAACTCACACCTGTCCTCCACCTGCGACTGACTTTCCCCCACCTGCGACTGACTGTCCCCTGCCGGCAGCTGGCTGTCCTCTGCCTTGATCACCTCGTCCTCTATGAACAAATCCTCCGTGACCATGACCTCTCTGTGCATGAGTCTGGCACGGAGTAACGGTAGGTACAATAGGCAACGCCGTCTGCGGTGGTGAAGGTGGTAGTGTGACGTGCGGTGCTGCTGCCTGCCTCCGGGGTATCCCAGGAAAATCTCGTACACGATGATATGAACTCCCGCAGCGAAAACATCCCGACGATGACCGCTGACCCTCCTGGGAATAGGAACTGAACAACCGGCCTCGCCCTAAATCTCTGCTACCTGCAAGACGTCTATCACGGCGCCGAAAAGGCTGTCTCTGCGTTGATGTATCCGCACGAACTCTTTTCGGCTCTGGAACTACCGAAGTCTCAGTAAGTCGCTCCTAGACTAATAGGGTCGCGTCCACAGCTGCTGCATATGTCTCGTAATGCTGTGTGCTGATCGCAAGAAACAGTGGTGTAAGCAAGCCTCGGACAAATCTCTTGACTCGCAACTCCTCAGTAGCCACTAGGTACGGAGCATACACTGATAGCTCGGTGAACAGGACATCATACTCTGCCACTGACATCTCCGGAGTCTGACGTAAAGACTCGAACCTGCATGCTCTAGCATCTCTGACACTCAGGGGAAGAAAGCGGGCAAGGAATAGCGCCACGAACTCTGTCCAGGTCATAGGAGGAAGACCTGCTGCTCTACCCTTCTCGACTGATTCGCACCATTTCTGCGCAAGACCTTCCAGGCGAAAGCTCACGAACTCAACCCATCTCGCATCTGCGCATCTAAGTGAACGACATATCCGCGCCATCCTATCAATGAAAGACTGTAGGTCGTCGGCCGCATCAGTGCCTGTGAAGACCGGAGGCTTCAACCTCATAAACTCTGACAGCGATACTGAGATGACCTCTGTAGCGGTAGGGACAACTGCCTATGCTGTGGGTATCACCGCGATCTCTGCAACGGGTGGAAATACCTCTGGTCGCTGCGCTCGAAGTGTCTCAACTAGAGATCCCATCATCTGGCGCATCTCCTGCATACTGGATCCCACCGTCTGGCGCATCTCCTGCACACCAGCCCTTAACATGGCAATCTGATCTGTCACGGCAGGAACAGCCTGCTCGGGCACAACCGGTGTACTACCCAGATCAGTCTTCGTCTCAGACGAGTCAACTCGAATCTCGGCCCTCGCGGCCGCTCTCTGCGCCCTCGTACTCTTTGGCGGCATAATGGCTGAAAGGAAAAATAGGATTCGATAAGGATACGGAAATCGAATCGCAGCAATGTATATACTCAAGAAGGAATTTTAAATCAACAAGTCCTAAGGTCTCCTTGGCGGAGTACCGTGTCGTGAGCATGCCGCGGAACATACGCACGCTACGCCACTCTGCTTCAGCTATCTACTCCATCATACCAGGGTCATCCTAGGAACACTCCGAAAGGTAAAACCTACGCTCTGATACCAACTTTGTTATGACCCGGAGTTTGGCCCGTGACCAGCACTTAACCACGTAACGTCTACAGGCGTAACGCGATTAAGTGACCCGAAACCCAGAAATCAAACCAGTAAACGTATAGAGTGTTTTAATGTTTTAAATGGAAGCATTTACAAAGGTGCTAAGAAATCTTAAATAAACAATGACCAAGATAGCAATATACGATGTCGTAGCGAAGATCATGAGCAACAAGTGGGAACATCACAGATAGAATAAACTGCATAAGTAAAGTCGGCTCACAATGAGCTCGACACCAAAATACCAATAATATACATCATCGTCCTCACACTGTCTATAAGTCAAATACATATATGGTAGATGGAGAATACTAGATACAACAGCGTGTACAAAAGAAGTAACCAGATACCTGTAAGTGCACGGCGGCGCCCCGGCCGTCAATCCGACGCCGGAGTGCGGAAGCGGTGAAAAACTTTAATTTTGCGGACTTAGCAAACCGGCACCATCGCGCACTAAACACCCGGATCGTAACCATTAACAAGTCTAAGCTAACTAGAATATGGGTTAGAGATATACCGACGATCCAAGTCCTCCGGTCTTCTCATCATCGTCCGGATCTCCTGCAGAATGTCCCGTCTCCTCCTCGTCGCCGGAAGTGCACCACATCGCCTACATCGTTTACGGGCTCCCACCTCAATGCCGAGGCAACTCGGGCACGAAGCCGGCTACTCGACGTGCCCAAGATTTGCTGTAGAATGTTTAGTAGAACTTGTGTCTCACTTTTGGGGTTATCGGAATCACCCTTTTGGTGGAGGAATGATACAAGGAGTATGTGGAGGAGTTATTGGATTTTGGAACATGAAATGAACCACACAACCCACACTACAATTTTTGGACAGCCCCCTATAGGACTTGGCCGGCCATGCATGTAAGAGGGTGAGTGAGAATGAGGGAGAAGTGTGATAGAATGAGAAAAACATCCAATAATACAATGGAGAGAGAAAAGAATGCCATCATGGAAAAAGAATCATCACAAAAACAAACCCACACTCAACACCACCATCATCACCTCCCAAAGTCCAACCATGATGAGAAAAGAAAAGTCAATGATGGTGCACATCATGAAAACCATCATGATGCTACAATAAGCAAAGACCCCCTCCACAAAAGCCTATTCGCAACAATGCAAATAAACGCTCCTCCACCAATCTTCGGCCAATGAACGGAACAATGGAAATTGGCCGAAACGGAAAGCAAACTGGCAACTCCAGAAAACTGGTCCCGTAATAAATTACAGGAAAACCCCGATACTGTGCATACACACCCGCATTTGTATTCCGACCGAAATACAAATGCAATGAGACAAAATCTACACTGTACTATACTAGGATCCGGCTTAAACCAAAGCAGGCTAGTAATATCTGTTCGATCCTGATCCGTGCAATATCGCACGTATCTGATCGAACCCTGCCATATAACCATACGGCCTATAGTACAAACTGTCCGATCCTGATCCGTGCAATACCGCACGTATCTGATCGGACCTTGCCATATCTCCATACGGCCTCTACAACCTTTCGCCCGAAAGCTGAGTAACTGAATGTGGGGGACTCTAAAGACTCATCAACACCTTGGTTGTGGATTTAACCACTAGCACGTTAGAGGTATAAGCCAATACATAACGGGCCACCAGGTATTGACCAAAAGGGACGTCTGTGAGCGAGCTCAGCCCGACACCCTACTGAGCCTGTCAGTGACAATATCCGTACAGTCTGGTCCGTTCGTCTATGAGTATCGCATGGCGGGCCTAGGGGGTTGGTAAAAGTCAGACCCCCAAAAGCGGTACAAGTCGTGTCGGAGTGTAGCCCAGAACACCCTGAGATACTACTGGAATACCTACCAGTAAATCTCCTTGCCTTGGCCAAGGACTTCGTGTAATGGCTCTCCTAGACACAGCACGACCTCACCCCTAATACCGGGAGAGACGAACCCCTGAAGATACGCTCACTGCCTCCATGTGGCTCGGGACTGTACCCAACTAAAACCTGTTTGCACGACTCCTTTGAGCCGTGGTAGGGTAGTAATCAAAGTACAGTGGGAACTCACACGAGACAAATGACGATCCCCAGGTCGATGAACTAACCTGCACACATGTCACCAGGGAACTGCCATCTGACGTCTGGTATATGACCAACTAGCATGTTCCCGGCGAGTCCTGTCCGGTGTACTCATAACCCAATGAGCACCTGTATACATCTTAGGTGATCCAACTGACACCAGTGGCTTGTGAGACCGGCCACCGCCCCTCGTCGGGGTCTCGACTGTATACACTAGTCTACTATGGAGTATCGATGCCCTGTCTCGAAACTCACACGACTAGGGACCTTTTAAGGATATGCTTATAGACCCCAGCTCCCACTTATATGATCGCCCTCATACTGCTGGTGGTCAAGCAAGAATCCTAGGGGCTCTATCAACGTGTAATAGCGACGTGTCAGGTCACCTAAAGCAGTACACGATGATAAAGGTAAACCAGATAGCATACTATCATCTCGAGTAAGACTGTCCTACCGGGATAGGTCCTCCATCAATCATTGCAATCACGTACCTGTGACCTTATAATTGACTCTGAGGGCACTATCTCCAACAATCTCCCACTTGCACTCAAGGCTAATTATTGCGATGTCGCATACTCACAGCCCGTGTGATACCGAACACCCAACTCCTCTACTAGTCAGTCTCACAATGCTCGTTTGCGAAACTATTGCGTTCGAGGAATAGCCTCAGTGAGTGGATCCGCTTTGTTGTCTCTTTCCATATCTCTCTATATCTCAAGTTCGCGGAGAAACCCATCTCCCGAAATGAGCAATACCTGTCTTAGAATGTGTCTGGATGTCTGATGGGACATAGCTCATAAATGAACTCCAAATCCAAACTTCTTAGACTGTATCGTCAACTGAACTTAATCAGTATCCTGCGCCATGCCTCCCTCAGTATTGCCTTGGACCACCTGTCCAAAATACTGCCCCTCATCAGAAGGAAAACTATAACTCTGACAACCTCCTTGTCGTCCATGTCACCTTGGAAGCCTGGAATGATAACTGTCTCCTGAATGAGGCTGTCGTTATCATATCCCTAGAACATCCACTTATGTTCTAAAACTGCTTCCGACTGTTTCTCCAGGATTGGATTAATGTCAACTTATTGCATCTAGTGCAAGAACAACATCTGGTGTGGTACTTGATATCTCACGATTGACTCAATTGCCTGAGCAAGTGATCTGCCAATCATGCCCGTCCCTCTCCCCTTTAGTCTGTAAGACACCTTTGGAGAGGGTGACTCCATTACCTGCAGGTACACTACCGTGCCAGGAGTCGTCCATCCTAAATACTCTTAGAATGTTGTCAAGTACCCTGATTGGGAAACCACCCAAATCTAGATCTAAAACCATAGATCTAGTAACCAGTATGTCTGATATAAAATCCATTTCCTTTGTGGAGAAACAACTGTGTGACGACCAAAGTATAACCGATCGTAGTGTAGGAGTTTCTTTTCCTACTCTGTGTATATCATCCAAATACCAGGATATCACACCCTACTACCTTCTCAACAGATCCATCCCCTATTGTGATGAAGTCAAACCCATGACTGTCACGTCAGAAACAGATGATCTATCTCCGCTACATCTGCTCTAGTCTATAAATAGACATAAGCAACCTGTCCACCAATGCTTCCGCTGCTCCCACTGACTACGACAACCCTCTGGCAGAGTCATATAGACGTACACTTCTAAAACTGGTTTAGAACGACGCTATACTCATCCTCCCGCCGGGTCTCGTAACCTGGAACAACAGCAATGGCAATTGTGGGTAAACAAGAACTTCCCTGTCACCGTCCTTGAGGCTACCGTAGTGCCTCTCGGGTGCCTGAAGTTACCCACCTTATCTGCGGAGTGGCCAATGGAATGTCAATCCACATTGAATCTTTAGGTTCTTTATCAAATCTTCAGTAATCGTTTGTGGTTCTGGAATCACTTCCAGTTCTACCATACTCCCACTACTGTTTTCTGAAAAAATCCATTTTTAATAAAACTGTGGCGAGTCTAGAACAATATCGCTATTGTTCATCCAGATGGTAGAAAGTCAACCCTCATCATAGCCTGGGTCAACCCACAAACAGCCATTACAGAAACGTGCCTTGAGTTGTCCAGTGTCTGGTTTTAATCATAAGCCGGACAACTCCCCGTACCTTAAAATCGTTAAGATATGAACTGTTCTATATCCAATATAGAAACAGAGGCACTGATTTAATTGAACCAGATTCAAATCATGCAGCTGTCCCCAGCGCATGTCAACTAAATGGAAGGAGGCCGATCAGCGTTACTCAACTTAGGAATACTTCCAATTATGAGTAACCTGAAAGAGAAGCAAGATCTCTTTATCATTACTATCAACTGAATACCATACACAAGTATCTACATCTTCGATCTCTTTGAAGAATCCTGATACTTGCTATACCTGGTTCTCTACTCTATTCAAATACCTATAACTTCTCAAAATTTGGACCCTGTGTTTCCGCGAAACACCTGTCTAAAAACTAGAGAAGTCATAAGTAAACCGAATATAGTACGAGGACCAACCCCTCTGTCCTGATGGACCCTGGACAACATACAATCCTTTGTATAAGTCCCTTGAGTCTGATAACTCATTCACTGTGTGTCGTAGGTTGAAAACTGTACTTATGGTTAAGAAGAATTACACCGCTGTTTAATGCTCCTTACCTAACCATCCACTGATACAGGTAAATGTCGTAGACATAATTTCAGAAAGGTATATCTCACTCTATGAAAATAGACGTACAGATATATCAATTTGAAATTGGTGCATAACTGCGGATATTCAAAACCAAATATTTGCCGACCGGCAAACAGCCCAGGTGATTTCCTCAAATATCACTGATTACAACGAATCCCGATATAATGAGGATAATCACCCAATTCCCAATAACTTACTCCCACTCATCATCTGTAAAACCATACAGATGTGAGAATCGTACCTGGTAAATACATACCCTGGAGTAAGTATCTAATCGGGAAATCAGTTTTCCTTTAACATTACACAGTGAAACTGAAACATTGAAATGTTTCGATGGGGTATCCTGGTATTCCTAGTAATGCCTCTTCCAGATTCACGACTGTAACCGTATAATTCTTTGCCATCTCTCCAAATCCCTTCATATGTCTTTAGTCTTTACCTTCTGCACACCCTTTTAGGCCAAATGGTTTTCTTCCTTCCCTACCGTTCGGCACCAGCCTATGGTTTGGAAGAAGACTATCCAATAAGCATAATGGGTGTACTGTCCCAATCCTAGGAACACTCGCAATGAGAGAGGGTGAAGATAAAAGACAACCGAATAAACCTTATTCCTATTTCTCCTGAACCAGAATCCATCCCCGAACTGGAACCAGTTCCATTCGAGTTCGTATATAACCATACGATGGAGTATCCAAATAAACTGTGGATCTTCGTAGTGATACGGAGTGTCCTGGAGAAATACAAAGGTGATGTGGGAGTGGTAACGAAATATTTGGTTTGGTCGTGAATATCTGTTGCAATTTACTTTGCCCTCTTACTAATCCCTTGCTTTGTCTGAACTTAATACCTTCTGCACACCATCGTTATGCTAATTGGTTTTCTTCATTCCCTACCGGTCGGCACCAGCCTAAGGTTTGGAAGAAGACAATCCAATTTGCGTAATAGGTGTACTACCCCTAAACCAAGGAGTACTCGTAACCTGAGAGAGGGTAAAAGGAAAAGACAACTGAATAATCCTATCCGTTTTCTCCAGAACCGGAAACCATCCTCGAATAAATTCTTTCGAGTTCGTATCTAACCATACGATGGTTTTGTCCAATGGAAGTGGACGTTCGTAGCAATACGGGGTGTCCTGGAGAAAAGGGTAAAAGTAGGAGTGGCAATGAGGTTTGCAACTCTGACAATCCAAAAGCCAGTGTTAAGAAGGTTCGGTCAACTTGGTCACTGAGTCATTGTCTTAGGGTCGGGTCAATGGTCGCTGCCAAAGAGAGAGAGAAAAGAAACACTCAGCGTGCACTCTAACCTAGATCAGAATGGTTACCAATTTATCTAATCTGGAAACCTCCCACTGTACCTCAAATTCTCCTCCAAACCTGAAAGAAGAATTAGTCGGGGTCACCCGAGGAGTATACCAACTCATCAGTGGGAATCGGGATCCAACTATCATTGCATGATAACGTGACGGAATCCGCTCACGCTATCACACTCCAGAAGGTATGCGCATATCTGGCAAGTTTCAGTTCTTTTGAAACTCCCAATGTGATTTCTGCCCCATGCTCTTATGACCTTGACGAAGGCCAACAAATCATAAGTCACATGTCAAGTTCTACCCGTCATTCTCCAGGTTGATTTGAACCCACCCGCACAAGCCCTTGACGAAGGCCAACAAGGCTATACGACTGTCCCAAACCAACGCATCTATCTATGCTGCAGAAAGGCAACAAGCAGCTACCATACACTATGCCTTGACGAAGGCCAACAAACATAGCATGAATACTACGTGCTACCCGTCTGAAACGACGGAGGGCTACGAATGGTTTCTGGCGAAAACCTTTAACGTAAAGAACTTGATATCGTTGAAGGAACTGATAGCTTTTTGAAAATATAGTGACGAAAACCGTTGCTAAAGAGGTCACTCCCGGTGAAGGGATCTCGGCTCTTTCCCCGTAGAATGGGGTGCAGGATATTCCAAATGAATACCACGGTGCAAAGCAAAAGTAATCGGCTATAGTGAAGTTAATGCCCTGACGCAAACTTTTTGTCCAAGGGGTCACTCCCGGTGAAGGGATCTCGGCCCTTGCCTCGTCGACTGAGGAGCAGGATATTCTAAATGAATACCGCGATGCAAAACAAAAGTGAACGTCCTTGCAATAACAGCTTTTTGAAAAGTGTTCCAACAACATCAGATTAGGTTTGTTTTTAAACTTGCATTGATCCGAATCAATGCAGTCCCATCAATTGATCACACCAAAAAGAACGAAAATATACTGATGTACGTATATGCCATCCGCATTCGCCACTGGGTCCCGTCATTACCCGTTAGGTTAGGTTACTAACGACAGAGCGGGGACTGGACTAGCGCGGATGGAAAACATATACAACATCTACTAATATATATACCAATATATTATATTCGCTCAAGGCGTGAAAGAAATGCAACATCACAGAAATGTACAGCATCACAGAAACAATACAGATATCTGGGATCCCCGGGTTTCACAGAGCCGCTGAAACCCGACGTTCCCCTGGTCGTGTGGATAGCCTGTGCAATGAAAACCTAGACCCCTACGGGCGCGGCAAGTTACCCGCCAAAACCTGAAGCGAGGCAGCCCCCTTCAGCTCCGTGAATGGACCACCCAGCACTTCACGGAATCCGGTAACTTGGGCACCCCTCCTGGGTCAACCTGTACCCCCTACGAGTGCGGCGAATAGCCCGCCAATCCTAGAGTGAAGCCCCCTCCGTCTCAATGCCATGAGATGCGGGCTTGTTGCCCTCCAGAACCCGGCTATCCGTGCACCCCTCCGCGGGGTAATCCAGTACAGAAAGTAAAATATACATACACCGGGTACATCGACCGCAACCAGGTCGTGCCCCAAAATAATAATACAAACAGGCAGTGACGGCAGTCCACATGTCGGACGCTCGCCCCGCAATATCAAATGTACATAATACAACAACAACTGTACTAGCATTGCATCCAGGCTATCCCCCACGACCGATCCGCAACATCACAGTAAAAACAAAACATCAACGTGAAAGTCACGTTCGCAAATCCGTCTAACCGGGCTATAGCAGTTAGACCGGATTTACCGATCAAGTGACATTCACGGTCGCAGATATAATGTAAATACTGTGAAATAATGTGTTTAAAATATCCGATCAATCAAATTTTAACAAGTGGGCCCCCAAGCAATACTGTAGCAGTTAAAGAAATTCTGGGCCCAATGTTAATATTCCAAAACCCAAATTTTAAGCCCACAAAGACACTGTAGAAATTTGGTGCAGTGATCTCCACAGTGTGCGGCGGAACAGCGGCGGGAAGGGGGTTTTCGCGGCGGTTCCGCTCTCCCATAGTGGAGTCACTTCATCGAATTTTTATAGTGCTCTTATATTTTCCAGTACATCAATATTTTACAACCTGAAAAATTTTTCGAGACCAAAAATTTTCAACAGAAAACTGTCGATAGGAAAAACACGGTTTTGGAACTTTTTGATCGATCGGAAATGCAAACACATTAAACCAAGCTAGACTAAGTTAATGGCGTGTCTCTGATACCACTGTAAGTGCACGGCGGCGCCCCGGCCGTCAATCCGACGCCGGAGTGCGGAAGCGGTGAAAAACTTTAATTTTGCGGACTTAGCAAACCGGCACCACCGCGCACTAAACACCCGGATCGTAACCATTAACAAGTCTAAGCTAACTAGAAGATGGGTTAGAGATATACCGACGATCCAAGTCCTCCGGTCTTCTCATCATCGTCCGGATCTCCTGCGGAATGTCCCGTCTCCTCCTCGTCGCCGGAAGTGCACCACATCGCCTACATCGTTTACAGGCTCCCACCTCAATGCCGAGGCAACTCGGGCACGAAGCCGGCTACTCGACGTGCCCAAGATTTGCTGTAGAATGTTTAGTAGAACTTGTGTCTCACTTTTGGGGTTATCGGAATCACCCTTTTGGTGGAGGAATGATACAAGGAGTATGTGGAGGAGTTATTGGATTTTGGAACATGAAATGAACCACACAACCCACACTACAATTTTTGGACAGCCCCCTATAGGACTTGGCCGGCCATGCATGTAAGAGGGTGAGTGAGAATGAGGGAGAAGTGTGATAGAATGAGAAAAACATCCAATAATACAATGGAGAGAGAAAAGAATGCCATCATGCAAAAAGAATCATCACAAAAACAAACCCACACTCAACACCACCATCATCACCTCCCAAAGTCCAACCATGATGAGAAAAGAAAAGTCAATGATGGTGCACATCATGAAAACCATCATGATGCTACAATAAGCAAAGACCCCCTCCACAAAAGCCTATTTGCAACAATGCAAATAAACCCTCCTCCACCAATCTTCGGCCAATGAACGGAACAATGGAAATTGGCCGAAACGGAAAGCAAACTGGCAACTCCAGAAAACTGGTCCCGTAATAAATTACAGGAAAACCCCGATACTGTGCATACACACCCGCATTTGTATTCCGACCGAAATACAAATGCAATGAGACAAAATCTACACTGTACTATACTAGGATCCGGCTTAAACCAAAGCAGGCTAGTAATATCTGTTCGATCCTGATCCGTGCAATATTGCACATATCTGATCGAACCCTGCCATATAACCATACGGCCTATAGTACAAACTGTCCGATCCTGATCCGTGCAATACCGCACGTATCTGATCGGACCTTGCCATATCTCCATACGGCCTCTACAACCTTTCGCCCGAAAGCTGAGTAACTGAATGTGGGGGACTCTAAAGACTCATCAACACCTTGGTTGTGGATTTAACCACTAGCACGTTAGAGGTATAAGCCAATACATAACGGGCCACCAGGTATTGACCAAAAGGGACGTCTGTGAGCGAGCTCAGCCCGACACCCTACTGAGCCTGTCAGTGACAATATCCGTACAGTCCGGTCCGTTCGTCTATGAGTATCGCATGGCGGGCCTAGGGGGTTGGTAAAAGTCAGACCCCCAAAAGCGGTACAAGTCGTGTCGGAGTGTAGCCCAGAACACCCTGAGATACTACTGGAATACCTACCAGTAAATCTCCTTGCCTTGGCCAAGGACTTCGTGTAATGGCTCTCCTAGACACAGCACGACCTCACCCCCAATACCGGGAGAGACGAACCCCTGAAGATACGCTCACTGCCTCCATGTGGCTCGGGACTGTACCCAACTAAAACCTGTTTGCACGACTCCTTTGAGCCGTGGTAGGGTAGTAATCAAAGTACAGTGGGAACTCACACGAGACAAATGACGATCCCCAGGTCGATGAACTAACCTGCACACATGTCACCAGGGAACTGCCATCTGACGTCTGGTATATGACCAACTAGCATGTTCCCGGCGAGTCCTGTCCGGTGTACTCATAACCCAATGAGCACCTGTATACATCTTAGGTGATCCAACTGACACCAGTGGCTTGTGAGACCGGCCACCGCCCCTCGTCGGGGTCTCGACTGTATACACTAGTCTACTATGGAGTATCGATGCCCTGTCTCGAAACTCACACGACTAGGGACCTTTTAAGGATATGCTTATAGACCCCAGCTCCCACTTATATGATCGCCCTCATACTGCTGGTGTTCAAGCAAGAATCCTAGGGGCTCTATCAACGTGTAATAGCGACGTGTCAGGTCACCTAAAGCAGTACACGATGATAAAGGTAAACCAGATAGCATACTATCATCTCGAGTAAGACTGTCCTACCGGGATAGGTCCTCCATCAATCATTGCAATCACGTAGCTGTGACCTTATAATTGACTCTGAGGGCACTATCTCCAACAATACCATAACCCACCTATCAGCAAAACAGCTCTCACACCAACTGTAGTGGTATCTGTAGCCAAAAGATGTAAGAAAGCAGCCTGCCGCGACTACTCCGAGGGGCAACCTGCAAATACTGTGGCACAACGGGGGTGAGTTGCCAACTCCTGAATAGAGATAACATATAAAGGTAATCGCGAGCATGCACGTACTGCGTTACCCAATCAAATGCCAGCAGATAAGTCTATATGCAATAAACAGTATGTGCATAATCATGCAAGTGCTCTGTCAAGTAAAGTAACTACAGGATGAGATGAAAAATAATAATTGCGGAGCATGGGATGAAATAACATCTACACGGAATGTCAACGTGGAAAGATAATCGGTACCCACCAATGCACCCCAAATCCCAACAACCCAGACGCCGGCACTTCCATCGGCCCTCAAATCCTGTACATCGCTGAGAATCACGAGTGCCCAACATCGGCACCCAAATGTCATAAATACTCGTGTCTAGCATCGACACGCAAATCTTCCTATATCGGGCATCCGTCAGTCCGGGTCAGCCCCCTCTCACTCATATATCGGGCATCCGTCAGTCCGGGTCAGCCCTCTCTCTCTCACATATCGGGCATCCGTTAGTCCAGGTCAGCCCTCTCTCTCTCATATATCGGGCATCCGTCAGTCCGGGTCAGCCCTCTCTCTCTCATATATCGGGCATCCATCAGTCTGGGTCAGCCCTCTCTCTCATATATCGTGCTCTAGCACCGAGAAAACACATGGTGGACGCACTGAAATATCACATCAAGGGAAACCGGTTTTTTAAATAATTACCTATTCTCTTTTGAAATATCACGGTTCCCAAATCCAGAAATAACATGGAAACAACATATCTCAATGCGTAAATCTATGCAGGTATGAGGATATCAATATGTACATGGCACATGTATGAATATGTGATGTAGATGTGTCTAAGTATGAATATAACATCTGCTGATATGCGGCAAATCATGGCAAACATCAATAATGCGGAAACAATCTGACATATGATTTATACCAATCCTATAATGTGAGTGTCAAGGCAATCACTAACGGTGTGAGTGTAGCATAAAAATTATGCTCGTGCAACTTGAACCGTTAGTAATAGTGCGGTGTTCTATCAATTCTAGTTTATATACGCATAGCAGGGAATGCGGTATGCAATAAACAGTAGTCATGTAAGTGAATGCAAAATATATCGCTATAAGGTCCTATCACCCTTGACGCATAACGCCATGCGGGCGATATCCCCGTAGATGTTAAATCTACTCACCGTAGCCTCTCGCTAGGTATAGCCGACGACTTGTTTCCCCTTCTTCGTGGCGTCCGTCGTACTCGCCTGCGAACCTAGAATTTCACAATATATCACACATAAGCTCAAAACCATACAAACACGACATTTAAAGTCAACTAGAAACCCGTGTCGCAACCCAAGCACGCGTGTGCGCGATACGCTAAAACGTGTGATTACGCGCCTGAAGCTAACCCGACGCGTCGCGATACGCACAACACCCCAAACCCACACATGTAACATTCATGTCGCGAAAGTTTAAAATACGGGAAATAGGGTATTTGATCCCAGATTTTTATACAGAAAAGATATTACAAAATTATATATACCATAATACTACACATAGCAGCAGACACCCAACAACCTAAACCCCAACCCAAAACACCCCTATCTGGCCGCAATTTGCTGCCAGAATGTATTTTTCGGCGGCCTGGGTATGGAGATGGGCTCCCAGGTTTTGTGTGTGCACTCTATTCCCCCTAAATTTGCTACAGTAAATACAATTTCATTCTGAAATAGTTCGGGTAGCAGCAGATCCTACAGACCCCTATTTCTAGTTAAAAACCACACTTTTGCACTAAAATGAAACTTTAGGGTATTTTTCTGAAATCTGAAGCAAGCCCAAGTCTAAAACTACACTAACAACTCATTACCAAGCTAATTAAGCCATAAAAATGCTAATTTTAACATATCATCACAAAACCCCTTCAATATCACTAAAAGCACATCAAAACATGATTTTTGCTAAAGAATACTACAAGTTTATGGAAAAGGAGTGCTAACATGAGTTAATACCTTCAAAAGACCTTATGAAACACCAAAAATCCTAGCTCTAGCCTCAAGTGTGCAGATTTGCCTCTAAACACCTCAAAAACTCATTTTTCCCAAGGTTTTGTGAAGGAAATGTGTGGTTTTGTGTAGATTCAAATGGGAATTGAAAAGAGAAGAAAAGAGAAAGAAAATGGTGTTGTTGCTGCTGTTATTCTGCAGGAGGTGCAGAAAATAAGAGAAGGGAAAGAAATGAGAGAGAAATCAATAGTCAGCCCAAGTCAAACCTTCACCTACCCACCATACCTCATATTCTAATTAAATTTTGAATTATTAAAAGGGTTTGACTTGATTAGAAAAGGGTGGGGGATTAAAATGAACCATGCATGAAAAGAAATGGTTCACATGCTAACACTTTTAACCTAGGTCAAGGAAAATTGTGCTAAGTGTGCATGTGTGCACTAACACAAGAAATTTCCCAATCAGGGTAACACGACTAAAAATAATTAATAACCTTACGATTATATATAAATATATATATATATATATATATAACACTTGCTAATTAACGCGAAAATATTCTAAACGAAATTTCAAGGCGTTACAGATATGCAGCGATGGCAAGCATGATCTGGATGGATTTAAGCATAGCCACTGGAGAAAAGGTTTCAACATAATCGACACCTGGTCGTTGACGAAAACCCTTTGCAACAAGTCTAGCTTTGAAAGTCTCCACTTTCCCATCTACACCAAGTTTTTTTTTAAGATCCACTTGCTCCCAATGGGTTTTACCCCTTCAGGAGCAACTTCCAAAGTCCTTACTTTGTTGGTGTACATAGATTCCATCTCGGACCGCATTGCATCCAGTCATTTCACTGAGTCCCCATTCGTGATGTCCTGCTCGAAGCTAGTTGGGTCATCATCCTCCATGATGCAATCCTCGCTCCCACCATCAATGAGAAAATCGTAGTATCTCTCAGGTGGGTGAGGAACCATACTAGATCGGCGGAGTGGCTGGGGTTCATCGAGAACTACCGGATCCTCCGGTTCCACCAAATCTTCTGTCGTAGTTTGTATTGCTGGAACCACTTCCAGTTCTACCTCCTTGCCACTAATCTCTATCAAGAAATTCCTTTTCTAAAAAGGTGGCATGTCGAGAAACAAACACCTTTTATTCCTCGTTGTGGTAGAAGATATACCCGCGCGAATGTTTGGGATATCCAATAAACTTACACAGAATGGACCTTGCCCCGAGTTTGTCCGGATTTTGCGTTTTCACATATGCCGAACAACCCCATATCTTAACATAATTAAGATATGGTCTCTTTTCTTTCCATATCTCATATGGAGTGGTTGGCACAGATTTGGTGGGAACCATATTCAATAGGTCTGCAGCTGTTTCCAGTGCATACCCCCAGAAGGAAATAGGTAACTCAGCTGTGATCATCATAGAGTGCACCATATCTAATAGGTTGCGGTTCCTCCGTTCTGATACACCGTTCTGCTGTGGTGTATATGGAGGAGTTAGCTGAGAGAGAATCCCATTCTCTTTTAGGAAGTCCAGGAATTCATTGCTCAAGTACTCACCTTCTCGATCAGATCGAAGGATTTTAATACTCTTCCCGGTTTGGTTCTCGACTTCCTGTTTATATTCTCTAAATTTCTCAAAAGCTTTTGATTTGTGTTTCATCAGGAACACATATCCGAATCAAGAGAGATCGTCAGTGAATGTAATGAGGTACACAGAACCATTCCTGGCATTTGTAGACATGGGACCACATACATCACTATGTACCAATCCCAGAGTTCCGTAACTCTTTCTCCGTGTCCCGTAAACGGAGTTTTGGTCATCTTGCCTTTGAGACATGACTGGCAAGTGTCATAAGATGAAAGTTCGAAAGGATTCAAATATCCATCCGTATACAACTTAGCTATCTGTGTCGGATTTATATGACCCAGTCTACAATGCCACAAGAAGGATTCGTTCAGTTCTGAACTTTTCCTCTTGTGGGTGTTTGTTATACTCAGAACTGTTGATTGATTTAGAACATAAATGCCATTGCACAATGTGCCTGATCCAACCAACTTTTGGTTCAGGAAAATGTTCATAACATTATCCTGTAATACAAAATTATATCCCTCTTTACTCAATAAAGAAACCGATATAATGTTGCATATCAGGTTCGGCATGTAATAGCATTCGTTCAGAATCATTGTATCACCAGTTTGTAATACAAGGTGATATTCCCCGACGGTTTTAGCTGCAACAATTGCACCATTTCCAACCCTTATGTCTTTATCACCTTCTCTAAGTTCTCTACCTTTTCTAAGCCCATGTAACTGATTACATATATGGGATCCTGACCCAGTATCTAATACCCAGGACGTAGAGCAAATGGAGAAACAATTCTCTGTAACGAACACACCCGTAGAAAATGCATTAACATGTACTTTATTCATTCGGGTGGCATTGGAATCTTGGTATTCCCCTATATCATGTTCAGTCCTATAACTCTTATAAGAAAGAACGGAACCAACGATCCCCAGCACAGTATAACATGCGGGTTCGGTCAATACATCCATATTATTATCTTGATTAAGACATGATATGGTCGCTGCCTGGAGAGAGAGAGAGAAGAAAACACTTTAGCGTATGCTCTTGCAAGATCAGATTGGTTATTATTTTATCTAATCAGGATGGCTCCCACTGTTTTTGTGAAATCTTCCTTCAAATCCTAAAAGGAAAGACTAGCCGAGATTAATTACACCCTACAATTTCGCCAATCTTTCAGCCAGGCCAGTGTCGGTACTTTGAGGGAGGTTCCCCGTGCTTTCGCACGGACCTAATTAAAATAAACCTCGTTTTCCCAGAGCCGGAACCCCGTTGACACCTTTCTAGAAACCTACTTGATCGGCTAATTGTCCTGTGTAAAACTCTCCCAGGAGTAACAATTACTCGCAGTGGGTATCGGGATCCAACTATCTCATAGAAGGTATGCAATCTCATTGCAAATTTCAACACTTGAAATTCCCGATAATATTTTGCCCATAGTGTCCCTTGACATTGATGCAGGCCAACAAACCATAGACCGCTAGTCAAGTTCAACCCGTCATTTCTTGATTGAATTAAACCCACCCACACAAACCTTGAAGCAGGCCAACAAAGTCGTACGACAACCCTAATCTAATTTGCATCATATGCATAAAAAGATAAATACTAGTCAGCTACCGTACACTACGCCTTGACGCAGGCCAACAAACGTAGCACGAATACTAAGTAGGACTTATCTGAAATGACGGAGGGCTACGACATGTTTTTCAGAAAACCTATTGCGTAATGAACTTGATATCGTTGTAGAAACAAGTGAATTTTGAAAAGGAGTGTTTTTGAGGCTTTTCCTAGTTTTGCTAAAGAGGTCACTCCCGGTTAAGAGATCTCGACTCTTTCCTCATCGAATAAGGTGCAGGATATATCATATATATCACTATGCAAAGCAAAATCTCCAAAAGAAATCAAAAGACAAACCGAGTGTTGTAGCATCTGGAAGTTTTGCTAAAGAGGTCACTCCCGGTAAAAGGATCTCGGCTCTTTCCTCATCGAATAAGGTGCAGGATATATCATATATATCGCTATGCAAAGCAAAACTGTAGCTACCCTTTTGAAAAATTTGATTCTACAACATCTTTTAGGTTTCTTTTCTTTCATTAATCACATTAATGAAGTCCCATCATTTAAGTCACTTAAACATCAGAGATAAATACGACGTACACTTATGACATCCGCATTCGCCTCGATGTCCCCTTGTGCACCGTTAGGTTAGGTAACTAACGGCAGAGCGGGGCAGGGCTAGCGCGGGTGTAAAACATAAGTAACGTCTATATAATTTATCATATATACTATATACAGTATCTATCTCAACATATCAAATGATCACATCACAGATATCGCAGCAGAAGAAACATATGAAATATTGGATATACTAGGAGGTCCGTGTTTTATTTTGAGCCTCAATAAAACACGGATTCCACGGTCGTGATGAATAGCCAAACCCACATCTGTAGACCCTAACGAGAGTGGCAAGCAAACCTACCAATTCTAGAGTTAGGAGACCCGGACTCGACTCCTCGAGTTGGTCTTCCACTGGACTTTAGAACCCGGTTACTTGTGCTCTCCTCCTTGGGTCTATCCTAATGCGGAAAAGTAAATAATATACATCAATGGTGACATCAAGCTCAACCCGGAAGTGCCCCAATAAAAGAATATAACATAAATTTAAATTTTACATGAATGAAAATAAAAACTCTGATCTCACATAAAACCCCCGGGCTATTCTAAACGCGACGATCCGATATAACATATCCAGCAGCATATAACATCACATGTCATCACAGAACAGAAAAACTAGACGATGTTAAGCATTCCAATCGAATCATCGAACACCCAAGATTACCCAGGAAACTCAACACTTGAACGTAGTTTAAATTAATTCAGCACACGCCACAGTACCAACGAACTAGCCGTAGAAGGGCCAAACCAATGCCTCACATGTGGCACCGTTGAACCACCACAAACCCGAGGGTTCAGTGGCGGTTTTGACGGTCACATAATCGAGTTAAGGTTTTGTTCTTCTAGAGGGTCCATCGCATAACTTGCATGATCTTTGAAAGCTTTTTAACTACGGGAAAAATCCAACACTCGGAAATTTTCCCGGCAAGGGTTAAAGTGGGTATTTGACATCCGATTGAACATTTTAACAATGTCTAAAGTTACCCGAAAATAGTTAAAATTATGACTACGAAACACTCCGAGTTGTCATTACAGTAAATTAACATCAAATGACAATTTAGCAAAAATGAACAACACCTGAAGCACCAAAACCCATGTAACAGAACACTGGAAAAATTTGGAGGGGGGCTCGGAATTGGCCGGTGAGGGGGGGTGTCGCCGGCCCAATGATGGCAGAATCCCTCCAGATTTCTTCAGTGTTCATGTTATCAGACATTTATGACCCTGTACTTGTTTAAAAAAAATTTAGGGCCCAGATTAAATTCGACAGAAACATGATTTTTGGGTTTCTAGTTCGGAGTTTGTTTCGTGTTCGTAATCTAACATTATCCATATAATTTCCTAGCTAGGCTCTGATACCACTGTAGGGTTCCCGTCGACGGCAGCAAGGTTTCGGGAGGGATCGTCCATGCCATTTTAAAATTTTGCCGTTAAAAGGGAACTCTAAACTAGAATCGTTAGCTAGAATATAATACGGAAACACTTGTAAACTGTTTACAACAAAGTGAAAACGAAATACAACCTTTGTAGATCGGTCCTTCACTTCATAAGCTCCTTGTTGTAGTCCCTTCGCTGCGATCGTGGTTCTTCCGGACTCTTGCATGGCTTCACAAGGTGAAAGGAGCGACCTTGCTTGAAGTCTTCACGGCCGAAGATGATCTACGTCGAGGGAATACGAACTCAAGTTTCTACTTCACTAACTAGAGAATTAGTGAAGCAAACACCCTAAACTAAAGTGCTAGTCTAGTAGAGGATGAGGAAATAGGAAATGGGTTCACTTTAGAATTTCTTTTCTCATAATATTTCTCTCTCTTTATCAAACCCTAGCAAGCTCTTGAAGGAGGAAGAAGATGAGCTCAATAAAAATGAGAATAAAAACTAATCAAGAGAGAGAGCTAACCATGGGTGAGTGGGTATCATATACTAACTCTTGTAGAGATATAACCATGGCTAATTATAGTGGTTAGGTTAATAAATATCCTAAGTAAAACAAAACTAGTTGACTTGGTCAATGCACTCACAAGCTTCATGAAGCTTCATGCACTTGAACAATTATCCAATAATTTTGTATTTACTTTGAATATTAAAACCCTACCAAAAAAATTATAATGGTGTATGTCTCATACACCCATGTAGTGTGTATCAACAACCATGATACAAAACTAAACAATGCACATTAATATATATCACATATATATTACATGTATATACAAGTGAGAAAAGAATGCTTAAGTGAGCCTATGTCAATTAATTTAAATTAGTATATCAAATACATAATTATACACTAAATTATTAAATCAACACTTAACTTAATAATCCGGCTATATCACATATAACCGATTAACACAAAATGTACCAAATTATCGAATCAACACTTGATTCGATAACTCAGCTATATCACATATAACCGGCCGATACAAAAGTCGCGAGAATAGAATACGGTATCACATACACGCATTATTCTCGGTCCCATACATATCACATATGCGCTCCTATTTCATTTCGCCTGAGCCAGTAAAACCTCTATGTATGACTCTAAAGACTCGTCAATACGCCGGCAGTAAGTGATGATCACATTAAGCACCCACAAGCCGTCAGCGGTACTAGCTAGACGTAACGGCTACCCGGGTATTGAGCGATCAGAAGATCAGCAAGCAAGCCCGCTCCAACTCCTGCAAAAGCCTGACGGTAACACTTGCCGTACAGTCCAGTCTCCTCATCTGATATGTCGCATATCAAGTCTAGGGGTGGTAAACGTCAGACCCCAATAACCGATAAGTCATGCCGATGTAAAGCTCATAACGGGTCGAGAAACTACTGGTAACACTTACCAGTAAATCTCTAAATCAGCCCTGGCCAGGGACTTCCCTGTTATGGCCAATCGAGCACAGCGCAACATCAACCCCCAATACCGGGAGAGACGAAACCCCTCCTATCGCTCATAGCCTCCATGTGACTCGGGACTGTACCCAAAAACCACCGTTTTCCATGCCCTCTTAGACGTGGTAAGAGGGAAATCAAAGCACAGTGGGAATCACACAAGACTCTATGACGATCTTGGGTCTACAGACTAACATGTACAAGTGTCACCCGAGAACTGCCATCTGACGTGAGGTATAATACCATCTGGGAGTTCTCGGTGAGTCCGTCCAGTGTATCCAGTCTCCACTGAGCACCCGTATACCATCTCTGATGTCAAACACCAATGGATATGGGATCATCCATCGCCCATCTCATGGGTCGAAAAGCGTATACGCTAGTCTACTCTGGTATATCAATGCCCTGTCTCGATACACCTACGACTAGGAACATTAAAGGATGAACTTATGGACTACCATGGCCCCACTAGTATGATCTGCATCATAGTCCTGGTAGTCAAATACACATCCTAAGGGCTTTACCAACATGTAACCATAAGACAGAACCAAGAGACTAGTATACATGTTAAGATAAAGAGCAACCAGATAGCATACTATCATATCGAGCAAGAAAGTCCTCTCTATATATGTCCAAGCATCCAATATAATATACATCATCTGTACAATACTGACCTCTAGGGCATACATACAACTAACATCACATACGCGCATTAATCTCGGTCCCGCACATATCACATATGTGCTCCTACTTCGTTCGCATGAACCAGAAAACATATCTGTAGGACTCTAAAGACTCGTCAATACGCCGGTAGTAGGTGATGATCATATCAAACACCCATAAGCCACAAGCGGTCTGCTAAACGTAACGGCCACCCGGGTATTAAGCGATCAGAAGATCAACAAGCAAGCCTTCTCATACTCCTGCGAATCCAATCAGTAACACTACCGTACAGTCCGGTCTCTTCGTCTAATATGTCGCATATCTCGTATGGGGGTGGTAAACGTCAGACCCCAATAACTCGATAAGTCGTGCCGTTGTGAGGCTCATAACGGGTCGAGAAACTACTGATAACACTTACCATAATATCTCAGAATCAGCCCTGGCCAGGGACTTCCTGTTATAGCCAATCGAGCACAGCGCAACATCAACCCCCAATACCGGGGGAGACAAAATCCCTTCCTATCGCTCATTGCCTCTATGTGACTCGGGACTGTACCCAAAAACCACCGTTTTGCAAGTTCTCTTGAACGTGGTAAGGTGGAAATCAAAGCACAATGGGAATCACACAAGACACTATGACGATCTCGGGTCGACAGACTAACCTGTACCAGTGTCACCAGAGAACTACCATCTGACGTGAGGTATAATACCATCTAAGAGTTTTCGGTGAGTACGTACAGTATACCCTGTCTCCACTGAGCACCCGTATACCATCTCTAATGTCGAACACCAATGGATATGGGATCATCCATCGCATATCTACATGGGTCTGAAAGCTATACGCTAGTCTACTCTGGTATATCGATGCTCCGTCTCGATACACCCACGACTAGGGAGATTAAAGGATGTACTCACGGACTACCTTTGTCCTACTAGTATGATGTCACAACCCAAAATTGGGCACATGACCGGCACTTAAACTACGTAACGTCAACAGGCGTAACGCAATTAAGTAAGCCGAAAAAAACCCAGCAATCTAAACCATTACAAGAAAGAAAGATAGATCACTTTTAAAAATTTCGATGCAAAACATTAAAACTTAAGTTTGTTTTTCATAAAAATTTCGGCAGCACTTCCTTTGTAAAAGCTAGCCCCGAAACGGGTACAAACATAAGATAAAAGTAAAACATCCCCAAACGGGAGCAAATCTCGCCCAACGGCGGAAACAACCACCACAACAGATATACGATGCCGTAGCGAAGAAATGAGGTAATCCACATATATATAAAAAGGCCGGCTCACACGAGCCCGACAACCAGAGTCAAAAGAATATACAACATCGAACCTCACAACTCGTCTCTAAGTCAATACAAGAAGGTGGTAGATGGAGAGTACTAGATACTAAAAAAATATACAATGTATATCATCGGATAACCGCAACCCACTTAAAGCAAACGACCTCATAGCAAACCGTAGCGGTATCCGCAAAAGTAGAGATAATAAGGCGTCCTGCCGCACCACTCTGATGATCAGACCTGAAAAACCCTGCGGCACAACGGGGGGTGAGTTGCCAACTCGTGAACAGTAAATAATATCATACTGTAATCGCATGTATGCACTAACCGCAATAATCAATCACATGTAAGCGGGTAGCATAAGTATGACAATATGAATATGCAACTATCATGAAAGGTACTCAATCAGGTACTACTAATAGATGAAGCAAAGCATATAGAATAAATGCGGAGTATGGGGTAAAACATGTCATCCTCACGGAATCCTCATCGTGGCGAACCAGTGTCCATCAAGACAATCTAAATTCCCAATTTCCCTCACATCGGCCCCCATATCGGCCCTCGTATCGGGCACATCGACCCCTCATATCGGGCACATCGGCACATCAGCCCCTCATATCGGAATGAATAAGAATACATGCACAGATCATTTGTTAGTGTGTATGCCCTAGGGTCCATTATTGTATCATACTAGCTTGTATATTACGTAATGGAAGCTCGGGATATTCACAGATATATTAACAGTCTTGCTAAATATGGTAGTATGCTACTTGGTTTATGTCTATCTTAATATGTGCTTATGTTAGCATATCGAGAATGCATATTGATAGAGCCCTTAGGATCTTGCTTGTCTACCAGCGTTGTGATGGCAGTCACACTAGTGGGGGCTGGGTTGTCTACAAGCACATCCTTTTTCAGGTCCCTAGTCGTAGGATTATCGAGACAGGGCATCGATACTCCGGAGTAGACTAGTGTGTACGCTTCTCATCCCAGTTGGGGAGATGGTCTGTCCCACAGCCATCAGTACATCGTACTGGAGATAGTATACAGGTGCTCGTTGGGTTACGGGTACAACGAACATGACTCGCAGGGAACTGTTGGTTGGTATTATACCCGTCGTCAGTTAACAGTTCCCAGGTGACATGAGTACAGCATAGTCCGCAGACTTGACACTGCTGCTTCGCCTCGGGTGCGTTCCCACTGTTCTTAGATTTCTACCCTACCACGGCTCAAAGGAGTCGTGAAAACAGGTAGTAGTTAGGTGCAGTCCCGAAGCACTTGGAAGCAGTGGCGGTTAGATAGGATTCGTCTCTCCCGGTAATGGGAGTTGATATCGCGCTGTGTTTGGAGAGCCATTACGCAAAGTCCCTGGCCATGGCAAGCGAGATATACTGGTAGGTTTTCCAGTAGCTTCTCAAGGTGTAATGGGCTTCGATCCAACACGACTTATACCTCTTTTAGGGGACTGACGCTTGCCGCCCCCCAGGCCCGATATGCGATAGTCCTAGACGAACAGACCGGACTGTACAGAGATTGTCACATCAGGCTCAGTAGGAGTTCGGATGGGTTTCCTCATCGGCCTTCTTATCGACATCTACCTGGGGACCGTTACGTACAGCTAGTACCGCTTGCAGCCTGTGGTTAAACCCACTGCCAGCGTAGTAGTCGAGTCTTTAGAGTCCCACACAGAGAGTTTCCCTGCTTCGGGCGAAACGATATAGAGGTCGTATGGTTTTACGACAGGGTTTGGACACATACGTGTTTTTATGCACGTACGATGTTCGGACAGTTTATACTAGCGGGCTTCAGTTTAAGCCAGATTCTAGTATTGGATTATTGGATTTATACAGTCTCAGTATTTCCGTGTTTTCATGGATAGGAGGGGCGTTCTCGTAATTACTCAAGAAGCTTCTAGAAGGTTGATGGGGTCGATAGCTTAGGTGTTATATGCATTAAATGGTTTTGTGACTCATGGAGATGATTCATCAAGTGAGTTAATGAAGCATTAATGCTTTTAATGACTCATTAGATGATTCATTATGTATTAAATGAAGCATGAAGATATTTGTGTAAAAGATATTTTGTGCAAGATATTTTATGCTTCATATATGTACACAAATGAGTTAATTTCCATTAGATAATTATTCTCACATTCTCTCTCCTCAAGCTCTCTCTCTCTCTTCAACCCTAACCCTAACCTCTCATGTGTTGAGATCCAAGGGTTAGAAAGACTCAATGATCCCTTATCCTATTCTATATCTTCTAGGTTGCTTTGATTAGCACTCTTAGTTACCTAGTTACCTCAAGCGTGAGGTTAATCTTGGAGAAGTGGCTCTCGGGTGGATCTTCTATCACAAAGAGGAGGCCGACGAGGAGGTGGTCAACGAGAACAAGAAGGACCTGATTCATTAGGTATAATATTCTTTCATAGTAGCTAATCCCTCCTATGTTGTTGTTAGTTAGGGTTTGGCAAAGATCCGTAAAGTTAGTCGATGTTAGTTTTAACAAAATGATTGTTTTACCTATTCCTCCTCCCTGCATCATGTGGGGTGTCTAACGTCGACTTACAGTGGTATCAGAGCCTCGCTAAACCATAACTAACTTGTTAGCAAAGACGTTAGAAATTCGATCGCAAAACGAACCGGAAAAAACATCATTTTGACCAAGTTTCTGCCGATTTTAGAACAGGGTCTAAAAATTTTTCAGGGACCCTTAAAAATACAAGTAGGGAATTATAAGGTTACTGGAGAAATTTAGGATCCTAACTCGTCCAAACCGCCGCGGATCCGCGGCCGATCTAAGCGATCCGCCACGGATCCGCGGTCGAGTTGGAGCCGAGTCAGCACAAAATTCCCCAGTAACTCTTCTGTGTTGATTTTGTTTTTTCTGGGATGTTCTGTTTCTGCTCAATTTCGGGTGCACAGAGAATTATTTGGAGTAGAATTATTTATGTTTGCTTGATCGAAATTCTAAGATGTTTGGCTAACTTGATTATATTTCGTAAACCTCCCCTAAATGCTAGTATGTCGGTTAGCAGGGGGTTGCACATTTCTGTAATGGTTTTCACTGGTTTGTGTTTATGGACTTTTTGGATTGTCGTGAATGGATAGCCAGGGATGTGAGACGAGTGTTTCTTTCATTCAAATGTAATTTGTAAATTATTGTAATATTATTTTGCGGGGCACATCCGGGATGAGGTTGTATCCACCGTTGTATTATTTCATTTACTGTTTTCTGCTCCTAGGATAGACCCAAGATAGGGTGCACAAACTACCAGGTACTTTGAAGTGTTTAGTGGCCTACTCACATTGTTGAGGGAGACCGCTTCACTTCGGGTACTAGACGGGTAGTTTGCCGTACCCGTAGGGGTCTGGGGTGGGGTTTTGGCTATTCATCGTGACTGTGTAATCCGTCTTTCTTTGCAGGCTCAAAAGAAACGCTGATTCGTAGAAAATCCAATATGTTCATCTGTGATCTGGAATGCCTATTATTGCGTCTGACGAATGTACAATATCTATATATGATATCTATTAGGCGTCACTTATGTTTTGCACCCGCGCTAGCACAGCCCCCGCTCTGTCGTTAGTTAAGTAACCTAACGGGTGAATGACGGGACCCAGTGGCGAATGCGGATGGCATAAAAGGACGTTGTATTTTTGTTGTTTTCTGCAATGATAGGTTAATTGATGGGACACATTATATTAATGCAAAGAAAATAAACCAAAGTTTAATCGTTGGAACAGTTTAAAAGAAACCACTCGGTTATTTTAAAACAAAAGATAATTTTTAAAATTGCGGAGCTTTAACCACTCCTTTTAAAAATCTATCCGGCTCGTTCGATCATATCAAGTTCACTACGTTCACGGTTTCGCCAAAACCATTCGTAGCCCTCCGTCATTTCATTTGGGTATTCAGTAGTATTCAAGCTATGCATTTTGACCAACGCCAAGGCATAGTGTTTGGTAGCTGCTGGGTATTCATTTGTTGCATAGATAGATGAGTTAGTTTGGGGCAGTCGTATTATCATTTGGCCAACGTCAGGAGTATGTATGGATGGGTTCAAATTATGTAGGGTTATTATGCACGCGCACAAGGGTCTACGAGGCATCAACCATGCCCGATTAAAAATTTAGCCGTGCCGAACAACCCGAAGCCGGATCTTTAAACTAGAGTTTAGGCGAAAACTAACATGCTAAACACTTTAACACAAAGTGAGAGGGATTACAACCTTTAGATCCGGTCTTTCACTTCTAAAGCTCCGTGTTGAAGTCCCTTCGCTGCGATCATCGTGTTCCAGACTCTCGAGAGGTTCCACGAAGAGAAAGATGCAGTCTTGCTTCCGATCTTCGATACAAAGATGATCTACCTTGATGTTTCATTAACACAAGCTAGCACTCATAATATGAAATGAACACCCTCATCTAAATGGCAAGGATAGATGAGGATAATGAAGCAGGATTTTTGCTCTCTTTTATTTCCTTATTCTCACTCATTTTTCATCATTTAGAAAAAGCTAGAAAGCTTTGCAAAAGGAGGAAGAAGAAGAAGAATAGTGATCAATCCTTTTGTGATGAATAATGCAAGGATTAATATGATGAATAATGCAACCATGGTTGACTAAACCATTGTAGAGAATTAACCAACGGCTAGGGTTTGGGTTGGGTTAAGTATGAGTCATAGATAAATATCAAGACAAATATCTTTATCATGACAAAAAGAAACCTTCTAGAATCTACTAGAAGTATTAACCCTAATCCAAACCCTAATCATGTTTAAACTCCACAAAACATGTTGCATTAGTTATCATATCATGTTACAATATTATATATCACATATATAATATTTATCGTAACAAAATAAAATAATACATTTAACATATATCGCATATATATCAATGTATTACCCGAGTGAGAAAAAGAATCTTTTAGCGAGCTAATATTAGTTAATGTAATTTAATATATCATATATTATTATACATTAAATTATCGAATCAACACTTGATCCGACAATCCGGCTATATCGCATATAACCGACTAATATTTATCCGTACTGATTCATCGAATCAACACTTGATCCGATGACCCGGCTGAAATCAAATATCGCGAGAATAGAATACGGTATCTCATATTGTATTATCCTCGGTCCCGCACATATCACATATGTGCTCCTACTCCGTTTTGCCTGAGCCAAGAAACCTCTGTATAGGACTCTAAAGAATCGTCAATATGCCAGCAGTAGATGATGATCATATCAAACACCTACAAGCTGCAAGCGGTCAGCTAAACATAACAGCCACCCAGGTATTGAGCGCTCATAAGATCAACAAGCAAGCCTGTACATTCTCCTGTGAATCCAAATAGTAACACTCCCGTACAGTCCGGTCTCGTCGTCTGATATGTCGCATATCTCGCCTAGGGGTGGTAAACGTCAGACCCCAGTAGCTCGATAAGTCGTGTCGATATGAGGTCTATAACAGTTCGAGAAACTACTGATAACACTTACCAGTAAATCTCAGCAACCCTGGCCAAGGATTTCCGGTTATAGCCAATCGAACACAGCACAACATCAACTCCCTATACCGGGAGAGACGAATCCCCTCCTATCGCTCATTGCCTCCATGTGATTCGGGACTGTACCCAAAAGCCACCTTTTTGCACGCCCACTTGGACGTGGTATGATGGAAATCAAAGCACAGTGGGAATCACACAAGACTCTATGACGATCTCGGGTCAACAGACTACTCTGTACCAGTGTCACCGGAGAACTGCCATCTGACGTGAGGTATAATACCATCTGGGAGTTCTCGGTGAGTCCGTCCAGTGTACCCAGTCTCTACTGAGCACCCGTACACCATCTTTGATGTCAAACACCGATGGATATGTGATCATCGATCGCCCATCATATGGGTCAAGATGCGTATATGCTAGTCTACTCTGGTGTATCGATGCCCTGTCTCGATACACCCTCGACTAGGAACCGTTATAGGATGTACTCGTTGACTACCGTGGCCCCACTAGTATGATCTCATCATAGTCCCAGTAGTCGAGTACATATCCTAAGGGCTTTATCAACATGTAACATAGAGACAATCAGAGTACATGTTAAGATAAAGTACAACCAAATAGCATACTATCATGTCGAGCAAGAAAGTCCTCCCTATATATGTCAAAGCATCCATTACAATATACATCGTATGTACAGTAATGGCCTCTATGGCATACATATAACTAACAATCTCCGACTTGCACTAGGGCCATCTATTGTGGTATCGCATACCCAACATTTAGCTGTGGTTGAAGTATCTCATACTCAACCATCCCATAAATGTCTCTACTGGGAAAAAGGCCTTTGTGAGTGGATCCGCGCTGTCGTCCTCTGTGTCTACTCTCCTAACCTCGATCACCTTAGAGATCAACCATCTCCATGATCAGGTGATACTGCCTAAGAATTATATCTGGATTTCTGATGGGACGGTAGTTCCTTGGCTAAAGCCACAACTCCATTGTTATACAATGGTAGGAACGAAGTTCATCTCATGAACTTATATCTATCAAGACTGCCTATTTGGTAGTATCCTTGGTAACGATGTATCTTGCCTTTAATCATCTAGTATGTCACGGTATCTAGCTTGGAACTCTTCCAACATACCGTCCCTCCACTGAGGGTAAAGACAATGCCTGCTACTGACATTCAGTCGTCCTTATCACCCTGGAACCTTTCCAGTGATTCTCCCAGGATCGATTGATACTATCTCACTACAACTTGTGAGTATCCTAACATCTAATTAGATATATCTCATAGATCCAAAATCCAGGATTCAGGAGGTATCACTATGATCCTATATGGAGAATCCTTGTGATAAGCGGAGATTTACCGTGCGTAGCATAGGAAATTCCTTCCCTATCAAGAGTATGTCATCCACGTACTCTACGAGGATCATCACCATACTCTTTACCACCTTTTTGTATATACAAGGTTCATCTACCATTTTGATGAAGTCAAACTCTTTCACTACCACATCAAAACAGATGTTCCAACTCCGCGATGCCTGTTTTATCACATAAAACATCTTGCACACATTTCCGCTGCTCCCACTGTCTACGAAGCCCTCTGGCTGTGTACTTATAGATGCTCTCTTCCAAAACATCATTTAGAAAAGCAGTCATGACACCCAACCGCCAGATATCGTAGTAATGGTATGTAGCCGTGGCAAGTAGGATCTGGATGGACTTAAGCATAGCTTTGAAAGTCTCAACTTTTCCATGTACACCAAGTAATCTTCTCAAGATATACTTGCTCCTGATGGGGATTTAACCCTTCAGATAAAGCAACCAAAGTCCATACTTTGTTGGTGTATAAGGATTCCATCTCAGATCACTAAGCATCCAGCCATTCTTACAGAGTCCCACTCCTGATGGCCAGCTCGAAACTAGTTGGGTCATCATCTCATGATGCAATCCTCGCTCCCACTGTCATAGAGAAACCGAAGTATCTCTCAGGTGGGTGAGAAACCCTACTAGATCGGCGGAGAGGCTGAGATTCGTTGGAAACTATTGAATCCTTTGGTTCAACCAAATCATCAGCTGCAGTTTGTATAGCTGGAATCTTTCCAATTCTACCTAACAGACTTTGCCTCGAGCTTGTCCGGATTTTGCTTTTAGACATAGTCCGGACAACCCCAAATCTTAACAAACTTAAGAAATGGGCTCTTCCCTTTCCAAATCATATATGAAGTGGTAGGCAACTGATTTGATTTGAACCCTAGTCAATAGGTATGCAGCTTCTCAAGCGCATAACACCCAAAAGGAAATCGGAAACTCAGTAGTACTCATCATAGAGCACACCATATCACATAGGGTGTTATTGCTCTGCCCCGATACACCATCGTGCTATGGTGTATACGGAGGAGTAATGCTGAAAGAGAATCACATTCTCCTTTAGAATAGTCCAGGAATTCCGTGCTCAAGTATTCTCCTCCTTGATCTCATCAAAGGACATAATACTTATACCCGTATTTTGGTTCTCTACTTCTAACTTATATTCTGTGAATATCTCAAAAGCTTCGGACTTATGTTTCAACAGGAACATATGTCTGAATCTTGAGAGATCATCAGAGAATGCAATGAAGTACAAAGAACCGGTCTTGGCATGTGAAGACAGGGGACCTTCATACATCAGCATGTATCAATCCCAAGAGTTCACTAACTCTTTCTCTGTTTCCAATAAACAGAGCTATGGTCATCTTATCTTTGTGACATGACCGGCAAGTTTCACAAGATGTAAATTCAAAAAAATTTAAATATGCATCTTAATGTAACTTTAGCTAGTCGGGTCGCATTGATATGACCTAGTCTACAATGCCTCAAGAAGGATTCGTTCATTTCTGAACTCTTCCACTTGTGTGTGTTCTGTATACTAAGAACTGTAGTTTGATTTAGAACGTCAATGCTTTTAGATAACGTGCCTGAACCGATCAACTCTTGATATAGGAAATGTTCAAAACATTATCCAACAATACAAAATTATATCCTTTCTTTACTAATAAAGAGACTGATATGATGTTGTATATCAGGTTCGGTATCTAATAACATTTGTTCAGAATCAATCTATTCTGGTAATACAGGGTGATAGTGACCAACAGACTTGGCTGCAACACTTGCACCGTTTCTATCTCATTAAACTTATCACCCGTTCTCAGTTCTCTACCTATCTGTAGCCCATGTAACAAATTAAATATGCGGGATCCTGATCCGGTATCTTATACCCAGGACGTAAAGGATACTGAGAAACAGTTCTATGTAATGAACACACCCGAAGATGATGCATCAGCATGCACTTTCTTCGTTTGGGCGGCACAGGAATTCTGGTAATCCCTAATTTCCTGCTCTGTCTTATAACAATTATAAGTTGGAGCGGGACCAACGTTCCCCAGCTCAATATAATAAGCGGGTTCGGTCAATATACCCGTTTTATTATCTTGATTAAGGCGTGATATGGTCGCTGCCTGGAGAGAGAGAGAAGAAAACACTCAGCGTATGCTCTTGCAAGATTAGATTGGTTATCTTATATATCTAATCAGGATGTCTCCTACTATTTTAATCAAATCTTCCTTCAAACCCTAAAAGGAAAGACTAGCCGGGATTAATTACACGCTACAAGTTTGCCAATCTTTCAGCCAGGCCAGTGTCGGTACTTTGAGGGAGGTTCCTCGTGCTTTCGCACGGACCTAATTAAATTAAACCTCGTTTTCCTAGAGGCATAACCCCGTTAACACCTTTCTAGACACCTACTTGATCGGCTAATTGTAATGTGTAAAACTCTCCCAGGAGTAACTCTTACTCGCAGCGGGTATCGGGATCCAACTATCTCATAGAAGGTATGCAATCTCATTGCAAATTTCAACACTTGAAATTCCCAATAATTTTTTGCCCCAAGCGATCTATGCCCTTGACAAGGTCAATGTTGGAGATAGTGCCCTCATAGTCAATTATTGGATCGCAGGTACTTGATTGCAATGATTGCGGAGGACCTATACCGGTAGGACAGTCTTACTCGAAATGATAGTATGCTATCTGGTTTGCCTTTATCAGTCGTGTACATGTTCAGGTGACTGATTGCATATTACACTTTGATAGAGCCCTTAGGATCTTGCTTTACTACCAACAGTATGATGGCGATCATATACGTGAGAGTTGGGTAGTTTATATGCATATCCTTAATTGTGGTCCCTAGTCGTGGGAGTTTCGAGACAGGGCATCGATACTCCGGAGTAGACTAGTGTATACAGTCGAGACCCCGACGAGGGGCGGTGGCCGGTCTCACAAGCCACTGGTGTCAGTTGGATCACCTAAGATGTATACAGGTGCTCATTGGGTTATGAGTACACCGGACTGGACTCGCCGGGAATCTGCTAGTTAGTACTATACCTATCGTCAGATAGCAGTTCCCTGGTGACATGTGTACAGGTTAGCTCATCGACCTGAGGTCGTCATTTGTCTCGTGTGAGTTCCCACTGTGCTTTGATTTCTACCCTACCACGGCTCAAAGGAGTCGTGCAAACAGGTAGCTTTTGGGTACAGTCCCGAGCCATATGGAGGCACGTGAGCGGATCGGCAGGGGTTTCGTCTCTCCCGGTATTGGGGGCGAGGTCGTGCTGTGTCTAGGAGAGCCATTACACAAAGTCCATGGCCATGGCAGGAGATTTACTGGTAGGTACTCCAGTAGTATCTCAGGGTGTTATTGGGCTACACTCCGACACGACTTATACTGTTTCTGGGGGTCTGACGTTACTAGCCCCCTAGGCGGATATGCGATACTCATAGACGAACGGACCGGACTGTATATACATTGTCACTGTTAGGCTCAGTAGGGTTTCTGGATGAGTTCGCTCATCGGCCTCCCTTGAGTTCGCTCATCGGCCTCCCTTGAGGTCAGTCCATGGGCAGCCGTTACGCATAGCTAGTGCCGCTGACGGTTTGTGGTTAAACCCACTGCCAGGGTACTGACGAGACATTAGAGTCCCCCACAGACAGTTTCCCAAGTTCGGGCGAAACGTTGTAGAGGCCGTATGGTTTTATGGCAGGGTTCGGAAAATGCACGTGCGTTTACGCACGTGTCAGTTTTCGGGCAGATGATACTGGTCGGCTTTGGTTTAAGCCGGATCCGAGTATTATATTGAGTAGGTATAATATCTTTGTCTCAGTTGCATTTGTATTCGGTCGTAATACAAATGCGGGTATATTTATACAGTTACGGGGTTATCCTGAAAGTCGTTTCAGGATCACTTTTGGAAGTTGCCAGTTTCCAGTTTTCTATCAGCCGTCTTTTAACATTCGGTTAAAGACGGATTTATCTTTTCTTGGATGAGAGTGAGTCATCATTCTAGAAGGTTCTAGAAGTGATGAGGTGGCTAATGAGTCATCTTGACATTGATTGGTGCATTAAAGGCTTGATGATGTGTATTAGTGACTCATGCATTATCATTAAAGCTTCTTGTTTTTCTTAAGGATATTTTGTGAGAAGCTTTCTTTTATGGTCACCCCCTTGATTGCTCCTACCATCACCTCCCTCTTTGATAAATAGTGGCCGGCCATTCTTTGTGCTTGAGAGATTAATTTCATTCTTGAGAGAAAAGACTATGGTTTAGGGTGTATGGAAATTTCATTGCCTCTTTCATTTCCATCACCCGATAAAATGGAAACTTCATTAACCGATCGTCCACGGACTTGGACGAAGTGAGACAAAGTCATCTACTCATTCTCTACATCAATCTTGGTCGTCTCTTTTAGCAAACTTGACGACCGAGTTGCCTCGAGTCAGAGGCGGGAGCCCGTTTAAAGAATCAGTGATGTGGTGCCACCTGGACAAGCAGATCAGAGATCGACGAGATCGGAGCAGCCGCAACGGAGCGTGGGATGATGGTTAAAGAACGAAGGACTCGGATCGTTCGGTATAACCTTTCTACACTCTTTACAGTTTGTTAGTTTAGCAATAATGGAAGATCCGGGTGAAAGTATACGATAGCGCCAGTTAAAAAGTTTTTGTTCCGCATTTGGCGTCTGTAGACGGCCGGGGCGCTAGCGTAGACTTACAGTGGTATCAGAGCCTCACCATTTTGCTATACTAACTTGTGCTAACGCGTTTAAAAAATCGATCGAAACGGAAATCAAAAATCGCAATTTTTCAATTTGACAGTTTCTGTTAATTTTTAAACTGGTCAAAATGTCATTTTGACCATACCAAAAAATCAAGCAGGGTTTTTTAGGAATACTGGAGAAATTCGACCCAGTGATTCGACTGTTCCACCGCGGATCCGCGGCGCAAGCATGGTCTTGGCCGCGGATCCGCCGCAGGAAAGTGACGTCACTGAGCCAACTTTCTACAGTGCATTCTATGTTGAAAATTGGGATTTTTGGTATATATATTTTGGGCCCAGATTTTGTTACTGTTCACCAGTTGTTCGTGGGGCCCACTTTATGATATTTTGTCGATCGAAATTTAAACATGTTAGTTTACAGTGCTTACATTATATCTCCGACCGGGAATGTCATTTGATCGGTAAACCGCGTCTGATTGCTATAGTTCTTTTAGACGGGTTTGCGAACGTGACATCCGCGTTGATGTTCTGTGTTGTGCTGTGATGTTGCGGATTTGTCGTGGTGGATAGCAGTGTGCAATGGTAGTACAGTTTGAGTTTATTTGTACATTTGATATTTCGGGGCGAGCGTCCAACTTGTGGATTGCCGTCACTGCCTGTTGTATAATATTCTTTTGGGGCACGACCAGGTTGCGGTCGATGTACCTGTTGTACTATTTTTCATTACTGTACTAGGTTTTGCCCCGAGACGGAGTGCACGGATAGCCCGGTTCTGAGGGGCAACGGGTCCGCATCTCATGGCTTTGAGAGGCAGAGGGGTCCCACTCTAGAATTGGCAGACTATTCGGCGCGCTCGTAGGGGGTACAGGTTGACCCAAGGAGGGGTGCCCAGTTTACCGGATTCCGTGAAGTGCCGGGTGTTCCATTCACTGTGCTGTGGGGACTACCTCGCTTCAGGTTTTGGCGGGTAACTTGCCTCACCCGTAGGGGTCTAGGTTTCATTGCACAGGCAATCCACACGATAGGGGAACGTCGGGTTTCAGCAGCGGCTCTGTGAAACCCGGGGATCCCTGATTATCTGTATTGTTCTGTGATGCTTATTACTTTTCTGTAATGTTGCATATTATCACGCCTGGAGCGATTATTGTATATTGGCTTATATACTATTAGATGTTGTATATGTTTTACACCCGCGCTAGTCCAGTCCCCGCTCTGTCGTTAGTTAAGTAACCTAACGGGTGATGACGGGACCCAGTGACGAATGCGGATGGCATATACGTACATTTTATTTTCGTTCTTTTCTGGTGTGATTGATTGATGGGACTGCGTTGATTCTGAGCAATGCAAAATGTTAAACAAACCTGTTTACAGTTGTTGGAACAAATTTAAAAAGTGTTATTGCAAAGACGTTTCCTTTTGTTTTGCATAGAGGTATTCAGTGGAATATCCTGCACCTCATTCGACGGGGCAAGGGCCGATATCCCTTCACCGGGACTGACCCCTTGGGCAGAAGTTTGCGTCAGGGTAATAACTTCACTATAGTCGATTACATGTTGCTTTGCATAGCGGTATTCAGTGGAATATCCTGCACCTCATTCCACGAGGAAAGAGCCGAGATCCCTTCACCGGGAGTGACCTCTTTAGCAAAAGGTTTTCGTCACTATATTTTAAAAAGCTATCAGGTTCCTTCAACAAGATCAAGTTCATTACGCTAAAGGTTTTTCGCCAAAAACCAGCCGTAGCCCTCCGTCGTTTCTTATGGATGGTCAGTAGTATTCAAGCTATGTTTGTTGGCATACGTCAAGGCATAGTGTTTGGTAGCTGCTGGGTATTCATTTGTTGCATAGATAGATGAGTTGGTTTGGGACAGTCGTATTACCTTGTTGGCATACGTCAAGGGTATGTACGGGTGGGTTCAAATTAACAAGATAATGACGGGTAGAACTTGACATGTGACTTATGATTTGTTGACATACGCCAAGGTTATAAGAGCATGGGGCAAAAATCAGATCGGGAGTTTCTAAAGAAACTGAAACTTGCCAAGTATGCGCATACCTTCTGGAGTATGAGTAACGTGGATGCATTCCATCATGTTATCATGCGATGAGAGTTGGATCCCGATTCCCACTGATGGGTTGGTTTACTCTTCGAGTGATCCCGATTGATTCTTCTTTTAGGTTTGGAGGAGAATTTGACAGGACAGTGGGAGGTTTCCGGATTAGATAAAGTGATAACCATTCTGATCTAGGTTAGAGTGCACGCAGAGTGTTTCTTTTCTCTCTCTCTTTGGCAGCGACCTTTGACCGACCCTAAACTATGACTCAGTGACCAGGTTGACCGAACCTTCTTAAAATACTGGCTTTTGGATTTTCTATGTTGCATAAGTCATTGCCACTCCTTCTTTTATCCTTTGAATTTCTCAGAACACCCGTATTACTACGGACATCCACTTCCATTGGATAGATCCATCGTATGGTTATATACGAACTCGAAGGGACTTCTTCGAGGATGGATCAAGGTTCAGGAGAAATAGAATTGGTTTATTCAGTTGTCTTTTATTATCACCTTCTCTCAGGTTGCGAGAGCTCCTTGGTTTAGGAGGGTACACCTATTACGCTTATTGGATAGTCTTATTCCAAACCATAGGCAGGTGCCGAAAGGTAGGGAATGAAGAAAACCAATTAGCCTAAGTAGGGTGTGCAGAAGGCAATAACTAAAGACAAAATAAAGGGATTAGAAAGAGGGCAAAGTAAATTGCGAATGATATCATTCACGACCAAAACCGCGTACTTCATCGCCACTCCTATTTCACCTTTAAAGGAATAAGGTATTATTCAGTTATCTTTTATCATCACCTTCTCTCGAGATGCGAGTACTCCTTGGTTTAGGAGGGTACACCTATTATGCTTACTGGATAGTCTTCTTCCAAACCATAGGCTGGTGCCGAACGGTAGGGAAGGAAGAAAACCATTTAGCCTAACGATGGTGTACAGAAGGTAACGACTAAAGACAAATAAAGGGATTTGGAGAGATGGCAATAAAATATACGGTTGAAGTCATGAATTGGATTATGGAAGAGGCATTACTATGAATACCAGGATACCCCTACGAAACACTTTCATGTTTCAGTGCATTGTTAAAAGAAAACTGTTTTCCCGATTAGACACTTACTCCAAGGGTATGTATTTACCAGGTTTCATTCTCATATCTGTATGGTTTTACAGATGATGAGTGGGAGTAAGTTATTGGGAATTAGGTGATTATCCTCATTATATCGGAATTCGTTGTAATTGGTGATATTTGAGAAAATCGCCAGGGTACAGTTTTTCACCTACGACGCACAGGATTTGAGTTGTTCAAACTCAGCGGACTTATACAGAGTATTGTATGTTGTCCAGTGTCCATCAGGACAAAGGGGTAGGTCCTCGTACTATGTTCTATTTACTTATAACTTCTCTAGTATTTGGACAAGTGTTTGGTAGAAACACAAGGTCTGAGTTTTGAGAAGTTGTGGGTATAAGAATAAAGTAGAGAACCAGGTGTCACAAGTATCGGGATTCTTCAAAGAGATCGAAGATGTAGATTCTTGTGATTGGTATTCAGATGATAGTGATGGTTTTTTGAGAAACGTGTTTCTCTTTCAGGTTACTCATAATTGGATGGATTCCTAAGTTGAGTAATGCTGATTAGCCTCTTTCCATTAAAGTGATATGCACTGGAGACAGCTGCATGAGTTGAATATGGTTCCAATTAAATAAGTGCCAAAGTTTCTATATTGGATATAGAATAGTTCGTACCTTAAAAGATGTTAAGGTACGGGGAGTTGTCCAGCTTATGCTTAAAACCAGACACTGGATAACTCAGGGCACGTTTCTGTAATGGCTGTTTGTGGGTTGACCCTGGCTATGACGAGGGTTGATATTCTACCATTTGGAAGATCAATAGTGATATTGTTCTTGACTCGCCACAGTTTTAGTAAAATGGATCTTTTTCAAAAAACAGTAGTGGGAGTATGGTAGAACTGGAAGTGATTCCAGAACCGCGAACGATTACGGAAAATTTAATAGGACCTATATATTCAATCAGGTTTGACATTCCAATAGCCACTCCGCAGATATGATGGGTAACCTCAGACACCCAAGAGGTACTCCGGTAGCCTCAAGGACGGTGACAGGGAGGATCTTGTTTACCCAGACTTGACACTACTGTTGTTCCAGGATATGAGACCCGGTAAGAGGGTTGTCGTAGTCAGTAGGAGCAGCAGAAGCATAGTGGGCAAGATGCTTATGTCTATTTATAGACTTGAGCAGTTATAGCGGAGATAGATCATCTAATTTTGATGTGACAGTCATGGGTTTGACTTCATCAGAATAGGGGATGGATCTGTTAAGAAGGTAGTAGGGTGTGATGTCATGGTATCTGGATGACATACACAGAGTGGGAAGTAAAATTCCTATACTACGATCGGTTGTACTGTGGTCGTCACACAGTTGTTTCTCCAGACAGGATATGGATATAATATCAGACATTATGGTTTCTAGATCTATGGTTTTAGATCTAGATTTGGGTAGTTTCCCAATGTGGGTACTTTGACAGATATTCTAATGGTCTTTAGAATAGTTGACTCCTAGCATGGTGGTGTACCTACAGGTAATGGAGTCACCCTCTCTAAAGGTGTCGTATAGACTAAAGGGGAGAAGGAAGTGCATGATTGGCAGATCACTTGCTTAGGGAATTGAGTCAATCATGAGATGTCAAGTACCATACCAGATGTTGTTTTTGCACTAGATGCGATAAGTTTGCATTAATCCAATCCTGGAGAAACATAAGGAAGCAGTTTTAGAACATAAGTACATGTTCTACGGATTTGATGACGGCAGCCTCCTTCGGGAGACGATTATCATTCCAGGCTTCAAAGGTGACATGGATGACAGAGTGATTGTCAGAGTTATAGTTTTTCCCTCTGACGAAGAGGGACAGTATTATGGACAGGAGGTCCAAGAGGATACTGTGGGTGGCATGGTGCCGGATACTGATTAGGTTCAGTGATCGATACAGTCTAAGAAGTTTGGACTTGGAGTTCATTTATGAACTTGGTCCCATCAGATATCCAGACATATTCTAAGACAGGTATTACTCGATTCGGGAGATGGTTTTCTCCGCGAACTTGAGATTTAGAGAGATATAGAAAGAAACATCTAGGCGGATCCACTCACTGAGGCTATTTCTCGAACACAATAGTTTTACAAACGGGCTTTGTGAAACTGATTAGTAGAGGAGTTGGATGTTCGGTTTCACACGGGCTGTGAGTAGTCGACATCGCAATAATTAGCCTTGAGTGCAAGTGGGAGATTGTTGGAGATAGTGCCCTCATAGTCAATTATTGGATCGCAGGTACGTGATTGCAATGATTGCGGAGGACCTATACCGGTAGGACAGTCTTACTCGAGATGATAGTATGCTATCTGGTTTGCCTTTATCAGTCGTGTACATGTTCAGGTGACTGATTGCATGTTACACTTTGATAGAGCCCTTAGGATCTTGCTTTACTACCAACAGTATGATGGCGATCATATACGTGAGAGTTGGGTAGTTTATATGCATATCCTTAATTGTGGTCCCTAGTCGTGGGAGTTTCGAGACAGGGCATCGATACTCGGGAGTAGACTAGTGTATACAGTCGAGACCCCGACGAGGGGCGGTGGCCGGTCTCACAAGCCACTGGTGTCAGTTGGATCACCTAAGATGTATACAGGTGCTCATTGGGTTATGAGTACACCGGACTGGACTCGCCGGGAATCTGCTAGTTAGTACTATACCTATCGTCAGATAGCAGTTCCCTGGTGACATGTGTACAGGTTAGTTCATCGACCTGAGGTCGTCATTTGTCTCGTGTGAGTTCCCACTGTGCTTTGATTTCTACCCTACCACGGCTCAAAGGAGTCGTGCAAACAGGTAGCTTTTGGATACAGTCCCGAGCCATATGGAGGCACGTGAGCGGATCGGCAGGGGTTTCGCCTCTCCCGGTATTGGGGGCGAGGTCGTGCTGTGTCTAGGAGAGCCATTACACAAATTCCATGTCCATGGCAGGAGATTTACTGGTAGGTACTCCAGTAGTATCTCAGGGTGTTATTGGGCTACACTCCGACACGACTTATACTGCTTCTGGGGGTCTGACGTTACTAGCCCCCTAGGCGGATATGCGATACTCATAGACGAACGGACCGGACTGTATATACATTGTCACTGTTAGGCTCAGTAGGGTTTCTGGATGAGTTCGCTCATCGGCCACCCTTGAGTTCGCTCATCGGCCTCCCTTGAGGTCAGTCCATGGGCAACCGTTATGCATAGCTAGTGCCGCTGACGGTTTGTGGTTAAACCCACTGCCAGGGTACTGACGAGTCATTAGAGTCCCCCACAGACAGTTTCCCAAGTTCGGGCGAAACGTTGTAGAGGCCGTATGGTTTTATGGCAGGGTTCGAAAAATGCACGTGCGTTTACGCACGTGTCAGTTTTTTGGCAGATGATACTGGTCGGCTTTGGTTTAAGCCGGATCCGAGTATTATATTGAGTAGGTATAATATCTTTGTCTCAGTTGCATTTGTATTCGGTCGTAATACAAATGCGGGTATATTTATACAGTTACGGGGTTATCCTGAAAGTCGTTTCAGGATCACTTTTGGAAGTTGCAAGTTTCCAGTTTTCTATCAGCCGTCTTTTAACATTCGGTTAAAGACGGATTTATCTTTTCTTGGATGAGAGTGAGTCATCATTCTAGAAGTTTCTAGAAGTGATGAGGTGGCTAATGAGTCATCTTGACATTGATTGGTGCATTAAAGGCTTGATGATGTGTATTAGTGACTCATGCATTATCAATAAAGCTTCTTGTTTTTCTTAAGGATATTTTGTGAGAAGCTTTCTTTTATGGTCACCCCCTTGATTGCTCCTACCATCACCTCCCTCTTTGATAAATAGTGGCCGGCCATTCTTTGTGCTTGAGAGATTAATTTCATTCTTGAGAGAAAAGACTATGGTTTAGGGTGCATGGAAATTTCATTGCCTCTTTCATTTCCATCACCCGATAAAATGGCAACTTCATTAACCGATCGTCCACGGACTTGGACGAAGTGAGACAAAGTCATCTACTCATTCTCTACATCAATCTTGGTCGTCTCTTTTAGCAAACTTGACGACCGAGTTGCCTCGAGTCAGAGGCGGGAGCCCGTTTAAAGAATCAGTGATGTGGTGCCACCTGGACAAGCAGATCAGAGATCGACGAGATCGGAGCAGCCGCAACGGAGCGTGGGATGATGGTTAAAGAACGAAGGACTCGGATCGTTCGGTATAACCTTTCGACACTCTTTACAGTTTGTTAGTTTAGCAATAATGGAAGATCCGGGTGAAAGTATACGATAGCGCCAGCTAAAAAGTTTTTGTTCCGTATTTGGCGTCTGTAGACGGCCAGGGCGCTAGCGTAGACTTACAGTCAACAAACTATAGACCGCAAGTCAAGTTCAACCCGTCATTTCCTGATTGAATTAAACCCACCCGCATGACCCTTGACAAGGTCAACAAAGTCGCACGGCTACCCTAATCCAATCGCATCATATGCTTATACAGATAAGTAGTAATCAGCTACCGAACACTACGCCTTGACAAGGTCAACAAACGCAGCGCGAATACTAACTATTACTTATCTGAAATGACGGAGGGCTACGACAGATTTTTAAGAAAATCCTTTGCGTAATGAACTTGATATCGCTGTAGAATCGAGTGATTTTAAATGGAGTGTTTTTGAGGCTTTTCTAGTTTTGCTAAAGGGGTCACTCCCGGTGAAGGGATCGTCGGCCCTTTCCTCAGAGAATAAGGTGCAGGATATTTCACAAATATCGCTGTGCAAAGCAAGAACTATAGAAGCGATCAAAAAACAAACCGAGTTTGTAGCATCTGCTAGTTTCACTAAAGAGGTCACTCCCGGTGAAGGGATCTCGGCTCTTTTCTTATCGAATAAGGTGCTGGATGTTCTACAAGGAACACCGCTATGCAAAGCAAGAACTAGAGCTACCAGTTTTTAAACAAGTTTCTACAACATCTTAGGTTTCTTTTAGTTTCATTAATCTCATTAATGAAGTCCCATTTTATTATGCTTCACAAGCATCTCCTCTGAAACGAAATCTACAATATAACATATATCTCATATATATAATATAAACATTCATCTCAGGCAGTAATATGATCTCATCACAGAACATTGCAGCAGAAGAAACATATATGAAATATTGGATATAATAGGACGTCTGTGTTTTCAATATGAGCCTGTACAAAACACGGATTCCACGGTTGCGATGAATAGCCAAACCCAATCCCTAGACCCCTACGAGAGCGGAAAGCAACACTGCCAATTCTACGGTTAGGAGACCCGGTCCCGACTCCTCGAGATGGTCTCCCACTGGACCCTAGAACCCGGTTACTTGTGCTCCCCTCCTTGGGTCTACCTAATGCGGAAAAGTAAATAATATACAACGGTGACATCATCCTCAGCCCGGAAGCGCCCCAATAAAAGAATATTACATAGAAATGAATTTTACATGAATGAAAAAGAAAAACTCTCCTCTCACATAAAACCCCCAGCTATTCAAACGCGACGATCCAATATAACATATCACAGCAACACATAATATCTCATATCATCAACGTAAGCAAGTATGCGTATCTCGATTGTCGTTGATGTATAGCAACGAAGCCGGCGATACACCACATACTACGCTTACGGTCATAGAAAAGAAAGTGTAAAACTACAACAGTTGGAATCCGCAACCTTCTTAGACATCGCATGCCTAACCAAATTGAAAGGTTCCTAGGCACTCTAGTGAGGTCTCACAAGGCATCGAACATGCCAATTTAAAAAAAAATGGTGCCGAGAAACCTTAGACTACGGATCTTAGACTAGATGTTTAGGCGAAATGATAATTTAGTTAACTACTTAACTAAAATTTAGATTCTACAACCTTTGTAGATCCGGATATCCACTTCCTTAGCTCCACTAGTGCTCCTCTCGCTGTCCTTTTCCAATCTTAGACTCGTTCATCGATTTCATCGGGAAAGCGAGCGGAATAGGTCGTCGGCTTCGTGTCAAAGACGATCTACGTCGAGGCATCATAAGTTCAAGCTCCGACTTCACAAAGTTGTGAAACTTATGAAGAAAACACCCAAAACAACTTGGCAAGAGGTAGAGGGTGAAGAAATAGCAGGTGGGTTCACTTTAGAATTGGATTTATCTCAATTTAGCTCAAGTTGCCATTGATGGACCTTGAGCTTTTCTTGAAGAAGAAGATGAAGATGAAGAAAGAATATCATAAGTCTTATTGTAAATGATAAAATAAATCAATACTTATCATTTACAAACCATAGTTTAGTGTAGAGAATAGACCATGGTTAGTTGGATAGGTTAGGGTTAAGCATAAAGACAAGGATGGTTAAGAAGTCAAAGCTTCATGAAGCTTCAACTAAAGACAAACTTCTCCACCATTCTTATCTCAACCTTTTTCAAATAAATAAACGAAGAAATAAATAAATAAATGAATATGCAAAACCCTAATTATCAAATTAACCATGGTTTAATTCTATATACTTAACTAAATAATCAAGTATCATCAAACATGATACATCTATGTGCACAAAAGTATATCACATATACAATTTGCACATCAAGTGAGAAAATCCATATAAAGTGAACCAATACAAGTTAATACAAAGTAATATATCAAATATATAATTATACATCAAATCAGTAAATCAACATTTGATTCAATAATCCGGTCATGTCGCACATAACCGACTAGTATTCAATGTATCGATTTATCGAATCAATGATTCGATAATTAGGTCATATCGAATATAACCAATCGAAACATATATCGCGAAAATGAAATGCGGTATCACATACACGCATTATTCTCGGTCCTGCACAAATCTCATATGCGCTCCTATTTCGTTTCGCTTGAGCCAGGAAACCTCTGTGTAGGACTCTAAAGACTTGTCAATACGCCGGTAGCAGATGATGATCATATCAAGAACCCACAAGCCGCAAGCGGTCTGCTAAACGTAACGGCCATCCGGGTATTGAGCGATCAGAAGATCGACGAGCTAGCCCGCTCACACTCCTGTGAATCCAACCAGTAACACTTACCGTACAGTCCGGTCTGTTCGTCTGATACGTCGCATATCAAGTCTAGGGGTGGTAAACGTCAGACCCCAATAATCGATAAGTCGTGCCGATGTGAGGCTCATAACGGGTCGAGAAACTACTGGTAACACTTACCAGCAAATCTCTGATCAGCCCTGGCCAGGGACTTCCCTGTTACGGCCAATCGAGCACAGCGCAACATCAACCCCCAATACCGGGAGAGACGAAACCCCTCCTATCGCTCATTGCCTCCATGTGACTCGGGACTGTACCCAAAGACCACCGTTTTGCACGCCCTCATGGACGTGGTAAGGTGGAGATCAAAGCACAGTGGGAATCACACAAGACTCTATGACGATCTCGGGTCTACAGACTAACCTGCACAAGTGTCACCTGAGAACTGCCATCTGACGTGAGGTATAATACCATCTGGGAGTTCTCGGTGAGTCCGTCCAGTGTACCCAGTCTCCACTGAGCACCCGTATACCATCTCTGATGTCAAACACCAATGGATATGGGATCATCCATTGCCCATCTCATGGGTCGAGAAGCGTATACGCTAGTCTACTCTGGTATATCGATGCCCCGTCTCGATACACCCACGACTAGGGACCTTGAAGGATGTACTTATGGACTACCATGTCCCCACTAGTATGATCTGCATCATAGTCCAGGTAGTCAAGTACACATCCTAAGGGCTTTACCAACATGTAACTATAAGACAGTATAAAGAGACAAGTGTACATGTTAAGATAAAGATCAACCAGATAGCATACTATCATGTCGAGCAAGAAAGTCATCTCTATATATGTCCAAGCATCCAATATAATATACATAATCTGTACAATACTGGCCTCTAGGGCATACATACAACTAACAATCTCCCACTTGCACTAGGGCCAGCTGCTGTAGTATCTCATACCGAGCATCCCGAAGAGTCTCTCAAACTGTATCTGGGGAATGGCCTTCGTGAGTGGATCCGCCGTGTTGTTCTTCGTGTCAACCCTCCTAACCTCGATCTCCCGGCGATCAACTATCTCCCAGATCAGGTGATACCGCCTCAGAATATGCCTGGACCGCTGATGGGACCTGGGTTCCTTGGCCAAAGCCACTGCTCCATTGTTATCACAATACAAAGGTATTGGACGCTCAATGGATGGAACCACTCCAAGTTCAGTAATGAACTTCTTGATCCAGACAGCCTCTTTGGCAGCATCGTTGGCAGTGATGTATTCAGCCTCCATCGTCGAGTCTGCCACGGTTTCCTGCTTGGAACTCTTCCAGCTAACCGCCCCTCCGTAAAGGGTAAAGACAAAGCCCGACTGCGACTTAGAGTCGTCCTTATCACTCTGGAAGCTCGAATCGGTAAAGGACTCCACTTGGAGCTCTCCGTTACCATACACCAAGAACATATCTCTAGTCCTTCGCAAGTACTTGAGAATGCTCTTCACAGCTGTCCAGTGACTCTCTCCAGGATCAGCTTGATACCTGCTCACTACACTTAGTGAGTATGCTACATCGGGTCTGGTACATAGCATCGCATACATGATAGAGCCTACTGCCGAGGCATAGGGTATCCCTTGCATGCGAGCTCTCTCCAAATCAGTCTTGGAAGACATCTCTTTGGAGAGAGTGACTCCAGAGATCGTGGGCAAGTTCCCACGCTTGGACTCTTCCATACTAAACCTCTTTAGTATGGTGTCAATGTACCTGAATTGGGACAATCCCAAAATCCTTTTGGATCTATCTCTATAGATCCTAATTCCCAATATGCAGGAGGCATCACCAAGATCTTTCATTGAGAATCTTTGTGATAAGAAGAGCTTGACCGATTGCAGCATAGGAATATCATTTCCTATCAAGAGTATGTCATCCACGTACAATACGAGGAAGACAACCTTACTCTCTGCCACCTTTTTGTAGATACAAGGTTCATCTGGATTTTTGACGAAATCAAACTCTTTGATAACGACGTCAAAGCAGATGTTCCAACTCCGCGATGCTTGCTTTAATCCATAAATGGATTTAAGCAGCTTGCACACCTTCCCGCTGCTCCCACTGTCTACGAAGCCCTCTGGCTGAGTCATGTACACGCACTCTTCTAAATCACCATTTAGAAAGGCGGTCTTAACATCCATTTGCCAGATTTCGTAATCATGATATGCAGCGATGGCAAGCATGATCCGGATGGATTTAAGCATAGCTACTGGAGAAAAGGTCTCGTCATAGTCCACACCTGGTCTTTGACGAAAACCCTTTGCTACAAGTCTAGCTTTGAAAGTCTCCACTTTCCCATCTACACCAAGTTTCTTCTTGAAGATCCACTTGCTCCCAATGGGTTTTCCCCCTTCAGGAGCAACGTCCAAAGTCCATACTTTGTTGGTGTACATGGATTCCATCTCGGACCGCATAGCATCCAGCCATTTCAGTGAGTCCCCACTCGTGATGGCCTGCTCGAAGCTAGTTGGGTCATCATCCTCCATGATGCAAACCTCGCTCCCACCATCCATGAGAAAACCGTAGTATCTCTCAGGTGGGCGAGGAACCCTACTAGATCGGCGGAGAGGCTGAGGTTCGTCGGAAGCTACTGAATGCTCTTGTTCCACTAAATCTTCTGTTGTGTTTTGTTCAGCTGGAACCTCTTCCAGTTCTACCTCAGAGCCACTAATTTCTTTTGCAAGAAATTCCTTTTCTAAAAAGGTGGCATGTTGAGCAACAAATACTCTTTGTTCCTCACTGTGGTAGAAGATATACCCTCGCAAATGTTTGGGATATCCAACAAACTTACACAAAACAGATCTTGCCTCGAGTTTGTCCGGTTTTTTTCTATTGACATAGGCCGGGCAACCCCATATCTTTATAAAATTAAGATATGGTCTCTTCCCTTCCCATATCTCATATGGTGTGGTAGGCACAGATTTGGTGGGAACCCTGTTCAGTAGGTATGCTGCCGTTTCCAGTGCATATCCCTAGAAGGAAACAGGTAACTTAGCTACACTCATCATAGAGCGCACCATATCTAATAGGGTGCGGTTTCTCCGCTCTGATACACCGTTGTGCTGTGGTGTATATGGAGGAGTTAGCTGAGAGAGAATCCCATTCTCTTTTAGGAAGTCCAGGAATTCAATGCTCAAGTATTCTTCTCCTCGATCAGATCGTAGGATTTTAATACTTTTTCCGGTTTGGTTCTCAACTTCTTGTTTATATTCTCTAAATTTCTCAAAAGCTTTTGATTTGTGTTTCATCAGGAACACATATCCGAATCTAGAGAGATCGTCAGTGAATGTAATGAAGTATGAAGAACCATCCCTGGCATGTGTAGACATGGGACCGCATACATCACTATGTATAAGTCCCAAGAGTTCGGTAACTCTTTCTCCGTGTCCCGTAAACAGAGTTTTGGTCATCTTGCCTTTGAGACTTGACTGGCAAGTGTCATAAGATGAAAATTCAAACGGATTTAAATATCCATCTTTATGCAACTTAGCTAGTCGTGTCGCATTGATGTGGCCCAGTCTACAATGCCACAAGAAGGATTCGTTGAGTTCAGAACTCTTCCTCTTGTGTGTGTTTGTTATGCTCAGAACTGTTGATTGATTTAGAACATAAATGCCATTGCATAACGTGCCTGATCCAACCAACTTTTGGTTACGGAAAATGTTCATAACATTGTCCTGTAATACAAAATTATATCCCTCTTTACTTAATAAAGAAACCGATATAATGTTGCATATCAGGTTCGGCATGTAATAGCATTCGTTCAGAACCAATGTATTACCAGTTGGTAACACAAGGTGATATTCCCCGACAGTCTTGGCTGCAACAATTGCACCATTTCCTACTCTTATGTCTTTATCACCTTCTCCAAGTTCTCTACCTTTCCTAAGCCCATGTAACTGATTACATATATAGGATCCTGACCCGGTATCCAATACCTAGGACGTAGAGCAAATGGAGAAACAGTTCTCAGTAACGAACACACCCGAAGAAAATGCATCAACATGTACTTTCTTCAATCGGGTGGCATGGGAATCCTGGTATTCCCCTATATCCTGTTCATTTCTATAACTCTTATAGGAAAGAACGGAACCAACGTTCCCCAGCACAGTATAACATGTGGGTTCGGTCAATACATCCATATTATTATCTTCATTAGGGCATGAAATGGTCGCTACCTGGAGAGAGAGAGAAGAAAACACTTTAGCGTATGCTCGTGCAAGATGAGATTGGTTATTATCTTATCTAATCAGGATGGCTCCCACTGCTTTTTATCAAATCTTCCTTCAAACCCTAAAAGGAAAGACTAGCCGGGATTAATTACACACTACAAGTTCGCCAATCTTTCAGCCAGGCCAGTGTCGGTACTTTGAGGGAGGTCCCCCGTGCTTTCGCACGAACCTAATTAATGTAAACCTCGTTTTCCCAGAGGCGTAACCCCGTTGACACCTTTCTAGACACCTACTTGATCAGCTAATTGCAATGTGTAAAACACTCCCAGGAGTAACTCTTACTCGCAGTGGGTATCGAGATCCAACTATCTCATAGAAGGTATGCAATCTCATTGCAAATTTCAACACTTGAAATTCCCGATAATATTTTGCCCCAAGCATCCTATGACCTTGACGGAGGTCAACAAACCACAGGGTGCAAGTCAAGTTCAACCCGTTATTTCTTAATTGAATCAAACCCACCCGCACGACCCTTGACGGAGGTCAACAAGGTCGTACGACTACCCTAATCCAATCTGCATCATATGCATAAGCAGACAAATACTAGTTAGCTACCGCACACTACGCCTTGACGGAGGTCAACAAACGTAGCACGAATACTAAGTAGGATTTATCTGAAATGACGGAGGGCTACGTCAGGTTTTTCTGAAAACCTATTGCGTAATGAACTTGATATCGTTGTAGAATCAAATGAAGTTTTGAAATGGAGTGATTTTGAGGCTTTTCTAGCTTTGCTAAAGGGGTCACTCCCGATGAAGGGATCGTCGGCCCTTTCCTCGTCGAATGAGGTGCGGGATATATCATATATATCGCTGTGCAAAGCAAAAACACAAAAGCAGTCAAAAGCAAACCGAGTGTGTAGCATCAGCCAGTTATTGCTAAAGGAGTTACTCCCGGTGAAGGGATCTCGGTCCTTTCCTCATCGAATAAGGTGCAGGGTATATCATATATACCGCTGTGCAAAGCAAGAACTGTAGCTACCTGTTTTATTTGAAAATTCGATTCCACAACATCTTAGGTTTCTCATCTTTCATTAATCACATTAATGAAGTCCCATCATTTAAATACCTAAACATCACAGATAGATATGACGTACACTTATGCCATCCGCATTCGCCTCGATGTCCCCTCGTGCACCGTTAGGTTAGGTAACTAACGACAGAGCAGGGCAGGGCTAGCGCGGGTGTAAAACATAAGTAACGTCTATATAATATATCATATATACTATATACTATATCCATCACATAGTCACAACACAGATATCGCAGCAGAATAAACATATGAAATATTGGATATACTAGGACGTCCGTGTTTTCAATACGAGCCAGTATAAAACACGGATTCCACGGTCGTGATGAATAGCCAATCCCACACCCCTAGACCCCTACGAGAGCGGCAAGCAACCCTGCCAATTCTAGGGTTAGGAGACCCGGACTCGACTCCTCGAGTTGGTCTCCCACTGGACCCCAGAACCCGGTTACTTGTGCTCCCCTCCTTGGGTCTATCCTAATGCGGAAAAGTAAATAATATACAAAGGGTGATATCTTCCGCTACTTGGAAGTGCCCCAAATAAAAGAATATTACATACAAGTTTTTACATGAATGAAAATGAAAAACACTCATCTCACATAAAAACCCCCGGCTATTCAAACACGACGATCCAATATAACATATCCAGCAACACATAACATCACATGTCATCAACGTAAGTAAGTATGCATACCCCAATTGTCTTTGACATATAGCAATGAAACCGGTGATATGAACATACTACACTTACGGTCACAGAAAAGAAAGTGTAAAACTACAACAATTGGAATCCGCAACTTCTTTAGACATCGCATGCCTAATCAAATGAAATACTTAGACATCACATGCCTAACAGATATAAATCCCGCATTTTAGTCTCATTATCGAAAACTCTTTTCAATATGATGTGGGACTAAACTGCTAGATTTATAACATTCATTCAGTTATCTCATAACTGTTTGTGAATTCCAATTATTGTATCACATTCCAGATAAACAGAAAATGTTAAACTTTCCGATCGAACAGTCGAATACCCAAGTTTTCCCGATACAGCTCAACACATGAAATAAGTCTAACAACATTCAGTTCGTGCCTCAGTACCGACGGTCCAGCCGTAGAAGGGTCAAGCCAACGCCTCACATGTGGCACGCCGTACTGCCCCAAACCCGAAGGTTCAAAGGGCAGTTCAAGATGGTCACATAATCGAGTTAAGGTTTGTTGTCTTCTAGAGGGTCCATCGCGTTACTTGCACTACTTAGAACGTCGTTAAACTACGGAAAAATCCAACACTTGGAAATTTCCCGACAGGGGAAAAATTATGTATTTATATCCGGTCAAACTTTTTAACATATTCTAAAAATTATCCGGAAATACACAAAAGACGAAATTTGATAACCCGGTCGAAATACCGAAGCTCTAAAACAGCCCAGAAAATTAAACTCTGGAATAATTATTAAAAAATACTCATAAAGCTCAGCTGCAGAAACTATGAATTACTGTGCATTGGAGGAGGGATGACGTCATCAAGCCGCCGCGGAACCGCCGCCTAAGCTGGCTTAGGCCGCGGTTCCGCCGCGCTTATTACTGCTCATTGGATGAAATTTGCATCGTAATTCTTAGAATTCCCTGCTGAATTTTTTAAGCAATTTTAATATTGAAAAATCCCAGATTTTAGAAAATGTACAGAGAGCATGTTTGGTTTAGGGTTTCGGGTTCGTTCGGGCTTCAAATCGCGTCTAGACTTCTCCTAAGGCTCTAGCTAGGCTCTGATACCAGTGAAAGGTTCCTAGGCACTCTAGTGAGGTCTCACAAGGCATCGAACATGCCAATTTAAAAAAAAATGGTGCCGAGAAACCCTAGACTACGGATCTTAGACTAGATGTTTAGGCGAAATGATAATCTAGTTAACTACTTAACTAAAAGTTAGATTCTACAACCTTTGTAGATCCGGATATCCACTTCCTTAGCTCCACGTAGTGCTCCTCTCGCTATCCTTTTCCAATATTAGACTCGTTCATCGATTTCATCGGGAAAGCGAGCGGAATAGGTCGTCGGCTTCGTGTCAAAGACGATCTACGTCGAGGCATCACAAGTTCAAGCTCCGACTTCACAAAGTTGTGATACTTGTGAAGAAAACAACCAAAACAACTTGGCAAGAGGTAGAGGGTGAAGAAATAGGAGGTGGGTTCACTTTAGAATTGGATTTATCTCACTTTAGCTCTAGTTGCCATTGATGGACCTTGAGCTTTTCTTGAAGAAGAAGATGAAGATGAAGAAAGAATATCATAAGTCTTATTGTAAATGATAAAATAAATCAATACTTATCATTTACAAAACATAGTTTAGTGTAGAGAATAGACCATGGTTAGTTGGATAGGTTAGGGTTAAGCATGAAGACAAGGATGGTTAAGAAGTCAAAGCTTCATGAAGCTTCGACTAAAGACAAACTTCTCCACCATTCTTATCTCAACCTTTTTCAAATAAATAAATGAAGAAATAAATAAATAAATGAATATGCAAAACCCTAATTATCAAATTAACCATGGTTTAATTCTATATACTTAACTAAATAATCAAGTATCATCAAACATGATACATCTATGTGCACAAAAGTATATCACATATACAATTTGCACATCAAGTGAGAAAATCCATATAAAGTGAACCAATACTAGTTAATGCAAAGTAATATATCAAATATATAATTATACATCAAATCATTAAATCAACATTTGATTCAATGATCCGGTCATGTCGCACATAACCGACTAGTATTCAATGTATCGATTTATCGAATCAATGATTCGATAACTAGGTCATATCGAATGTAACCAATCGAAACATATATCGCGAGAATGAAATGCGGTATCACATACACGCATTATTCTTGGTCCTGCACATATCTCATATGCGCTCCTATTTCGTTTCGCTTGAGCCAGGAAACCTCTGTGTAGGACTCTAAAGACTCGTCAATACGCCGGTAGCAGATGATGATCATATCAAGCACCCACAAGCCGCAAGCGGTCTGCTAAACGTAACGGCCATCCGGGTATTGAGCGATCAGAAGATCGACGAGCTAGCCCGCTCACACTCCTGTGAATCCAACCAGTAACACTTACCGTACAGTCCGGTCTGTTCGTCTGATACGTCGCATATCAAGTCTAGGGGTGGTAAACGTCAGACCCAAATAACCGATAAGTCGTGCCGATGTGAGGCTCATAACGGGTCGAGAAACTACTGGTAACACTTACCAGCAAATCTCTGATCAGCCCTGGCCAGGGACTTCCCTGTTACGGCCAATCGAGCACAGCGCAACATCAACCCCCAATACCGGGAGAGACGAAACCCCTCCTATCGCTCATTGCCTCCATGTGACTCGGGACTGTACCCAAAGACCACCGTTTTGCACGCCCTCATGGACGTGGTAAGGTGGAGATCAAAGCACAGTGGGAATCACACAAGACTCTATGACGATCTCGGGTCTACAGACTAACCTGCACAAGTGTCACCTGAGAACTGCCATCTGACGTGAGGTATAATACCATCTGGGAGTTCTCGGCGAGTCCGTCCAGTGTACCCAGTCTCCACTGAGCACCCGTATACCATCTCTGATGTCAAACACCAATGGATATGGGATCATCCATCGCCCATCTCATGGGTCGAGAAGCGTATACGCTAGTCTACTCTGGTATATCGATGCCCCGTCTCGATACACCCACGACTAGGGACCTTGAAGGATGTACTTATGGACTACCATGTCCCCACTAGTATGATCTGCATCATAGTCCAGGTAGTCAAGTACACATCCTAAGGGCTTTACCAACATGTAATTATAAGACAGTATAAAGAGACAAGTGTACATGTTAAGATAAAGATCAACCAGATAGCATACTATCATGTCGAGCAAGAAAGTCATCTCTATATATGTCCAAGCATCCAATATAATATACATAATCTGTACAATACTGGCCTCTAGGGCATACATACAACTAACACAAATGAATTCCTTAGACATCGCATGCCTAACAATTATAAACCCCGCATTTTAGTCCCATTATCGAAAACTCTTTTCAATATCAAGTCGGGTAATTCAACAAGATTCCCGACATCCTGATCGAATGCTCGTCGCAAACTTTAGTAGACGGCCTCACCCCCGGATGCCGTCGACGAAGTGCACTAAGGCGGAACACCGCTGCCGCGAGCACCCGAACGGATGCTTTTGGCGACGGGGTTCTCCTACAGTCACTTGGTCGGGGATATGGGGCGTGGCTGTCTATTAAGTTTATCTGGCGAGTATCCGCGTACGCTACGTGATTGCGACGGACTTTTGATCACATCAAAATCCCGTGGCAACCGATCAATTGAGACTAAAGTGCTATGTTTATAAAATTCAAATATGTTATCTCATAACAATTTGTCGATTCCAAATATTGTATCACATTCCAGATAAATAGAAAATGTTAAACTTTCCGATCGAATAATCAAACACCCAAGATTTCCCCAATATATCTCAACACTTGAAATCAGTTTAAAAACATTCATCACATGCCACAGTACCAATGGTCCAGCCGTAGAAGGGTCAAGCCAACGCCTCACATGTGGCATGCCGTACTGCCGCAAACCCTAAGGTTTAGAGGCAGTTCAAGACGGTCACATAATCGATTTAAGGTTTGTTGTCTTCTAGAGAGTCCACCGCGTTACTTGGACGACTTAGAACGTTCTTAAACTTGAGGAAAAATCCAACTTTTGAAATAAATTCCGACAGAGGAAAAAGTGAGTTATTGATATCTGTTCGAACTTTTTAACAGTTTCTAAAAATTATCCGGACAAAACTAAACAAAGTTAAATTATCCGATCGAATCAACGAGTCCCCAATACAACCCTAGAAAACTCAACACTTGAACAAGAGTTTAGGTGAAAACTAACATGCTAAACACTTTAACACTAAGTGAGAGGGATTACAACCTTTGTAGATCCGGTCCTTCACTTCTAAAGCTCCGTGTTGAAGTCCCTTCGCTACGATCATCGTGTTGCGGACTCTCGAGAGGTTCCACGAAGAGAAAAATGCAGTCTTGCTTCCGATCTTCGATACAAAGATGATCTACCTTGAAGTTTCGTTAACACAAGCTAGCACTCATAATATGAAGTGAACACCCTCATCTAAATGGCAAGGATAGATGAGGATGATGAAGCAGGATTTTTGCTCTCTTTTATTTTCTTATTCTCACTCATTTTTCATCACTTAGAAAAAGCTAGAAAGCTTTGCAAAAGGAGGAGGAAGAAGAAGAATAGTGATCAATCCTTTTGTGATGAATAATGCAAGGATTAATAAGATGAATAATGCAACCATGGTTGACTAAACCATTGTAGAGAATTAACCAAGGGCTAGGGTTTGGGTTGGGTTAAGTATGAGTCATAGATAAATATCAAGACAAATATCTTTATCATGACAAAAAGAAACCTTCTAGAATCTACTAGAAGTCTTAACCCTAATCCAAACACTAATCATGTTTAAACTCCACAAAACATGTTGCATTAGTTATCATATCATTTTACAATATTATATATCACATATATAATATTTATAATAACAAAATAAAATAATACATTTAACATATATCGCATATATATCAATGTATTACCCGAGTGAGAAAAAGAATCTTTTAGTAAGCTAATATTAGTTAATGTAATTTAATATATCATATATTATTATACATTAAATTATCGAATCAACACTTGATCCGACAATCCGGCTATATCGCATATAACCGACTAATATTTATCCGTACCGATTCATCGAATCAACACTTGATCCGATGACCCGGCTGATATCAAATATCGCGAGAATAGAATACGGTATCGCATATCGTATTATCCCCGGTCCCGCACATATCACATATGTGCTCCTACTCCGTTTTGCCTGAGCCAAGAAACCTCTGTGTAGGACTCTAAAGAATCGTCAATACGCCGGCAGTAGATGATGATCATATCAAACACCTACAAGCTGCAAGCGGTCAGCTAAACATAACAGCCACCCAGGTATTGAGCGCTCAAAAGATCAACAAGCAAGCCTGTACATTCTCCTGTGAATCCAAACAGTAACACTACCGTACAGTCCGGTCTCGTCGTCTGATATGTCGCATATCTCGCCTACAGGTGGTAAACGTCAGACCCAGTAGCTCGATAAGTCGTGTCGATATGAGGTCTATAACAGTTCGAGAAACTACTGATAACATTTACCAGTAAATCTCAGCAACCCTGGCCAGGGATTTCCGGTTATAGCCAATCGAACACAGCACAACATCAACTCCCTATACCGGGAGAGACGAATCCCCTCCTATCGCTCATTGCCTCCATGTGATTCGGGACTGTACCCAAAAGCCACCTTTTTTCACGCCCTCTTGGACGTGGTATGATGGAAATCAAAGCACAGTGGGAATCACACAAGACTCTATGACGATCTCGGGTCAACAGACTACTCTGTACCAGTGTCACCGGAGAACTGCCATCTGACGTGAGGTATAATACCATCTGGGAGTTCTCGGCGAGTCCGTCCAGTGTACCCAGTCACTACTGAGCACCCGTACACCATCCTTGATGTCAAACACCGATGGATATTGGATCATTCATCGCCCATCATATGGGTCAAGATGCGTATACGCTAGTCTACTCTGGTGTATCGTGCCCTGTCTCGATACACCCTCGACTAGGAACCGTTATAGGATGTACTCGTTGACTACCATGGCCCCACTAGTATGATCTCATCATAGTCCTAGTAGTCAAGTACATATCCTAAGGGCTTTATCAACATGTAACATAGAAACAATCAGAGTACATGTTAAGATAAAGTACAAGCAGATAGCGTACTATCATGTCGAGAAAGAAAGTCCTCCCTATATATGTCCAAGCATCCATTACAATATACATCGTATGTACAGTAATGGCCTCTAGGGCATACATATAACTAACAAATTAACAAGATAATGATGGGTAGAACTTGACATGTGACTTATGACATTTTGACCAACGCCAAGGTCATAAGAGCATGGGGCAGAAATTTATATCGGGAATTTCTAAAGAAACTGAAATTAGCAAAGAGATGCATACCATTTGGAGTGTGATAATTTTGGTAGGATTCCTTCAGCTTTATCACACGATGATATTTGGATCCCGATCCTACTGTGAGTATCCGCTACTCATCCGGAGATTCGTCACTTAACGATCAATGATATAAACCAAGTAGGTGTCGAGAAAGGTGTCAGCGGGGCTACGCCCCCAGAGAAAAGAGGTTATTTAATAAAGGAACTTCGCGAAAGCGTCACAAAACCTCCCTCGAAGTACCGACACCGGCCTGGCTGAACGGTTAAGCAAGTATTGTATGGTGAGAATAGTCCTGGCTAGTTCTTCCTTTTTGGTTTGAGGAGGGATTCGAGAAACAGTGGGAGCCATCTAGTTTAGATAAACTAAAAACCACTCTAAACTTGCAAGAGCATCATGCTAAAGTGTTCCCACTCTCTCTCTTTTCAGCGACCCAAAACATTACAGGCCTTAAGTTACTATTAGAGAAAAATATTTTGACTGGGCCAAATTATAAAGATTGGTTCCGGAATGTTAAGATGGCTTTAACATATGACAAATTGGGGTATGTCCTTACTGCTAAGGCACCTGCTGTCCCTGGTCCAGAATCCAGTATTGCGGATAAGGAAATCCACAAGACTTGGGAGTTAAATTGCACGAAGGCCAAATGCATCGTGCTTGCCTCAATGAATAATAAACATCAGAGGAGGCACGAGGATATGGATCTTGAATTCATATTTCTAGATACAAAAGTTCTGTATGGAGAGCAATCTCGTATAGCAAGATAGGAGAGCAATCTCGTATATTCAGTCGAGGCTGGCTGTCGGATCATCTGTAGGAGAACATGTCCTAAAGATGATTCGCTATATAGAAGAGCTCGCGGACCTCGGGACGACTTTGGAGAACGAGCTCTATACAGACTTAGTTTTTCAGTCCCTTTCTTCCACCTACGCCAAGTTTATTCTGAATTTCAACATTCAAGGAAAAAAAGTTGAACTTCCAGAACTCCTTAACATGTTGAGGAGTGCAGAGGGCACCTTGCAGAAAGCAAGGGAAACACCCACTATGTTTGTTCGCGGTGCTTCCTCTTCCAGGTCCAAGGCAAGGGCCAAAGGAAAGAAGAAGAAGGCCGCTACCAAACTAAGAGGTGGTGTTAGTAAGATAGTGTTAGTTATATGTATGCCCTAGAGGCCATTACTGTACATATGATGTATATAGTAATGGATGCTTGGACGTATATAGGAAGGGCTTTCTTGCTCGACATGATAGTATGCTATCTGGTTGTACTTTATCTTAACATGTACTCTGATTGTCTCTATGTTACATGTTGATAAAGCCCTTAGGATATGTACTCGACTACTGGGACTATGATGAGATCATACTAGTGGGGCCACGGTAGTCGACAAGTACATCCTATAACTGTTCCTAGTCAAGGGTGTATTGAGACAGGGCATCGATACACCAGAGTAGACTAGCGTATACACATCTTGACCCATATGATGGGCGATGGATGATCCCATATCCATCGGTGTTTGACATCAAGTATAGTGTACGGGTGCTCAGTAGAGACTGGGTACACTGGACGGACTCGCCGAGAACTCCCAGATGGTATTATAACTCACGTCAGATGGCAGTTCTCCGGTGACACTGGTACAAAGTAGTCTGTTGACCCGAGATCGTCATAGAGTCTTGTGTGATTCCCACTGTGCTTTGATTTCCATCATACCACGTCCAAGAGGGCATGCAAAAAGGTGGCTTTTGGGTACAATCCCGAATCACATGGAGGCAATGAGCGATAGGAGGGGATTCGTCTCTCCCGGTATATGGAGTTGATGTTGTGCTGTGTTCGATTGGCTATAACCGGAAATCCCTGGCAAGTGTTGCTAAGATTTACTGGTAAGTGTTATCAGTAGTTTCTCGGACTGTTATAGACCTCATATCGACACGACTTATCAAGCTACTGGGGTCTGACGTTTACCACCCCTAGGCGAGATATGCGACATATCAGACGACGAGACCGGACTGTACGGGAATGTTACTGATTGGATTCACAGGAGAATGTACATGCTTGCTTGTTGATCTTCTGAGCGCTCAATACCTGGGTGGCTGTTACGTTTAGCTGACCGCTTGCAGCTTGTGGGTGTTTGATATGATCATCACCTATTGCCGGCGTATTGACGATTCTTTAGAGTCGTACACAGAGGTTTCTTGGCTCAGGCAAAACGGAGTAGGAGCACATATGTGATATGTGCTGGACCGAGGATAATGCGGTATGTGATACCGTATTGGATTCTCGCGATATGAGATATCGGCCGGGTATATGTGATATAGCCGGGTCATCGTATTAGTCGGTTATATGCGATATAGCCTGATTGTCGGATCAAGTGTTGATTCGATAATTTAATGTATAATAATATATATGATATATTAAATTATATAAACTAATATTAGCTCACTAAAAGATTCATTTTCTCATGGGATAATACATTGATATATATGCAATATATCTTAATTGTATTATATTCTATTGTTACAAAATATATTTTTTATGTGATATATAATATTGTAACATATTAGGGTTACAAATTTAACAATGGTTTAGGGTTTAAACTTGGTTAGGGTTTGGATTAGGGTTAGCTTTTGCATGAAGCTTCCATGAAGCTTCATGAAGCCTTGACTTTGTTTTTAGCTAGATATTTTGTTAACCCAATCCAAACCATTAACTCTAGTCAATTCTCTACATGGGTTAACTCCTTCATGCTTAACCCTTGGTTAGATTTGTAACCACTACAATAATCCATTATTCATCACAAAAGGATTCATTCATTCTTCTTCTTCCTTGAGTTCCTTCTTGAAAAAGCTTTCTAGTTTTGCTTTTGTGATGAAAGTGAGTGAGAAAAAGAATATAAATGAGAGCAAAAATCCTACATCATCATCCCCATCTATCCTTGCCATTTAGATGAGGGTGTTCACATCATTTCATGAGTGATAGCTTGTGTTAACGAAACATCAAGGTAGATCATCTTTGTATCGAAGATCGGAAGCAAGCTTGCATCTTTCTCTTCGTGGAACCTCTCGAGAGTCCGGAACACGATGGTCGCAGCGAAGAGACCTCAACACGGAGCTTAAGAAGTGAAGGACCGGATCTACAAAGGTTGTAATCCCTCTCACTTAGTGTTAAATTGTTTAACATACTTGTTTTCGCCTAAACTCTAGTTTAAAGATCCGGCTTTGGGTTGTTCGGCACGGCTAAAATTTTAATCGGGCATGGTTGATGCCTCGTAGAACCTTGTGAGCGTGCCTAGGAACCCTACAGTGGTATCAGAGCCAAGCTAGAGCTTTAGGCGAAGTCTGAGCGAAGTTTAAAGTCCGATCGAACCCAAAACCCCGATGTTTACCCCTCTCTGGACATTTTTCAAAAATGTGATTTTTTGTGAATTAAAAATGCACAGAAAAACATGCAGGAAAAACTAAGAATTGCTATGAAGTACGGTCCACTAAGTCACTTATTTGACTGCGGAACCGTGGCCAAACCAAGGGTTTGGCGGCGGTTCCACGGCCAAAATTTAGACTTAGTGCCTCATATTTCATATATTTATTCCTAGGTCCATTCTTGTTATTTTTTTCTTGGAAATTTTTAAATTCCACTCAAGTGTTGAGTTTTCTATGGTTATATTGGGGACTCGTTGATTCGATCAGATATTTTAACTTTGTTTAGTTTATCCGGGTAATTTTTAGAAACTGTTAAAATGTTCGAACGGATATCAATAACTCACTTTTTCCCCTGTCGGAAAATTTTTCAAAAGTTGGATTTTTTTCTCGAGTTTAAGAACGTTCTAAGTCGTGCAAGTAACGCGGTGGACCCTCTAGAAGACAACAAACCTTAACTCGATTATGTGTCCGTCTTGAACTGCATCTAAACCTTAGGGTTTGGGGCAGTACGGCGTTCCACATGTGAGGCGTTGGCTTGACCCTTCTACGGCTGGACCATTGGTACTGTGGCATGTGATGGATGTTTTTAAACCGATTTCAAGTGTTGAGATATATTGGGGAAATCTTGGGTGTTTGATTATTCGATCGGAAAGTTTAACATTGTCTATTTATCTGGAATGTGATACAATATTTGGAATCCACAGTTAGTTATGAGATAACTAATTTGAATGTTATAAATCTAGCGGTTTAGTCTCAGATGATTGGTTGCCACGGAATTTTGATGTGATCAAAAGTCCGTCGCAATCACGTAGCGTACGCGGATACTCGCCAGGTAAACTTAATAGACAACCACGCCCCATAACCCCGACCAAGTGACTATAAGAGAACCCCGTCGCCAAAACCATCCGTTTGGGTGCTCGCGGCAGCGGTGTTCTGCCTTAGTGCACTTCGTTGACGGCATCCGGGGATACGGCCGTCTATTAAAGTTTGCGACGAGCATTCGATCAGGATGTTGGGAATCTTGTTGAATTGCCTGACTTGATATTGAAAAGTGTTTTCGATAATGAGACTAAAATGCGGGGTTTATAATTGTTAGGCATGCGATGTCTAAGGAATTCATTTGGTTAGGCATGCGATGTCTAAGGAGGTTGCGGATTCCAACTGTTGTAGTTTTACACTTTCTTTTCTGTGACCGTAAGTGTAGTATGTGGTGTATCGCCGGCTTCGTTGCTATACATCAACGACAATCGGGATACGCATACTTGCTTACGTTGATAATATGAGATATTATGTGTTGCTGTGATATGTTATATTGGATTGTCGCGTTCTGAATAGCATGGGGTTTTATATGAGATGAGAGTTTTTTCTTTTTCATTCATGTAAATTTCATTTGTATGTAATATTCTTTTATTGGGGCACTTCCGGGCTGAGGATGATGTCACCGTTGTATATTATTTACTTTTCCGCATTAGGTAGACCCAAGGCGGGGAGCATAAGTAACCGGGTTCTGGGGTCTAGTGTGAGACCATCTCGAGGAGTCGAGACCGGGTCTCCTAACCCTAGAATTGGCAGTATTGCTTGCCGCTCTCGTAGGGGTCTAGGGATGTGGGTTTGGCTATTCATAGCGACCGTGGAATCCGTGTTTTATACAGGCTCGTATTAAAACACGGACGTCCTAGTATATCCAATATTTCATATATGTTCTTCTGCTGCAATGTTCTGTGATGAGATCATATTACTGCCTGAGACGAATGTTTATATTATATATATCAGATATATATTATATATTGTTGATTTCGTTTCATATCTGATGCTTGTGAAGCATAATTAAAATGGGACTTCATTAATGAGATTAATGAAATAAAAGAAACCTAAAGATGTTGTAGAAACTTGTATAAAAACTGGTAGCTCTAGTTCTTGCTTTGCATAGCGGTGTTCCTTGTAGAACATCCAACACCTTATTCGATAAGGAAAGAGCCGAGATCCCTTCACCGGGAGTGATCTCTTTAGCGAAACTAGAAGATGCTACAAACTCGGTTTGTCTTTTGATTGCTTCTATAGTTCTTGCTTTGCATAATGGTATATATGATATACCCTGCACCTTATTCGATGAGGAAAGGGCTGACGATCCCTTCACCGGGAGTGACCCCTATAGCGAAACTAGAAAAGTCTCAAAAACACACCATTTAAAATCACTCGATTCTACAACGATATAAAGTTCATTGCGCAAAAGGTTTTCTTAAAAACCTGTCGTAGCCCTCCGTCATTTCAGATAAGTACTAGTTAGTATTCGTGCTACGTTTGTTGACTATGTTAAGGCGTAGTGTGCGGTAGCTGATTAGTGCTTATCTGTATAAGCATATGATGCGATTGGATTATGGTAGTCGTGCGACTTTGTTGACTATGTTAAGGGTCGTGCGGGTGGGTTTAATTCAATCGGGAAATGACGGGTTGAACTTGACTAGCACTTATGATTTGTTGACTATGTTAAGGTCATATAGCTGCTGGGGGCAAAATATTATCAGGAATTTCATGTGTTGAAATTTGCAATGAGATTGCATACCTTCTATGAGATAGTTGGATCCCGATACCCGCTGCGAGTAAGAGTTACTCCTGGGAAAGTTTTACACACTACAATTAGCCGATCAAGTAGGTGTCTAGAAAGGTGTCAACGTGGTTACGCCCCTGGTAAAACGAGGTTTCCTTTAATTAGGTTCGTGCGAAAGCACGGGGGACCTCCCTCAAACTACCGACACTGGCCTGGCTGAAAGATTGGCGAACTTGTAGCGTGTAATTAATCCTGGCTAGTCTTTCCTTTTAGGGTTTGAAGGAAGATTTGATTAAAACAGTGGGAGACATCCTGATTAGATATATTAGATAACCAATCTAATCTTCCAAGAGCATACGCTGAGTGTTTTCTTCTCTCTCTCTCCTGGTAGCGACCATATCACGCCTTAATCAAGATAATAATACGGATGTATTGACCGAACCCGCTTGTTATACTGAGCTGGAAAACGTTGGTCCCGCTCCAACTTATAATTGTTATAAGACGGAGCAGGAAATTAGGGAATACCAGATTTCCCGTGCCGCCTAAACGAAGAAAGTGCATGTTGATGCATCATCTTCGGGTGTGTTCATTACAGAGAACTGTTTCTCAGTATCCTTTATGTCCTGGGTATGAGTTACCGGATCAGGATCCCGCCTATGTAATCTGTTACATTGGCTACAGAAAGGTAGAGAACTGAGAATGGGTGATAAGTTTCATGAGATAGAAAACGGTGCAAGTGTTGCAGCCAAGTCTATTGGTCACTATCACCCTGTATTACCAGAATACATTGATTCTGAACGAATGTTATTAGATACCGAACCTGATATACAACATCATATAAGTCTCTTTATTAGTAAAGAAAGGATATAATTTTGTATTGTTGGATAATGTTTTGAACATTTCCTATATCAAGAGTTGATCGGTTCTGGCACGTTATCTAAAAGCATTGACGTTCTAAATCAAACTACAATTCTTAGTATACGGAACACACACAAGAGGAAGAGTTCAGAAATGAACGAATCCTTCTTGAGGCATTGTAGACTAGGTCATATCAATGCGACCCGACTAGCTGAAGTTACATTAAGATGCATATTTAAATTTGTTTGAATTTACATCTTGTGAAACTTGCCGGTCATGTCACAAAGATAAGATGACCACAGCTCTGTTTATTGGAAACAGAGAAAGAGTTAGTGAACTCTTGGGATTGATACATGCTGATGTATGACAGTCTCCCGTCTACACATGCCAAGACCGGTTCTTTGTACTTCATTACATTCTATGATGATCTCTCAAGATTCTGACATATGTTCCTGTTGAAACACAAGTCCGAACCTTTTGAGATATTCACAGAATGTAAGTTAGAAGTAGAGAACCAAAATACGGGTAAAAGTATTATGTCCTTTGATGTGATCAAGGAGGAGAATACTTGAGCACGGAATTCCTGGACTATTCTAAAGGAGAATGAGATTCTCTCTCAGCATTACTCCTCCGTATACACCATAGCACGATGGTATATCGGGATGGAGAAATAGCACCCTATGTGATATGGTGTGCTCTATGATGAGTACTACTGAGTTTCCTATTTCCTTTTGGGAGTTATGCACTTGAGAAGTTGCATACCTATTGAATAGGGTTCAAATCAAATCAGTTGCCTACCACTTCATATGTGATATGGAAAGGGAAGATCCCATATCTTAAGTTCGTTAAGATTTGGGGTTGTCCGGACTATGTATAAAAGCAAAATCCGGACAAGCTCGAGGCAAGGTATGTTATGTAGAACTGGAAAGGTTCCAGCTATACAAACTGCAGCTGATGATTTGGTAGAACCAAAGGATTCAATAGTTTCCAACGAACCTCGGCCTCTCTGCCGATCTAGTAGGGTTCCTCACCCACCTGAGAGATACTTCGGTTTCTCTATGACAGTGGAGCGAGGATTGCATCATGAGATGATGACCCAACTAGTTTCGAGCAGGCTATCAGGAGAGGGACTCTGTAAGAATGGATGGATGCTTATCGATCTGAGATGGAATCCTTATACACCAACAAAGTATGGACTTTGGTTACCTTATCTGAAGGGTTAAATCCCCATCAGGAGCAAGTATATCTTGAGAAGATTACTTGGTGTACATAGAAAAGTTGAGACTTTCAAAGCTATGCTTAAGTCCATCCAGATCCTACTTGCCACGGCTACATACCATGACTACGATATCTGGCGGTTGAGTGTCATGACTGCATTTCTAAATGATGTTTTAGAAAAGAGCGTCTATAAGTACACAACCAGAGGGCTTCATAGAGCAGCGACAATGTGTGCAAGATGTTGTATGTGATAAAACAGGCATCGCGGAGTTGGAACATCTATTTTGATATGGTAGTCAAAGAGTTTGTTTTCATCAAAATGGTAGATGAACCTTGTATATACAAAAAGGTAGTAGGGAGTTTGGTGGTGATCCTCGTAGAGTACGTGGATGACATACTCTTGATAGGGAAGGAGTTTCCTATGCTACGCTCGGTCAATCTCCGCTTATCACAAGGATTCTCCATATAGGATCATAGTGATACCTCCTGAATCCTGGATTTTGGATCTATGAGATAGATCTAATTTGATGTTAGGATACTCACTAGTTGTAGTGAGATGGTATCAATCGATCCTGGGGAGAATCATTGGAAAGGTTCCAGGGTGATAAGGATGACTGAATGTCAGTCGCAGGCATTGTCTTTACCCTCAGTGGAGGGACGGTATGTTAGAAGAGTTCCAAGCTAGATACCGTGACTTACTAGACGATTAAAAGCAAGATACATCATTACCAAGGATGCTACCAAAGCGGCAGTCTGGATATATATAAGTTCATGAGATGAACTTCGTTTCTACCATTGTGTGACAATGGAGTTGTGGCTTTTGCCAAGGAACCCCCCCGTCCCATCAGAAATCCAGATATAATTCTTAGGCAGTATCACCTGATCATGGAGATGGTTGATCTCTAGGGAGATCGAGGTTAGGAGAGTAGACACAGAGGACAACAGCGCGGATCCACTCACAAAGGCCTTTTTCCCAGTAGAGACTTTTATGGGATGGTTGTGTATGAGATACTTCAACCGCAGCTGATTGTTGGGTATGTGACACCACAACAGATGGTCCTAGTGCAAGTGGGAGATTGTTAGTTATATGTATGCCCTAAAGGCCATTACTGTACATATGATGTATATAGTAATGGATGCATGGACGTATATAGGGAGGACTTTCTTGCTCGACATGATAGTATGCTATCTGGTTGTACTTTATCTTAACATATACTCTGATTGTCTCTATGTTACATGTTGATAAAGCCCTTAGGATATGTACTCGACTACTGGGACTATGATGAGATCATACTAGTGGGGCCACGGTAGTCGACGAGTACATCCTATAACTGTTCCTAGTCGAGGGTGTATTGAGACAGGGCATCGATACACCAGAGTAGACTAGCGTATACACATCTTGACCCATATGATGGGCGATGGATGATCCTATATCCATCAGTGTTTGACATCAAGTATGGTGTACTGGTGCTCAGTAGAGACTGGGTATACTGGACGGACTCGCCGAGAACTCCCAGATGGTATTATACCTCACGTCAGATGGCAGTTCTCCGGTGACACTGGTACAGAGTAGTCTGTTGACCCGAGATCGTCATAGAGTCTTGTGTGATTCCCACTGTGCTTTGATTTCCATCATACCATGTCTAAGAGGGCGTGCAAAAAGGTGGCTTTTAGGTACAGTCCCGAATCACATGGAGGCAATGAGCGATAGGAGGGGATTCGTCTCTCCCGGTATAGGGAGTTGATGTTGTGCTGTGTTCGATTGGCTATAACCGGAAATCCCTGGCCAGGGTTGCTCAGATTTACTGGTAAGTGTTATCAGTAGTTTCTCGGACTGTTATAGACCTCATATCGTCACGACTTATCAAGCTACTGGGGTCTGACGTTTACCACCCCTAGGCGAGATATGCGACATATCAGATGACGAGACCGGACTGTACGGGAGTGTTACTGATTGGATTCACAGGAGAATGTACAGTCTTTCTTGTTGATCTTCTGAGCGCTCAATACCTGGGTGGCTGTTACGTTTAGCTGACCGCTTGCAGCTTGTGGGTGTTTGATATGATCATCACCTACTGCCGGCGTATTGACGATTCTTTAGAGTCCTACATATATGTTTCTTGGCTCAGGCAAAACGGAGTAGGAGCGCATATGTGATATGTGCGGGACCGAGGATAATGCGGTGTGTGATACCGTATTGTATTCTCGCGATATGAGATATCGGCCGGGTATATGTGATATAGCCGGGTCATCCTATTAGTCCGTTATATGCGATATAGCCGGATTGTCGGATCAAGTGTTGATTCGATAATTTAATGTATAATAATATATATGATATATTAAATTACATAAACTAATATTAGCTCACTAAAATATTCATTTTCTCACGGGATATTACATTGATATATATGCGATATATGTTAATTGTATTATATTCTATTGTTACAAAATATATTGTATATGTGATATATAATATTGCAACATGTTAGGGTTACAAATTTAACAATGGTTTAGGGTTTAAACTTGGTTAGGATTTGGATTATGGTTAGCTTTTGCATGAAGCTTCCATGAAGCATCATGAAGCTTTGACTTTGTTTTTAGCTAGATATTTTGTTAACCCAATCCAAACCATTAACTCTAGTCAATTCTCTACATGGGTTAACTCCTTCATGCTTAACCCTTGGTTAGATTTGTAACCACTACAATAATTCATTATTCATCACAAAAGGATTCATTCATTCTTCTTCTTCCTTGAGTTTCTTCTTGAAAAAGCTTTCTAGTTTTGCTTTTGTGATGAAAGTGAGTGAGAAAAAGATTATAAATGAGAGCAAAAATCCTACTTCATCATCCTCATCTATCCTTGACATTTAGATGAGGGTGTTCACATCATTTCATGAGTGATAGCTTGTGTTAACGAAACATCAAGGTAGATCATCTTTGTATCGAAGATCGGAAGCAAGCTTGCATCTTTCTCTTCATGGAACCTCTCGAGTGTCCGGAACACGATGATCGCAGCGAAGGGACCTCAACACGGAGATTAAGAAGTGAAGGACCGGATCTACAAAGGTTGTAATCCCTCTCACTTAGTGTTAAAGTGTTTAACATACTTGTTTTCTCCTAAACTCTAGTTTAATGATCCGGCTTTGGGTTGTTCGGCACGGCTAAAATTTTAATCGGGATGGTGGATGCCTCGTAGAACTTTGTGAGCGTGCCTAGCAACCCTACAGGTAGGAGTTAAGGGAAATACAAAGGCTGCGGTGACAGTAGTGGCAAAGGACGAGTGCTTCCACTGTCGTAGGAAAGGCCATTGGAAGAAAGATTGCAAAGCTTGGATTGCCAAGAACCAGGAACCGAAGCAAGCTGTGGCTTCGACTTCAGGTGTGTTTGTAATTGAAAATTGTCTGTCTATCAACTCTACTTCCTGGGTATTGGATACTGGATCAGGATCTCATAAATGCAATAATTGCAGGCACTGAGAAACCGTAGAGAGCTGAAGGTTGGTTATATGACCCTCCAGGTTGCTAACGGAGCTAGCGTGGATGCTGTGTCCCTAGGGGATTATCACCTAGGATTGACGAGTGGACATATTTTGGTTTTACATAACTGTTTTTGTGTACCTAGTTTAACGTGTAATATCATATCAGTATCGTTGTTATCAAAAGAAGGTTATGATTTAACGTTTGTAAGCGATGTTGTTAACATCCACCTTAATCATGATTTGATTGGGTCCGGTACACTAGATAACGGTATATATGTGTTAAACCAATTACAGATTTTCAATGTCCAGAACACACTAAAAAGAAAGTCTCCAGATATAAATCAGGCTTTCTTATGGCATTGTAGACTGGGTCACATCAATAAGACAAGGTTAACTAAGTTACATAGAGAAGGATATTTGGATCCGCTCGAATATCAATCTTATGCCACTTGTCAATCATGTCTCAAAGGAAAGATGAAAAAGGCTCCATTCACTGGACATGGAGTAAGAGCGAGCGAGCTCTTAGGACTCATACACAGCGTTGTATGTGGTCCAGTGTCTACACATGCAAGAGGTGGTTTTTCATATTTCATTACTTTTACGGATGATTACTCTAGGTACGGATTCATTTTCTTAATGAAACATAAATCCAAGGCCTTTGAGAAATTCCAAGAATATAAGAATGAAGTAGAAAACCAAACCGGCAAAAGTATCAAGACACTAAATCTGATCGAGGTGGTGAATACTTGAGTGCCGAGTTCCTAGGTTACCTAAAAGAGAAAAGAATTCTCTCTCAGCTTACTCCTCCATACACTCCACAGCATAACGGTGTATCGGAGAGACGGAACCGAACCCTATTAGATATGGTACGTTCCATGATGAGTAATGCTGAGTTACCGCGATCTTTCTGGGGTTATGCGCTATAATCAGCAGCATATCTTTTGAACAGGGCTCCTACCAAGACTGTGTCTACCACGCCATATCAGATGTGGAGTGGGAAGAAACCCTATCTTCAGTATCTGAAGATATGGGGATGTCCAGCTTTTGTTAAAAAGCAGCATGTCAACAAACTCGAGGCACGATCAGTACAGTGTAAGTTTGTGGGATATCCAAAGAACTCCAAGGGATATTTCTTCTATTACGTAGAGGAACAAAAGGTTTTTTTTTCTCGTAATGCCCACTTTCTAGTAAAGCAGTTTTTAGAAAAAGAAACAAGTGGGGGCGCAATAGAACTGGAAGAAATTCCAGAACCACAAACTACTACTGAAAGTTTGGTAGAACCAGTAGTTCAAGAAGAACAGGACATTCCCGCACCCCTCCGCAGAAGTAGTAGGCCGTCTCATCCCCCTGAGAGATACTACGGTTTTCTCATAGATGGGGATAGAGAGGATTGCGTCATTGATAATGATGAACCTACTAGTTTCCAGCTGGCCATCCAAAGCGGCGACTTAGTATGATGGCTGGATGCAATGCGGACCGAGATGGAGTCCATGTACACCAACAAAGTATAGACTTTGGACTTTGCTCCAGGTGGGGTAAAACCCATAGGATGCAAATGGGTCTTCAAGAAAAAGATTGGTGTAGATGGACAAGTGGAAACCTATAAGGCTAGACTTGTTGCGAAGGGTTTTCGTCAAAGACCTGGTTTGGACTATGACGAAACTTTTTGTCCAGCGGCTATGCTCAAATCCATTCGGATCCTTCTTGCCATTTCCGCCTTCCATGATTATGAGATCTGGCAGATGGACGTAAAGATGGCTTTTCTAAATGGTAATTTAGAAGAGTGCGCCTATATGGATCAGCCAGAAGGTTTCAATCAGAGTGGGAGCAGCGGGAAAGTGTGCAAGTTGCATAAGTCCATTTATGGACTAAAGCAGGCATCGTGGAGTTGGAACATCTGTTTTGATGAAACGGTCAAAAAATATGACTTTATCAAAAATCCAGATGAACCATGTATATATAGTAAAATTGTAGCACGGACTGTCATATTCCCCGTCTTGTACGTGGATGACATTCTATTGATAGGAAATGGCATTCCTATGCTACAATCTGTCAAAGGATTCTTGTCACACAGGTTCTCCATGAAAGACCTGGGTGATGCCTCTTACATTCTGGGGATCCAGATCTATCGTGATAGATCCAAGAGGATGTTGGGACTTTCGCAGTACAGGTATATCAACACTATACTGAAAAGATTCAGTATGGAAGATTCTAAGCGCGGTAGTTTACCGGCTTGTCACGGAATCACCCTATCCAAAGAGATGGCTCCCAAGACTGATTTGGAAAGGGAACGCATGTCAGTTATACCCTACGCTTCTGCGGTAAGCTCTATAATGTATGCGATGTTGTGCACCAGACCAGATGTAGCATACGCACTGAGCGTGGTAAGCAGGTATCAGTCAGACCCAGGGAAGAAGCACTGGATAGCAGTAAAGAACATTCTCAAGTACCTGAGAAGGACTAAGGAGATGTTCTTGGTTTACGGCGGAAAAGACCTCAAGATTGAGGCCTTTGCAGATTCCAGCTTCCAGAGTGACAAGGATGACTCCAAGTCCATGTCAGGTTATGTCTTTACCCTCAATGGAGGGGTGGTGTGCTGGAAGAGTTCCAAGCAGGACACCGTTGCTGACTCGACGATGGAAGCGGAGTATATCGCTTCTTGCGATGCCGCAAAAGAAGCGGTCTGGATGAAGAAGTTCCTCACAGAACTTCAGGTGGTTCCTACCATTGTTGATCCAATACTGCTGTATTGCGACAACAACAGAGATATAGCTTTAGCGAAGGAACCCAGGTCCCATCAGAAGTCCAGACACATCTTAAGGCGGTATCACCTGATCAGGGAGGTCATAGATCGACAGGAGATCGAGGTCCGGAGAGTTCCTACAGAGGAGAACACTGCTGATCCATTCACTAAGGCCTTACCTCAGATTCAGTTCGAGAGGCTGCTTGAGATGATAGGTCTTTGATACGCCAATACATGGCCCTAGTGGAAGTGGGAGATTGTTAGTGTATATGCCCTATGGGCCATTATTGTATCATACTAGCTTGTATATTACTTAATGGAAGCTCGGGATATTCACAGTTATATTAACAGTCTTGCTAAACATGGTAGTATGCTACTTGGTTTATGTCTATCTTAATATGTGCATATGTTAGCATATCGAGAATACATATTGATAGAGCCCTTAGGATCCTGCTTGACTACCAGCGTTGTGATGGCAGTCACACTAGTGGGGGCTGGGTAGTCTGCAAGCACATCCTTTTTCAGGTCCCTAGTCGTAGGATTATCGAGACAGGGCATCGATACTTCGGAGTAGACTAGTGTGTACGCTTCTCATCCCAGTTGGGGAGATGGCCTGTCCCACAGCTATCAGTACGTCGTAATGGAGATAGTATATAGGTGATAGTTGGGTTATGGGTACACCGGACAGGACTCGCAGGGAACTGTTGGTTGGTATTATACCCGTCGTCAGTTAACAGTTTCCGGGTGACATGAGTACGGCACAGTCCGCAGACTTGACACTGCTGCTTCGCCTCGGGTGTGTTCCCACTGTTCTTAGATTGCTACCCTACCACGGCTCAAAGGAGTCATGCAATCAGGTAGCAGTTGGGTGCAGTCCCGAATCACTTGGAGGAAGTGGCGGTTAGATAGGATTCGTCTCTCCCGGTATTGGGAGTTGATATCGCGCTGTGTTTGGAGAGCCATTACGCAAACTTCCTGGCCAGGGCAAGCGAGATATACTGGTAGGTTTTCCAGTAGCTTCTCAAGGTGTAATGGGCTTCGCTCCGACATGACTTATACCGCTTTTAGGGGACTGATGCTTGCCGCCCCCTAGGCCCGATATGCGATAGTCCTAGACGAACAGACCGGAATGTACGGAGATTGTCACATCAGACTCAGTAGGAGTTCGGATGGGTTTCCTCATCGGCCTTTTTATCGACATCTACCCGGGGACCGTTACGTACAGCTAGTACCGCTTGCGGCCTGTAGTTAAACCCATTGCCAGCGTAGTAGTTGAGTCTTTAGAGTCCCACACAGAGAGTTTCCCTGCTTCGGGCGAAATGATATAGAGTTCGTATGGTTTTACGACAGGGTTCGGACATATACGTGTTTTTACGCACGTACGATGTTCGGACAGTTTATACTAGCGGGCTTTAGTTCAAGCCAGATTCTAGTATTGGATTATTAGATTTATACAGTCTCAGTATTTCCGTGTTTTTACGGATAGGAGAGGCATTCTCATAATTACTCGAGAAGCCTCTAGAATTTGATGAGGTGGAGAGCTTAGGTGTTATATGCATTAAATGGTTTTGTGACTCATGGAGATGATTCATCAAGTGAGTTAATGAAGCATTAATTCTTTTAATGATTCATTAGATGATTCATTATGTATTAAATGAAGCATGAAGATATTTGTGCAAAAGATATTTTGTGCAAGATATTTTGTGCTTCATATATATACAGAAATGAGTTAATTTCCATTAGATAATTATTCTCACATTCTCTCTCCTCAAGCTCTCTCTCTTCAACCCTAACCCTAACCTCTCATGTGTTGAGATCCAAGGGTTAGCAAGACTCAAAGACCCCTTATCCTATTCTATATCTTCTAGGTTGCTTTGATTAACACTCTTAGTTACCTAGTTACCTCAAGCGTGAGGTTAAGCTTGGAGAAGTAACTCTCGGGTGGATCTTCTATCACAAAGAGGAGGCCGACGAGGAGGTGGTAAACGAGAACAAGAAGGACTTGATTCATTAGGTATAATATTGTTTCATAGTAGCTAATCCCTCCTATGTTGTTGTTAGTTAGGGTTTGGCAAAGATCCGTACAGTTAGTCGATGTTAGTTTTAACAAAATGATTGTTTTACCTATTCTGCCTCCCCGCATCATGTGGGGTATCTAACGTCGACTTACATCATTATGATGATATATATTATATAGGTGTACATATATATAACAGTGTCCCATACCATTTATATATATATACACATGTATATATAACAGCGTCCCATACTACTGATATATATACCAAGGAGCAAAACATCCAGGAAACATCATATGAAATCCATATATATCAATGCGAAATCCACGAAATATAATATATGCAACATGAAACAGTAATATGAGCATATAAAGGAAAAGCCGCTATTTAACTACAACAAGTTATTAAATATATCATGTGGTTCTTAATTTCTCCGAAACCAAACGCAATATCATATAAAGGTGAACATGTAGCTATAGCCAGGTATGCGTAACCATGTCTGTATAGCAAGGTATGTGTATCTACCTATCAGTAATGATGTAATACCCTCCAGGTATATGTGTAGCTATATCAAGGTATATGGTGTACATGTAAATATGTACGCAAGATGTACATGTAGCTATGTCTCAAATGTGTATATACCTATCTCTAATGGTATAATACCATATAGGTATATGGGTAACTAGCATATAGGCATGTCAAGATATATGTGTAAGCATGTAGGTATACAGGTATGCTATATGTCATATGCACAATGGAATATACGGATCACGTCTCAATGTCCCTAACCAATACAATCTCACGTATGCATAAGTGTTGTGCGTGTCATGGCAATTAGTGACGGTGTGAGTGGCATACGATCAGTGCGCGTGCAACATGAGCCCTCAATAATAGTGCAGTGTCCAATGGGTACAAGTCCAATCACCACAAGTAATAATATGCAAAGAAGTTTTATGCACAATCTAACATGCGGCTAATATCATATCATATCTAGCCCTGACGCATAACGCCATGCGGGCGAATTCCTCGTAGATGTTAAATCTACTCACCGACAATCACGAGCTAAGTCGATCCAATCACCTGCTTCCCTTTCGTCGCAGCGCTCGAAGTCCCCGTCGGCGATCCTATTAACACAAACCATAATAGGTGCAAATCTCATAAATCGATCAATGTCGCGTACACACTACGTTTGACCAATGCACCAACTCCAATCCAACTCAAGTGTTCGTCTAACGGCTAACGTGTGTGGCGACACACCCAAACCAGCCCATGTGCAACAACACACTAGATCACGAACCGTGTCGGATAACGTAACACGCATACTCAAAGAACTAGAATATAGCAAAGTGGTCCCAGTTTTTGATACAATAAAAATTAGTGAAAGTTGCAAGTACCACAAGACTACAACAACCCCAGAGACCCCACGAAAAATATTAAACACCCCAGCCCCCACTCTGGCCACAATTTGCGGCCAGAACTATTAAATTTGCGGCCCAAACATTAAGGGGTGGTCTCAGGTTTTTATGGTGGGTTCTATACCTCAACACTATGTCACTGTAATGGGAACTTTTCCAGAAAACAGCTGGTTCTACAGCAGATCTTAGAGACACAAGTTGACACTAAAAATACGATATTTTGCACAAAATACTACCTTTAGTGTTCTAAACCATAACTTCAAGGCAACACAACAAAATAACTCCTAAATATCAGTTTGAGGTCATTACCTAGCCACTCTTGCTCAAAAATCCTAGCTTTCCAAGCTCCAAGGCAATCAAGTGGCTAAAACAAGACTTTTGAAGTGTTTAAATGGGATTTTGTGAAGTTTAGCAAAGGTTTTTGTGAAGTGGGAATGAGGTTTCAGTTGTGGGAGTGAAGAGATGAAGAATAATTGAGAGTGAGAGAGAAATAATGGTGAGGGGTCAGTGTAGGGTGAAGCAAAACCTTAATCTCACTCTCTCCCTCACCTCCGTTAATGCTCTCATTAATATCTCTTAACTCACCTTTCCACCTCTCTCTCTCTCTCTCTCAACCCAAAGCAAAAGTTATTTCCTCACACTAAAAGATCTTGGAAAAGGTTAAGGCAAGGTGATCAGTCGAAAATAATGTATTTTTAACATGGCAATTTCCCTATCATTTGCACTCATTTAGAAGTGTTCGGTATTCATATTTCACATATTAGCAAATCAGTCATAAAATATCAGATTGCATGTGTTAGACTTTTAAACCGGCACTTTAAGAGAAATTGACCGCATTTCATGGCATCGCATCATTTCTGTATTTGCGCAACACTTGTCTTGAGTCTGTGCAGGAAATACGGAAGAAAAGCAAAAGAGCTGATCAAAAATATGCCAACTAAATCATTTCAGATCTGGTAGCAATTCAGAAGGAGTTATACAATTCTATATATACAATAAAGGCCCAAAAATCATCCCAAGACTGTACCGGAAAGATCAAAGCCCAAGGCCCACAAGTAGCCGTGGATCCGCGGCAGGAGCCTGCTTGGGCTGCGGATCCGCGGCGCTTTGGACACATCAGAGCTTAATTTTTGGTGCAGAATCACAATATCTGAGCCCACATTCATTTCTGATATGTTAAATTCCAGAATTCTCTCGAAGCTCCTGCCAGATCAGCAAAGATCATTAAGCAAAGCTAATCCTAATTAAGCTCCTAACTAACCTCTTCTAGAAGCTCCCTCCTAACTAATCACATCTAGAAGTTTCTCCTCTAACTAACTTTTGGAGGGAAATTCAAATTTCATCTAACAAACTTTTGGAGGGAAATTTGAATTTCATCCAACAAACTTTTGGAGGGAAATTCAAATTTCCTCAACAAACTTTTGGAGGGAAATTTGAATTTCACTCAACTAACTTTTGGAGGGAAATTTGAATTTCATTTAACAAACTTTTGGAGGGAAATTCAAATTTCCTCAACAAACTTTTGGAGGGAAATTTGAATTTCATCCAACAAACTTTTGGAGGGAAATTCAAATTTCCTCAACAAACTTTTGGAGGGAAATTTGAATTTCACTCAACTAACTTTTGGAGGGAAATTTGAATTTCATTTAACAAACTTTTGGAGGGAAATTCAAATTTCATCTAACAAACTTTTGGAGGGAAATTTGAATTTCATCCAACAAACTTTTGGAGGGAAATTCAAATTTCCTCAACAAACTTTTGGAGGGAAATTTGAATTTCACTCAACTAACTTTTGGAGGGAAATTTGAATTTCATTTAACAAACTTTTGGATGGAAACTAAAAATTCAAATCCTAGATCTAGGGTTTTGATGGCTATAAATAGGAACCTAGATCTAAGGGATGAGGTTGTTCATTCTACACCATTTTCTTCCACAAGTCTCGTGACAAGGCTTGTGCGAAACCCTAACCCTAATTCCACTCCAAATCCAAGATCTTGAGTACCAAATCAAGCGAGAAGCCTTCAACCTTTTAGGAGCCGAGCCGATCTTCAATCGGGCAAGTGATCCAAGCCGATCCGCGATCCACGGAGACGAGCGAAGCCAAGTCAACGATCAAGTTCTTCCTCTTGTAGTTCTTGAGCGAATGTAACTAAATTGTTGATATAAATAAAAGGTGAATTTCTTTAATCTTGCTTTCTTTTAATTCTTGCATCATGATTAGATCTCAATTTGTAATTGTTGTTCTTGTTGTGATGTGTGAGTAAAACTCCGCTCGTAAAGGAGTCGAGACGATTGTAGAATGATGATCTAACAAATCTTTAAATGATTTTTAAGTCCTACGAGTTTTGTAAACCCTAGCAAGTTCAAGAATCGATGACCTAGTTTCGTAGCGATGCTTTCTTGATTGTGATCGCTCGAAATTAGGGATCTACGATCGTTTCTTGAATTTACTAGAGGCTAGAATATGAATGATATCAATGAAAGAACAAGAGATAAGATGAAACCCTAGTTTCATAAGAGGTCTCTAATTCTCATCGATCATCATCGATCTAGTATCAATTCATCGAAGGATAAGAATACGTAATTGTAAGATTACATCACATCTATAGATCCGATCGATTCCTACGAGCCTCATTTCGATTCTTGATATTTGGTTTGGAAAAATCAACAAACGATCAATTCTTGATTCTATCTTTTAATGCTTTCTTAGATCTAGATTTTTTCTCATTCTTGAACTTCAATTTCAAATCATGAATTGTTTTGTTTTCTTTTCATTAAAGTTTCGACTCATCTAATTCTAAACACGAACGATTACACTTTCCCTGTGGACGATCCGCACTCACTAACAATCTACATCCGACACCGTAGTTGATTGCGGTCAAATAATTTTTGGTTGTGATTTCTTTACAAATTTTCTCAAATATACACAACAGAAAATCAATTCAATCAAATGGCGCCGTTGCCGGGGACATTTTGATTAGATACACTTTTAAATAACAATCAAGAAAATATACAATCAAATGGCGCCGTTGCCGGGGGATAGTGCGCTAATAGTTCGTATTTTGAAATTTGAGTTGAAAATTTTATTCCATCTAAATTTTGTGATCAAAATTCGTGCAAACACTAATACGTGTGTTATGATTTGATTGCGAGGAATTCTGGAATCATTGGAGCTTGGATAAAATTTTTCTGAGCATTCCAGAGAGCTGTGTAGGTGAACAGGAGCTTGTGCACAAATTTCAGTGCACTGATCCCAACTTACCACCGCCCTTCCGCGGCATTAGAGCCTCATCCGCGGCGGTTCCGCGCTTGATTGAAGGGATCTCTGTGCCAAACTTCCTCTGTAAGCTTCTTACCTTCTCCTCTCTCCTCTTTTTAGCTCCAATTAATAATTTCCTGCAGGTTTCTTTGCAAATAAATCGCAGCGCCGCAAAAGCAAAATAAATTTGTGCGTGTTTTTGATTTTTGTGGTTGTTGCATATTAATACGGAAATTTAAGGGGCACGACCAAATCCAAATTAGGTGGGGATTTCATTACCCTTCCTAGGCCCCAAAAATCACAAAACTTGCATCCGCATTGACCCACATTAACTAAAAAAATATCTAGAGATGACTCTAAGGACCGTCGCGCTCAATTAGGACAAGAGAAGGCCGTGGGTAATTCATTGCTTATCCGAGTTTTCTTGTGGTGCCTAAGGCGAGTGTGTCTAAGGCTAGTGGTTTTTAATTAGGCCCACTACTTACGTAGTGGAGTACCTTCTCACTTACCTGGCACTTATCCGGCCACAGGGGGACAAAGAGGCAGTGGAGGATTCTATCCTGCGACTTGTCTTTTGGCAGTTAGGAGCGGTCTAGAGCTTTGACCTAGGTGACCCCTAGATTTTAGGGTTTTGTGTGTTGCATTTGTTTTGTTGCATCATATTTTTCAAAAATCCGTATCAATTTTTAAAACAAACACCGCATTCATCATTTCCCCTAATTATAAATTCACGCTGCCACTTGTACTAACCCATTTTAGTACAAGATAGGCTGGACAACAGGATTCTAGTGCCTGTTAGTCCGTGTCCCCCGATCGACCCTAAAGTCGGTATTTCTACATTTACCTTTTCTTTTACCCACCACCACACCCACATCGATGGATCCACATCCATCGAACTTCTTTTCCACTACCCTGCCGCCGTCCGTTGGTGCGCAGAATCCACCTCGCATTTCTCTCCAAGAGAGATGTTATCCTACACGAGGCCCACTTTCCACCTGTCTTTCCATACCACCAGCCAACGGGGAAAATTTTCAAATAAAACCCCAATACATCAACCTTCTACCAAAATTTCACGGTCTCGAGTCTGAAGACGCATACGTGTTTATCACGAAATTTGAAAATGTATGCGCAATGATGGGTACCTCACAGCTTTCTGTGGATGCTTTCCGTCTTCGTCTTCTCCCGTTTACCTTGTGCGATTTAGCCGAGACGTGGCTATATAACACTACCGCACATTCCATTTCAAATTGGGACGAATTCGTCAAAGCATTCCTTAAGTAATTTTACCCACATCACAAAACAGCTCGAATCCGTAGCGAAATCTATCAATTCACCCAGCTTCCAAATGAAACATTTTCAAAATGTCTTTACCGTTTCAAGGATCTGTTAGTCCAATGTCCACATCACGGCATCCCGAGATGGGAATTGTGCCGAATCATTTATGAGGGCATTACTCCTTGCACAAGACAGTCCCTTGAATCCATGTGTCAAGGCAACTTTATGACCAAAGATGATGGGGAAGCCTGGAAATTTCTAGAAGATTTCGCTGAAAAATCTTTACAGTGGGAGGGTGTGAGTCAATCGTCTAGGGATGGCAATGATATTTCCATAGGAGTTAGAGCTGACATTTCAGCTATGCAAAAGAAACTCGAGACTATGGAAAACAAATTTTTAGCCGCCCTAAGTCAAATATCACTCTCCAAAACTGTATGTGGATGCTGTTCTGATCCGTCTCACTTGACGGAAGAATGTCCATTTCAAGGTCCTGAGCATACAAATGCCGCATTTCAAAGACCTAGAAACAATCCATCTTCCTCCACATATGATCAGGGGTGGAGGAATCACCCTAACTTTGAATGGAACCAATCCCAATTTCAAAACACGGTTCCAAACCAAAACAATTTCCAAGGGACCCCTCCACCACAACAGCACCCACAACTTCAATTGAGTCAGCACCCCTTCCAAGCACAAAACTTTCAAAATCTGGCCAACACTTTTGCACCATCTAGTCCTTTGCAATTGACCGGTACAGATAATACCTCTGCACTAGCACAAACCTTGGATACTTTCATGAAACAATCCATCCAAGGGACGGCAAGTTTGCAATCTTCCGTCGAGAATGTGATGAAGATCATTATCTCTCAAAATGATAATATCAAATCGATGGAAGAACAAATTGCACAACTAAAAGCCGAAATGAGTGCAAGAGAGAAAGGGAAACTTCCAGCTCAACCTTTACCTAATCCTAGCTATTCACATCATGTGGATGGGATCACGTTGAGATCTGGAAGAGTGCTTGACACTCATGTTGGGGAAGAGTTTGATGATACTGATAAATCAATCAATAACACCCCGGCTGAGACCTTTCTTCACACACACACTTCTTACCCCAGTTCTTCTACCCCACCTTCTTCCGAGCCTATTCTTCGTTTCCCAAAAGGCTCGCCACTTCAGCCCACCTCTTTTACCCCTCCACGGACGATCCCCACTTCTATTTTGGGATCGGTTTCACACACACTTCCTTCTCCTATGATGGACCCAGCGCTTATTGCTAAAGCACCTTATCCTAATCGGTTAAGGGCTAACACACCGAGTCCACATATGGAGAAGATTATGAACATTTTTAAGCAAGTAAACACCAACATCCCTCTCCTAGATGCCATACAACAAGTTCCGTCCTATGCGAAAACTCTTAAGAACTTGTGCACTAGGAAGAGGAAGACTCAAGTGCCCAAGAAGATTTTTATGGAAAAAACAATAGACACGGCTTTCCCCCAACAATTACCGAGGAAACGTAAGGATCCAGGATATCCTACTATTTCTGTTTCTATTGGGGAAAAACACATCAACCGTGCTCTACTAGACCTTGGCGCTAGTGTTAACTTGCTTCCATACTCAGTCTATGAGCAGTTAGGGATCGGAGAGTTGAAGCCAACCAATTGCACTCTCCAGATGGCTGACCGATCTATCACCAAACCTAGGGGTGAACTGGAGGATGTGTTAATAAAAATCGGAGAATTTATATTCCCGGTAGATTTTATTGTAATTGATACACAGCCTGTAGCGAACCCACGGAATCAAATTCCGGTGATTTTAGGTCGCCCCTTTTTGGCCACTTCCAATGCAATAATCAACTGTCGTAACGGTTCTATGACCCTATCTTTCGGGAATAGGTCAATAGAACTAAACATTTACAAGTTGGGAAGTGTACCCTCCGAACCTACTGCTCAGGTCTGTTCTGTCGACTTAATGGATGTCGACAGCAGCGAAATTGATGATCCTCCTGATATCGATCTTGACTCTTTTCATACGTTATTGTTTGACCCAACTATGTATCATACACATACGGACTCTTCCACCGAGATGTCCGGGTCAACAACTAACACTGATTATGAACTGCTTTTAGAGTCTGAAGATCACCCCGCACTTTGTGATGACATTATTCATCGGGGTATTGATGGAACTTTTGAGGAGATCTTCGCTGATGAACTCGCATTTTTAAATGACACGGGTGTTGAGATGAATCATGTCCCACTCACTGAAATTGAACCTCCACCCCTTCTTCTGAACTATAAAAAGAATGCGAGTAATCCATCACATTCACTGCATCGTCTCTCCAAAACGAGACGCACACACATTCTATTCCACCCCTTTCCCTTTCCACACTTCTTCTTCCACCAACCAGAGTACTGCATTGATAAAAATTTTGAATGGTTGGTGTTGACATTTGGTCTTTGCAAAGCTTGGCATCAACCACTGATTTTTGACCCCCTCATATGATTTTCAAAGATTAACATTGCTTAAGTTTGGGGGGGGGGGGAATAATCGGGCTCCTGAAAATAAAATTTTTACAAACTTTTGAGCCAAAATTAAGTTTGGGGGAGGTTCTTCACTTAAATATTTTGCCCCCACTAATAAATTCCTCCCAAGCTTACAGGTTTTTCGAGATTTAGCAGATGGCAACAGTGAGGACACTGTTGAAAACAAGTTTGGGGGAGGTTTGTGCTTATTTGCGCATCATTTGCATATCATTTGCATAAGCACAAAACATTTTTTTTGAAAAACCTATAAAAATTTAAAAAATTTCAAAACTATAAAAACTTTTTTGTATATAAATAAGATAATGAAAGTTTAGATAGTGAAAAGTTACATCCATGAGATTAGAAAAATTTTAGAAAACTAAGAAAATTAGAAGTTTTCTTATACGAACTAGTAATAAGTAGTTATGAGCCGTTGTCCTAAGGGTTAGTAAGATGAAGGACGTCACTAATCTGAGGATAAAAATAAGTCTGAAAAATAGTTTCTATTCTGGAAGCCAAACATTTTGAACGTTGATACCCTGCTATTCGCACTTACACACGTCTTAAAGCCTGGGATAGTAGAGGATACCTTGAAATGCTCTTGTCTTAAAGCCGATGTATGAAGGAAATAAAAAAAAAAATGAATAAAGAAAATATAAAGTGGTGAGAAAAATGAACACTGGTTTTGTTATCACCAAAGGCAATAAAAAATGTATAGCAAGGGTGCTTCTTCACCTAGTGCCCTAAGGCCAACTGGTCTGGGAGTCACTGCTATGTCTGAGGTGGTGCAAGACGAGGAAAATACACCAAATAAACAAGCACATGAGTAATCGGTCGGTTAGTACCTCAAGAAGTATTAACGGTCGCATGAAAGTGTGTGAGCAATTTCGTCTAAATATTCATTGAATAAAAAGTACTGAGGCTGAAGGGCAAGAGTATGATAGCTTGAATTGGATTCTCCGGGTGTAGGGATGTCCTTTACACACACGCAGGGTTATATGATCGATGTTTGGAATACAGATAGGAATGAAGAATAAGACGATGTTTTATTGAGGGAGGACGTGATTTCTAACATCTTTTCATGACCATTAAGATAGGGCTCATGACAACCGAAAAGCTAGCTTAGTTGGAAACCCTAATTTTCAAGGCTTTTCTTTTACGATTCTTTTCTTTAAATGTAATATTCATGATCTTCCTTTTATTATTGGATTTTGTGGGTGCAATCCGCTGAAAACCCTCAGGAGACAACACTCCTCCTACTAGGGACACCTAGAGGTTTAAAGGCTTGTTGCACGTGCTCAGTGCAATCGTGTTGCCTACGAAAGTGTGCTAGTTAGTTTTTCTCTTTCTTTATTTTCTCCTTCTCTTTTTAATAAAACATTCGCTCGAGACGATCGAAATTAAGTTTGGGGGTATTTGATCAGTCGAAAATAATGTATTTTTAACATGGCAATTTCCCTATCATTTGCACTCATTTAGAAGTGTTCGGTATTCATATTTCACATATTAGCAAATCAGTCATAAAATATCAGATTGCATGTGTTAGACTTTTAAACCGGCACTTTAAGAGAAATTGACCGCATTTCATGGCATCGCATCATTTCTGTATTTGCGCAACACTTGTCTTGAGTCTGTGCAGGAAATACGGAAGAAAAGCAAAAGAGCTGATCAAAAATATGCCAACTAAATCATTTCAGATCTGGTAGCAATTCAGAAGGAGTTATACAATTCTATATATACAATAAAGGCCCAACAATCATCCCAAGACTGTACCAGAAAGATCAAAGCCCAAGGCCCATAAGTAGCCGCGGATCCGCGGCAGGAGCCTGCTTGGGCTGCGGATCCGCGGCGCTTTGGACACATCAGAGCTTAATTTTTGGTGCAGAATCACAATATCTGAGCCCACATTCATTTCTGATATGTTAAATTCCAGAATTCTCTCGAAGCTCCTGCCAGATCAGCAAAGATCATTAAGCAAGGCTAATCCTAATTAAGCTCCTAACTAACCTCTTCTAGAAGCTCCCTCCTAACTAATCACATCTAGAAGTTTCTCCTCTAACTAACTTTTAGAGGGAAATTCAAATTTCATCTAACAAACTTTTGGAGGGAAATTTGAATTTCATCCAACAAACTTTTGGAGGGAAATTCAAATTTCCTCAACAAACTTTTGGAGGGAAATTTGAATTTCACTCAACTAACTTTTGGAGGGAAATTTGAATTTCATTTAACAAACTTTTGGAGGGAAATTCAAATTTCCTCAACAAACTTTTGGAGGGAAATTTGAATTTCATCCAACAAACTTTTGGAGGGAAATTCAAATTTCCTCAACAAACTTTTGGAGGGAAATTTGAATTTCACTCAGCTAACTTTTGGAGGGAAATTTGAATTTCATTTAACAAACTTTTGGAGGGAAATTCAAATTTCATCTAACAAACTTTTGGAGGGAAATTTGAATTTCATCCAACAAACTTTTGGAGGGAAATTCAAATTTCCTCAACAAACTTTTGGAGGGAAATTTGAATTTCACTCAACTAACTTTTGGAGGGAAATTTGAATTTCATTTAACAAACTTTTGGATGGAAACTAAAAATTCAAATCCTAGATCTAGGGTTTTGATGGCTATAAATAGGAACCTAGATCTAAGGGATGAGGTTGTTCATTCTACACAATTTTCTTCCACAAGTCTCGTGACAAGGCTTGTGCGAAACCCTAACCCTAATTCCACTCCAAATCCAAGATCTTGAGTACCAAATCAAGCGAGAAGCCTTCAACCTTTTAGGAGCCGAGCCGATCTTCAATCGGGCAAGTGATCCAAGCCGATCCGCGATCCACGGAGACGAGCGAAGCCAAGTCAACGATCAAGTTCTTCCTCTTGTAGTTCTTGAGCGAATGTAACTAAATTGTTGATATAAATAAAAGGTGAATTTCTTTAATCTTGCTTTCTTTTAATTCTTGCATCATGATTAGATCTCAATTTGTAATTGTTGTTCTTGTTGTGATGTGTGAGTAAAACTCCGCTCGTAAAGGAGTCGAGACGATTGTAGAATGATGATCTAACAAATCATTAAACGATTTTTAAGTCCTACGAGTTTTGTAAACCCTAGCAAGTTCAAGAATCGATGACCGAGTTTCGTAGCGATGCTTTCTTGATTGTGATCGCTCGAAATTAGGGATCTACGATCGTTTCTTGAATTTACTAGAGGCTAGAATATGAATGATATCAATGAAAGAACAAGAGATAAGATGAAACCCTAGTTTCACAAGAGGTCTCTAATTCTCATCGATCATCATCGATCTAGTATCAATTCATCGAAGGATAAGAATACGTAATTGTAAGATTACATCACATCTATAGATCCGATCGATACCTACGAGCCTCATTTCGATTCTTGATATTTGGTTTGGAAAAATCAACAAACGATCAATTCTTGATTCTATCTTTTAATGCTTTCTTAGATCTAGATTTTTTCTCATTCTTGAACTTCAATTTCAAATCATGAATTGTTTTGTTTTCTTTTCATTAAAGTTTCGACTCATCTAATTCTAAACACGAACGATTACACTTTCCCTGTGGACGATCCACACTCACTAACAATCTACATCCGACACCGTAGATGATTGCGGTCAAATAATTTTTGGTTGTGATTTCTTTACAAATTTTCTCAAATATACACAACAGAAAATCAATTCAATCAAATGGCGCCGTTGCCGGGGACATTTTGATTAGATACTCTTTTAAATAATAACGAGAATTACTTTACAATCACAAGGTTTATTTGGGCAAGGTTTAGCTTAAGGTGTTATGGTTGTTAAACAAGGTTAACACTAATTATACCCTCACATTAACTTGAACGTGTGTGTGCAAGCCATATCAAATAATAATAAAATATTAATTAATTGATATAAAATGTGTGAAACCCGATTTGGTAAACTTTTCTTTAAACCCGCCGCTTAATTAACACTAGTCGCATTCCAAGGCGTTACAATCTCCCCCCCTTAAAGAAAATTCGTCCCCGAATTTAAATTTCATACAAGCGTACCTTCAAAGAGATGAGGGAATTTTTTCCGCATCTCACTCTCGGCCTCCCAAGTGATCTCCTCACTAGTCGGGCTACGCCAAAGAACCTTCACAGATTGCAAGACCTTTGACCGAAGTTTCTTCACCAGCCGATCCAATATAACTACCGGCTGCTCGGTGAACGAAAGATCGCGCTCAAGCTGAACGGTCTCGTGCTGAATCATGTGAGAAGGGTCATGAAGGTATCTATGAAGCATCGACATATAGAACACGGGGTGAACAACCAGAAAACTGGACGGGAGCGCCAAACGGTAAGCAACGGTACCAACTCGCTCAAGGATCTCGAAGGGACCTATAAATCTGGGACTGGGCTTCCCCTTCCTCCCAAATCTCATAACGCCCTTCATCGGAGAAATCCGCAGGAATACATGATCTCCCACTGCAAACATAAGTCTGCGACGACGATGGTCGGCATAAGACTTCTGTCTACACTGGGCTGCTCTCATCATGTCCTGAATCAGCTGGATCATCTCTGTAGTCTCCTGAATTAGCTGGGGTCCCAAAACCCTACTTTCACAGAGTTCGGTCCAACAGACCGGCGATCGACACTTCCTACCATACAAAGCCTCGAAAGGCGCCATCTGAATTGTCTCCTGAAAACTGTTGTTGTAGGAGAACTCAATCAACGGCAAGTGACGATTCCAACTGCCTCCAAAATCAAGTACGCACGCCCGAAGCATATCCTATAGAGTTTGTATCGGCCGTTCTGACTGACCATCGGTCTGCGGATGGAAAGCGGTGCTAAAACTCAACCGGGTACCTAAAGCATCCTGAAGCTTCTGCCAAAGATGGCTAGTAAACTGGGTGCCCCTGTAGGATACAATGTATGTGGGAACGCCGTGCAAACGCACAATCTCATCTATATACAACTGAGCATACTGAGCATAACCAAAAGTGATCTTCACTGGAAGGAAGTGAGCCGCTTTCGACAACCGGTCAACAATCACCCAAATAGAGTCATACACCCGACTGGTCCTGGGTAGACCCACAAAAAAGTCCATGGAAATCTGCTACCACTTCCACTCAGGAACGGGTAAAGGCTTCAACTCTCCAGCCGGTCTCTGATGCTCAGCCTTGACTTGCTGACAAGTCTAGAACCTTGATACGAAGACCGAAACATCACGCTTCATCCCTTCCCACCAGTAAAAGTCTTTCAAGTCACGGTACATCTTGGTGGAACCTGGATGAACGCTAAAGGCTGACTGATGTGCCTATTCTAGGATCTCACGTCTCAACCCATCAATATCTGGTACACACAAGCGAGTCCCGCAACGTAGCACACCCTGGTCATCAATCATGAATTCCGAAACTGTACCCTGTCGAACAAGCTCAAGAATCTCAACCAAACGGGAATCACTGGGCTGCGCCTCGTGGATACGATCCAGAAGAAGCGGACGTGCGAGAATATCAGCAAGTTGTCCCCCATTGGAAGTGAACTCAAACTGTACTCTACCATCGCACAAGGTCTTCCAATCCGAAGAAGACAGCCTCTGAACTGCGCACAACTGGGACAAGCTACCCCCGGGCTACCACTCAAAGCGTCAGCTACCACATTCGCCTTGCCCGGGTGATAAAGGATCTCACAATCATAATCCTTCACAAACTCCATCCACCAGCGCTGTCTCAGATTCAGTTCCCACTGCTGGAAGATGTACTTCAAGCTCTTGTAGTCCGTGAAAATCTGACACGACTCCCCATACAAGTAGTGTCTCCAAATCTTCAACGCAAAGACCACCGCAGCCATCTTAAAATCGTGAGTGGGGTAATTCTGCTCGTGCTTCTTCAGCTGCCTAGAAGTATAAGCAATCACTCTATCATGCTGCATCAGCACACACCCGGGCCCTACTCGAGACGCATCACAGTAAACTACAAAGCCACCTGATCCAGAAGGCAAAGATAGAACGGGTGCAGTCGTCAACCGAGTCTTCAACTCCTGAAAACTCTACTCGCATGCATCAGTCCAAAGAAAAGGAACCCCCTTCCGGGTCAGTCCGGTCAGCAGTGCAGCGATACTCGAAAAATCCTGCACGAAACGGCGATAATAACCAACTAAGCCCAAAAAGCTGCGGACCTCAGTCACGGATACAGGTCTGGGCCAAATCTGCACAGCCTCGATCTTCCTCGGGTCTACAAGAATACCATCTCCAGTAACCGCATGACCCAGGAAATCAACACTATCAAGCCAAAACGCGCAGTTTGAGAATTTAGCATACAGCTGGTGCTCTCTCAATATCTGTAAAGCAATCGTCAAGTGTTGCTCATGTTCCTCAGGACTCCTAGAGTAGACCAGAATGTCATCAATAAACACAATAATGAACTTGTCACGACCCGAAAAGTACTGTAACGTTTTAAAAATAATTAAATAAATAAAATCGTTTAAGTGAATTTTCTGATTTTCGGCAAAATTAGCAGTCTTTTCCGTAAAAAGTCAAAATAGGTATTTTTCATTATAGACCTAATTATAAAAAATTTAGATAAGATATTACTATAAATTGGTAACTAAAATGTCACTTAAAATTTTCTAGTTAATTAAAAAAAATTCCTTAATTAATTATTTTTAATATTATTTTAAGCTTTTAAAAATATATTTAATTAGTGATAAATACAAATTTAATTGGGCAAATTACATAATTAGGAACCATTAAAAACTAAAATTAAGTGTAACAAAAATTTTAGCAAAACATTTCAAGTTTAATAGTTTATGGTAAAAGGGGGTTGAAAAATGGAAAGAAAAAGGTTTTTTTTTGAAAAGTTTTGATGTGAAAGCATTAATTGACCTTAGATGATATATTTTTTTTTTGTGGAAATTTCTACACATTTCCTCACTCCCCTCTCCCCTAAACTCTGGCCGAGACCCCCCTCCAACAGCCCTATTTTTTTCCGCTTTTTCCTTCTTCAAAAATCCTTGCAAAAATCAACAAAATCCACAAAAATTACACACTTTTCCTTACAATTTCTAACCTAATTCCTATTCTACTTTCTCTCAAACCCTAAATTGTTTAAAAAGTGGAGAAAAGAGGTGTCTTGGAGACTAGTGCAAGCTAGGAATCATCACTTGTGAGGTATAATCCTAATCTAGTGTTTAATTGTAGTTTAAGTTTGCTAGATTTAGTAGTTTAAGTGTGGAATTTGGTTTAAATTGTTCGCTTATGATTTTCAAGTGAGGTGTTGATGATCTAATTAGGGCTTTCATTCTTGGGTATTGATCTAAATTTATAGTTTAACATATTAGGAAATGTTAAACCTAATCTAGTGGCAAAATTGCTAGTTGTTGCATTTAAATTGTTTGAATTAGGTTCTTTTTTGCAAACTAGATTTTTATAAAACATATAATTAGTTTAGATAAAATTATAATTAGGGTTTTTATTATTAGATTATGGTGTTAATGTGTAGATTTATATGAAATTGTGTGTGAAGCATAATCTAATTACAAATTTCTTGCTTTCACTTTAAGATTGTCACAATATTGCAATTTTTATTAAACTAGGTTTTGAAAATTTATTTAAAATGAGGGATTAAAAATAAAGATAGGGTTTTAGCACATCCTTAAGGTTTCAAGGAGGGGGTTTAACAATTTGAAATGTGCAAAATCAAGTGTAATTGTGGAATTGTAAAATTTTTCTTAAAAGTATCGAAATCGGGCAAGTTTGCAAACTAGAATTTCGATTTAATACAAATTAGGGTGTTAAAAATATAGTAATGGTTTATATAATCTAGTTATGCTATTTAATGAGTATTATGACCATTAATTTGATTTAAACGTCAAGTTTTGAAGCAAAATGGTAAATTGACTTTTTTTAGGTTTTTACGAAATCGGACGATTTGATCGATTTTATGTTTTCGATAATTTAAACCATATTTTATATTATAAATAATGTGTTTTGAAACTACGATTTGTTTGTTGATGTTTTACCTCGTTCAATCGGCGTATGTACGGCGATATCGAGCGACATTTAGTTATTTTGCATGAGCGGGTCATAGGTTTTAACCTAAGCGCATTTCGTGCGTCTTTTTGGTTTTGTCCGTGATTCAGTTTACGATATTATTTATGTTAGCATATAGGTACCCCTCACGTGGACTTCGGACGAGGAAGAAAAGGAGGGCGACATCGTTTTCGACAGACAAGGACCAGGTGAGTAGATGTATATCTACGGGGGAAGTCGGGTGGATGGCGTTTAGCACCTTCGCAAACGTAGAATAGGAATATTACTTATTGTCATTAGGAAGCCAGACGTGACATTAGATTCTTGGTGAGTAGGACCCTAGTAATGACCATATATTGGACTAGACGGATTTAGAAAGACCTTACCAGAGGATGAATATCTTGGAGGAGGTTCGTAGGTTTCAGGTAGATACACACACGCACACACAGAAACTTGACTTGGTGTATATGTGTATGTGTATATATATAGGGTTATGAGTAGGTATATATATACACAGCATGCATATGTGATATAAGGATGTGATATGATACATGGGGATGAAACAATATAACTGGGCTTGATGCCGTGATTCTTGGCTATAAAGTCGTGTTATAATCTTAGCGGATCATTAGAAAATGAGATAATGAATAGGTGTACATAAATAATAATCGGTGGTGATGATATTGAGGTACTGAGACTCTGAAATAGAACCCGGACTGTAACCTGTGACTGAAATCACGATATGATATATGTGTGACTTGATTACGATATCATATAGGTGTGACTTGATTACGATATGATATAAGTGTGACTTAATCACGATATGATACGTGTGACATGATATTTCTGAGGATAAATGGACGATGTATTTTTATGCTGGCTAATGATATATGATTAATGATATTGGGATGTATGCGATTACAGTACAGTACCTTTGATCATGGCATTATTTGACGATGATATTAAACGAATGATGAGATACGTAGGTGATACTTGACCCGTATCCCGATATTAGGATGCCGTACGATGGATTTTACCATACAAGGCATCGATGTGATGATTGATCCGCACTCTTGATTCGAGGAAGTGGTACTACGTACGTGACGCTATTGAGGCTGGATCGCCAACTATTAGAGATATGGACTCAGACCTTAGGTGGATTCTTATTTCTTATCGACTAGTTTCTTTAGTTTAGTTCTTAGGGGGTTAAATAGATACCAGTTTGGGCTCGAGTCATATAGATGTAGTTAGATATGCATATTCCAAATGAGTGGTTAGTATACATGTGACCTTTATTTTCAGTTCGTAATCATCACGTTGCATGTTCATACATATGTTTCCTTCATCGGTATAAAACTCTGCCTGTTAGGACACCAGCACCATTATCGATGATGCGCATATTCCACGCACACTTACTTGCCGGCTCACACACATCATCATCGGTAATTGCTATGTCACGTACACTTTAGAACATATTATCTTTTATTGATAGAATCAGCTAAAAGCTAGATCGATATAATATTGTGATTACTCTCAGGTGTTAGTCTAGACATGGCATTTATTACCTAGACATTTCATGCATTCACATTTTCATGTTATCATGCAGTATTGTAGGGCTTTTGCCGACATTTATCATTTACTTACTCATGATTTTGGGATTTTGGGTTTTTATGAGATTTCTGGATTTTGGGGAAAACCGCAAGAATATATATAAATTTCTTTCTCTCCTCCTCTCTTTTAAAATATAAGTTGCGGTTTTCTCGTGATGTATGTGTCGTCCACCATGAGATTTCATGTTTTCTGTTGGATTTCGAGACCCGATTCGAGGAGTGGATGAACCGTCTCGGGTACATGGTGGGCCCGGTATGGTACCCAGGGGCAAGAAGATCGAGTTGTAGACGATGAGCCTGGCAGGGTAAGACTACCTACCGGTGATGTCTGGCGCGGCGGATATCCGGAGGATACCGACCGTTGTCGTGAGATTTGATGATATGGGCCGATCCGGACTGACGGAGCCCGAGATATTGAGACTATGAGATAATGAGACTATGAGGTATTGAGACATGAGATTTACATGTTTTTTGTCGATGCTTGACACGGCTTTCCATGGATTTCATCGATGATATTTCAAATTTCTATACAAATTTACTATGATAAAAGTTAAAGATTTCTTATACAGATATATCCAGATTTCAGGATTGATTGTTTTACATTCATGGTGCATGCATACTCATTCCCATGACATATTACTATTTGAGGCACTGACACGGGCACGGAGCATTTGCACTAGCACGTAGTTTATTACCCTGCCATTACTAGATGACTAGTAATATATTAGTATATTATTATGACCTAGGACAGCGTCGTGCATTCGATTTCTTTTCGCAGATGTATTCTACTCACGAGTTGGCAACTCACCTCCGTTGTGCCAAATTTTATTATAGGTTCGTGCCAAATTTTATTACAGGTTCGATGTACAGGTTTCCTTGGCAGCTTGCTGGGACATCTTTTCATTCAGGGTGATTTGCACGGTAGGTTGGTTCACTTGTATCAGGACCGCCGTTGTACTTTTATTATTTCACTTGTATCTAGTAAGCTCCATCAACCAAACGTGTATTACTTGATAAGTTTAATGGACCAGTTATTTATTCGACCTTAGAGTCGCGCATGTATTATTATGGTTTGATGGATTTGTTTTCTTTTGAGTTTTGAGCCTCGCCTTTTGGCGTTGTATATTATTGTGCTTGGTGTGGTTGTTTCCGGCTGTTGGCGTAGAGCTAGCTCCCGCTTGGGGATTCCATTTTATCGTTTGTATATATTATACTAGTTTGTACCCGTTTGGGGCCAGTTTTTTTACAAAGGAGACTCTGCCGAAATTTTTGAGAAAATTTGATCTTGCTTTTAAACTTGTTTTCCCATATGTTTTCCTTTACTTCTTTTTTTATATGGTTTAGATTTCTGGGCTTCGGCTTACTTAGATTACGTTGCGCCTCTAGACGCTTCGTAATTTAAGTGCCGGTCACGTTCCGTACTTTCGGGTCGTGACAAAGTTTGTATCAGAGCGCTAGGTTTAACCTTGTATATGTCTAGGGTGACCCTTGGTCGATGGATTAGGTGACTTAGGTAGAGTGAGTACCGTGGGTATGATCCGCGGCATACTTACGATACGCTACTCTGCTTATGAAGCGTTAAGATGTACATTTCTTTGCACCGTGTTCTATTCATTCTTTTGATCGATCTTCGTCGATATCTGATGGTGGTTTCTGTTACCACGGTCGCACGGGCAGAGGGAGGTGCGGCTCGAATGCGATAACCCTTAGGGTATCGTTTATTCTTGAGGATTGAAGTATTGTTTAGCGTGCGGACGAAGGGTATTCACATGCTGTCCAGGCGATGTTACAGGGTTCGAACGATTATCAGAAACCCATTTTACCAAATTTAAGGTATTCGGAAGATCATGCAGGTATTTCGATGGATCCTCTAGAAGAATGAAACCCTAACTCGACATAATGACCACGAGAACGCCTTTGAACCTTAGGGTTTACGGCAGTTCCGTGGTGCCATTAGTGAGGCTTGGGTTTGCCCTTCTACGGCTGGTCCGCAGATGTTGGGGTATATGCTGAATATTTTTAAACTGTACTTGAGTGTTGAGCTCTCGGGGAATTTCGGGATTTTGATGAATCGATCGAAAGTTTAACGTGGTCCGGATATCAGGTGAAGGGATAGATTTCGCGGGAGATTCTCGATTTGAGTATTGCCGTTTGTAGCGCAGTCAGCACTACGAGGATTCGAGTTCGAATCAGTCGATATCAGAGGAAAGTGGCGCACTTTGACGATAGTGTTTACGATTGCGATTTGGGGATTTGAATTTCATATTTTCATTGTTTGGATTTTGGTATTTTGTTCTACGATTAGTATTTCTTATGTGTACATTCATTACAATCTATTCGTGTTTCATATATCAGTTTTATTGATGTTGTTTTGTACATACCTAGTGCACTCGATTTGGTTTTATACGTTTTGAGATATTGATTTGATTTCGTGCACATGGGTTGCACATGATTTTGATGGATGCTTCGACATAGTTTACATGCATTTTTCGTACCGTGATTTCGATTTTGATATTTGGTGTATGTTTTCGTGCATCATGTGCACTTGATTGAGATTCTTTCGCACACTTGGTGCACTTGATGCGATTTTGTGTACACCAGATGCACTAAATCGGGGTTTTGTGCAGATTAGATGCACCTGATATTAGTGTCGTGCACGCCCGTTGCACTTGACTGATGTTTTTGGTGCACACCAGTTGCACTCAGTTTTGTTTCTGTGCGTATTCGTGGCATCTGTATTTGGTTTCGATTTCAGTGCCCACCAGACGCATATGATATTTTCATAATGTGATTGGGATTGATTTTATTTTGAGCAGTATGTTTTTATAATCATTACTAACTAATTTAGTAACCAGGCGGGACGTGTATGTTAAATAAAAGATATAAATATGTATAGCTATTTTTTTTTATAAAAAAAATCAAAAATCAACGTCTACTACTTGTGCCGTGACACGTGCATCGCACGGCGATTTTCGAAAGGGGTTTTGCATGCTTCTCTATTAAGATGTTTAGCCGATTTTACTATGATGCGCACTATATATAAGTTATAATTTGGATTTATATTGTGTTGATTTTCGTATTGGGCTTTGATATTCTATTTTCACTGTAACTCCGATGATTGCGTTATGCTTGACGGAGTTGATTTTAGCTATGTATTGATGATTTCGGAGCCCCGACGATTTCAGTGTTTTGGCTGAATGTTTTAGTAATTGGGGGGAGTCTTAATTTAAATTCGGGGACCGAATTTCTTAAAGGGGGGAAGATTGTAACGTTTTAATAATAATTAAATAAATAATTAAATAAATAAAATTATTTAAGTGAATTTTCTGATTTTCGGCAAAATTAGCAGTCTTTTCCGTAAAAAGTCAAAATAGGTATTTTTCATTATAGACCTAATTATACAAAATTTAGATAAGATATTACTAGAAATTGGTCACTAAAATGTCACTTAAAATTTTCTAGTGAATTAAAAAAATTTCCTTAATTAATTATTTTTAATATTATTTTAAGCTTTTAAAAATACATTTAATTAGTGATAAATATAAATTTAATTGGGTAAATTACATAATTAGGAACCATTATAAACTAAAATTAAGTGTAAAAAAAATTTTAGCAAAACATTTCAAGTTTAATAGTTTATGGTGAAAGGGGGTTGAAAAATGGAAAGAAAAAGGGTTTTTTTTGAAAAGTTTTGATGTGAAAGCATTAATTGACCTTAGATGATATTTTTTTTGTGGAAATTTCTACACATTTCCTCACTCCCCTCTCCCCTAAGCTCTGGCCGAGACCCCCCTCCAACAGCCCTATTTTTTTCCCATTTTCCTTCTTCAAAAATCCTTGCAAAAATCAACAAAATCCACAAAAATTACACACTTTTCCTTACATTTTCTAACCTAATTCCTATTCTAATTATCTCAAACCCTAAATTGTTTAAAAAGTGGAGAAAAGAGGTGTCTTGGAGACTAGTGCAAGCTAGGAATCATCACTTGTGAGGTATAATCCTAATCTAGTGTTTAATTGTAGTTTAAGTTTGCTAGATTTAGTAGTTTAAGTTTGGAATTTGGTTTAAATTGTTTGCTTATGATTTTCAAGAGAGGTGTTGATGATCTAATTAGGGTTTTCATTCTTGGGTATTGATCTAAATTTGTAGTTTAACATATTAGGAAATGTTAAACCTAATCTAGTAGCAAAATTGCTAGTTGTTGCATTTAAATTGTTTGAATTAGGTTCTTTTTTGCAAACTAGATTTTTACAAAACATATAATTAGGTTAGATAAAATTATAATTAGGTTTTTTATTATTAGATTTTTGTGTTAATGTGTATATTTATATGTAAATTGAGTGTGAAGCATAATCTAATTACAAATTTCTTGCTTTCACTTTAAGATTGTCACAATATTGCTATTTTTATTAAACTAGGTTTTGAAAATTTATTTAAAATGAGAGATTAAAAATAAAGCTAGAGTTTTAGCACATTCTTAAGGTTTCAAGGAGGGGGTTTAACAATTTGAAATGTGCAAAATCAAGTGTAATTGTGGAACGGTAAATTTTTTCTTAAAAGTATCGAAATCGGGCAAGTTTGCAAACTAGAATTTCGATTTTATACAAATTAGGGTGTTAAAAATATAGTAATGGTTTATATAATCTAGTTATACTATTTAACGAGTATTATGACAATTAATTTCATTTAAACGTCAAGTTTTGAAGTAAAATGGTAAATTGACGTTTTCTATGTTTTTACGAAATCGGACGATTTGATCGATTTTAAGTTTTCGATGATTTAAACCATATTTTATATTATAAATAATGAGTTTTGAAACTACGAGTTATTTGTTGATGTTTTACCTCATTCAATCGGCGTTTGTACGCCGATATCGAGCGACATCTGGTTCTTTTTGCATGAGCGGGTCATAGGTTTTAACCTATGCGCGTTTCGTGCGTCGTTTTGGTTTTGTCCGTGATTCAGTTTACGATATTATATATGTTTGCGTATAGGTACCCCTCACGTGGACTTCGGACGAGGAAGTAGAGGAGGGCGACATCGTTTTCGACAGACAAGGACCAGATGAGTAGATGTATATTTACGGGGGAAGTCGGGTGGATGGCGTTTAGCACCCCCGCAAACGTAGAATAGGAATATTACTTATTGTCATTAGGAAGCCAGACGTTACCTTAGATTCTTGGTGAGTAGGACCCTAGTAATGACCTTAGGTTGGACTAGACGGATTTAGAAAGACCTTACCAGAGGATTAATATCTTGGAGGAGGTTCGTAGGTTTCAGGTAGATACACACACCCACACACAGAAACATGACTTGGTGTATATGTGTATGTGTATATATATAGGGTTATGAGTAGGTATATATATACACAGCATGTATATGTGATATAAGGATGTGATATGATACATGGGGATGAAACAATATAACTGGGCTTGATGCCGTGATTCTTGGCTATACAGTCATGTTATAATGTTAGAGGATCATTAGAAAATGAGATAATGGATAGGTGTACATAAATAATAATCGGTGGTGATGATATTGAGGTACTGAGACTCTGAAATATAACCCGGACTGTAACCTGTGACTGAAATCACGATATGATATATTTGTGACTTGATTACGATATCATATAGGTGTGACTTGATTACGATATGATATAAGTGTGAATTAATCACGATATGATGTGTGTGACATGGTATTTCTGAGGATAAATGGACGATGTATATTTATGCTGGCAATGATATATGATTAATGATATTGGGATGTATACGATTACAGTACTGTACCTTTGATCATGGCATTATTTGACGATGATATTAAACGAATGATGGGATACGTAGGTGATACTTGACCCGTATCCCGATATTAGGATGCCGTACGATGGATTTTACCATACGAGACATAGATGTGATGATTGATCCGCACTCTTGATTCGAGGAAGTCGTACTACATACGTGATGCTATTGAGGCTGGATCGCCGGCTATTAGAGATTTGGACTCAGACCTTGGGTGGATTTTTATTTCTTATCGACTAGTTTCTTTAGTTTAGTTCTTAGGGGGTTAAATAGATACCAGTTTGGGCTCGAGTCATATAGATGTAGTTAGATATGTATATTCCAAATGAGTGGTTAGTATACATGTGACCTTTATTTTCAGTTCGTAATTATCATGTTGCATGTTCATACATATGTTTCCTTCGTCAGTATAAAACTCTGCCTGTTAGGACACCAGCACCATTACCGATGATGCGCATATTCCACGCACACATACTTGCCGGCTTACACACATCATCATCGGTAATTGCTATGTCACGTACACTTTAGAACATATTATCTTTTATTGATAGAATCAGCTAAAATCTAGATCGATATAATATTGTGATTACTCTCAGGTGTTAGTCTAGACATGGCATTTATTACTTAGACATTTCATGCATTCACATTTTCATGTTATCATGCAATATTGTGGGGCTTATGCCGACATTTATCATTTACTTACTCATGATTTTGGGATTTTGGGTTTTTATGAGATTTCTGGATTTTGGGGAAAACCGCAGGAATATATATAAACTTCTTTCTGTCCTCCTCTCTTTCAAAATATAAGTTGCGGTTTTCTCGTGATGTATGTGTCGTCCACCATGAGATTTCATGTTTTATGTTGGATTTCGAGACCCGATTCGAGGAGTGGATGAACCGTCTTGGGTACATGGTAGGCCCGGTATGGTACCCCGGGCAAGAAGATCGAGTTGTAGACGATGAGCCTGGCAGGGGAAGACTACCTACCGGTGATGTCTGGCGCGGCGGATATCCGGAGGATACCGACCGTTGTCGTGAGATTTGATGATATGGGCCGATCCGGACAGACGGAGCCCGAGATATTGAGACTATGAGATTTTGAGACTATGAGATTTTGAGACATGAGGTATTAGGACATGAGATTTACATGTTTTGTGTCGATGCTTGACACGGATTTTCATGGATTTCATCGATGATATTTCAGATTTCTATACAAATTTACTATGATAAAAGTTAAAGATTTCTTGTACAGATATATCCAGATTTCAGGATTGATTGTTTTACATTCATGGTGCATGCATACTCATTCACATGACATATTACTATTTGAGGCACTGACACGAGCACGGAGCATTTGCACTTGCACGTAGTTTATTACCCTGTCATTACTAGATGACTAGTAATATATTAGTATATTATTATGACCTTGGACATCGTCGTGCTTTTGATATCTTTTCGCAGATGTCTTCTACTCACGAGTTGGCAACTCACCCCCGTTGTGCCAAATTTTCTTACAGGTTCGATGTACAGGTTTCCTTGGCAGCTTGCTGGCACATCTTTTCATTCAGGCTGATTTGCACGGTAGGGTGGTTCACTTGTATCAGGACCGCCGTTGTACTTTTATTATTTCACTTGTATCTAGTAAGCTCCATCAACCAAACGTGTATTACTTGATAAGTTTAATGGACCAGTTATTTATTTTGACCTTAGAGTTGTGCATGTATTATTATGGTTTGATGGATTTGTTTTCTTTTGAGTTTTGAGCCTCGCCCTTTGGCGTTGTATATTATTGTGCTTGGTGTGGTTGTTTCCTCCTGTTGGCGTAGTGCTAGCTCCCGCTTGGGGATGCCATTTTATCGTTTGTATATATTATACTTGTTTGTACCGGTTTGGGGACAGTTTTTTTACAAAGGAGACTCTGCCGAAATTTTTGAGAAAATTTGATCTTGCTTTTAAACTTGTTTTCCCATATGTTTTCCTTTACTTCTTCTTTTATATGGTTTAGATTTCTGGGCTTTGGCTTACTTAGATTACGTTGCGCCTCTAGACGCTTTGTAATTTGAGTGCCGGTCACGTTCCATACTTTCGGGTCGTGACAAAGTTGGTATCAGAGCGCTAGGTTTAACCTTGTATAAGTCTAGGGTGACCCTTGGTTGATGGAGTAGGTGACTTAGGTTGAGTGACGTACCGTGGGTATGATCCGCGGCATACTTACGATACGCTACTCTGCTTAAGAAGCCTTAGGATGTACATTTCTTTGCACTGTATTCTATTCATTCCTTTGATCGATCTTCGTCGATATTAGATGGTGGTTTCTGTTACCACGGTCGCACGGGCAGAGGGAGGTGCGACTCGAATGCGATAACCCTTAGGGTATCGTTTATTCTTGAGGATTGAAGTATTGATTAGCGTGCGGACGAAGGGTATTCACATGCTGTCCAGGCGAAGTTAAAGGGTTCGAACGATTATCAGAAACCTATTTTCCCAAGTTTAAGGTATTCGGAAGAACATGCAGGTATTTCGATGGACCCTCTAGAAGAATGAAATCCTAACTCGACATAATGACCACGAGAACGCCTTTGAAACTTAGGGTTTACGGCAATTCCGTGGTGCCATTAGTGAGGCTTGGGTTTGCCCTTCTACGGCTGGTCCGCAGATGCTGGGGTATGTGCTGAATATTTTTAAACTGTACTTGAGTGTTGAGCTCTCGGGGAATTTTGGGATTTTGATGAATCGATCGAAAAGTTTAACGTAGTCCGAATATCAGGTGAAGGGATAGATTTCGCGGGAGATTCTCGATTTGAGTATTGCTGTTTGTAGCGCAGTCAGCACTACGAGGAGACGAGTTCGAATCAGTCGATATCAGAGGAAAGAGGCACGCTTTGACGATAGTGTTTACGATTGTGATTTGGTGATTTGAATTTCATATTTTCGTTGTTTGGATTTTGGTATTTTAAGGATTTTGTTCTACGATTGGTATTTCTTATGTGTACATTCATTACATTATATTCGTGTTTCATATATCAGTTTTATTGATGTTGTTTTGTACATACCCAGTGCACTCGATTTGGTTTTATACGTTTTGAGTTATTGATTTGATTACGTGCACATTGGTTGTAAATGATTTTGATGGATGCTTCGACATAGTTTACATGCATTTTTCGTACCGTGATTTCAATTTTGATATTTGGTGTATGTTTTCGTGCACCATGTGCACTTGATTGAGATTCTTGCGCACACTTGGTGCACTTGATGCGATTTTGTGCACACAAGATGCACTAAATCGTGGTTTTTTGCAGATTAGATGCACCTGATATTAGTGTCGTGCACGCCCGTTGCACTTGACAGATGTTTTTGGTGCACACCAGTTGCATTCAGTTTTGTTTCTGTGCGTATTCGTGGCATCTGTATTTGGTTTCGATTTCAGTGCGCACCGGACGCACATGATATTTTTATAATGTGATTGGGATTGATTTTATTTTGAGCGGTATGTTTTTATAATCATTACTAACTGATTTATTAACCAGGCGGGACGTGTATGTTAAATAAAAGATATAAATATGTATAGCTATTTTTTTGTAAAAATAAAAATAAAAAATCAACGCCCGCTACTTGTGCCGTGACACGTGCATCGCACGGCGATTTTCAAAAGGGGTTTTGCACGTCCGCTACTTGTGCCGTGACACGGCATCATGTCGGCTCAAGTGAGCTCGACCCAAAGATACAACATAAAAGTCTACAAATCTCACTGTCTCGTCTCTAGGTCAAAATACATCAGTATAAGTAGCAGGTACGGTAGATGGAGTACTCTAGATACAATAAATATACAAGGTGGAAACAAAATGATCTCACAACCCACCTACGAGCAAAGGTCTCAAATCCAAGCAAAAGGAGCAAGTGCGTCTGCCGGTACAGTGCTGACGGAATGGACCTGCAAAAAGGTTGTGGCACAACGGGGGTGAGGTGCCAACTCTTGAGTGATAAGTAACATTTATAGAGGCTATCTAAGCATGCACGCAAAGTGTCATAACTCAACAATACTGATATGGCATGATATGCTAGCATATATGTATGCAACATGAATCAATTTTACAATACTAATCTGGCATGATGTACTAGCAGGTATGTATACAACATGAATCAAGTTTAACCCAAGGTCTGAATATGTTGATATGAGAAAATCATTATTTTCATCATAGAAAAACTGCGGTGAAATATCTTAAGAAATATTAATGAAAACAACAGGAATCCGTGTCCAGCATCGACACCTCAAACAACTATCTCAAAATCTCAAGTATCGGTATCACAATATCTCGGGCCCCAGCCGTCCTGCTGGCCCATCTCAAAGTATTAATATCTCAATATCTCAATATCTAAACTATCGGGCATCATGCGCCATCCAAACGATTTTCCCCCGTAGATGTTACATCTACTCACCCGTGATCTCGTTCTAGCTAGGTCCAACCATCGCTTTTACCTTCCGCGCCGCGTCCGACGTCTCCGCGATCGATCCTAGAAACACACAACCAACACACATAAGGCTAATATCCTGCCAAAAAAACGATATCAAGACCAAAGGAGAAACTCGCGTTGGAAGCTAAACGCGTGTGCACTCGATACGCCAAAACGTGTGTAACCTCTCCAGAAACCACCCCGACTCGTTGTGACGCGCAGTGAACAACAAACCCAACTCACATAACGCACATGTCGCACAAGTTAAAAAGTATTGAAAACGAGGTTTTAGGTTCCAGATTTTGACTCGAGTGGAAAAAGCAAAAGTTGTATATACCAAAAACCTTAGATATACAGCAGACCCCAACAGAACAAGACCCAACACCGAAGCCCAACCTCTGGCCGCAAATTGCCGCCAGACAGAATAAATCTGCGGCTAAACAGGGGAGAGGGGGTCCCGTGCTTCGCGTGTGTGTCCTTAGCTTGGTCACTACGCTCCAGTATCTGCAACTTTTTCCTGAAGTACCCGGGTCAAAAGCAGATCTCAAAAATAACCCAAATCCTAACTAAAACACTAATTAACACTAAAACGATACAATATGGTATTTTTGTGAAATCTGGTGCAAAACATGGATTAGATGGCCTTAATAACACTTAGTTAAGCTACTTTAGCCATAAAAATCTAACTTGGCCTAAACTCCACTTAAATCACAAAACTAGCACTAAAACCACATTGAACACTAAATTAAGATTAATAACTATATGTTTAGCAAAGATGGAAGTTGAGTTTAAGATTATACCTCAAGTTGGTCCTAGGATGCAAGAAGAAGAAGAAGAAGAAGAAGAAGAGAAGGAGGTAGGGTGTGTGCTGCTGCTGCTGCTGCTGCCTGCTGCTGCTGCTGCTGCTACTGCCGCTGCTGCTGCTGCTGCCGCCTTGCTGCTGCTGTTGTGTGTGAAAGAATGAGAGGGACAGAGATGTGAGAATGAGTGTTTGCAAAAAAAAAAAAGTAATGAGAGGGATGAGAGTCAACCTCCCTTTTCCCCTTTCTCTCATCATTACCAAGCATGCCTCATGCCATCATTCCCTCTCTCTCTCTCTCCAATCTTAAGTCAACTCCCAAAACAAAACTAATTATATTTAATTATGAAAACTAATAACCTTACTTAACTTCACATTAACCTAATGAAATGGGTTAGTCCACCATGGCTATCTAAACATGGTTTAACCCCAAACTTAGCCCTAGTTAACATCCACATGTGTGTGCAGTCCGAATTAAATTCTAATAAAATTTTCATAAATTCTGATAAAATATTTCAAAACCGTTTTGGTAAACTTTTTACTAAAAACCCCCATTAAAGCATAACTAACGACTAATCATATTCTAAGGTGTTACAATCTTCCCCCCTTAAAGAAATTCGTCCCCGAATTTAAAATATAGCTACGCGTACCTTCAATGAGATGAGGGAATTTCTTCCGCATCTCGCCCTCGGCCTCCCAAGTGATCTCTTCACCATTCGGGCTACGCCAAAGTACCTTCACATATGGAAAAACCTTTGATCGAAATTTCTTCACCTGCCGATCCAATATCACTACTGGCTGCTCGGTGAACGAAAGATCGTGCTCAAGCTGAACGATCTGATTCTGAATCATGTGAGAAGGGTCATGAAGGTATCTGCGAAGCATCGACACGTGGAATACAGGGTGAACATCCGGAAAGCTGGGTGGAAGAGCCAAACGATATGCAACTGCGCCAACACGCTCGAGGATCTCGAAGGGACCCACAAATCTGGGACTAAGCTTCCCTTTTCGCCCAAATCTCATCACGCCCTTCATCGGGGAGACCCTCAGAAAAACATGGTCGCCAACTGCGAACTCTAGTCTGCGATGGCGTCTGTCCACATACGATTTCTTCCTGCTCTAAGCCGCTCTCATCCTATCATGAATCAACTGGATCTTCGCGGTCGTATCCTCAACAACTGCGACCCCAAAATGCTGCTCTCGCTGAGCTCTGTCCAACAGACGGGCGATCTGCATCTCCTCCCATATAGAGCCTCGAATGGTGCCATCTGAATGGTCTCCTGAAAGCTGTTGTTGTGGGAGAACTCTACTAAAGGCAAATGGTGATCCCAGCTACCTCCGAAATCTAAAACGCACGCTCGAAGCATGTCCTCGAAAGTCTGAATAGTCCACTCTGACTGGCCGTCGGTCTGTGGATGAAATGCTGTGCTGAAAATCAAACGGGTGCCCAATGCCTCATGAAGTCTCTGCCATAGTCGGCTGGTAAACTGGGTGCCTCGGTCTGATATGATACAAGTTGGGACGCCATGCAACCGTACGATCTCGTCAGTGTAAATCTGGGCATACCGAGAAAAACCGAAAGTGGTCTTCACTGGCAGGAAGTGAGCCGCTTTCGTCAATCGATCCACGATCACCCAAATGGGGTCGTACCCTCGACTGGTCTTGGGTAGACCCACAATGTAGTCAATAGAAATCTGCTCCCATTTCCACTCCGGAATGGGCAAAGGCTGCAACTCTCCAGCGGGCCTCTGGTGCTCGGCCTTGACTTGCTGACAAGTCAGGCATCTCGACACGAAGTCTGTGACGTCCCTCCTCATTCCGTCCCACCAATAAAAATATCTCAGATCGTGGTACATCTTGGTGGAACCTGGATGAATGTTGTATATCGATCTGTGTGCCTCCTCAAGAATCTCATGCCGCAGTCCCTAAGGATCTGGTACGCACAGTCGAGTCCCAAATCTCAGTACTCCCTGATCATCGATCACTAACTCGGAAACTCTGCCCTGCCTAACCTGCTCCATGATCTCTGAAATACGGTCATCACTGGGCTGTGCTTCTTAAATTCGGTCAAGCAACTGCGGACGTGCACGAATATGCGCAAGCTGTCCCCCGATCGGAGTGAACTCGAACTGCACTCGGCTATCGAATAAAATCTGCCAATCTGCCGACAGCTGCCTCTGCACTGCGCTCAAACAAGATAGACTACCTCCGGGCCTCCGACTCAAAGCATCTGCCACCACGTTCGCCTTGCCCGGACGGTAAAGGATTTCGCAATCATAGTTTTTCACCAGCTCCATCCAACGGCGCTATCTCAGATTCAGGTCTCGCTGCTGAAATATGTACTTCAAGCTCTTGTGGTCCATGAATATCTGGCACGACTCTCTATATAAATAATGTCTCCAGATCTTGAGTGCAAACACCACTACAGCCATCTTTAAATCGTGTGTAGGATAGTTCTGTTCATGTGTCTTCAGCTGCCGAGAAGCATATGCGATAACCTTGTCGTGTTGCATCAACACGCAACCTAGTCCCACTTGAGAATCGTCGCAATAAATCACGAATCCGCCCGATCCCGAGGGCAATGACAACACTGGTGCAGTTGTCAGGCGAGTCATTAACTGCTGGAAGCTTTGCTCGCACGCCTCGGTCCACTCAAAAGGAACTCCCTTCCGGGTCAACCCGGTCAACGATGCAGCAATACGGGAGAAGTCCTGAACAAACCATCGGTAGTAGCCAGCCAGGCCTAGGAAGCTGCGAATCTCTGTAACTGATGCTGGTCTGGGCCAATGCTGAACGACCTCGATCTTCTTCGGGTCCACACGTATACCATCACTCGTAACCATGTGACCCAAGAAATCAACGCTGTCTAGCCAAAATGCGCACTTGGAGAACTTCACAAACAGCTAGTGCTCTCTCAACGTCTGCAACGTGATCCGGAATTGCTGCTCGTGCTCCTCTCGGCTCCGGGAATACACTAAGATGCCGTCAATGAATACGATGATGAACAGATCTAGATACGGCCTGAAAATGCGGTTCATGAAGTCCATAAACGCGGCTGGTGCATTGGTGAGTCCGAACGACATCACCAAAAACTCATAGTGCCCATAACGTGTGCGAAAAGCCGTCCTCGGAATATCCTCTTGCCGCACCCGCAACTGATGGTAACCCGATCGCAAGTCAATCCTCGAAAAGTATCCCGCACCTTGAAGCCGGTCGAACAAATCATCGATACGTGGTAAGGGATATCTGTTCCGTACGGTAACCTGGTTCAGCTGGCGGTAATCAATGCACAAGCGCAAATTGCCGTCTTTCTTCTTGACGAACAGCATAGGAGCACCCTACGGAGACACACTCGGTCGAATAAGTCCTTTATCTAACAAATCCTGCAACTGATCCTTCAGCTCACTAAGCTCCGCCAGGGCCATCCGATAAGGCGTTATGGAAATAGGCCTCGTGTCAGGGATCAAATCGATGCAGAACGCGACATCGCGCTCAGGCGGTAGCCCAGGAAGCTCGTCACGGAAGACATCAGAAAACTCACACAAGATCGGGACCTGGTCCAACGGAAATTCTGCAACTCCAGTATCACAAACATACGCTAAGAATCCCTGATATCCCTTCCGTAAGAGCTGACCGGCACGAAGAGACGAAATCAAGCTGGGAAGGGTGACGCTGCGGTCTCCCTGAATAACAAGGGCTGGCTCTCCCTGAAAAATAAAACCGATTGCCTTCTCACGGCAGTCCAAAGATGCATAACAAGTGGCTAGCCAGTCCATGCCAAGAAGCATATCAAAGTCCAACATATCGAGGAGAATCAAATCAACCGACGAATCCCTCTCCCCGATACGAATGAAGCACAATCGAAACACAAAACGAGCGACAAACGACTCGCCTACCGGAGTAATAACAACAAGCGGTTGATCTAACGACGATGACTCACTGCCCAACATCGGTGCAAAGTCTGTAGGGTTCCTAGGCACTCTAACAAGGTTCAACAAGGCATCTAACATGCCCTATTCAAAAAATTAGCCGTGCCGAATAACCCTAACCAAGATCGTATACTAGAGATTATGCGAAAACTAGCAAGTTAAACATTTTAACTACAAGTGAAAAGGATTACAACCTTTGTAGATCCGGTCCTTCTCTTCTAAAGCTCCGTGTTGACGTCCCTTCGCTACGATCATTGGGATCCCGGACTCTAGCTATGGTTTCTTTGGAGAAATGAGCGGGCTAGGTCGTTGACTTCGAGGCCGAAGATGATCTACGTCGAGGAGACTCAAACTCAAGCTCCATGTTCACTAGGTCAAGAACTTTGTGAAGAGAACACCCTAAACTAAATGGAAAGTAGTATAGGATGATGAAATAGGAAATGGGTTCACTTTAGATTTGGATTTCTCACTCTAAATCTTCACTTTAAAAATTTCTAGTAAGGTTTTTCTTCACTTGAAGAAGAGAAAGAAGAAGAAAAAGAATAAGAAAATGAATTATTTAAAATGAATAATCAAGTGAAGTCTATCATAATGCAACCATGGGTGAGTTAACCTTTGTAGAGACTAAACCATAGTTAATTATAATGGTTTGGTTAATGAATATCTTAATAAAGACAAAATGAGTGGACTTTGTCAAAGTTGCTTCAAGCTTCATGAAGCTTCAAGCCATGACAAAAGAAGCCACCATTTTGAATAATTAAGATAAATAAAAACCTAAATTATAATTAATATGGTGTATGTCACCCACCCACCCATGTTTGCATGTATCATCAATCATGATACAAACTAGTGCACAAACATATATCACATATACAACTTATGCACATCAAGTGAGAAAATCTATCTTTAGTGAACCAATACTAGTTAATGTAAAGTAATATATCAAATATATAATTATACATTAAATCATTAAATCAACACTTGATTTAATGATCCGGTCATATCGCATATAACCGACTAATATCTAGTGTATCAATGTATCGAATCAACACTTGATTCGGTAACCCGGCTATATCTTATATAACCGTCCGATGATACAAATCGAGAGAATAGAATACAGTATCACATAATGGTATTATTCTCGGTCCCGCACATATCTCATATGCGCTCTTATTTCGTTTCGCTTGAGCCAGGAAACCTCTGTGTAGGACTCTAAAGACTCATCAATACGCCGGCAGTAGGCGATGATCATATCAATCACCCACAAGCCGCAAGCGGTCTGCTAAACGTAACGGCCACCCGGGTATTGAGCGATCAGAAGATCAACGAGCAAGCCTGCTCACACTTCTGTGAATCCAATCAGTAACACTTACCGCACAGTCCGGTCTGTTCGTCTGATATGTCGCATATCTTGCCTTGGGGTGGTAAACGTCAGACCCCAGTAGCTTGATAAGTCATGCCGATGTAAGGTCCACAACAAGCGTGAAACTAATGATAACACTTACCAGTAAATCACTGCAACCCTGGCCAGGGATTTTCAGTTATGGCCAGTCGAGCATAGCGCAACATCAACCCCCAATACCGGGAGAGACGAATCCCCTCCTATCGCTCGTTGCCTCCATGTGAATCGGGACTGTACCCAAAAACCACCTGTTTGCACGACTCAGTAGAGCCGTGGTAGGGTGGAAATCAAAGCACAGTGGGAGACACACAAGACTCTATGACGATCTCGGGTCAACAGACTAAGTTGTACCAGTGTCACCTGAGAACTGCCATCTGACGTAAGGTATAATACCATCTGGGAGTTCTCGGCGAGTCCGTTCAGTATACCCATTCACCACTGAGCACCCGCATACCATCTCTAATGTCAAACACCGATGGATATGGGATCATCTATCGCCCATCACATGGGTCGAGAAGATATACGCTAGTCTACTCTGGAATATCGATGCCCCGTCTTGATATTCCCACGACTAGGAACATTGAAGGATGTACTCATGGACTACCCAGGCCCCACTAATATGATCTACATCATAGTCCTGCAAGTCGAGTACACATCCTAAGGTCTTTATCAACATGTAACACAGAGACAGAAAGTATACATGTTAAGATAAAGAGCAACCAGATAGCCTACTATCATGTCGAGCAAGAAAGTCCTACCTATATATGTCCCAGCATCCACTACAATATATATCTCATGTACAGTAATGGCCTCTAGGGCATACATATAACTAACAATCTCCCACTTGCACTAGGGCCATCTGTAGCAGTGGTTGTAGTATCTCATACTCAACCATCCCATAAAAGTCTCTCTCTGGGAAAAGGCCTTTGTGAGTGGATCCGCCGTGTTGTCCTCTGAGTCTACTCTCCTAACCTCGATCTCCCTGGAGATCAACTATCTCCATGATCGGGTGATACTGCCTAGGAATATGTCTGGGTCACTGATGGGACCGGGTTTCCTGGGCCAAAGCCTCACCTCCATTGTCATACAATGGTGGGAACCTAGTTCATCTCATGAACTAATATACACCCAAACTTCCTCTTTGGTAGTATCTTTGATAGCGATGTCACCAGCCTTTATCGTCTAGTCTGCCACGGTATCTATCTCGGAACTCTTCCAACATACCGTCCATCCACTGAGGGTAAAGACAATGCCTGTGACTGACATTCAATCAACCTTACCACCCTGGAAGCTGTCTAGTGATTCTCCCCAGGATCGATTGATACCATCTCACTACACCTAGTGAGAATCCTAATATCCATTTAGATCTATCTCATAGATCCAAAACCCAGAATTTAGGAGGTATCACCTTTATCATATTTGGAGAATCCTTGTGATAAGAGGAGATTGACCATGCGTAGCATAGGAAACTCTTTTCCTATCAAGAGTATGTTGACTACGTACAATACGAGGATGACCACCTTACTCTCTACTACCTTTTTTTATGTACAAGGTTCATCTACTATTTTGATGAAGTCAAACTCTTTGACTGCCACATCAAAACAGATGTTCCAACTCCGCGATGCCTGCTTTATTCTGTAAAGCAACTTGCACAAGTTTCCGCTGCTCCAACTGTTTACGAAGCCCTCTGGCTGTGTACTTATAGACGTTCGCTTCTAAATCAGTATTTAGAAAAATAGTCATGACACCCAACCACCAGATATCGTAGTCATGGTATGTAGCAATGTTAAGTAGGATCCGGATGGACTTAAGCATAGCTACTGGAAAAAGGTTTCATCATTATCCATGCCTGGTCGATGACGAAAACCATTAACAAGTCTAGTTTTGAAAGTCTCAACTTTTCCATCTACACCAAGTAATCTTCTCAAGATATACTTGCTCCTGATGGGGAATCAACCCTTCAGATATAGCATCCAAAGTCCATACTTTATTGATGTACATGGATTCCATCTCAGATCGCTAAGCATCCAGCCATTCTTACAGAGTCCCTACTTTCGATGGCCTGCTCGAAACTAGTTGGGTCATCATCTCATGATGCATTCCTCGCTCCCACTGTCATCGAGAAACCGAAGTATCTCTCAGGCGGATGAGGAACCCTACCAGATCGGCGGAGAGGCTGAGGTTCGTCGGGGACTATTGAATCTTTTGGTTCTACTAAATCATCGGCTGCAGTTTGTATAGCTGGAACTCTTTCCAGTTCTACCTTATGACCATTAATTTCTTCACAAGAAATTCCCTTTCACAAAGGTGGCGTATTGAGAAACAAAACATCTTTTGTTCCTCGGTTTGGTAGAAGATATTCCCTTGCGTATGCTTAGGATATCCAACAAACTTCTACAGAACTGACTTTGCCTCGAGCTTGTCCGGATTTTGCTATTGACATAGGCCGGACAACCCCAAATCTTAACTTGCTTAAGAGATGGGCTCTTCCCATACCATATCTCATATGGAGTGGTAGGCAGTGATCTGATTCGAACCTAATTCAATCGGTATGCAGCTTCTCAAGTGCATAACTCCCAAAAGGAAATAGGAAACTCAGTAGTACTCATCATAGAGCGAACCATATCACATAGGGTGTGATTACTCCGTCCCGATACAACGACGTGTTGCGGTGTATATGGAGGAGTAATGCTGAGAGAGAATCTCATTCTCCTTTAGAATAGTCCAGGAATCCCGTGCTCAAGTATTCTCCTCCCTGATCACATCAAAGGACATAATACTTATACCCGTTTTTGGTTCACTACTTCTAACTTATATTCGGTGATTATCTCAAAAGTTTCGGACTTGTGTTTCAACAGGAACATATGTCTGAATCTAGAGAGATCATCAGTGAATGTAATGAAGTACAAAGAACCGGTCCTAGCATGTGTAGACAGGGGACTTCATACATCATTATGTATCAATCCCAAGAGTTTACTAACCCTTTCTCTATTTCAGTAAACGGAGCTATGGTCATCTTATCTTTGTGACATGACTGGCCAGTTTCATAAGATGTAAATTTAAACTAATTTAAATATGCATTTAAATGTAACTTAGCTAGTCGGGTCGCATTGATATGACCTAGTCTACAATGCCTCAAGAAGGATTCGTTCATTTCTGAACTCATCCTCTCGTGTGTGTTCTGTATACTAAGAACTGTGGTTTGTTTTAGAACGTCAATGCTTTTAGATAACGTGCCTGAACCGATCAACTCTTGATATAGGAAATGTTCAAAACATTATCCAAAAATACAAAATTATATCCTTTCTTTACTAATAAAGAGACTGATATGATGTTGTATATCAGGTTCGGTATCTAATAACATTCGCTCAGAATCAATGTATTCTGGTAATACAGGGTGATAGTGACCAACAGACTTGGCTGCAACACTTGCACCGTTTTCTGTCTCATGAAACTTATCACCCGTTCTCGGTCCTCTACCTTTCTGTAGCCCATGTAACAGATTACATATATGGGATCCTGATCCGGTATCTCATACCCAGGACGTAAAGGATACTGAGAAACAGTTCTATGTAATGAACACACCCGAAGAAGATGCATCATCATGCACTTTCTTCGTTTGGGCGGTACGGGAATTCTTGCAATCCCTAATTTCCTGCTCTGTCTTATAACAATTATAAGTTGGAGCGGGACCAATGTTCCCCTAGCTCAGTATAACAAGCGAGTTCGGTCAATACATCCATATTATTATCTTGATTAAGGCGTGACATGGTCGCTACCTAGGGAGAGAGAGAAGAAAACACTCTGCATGCTCTCTTGCAAGATTAGATTGGTTATATATTTTATCTAATCAGGATGGCTCCCACTGTTTTTATCAAATCTTCCTTCAAACCCTAAAAGGAAAGACTAGCCGGGATTAATTACACTCTGCAAGGTCGCCAATCTTTCAGCCAGGCCAGTAACGGTACTTTGAGGGAGGTTCCCTATGCTTTCGCACGGACCTAATTAAAATAAACCTCGTTTTTCGAGGGGCGTAACCCCGTTGATACCTTTCTAGACACCTACTTGATCGGCTAATTGCAAAGTGCTAAACTCTCTCAGGAGTAACAATTACTCGCAGTGGGTATCGGGATCCAACTATCTCATAGAAGGTATGTAATCTCATTGCAAATTTCAACACTTGGAACTCCCGATAAAGGTTTTACCCCTAGCACTTATGACCTTAACTATGGTCAACAAATCATAAGCACTGGTCAAGTTCTACCCGTCATTTCGTGATTAATTAGACCCACCCACATGACCCTTAACTAAGGTCAACAATGTCACGCGACTGTCCAAACAATCGCATCATATGCGGTGTAGGAAGACATCACTTAGCTACCATACACTGTGCCTTGACTATGGTCAACAAACACAGCACGAATACTAAGTACTCTACTTCCTAAAATGACGGAGGGTTGCGGATGGTTTTTAAGAAAACCTTTAACGCTTTGAACTTGATCTCGCTGCAGAATCAAATGGTTTTAAATGGAGTGTTTTTGAGACTTTTACTAGTTTCGCTAAAGAGGTCACTCCCGGTGAAGGGATCTCTGCTCTTTCCTCGTCGAATGAGGTGCGGGATATTCATAATACCACTATGCAAAGCTAGAACTAAAAAAGCAATAAAAATACAAACCGAAGGTTGTAGCATCTGCTAGTTATTGCTAAAGAGGTCACTCCCGGTGAACGGATCTCGGCTCTTTCCTTATCGAATAAGGTGCTGGATGTTCTACAAGGAACACCGCTATACAAAGCAACAACTAGAGCTACCTAATTTTTGAAATTCGATTCCACAACATTATTTAGGTTTATTTTCTTTCATTAATCTCATTAATGAATGTCCCATCATTTAAGTCCACCTAAACATCACAGATAAATACAACGTACACTTATACCATCCGCATTCGCCTCGATGTCCCGTCTGCACCGTTAGGTTAGGTAACTAACGGCAGAACAGGGCAGGGCTAGCGCGGGTGTAAAACATAAGCAACGTCTATATAATATATCATATATACAATATACAATATCTATATGAACATATCACATGATCGCATCACAGATAACACAGCAGAAAACAACATATGAAATATTCGATATACTATGACGTCCGTATTTTATTTTGAGCCTATATAAAACACGGATTCCATGGTCGTGATGAACAGCCAATCCCACACCCGTAGACCCCTGTGAGAGCGGCAAGCAACCCTACCAATTCTAGAGTTAGGAGACCCGGACTCGACTCCTCGAGATGGTCTCCCACTGGACCCTAGAACCCGGTTACTTGTGCTCCCCGCCTTGGGTCTATCCTAATGCGGAAAAGTAAATAATATACAATGGTGACATCATCCTCAGCCCGGAAGTGCCCTAATAAAACAATATTACATACAATGAATTTTACATGAATGAAAAAGAAAAACTCTCATCTCACATAAAAAACCCCGGCTATTCAAACACGATGATCCAATATAACATATCCAGCAACACATAACATCACATGTTATCAACGTAAGTAAATATGCCCATCCCAATTGTCGTTGACATATAGCAACGAAACCGGCGATATCACATATTACACTTACGGTCACAGAAAAGAAAGTGTAAAACTACAATAGTTGGAATCCGCAACCTCCATAGACATCGCATGCCTAACCAAATGAATTCCTTAGACACCGCATGCCTAACAATTATAAACCCCGCATTTCAGTCTCAAAATCGAAAACACTTTTCAATACCAAGTCGGGCAATTCAACAAGATTCCCGACATCCTGATCGAATGCTCGTCGCAAACTTTAGTAGACGGCCGCACCCCCGGATGCCGTCGACGAAGTGCAATAAGGCGGAACACCGCTACCACGAGCACCCGAACAGATGCTTTTGGCTACGGGGTTTTCCTACAGTTACTTGGTCGGGGCAATGGGGCGTGGCTGTCTATTAATTTTACCCGGCGAGTATTCGCGTACGCTACGTGATTGTGACGCACTTTTGATCACATCAAAATTCCGTGGCAACCGATCATATGAGACCGAACTGCTAGATTTATAACATTCAAATTAGTTATCTCATAACCACTTGTGGATTCCAAATATTGTATCACATTCCAGATAAATAGACAATGTTAAACATTCCGATCGAATAATCAAACACCCAAGTTTTCCCAAATAGCTCAACACTTGAGATAAGTTTAAAAGCACCTATTTCATGCCACAGTACCAACGGTCCAGCCATAGAAGGGTCAAGCCAACGCCTCACATGTGGCATGCCGTACCGCCCCAAACCCTAAGGTTCAAAAAGCAGTTCAAGACGGTTACATAATCGAGTTAAGGTTTTTCTCTTCTAGAGGGTCCATCGCGTTACTTGCACGACTTAGAACGTTCTTAAACTATGGAAAAATCCAACACTTGGAAATTTTCCGGCAGGGGAAAAAGTGAGTTATTGATATCCGTTCGAACTTTTTAACAAGTTCTAAAATTACCCGGAAAAACTAAACAAAGTTAAATTATCCGATCGAATCAACGAGTCCCTAATACAACCCTATGATTACTCAACACTTGAGTAAATATAAAAATATCCAGAAGAATCAGGAATTACAGAAGGACATTACTGTGCAAACCACGTGCCATGATTCACCTTTTTGGCCGCGGAACCGCCGCGCAAGCCATGGTACGGCGGCGGTTCCGCGACGCTTTAAGGTGATCAGTGGTACGTGTTGCACAGTAATCCTTGTATTTTCTTGCTGATTTTTTTGAGTATTTTTAATTCACAAAAAATCACATTTTGAAATAATTTCCAGAAACTAGGGTATATCGGGCTTTCCAGGTTCGATCGGACCTTTAATTTCGTCTAGACTTCACCTAAAGCTCTAGCTTGGCTCTGATACCACTGTAGGGTTCCTAGGCACTCTAACAAGGTTCAACAAGGCATCTACCATGCCCGAATCAAAAAATTAGCCGTGCCGAACAACCCTAACCAAGATCGTATACTAGAGATTATGCGAAAACTAGCAAGTTAAACATTTTAACTACAAGTGAAACGGATTACAACCTTTGTAGATCCGGTCCTTCACTTCTAAAGCTCCGTGTTGACGTCCCTTCACTGCGATCATCGGGATCCCGGACTCTAGCGATGGTTTCTTCGGAGAAATGAGCGGGCTAGGTCGTTGACTTCGAGGCCGAAGATGATCTACGTCGAGGAGACTCAAACTCAAGCTCCATCTTCACTAGGTCAAGAACTTTGTGAAGAGAACACCCTAAACTAAATGGAAAGTAGTAGAGGATGATAAAATAGGAAATGGTTTCACTTTAGATTTGGATTTCTTACTCTAAATCTTCACTTTAAAAATTTCTAGTAAGGTTTTTCTTCACTTGAAGAAGAGGAAGAAAAAGAAGAAGAAGAAAAAGAATAAGAAAATGAATTATATAAAATGAATAATCAAGTGAAGTCTATCATAATGCAACCATGGGTGAGTTAACCTTTGTAGAGACTAAACCATAGTTAATTATAATGGTTTGGTTAATGAATATCTTAATCAAGACAAAATGAGTGGACTTTGTCAAAGTTGCTTCAAGCTTCATGAAGCTTCAAGCCATGACAAAAGAAGCCACCATTTTGAATAATTAAGATAAATAAAAACCTAAATTATAATTAACATGGTGTATGCCACCCACCCACCCATGTTTGCATGTATCATCAATCATGATACAAACTAGTGCACAAACATATATCACATATACAACTTATGCACATCAAGTGAGAAAATCTATCTTAAGTGAACCAATACTAGTTAATGTAAAGTAATATATCAAATATATAATTATACATTAAATAATTAAATCAACACTTGATTTAATGATCCGGTCATATCGCATATAACCGACTAATATCTAGTGTATCAATGTATCGAATCAACATTTGATTCGGTAACCCGGCTATATCTCATATAACCGTCCGATGATACAAATCGTGAGAATAGAATACAGTATCACATAATGGTATTATTCTCGGTCCCGCACAAATCTCATATGCGCTCCTATTTCGTTTCGCTTGAGCCAGGAAATCTCTGTGTAGGACTCTAAAGACTCATCAATACGCCGGCAGTAGGCGGTGATCATATCAATCACCCACAAGCCGCAAGCGGTCTGCTAAACGTAACGGCTGTAAGTCCATGCTACCTCTCCCGGTACTTTTGGGCATGCGGAATTTGGTGAAAAAAAATTTTCTAGAGGCGGTAACTTGGACTCAAAACCGGATCTTTGTTAAACATCTAACTAACAACCTAACTAGGAGTTGTTAACTACTCGGTTAGGGGGTTATACCTTTCTTTCTTGAACTCCTTCGTCTTTGACTCTCGATGGTTGTCCGGATCGGCTTCACCCCGTCGTCTTCTTGCGCCGAAGATCGATCCACCTGAAAGCTTCTACCTTTGGCTTCTTCTTCGATCTTTGAAGAAACTAGTTCACTCGGTTTGCTAAACCTTGTGAACTAGAGTGAGTAGAGGAGAGTGTGTTGGGATTTTCTCTATGGTTCTTGGTTCTCAACACATGAGACAAGTGAACCATAAACTGAAGAGTGGGAGAGCAAGAGGAAGAAGATGAGAGCTCAAGAACACAAGAGAGAGAAAGGAAATCAAAGAATGAGCAAGACTTTTCTCTCTTGGCTCTCATAATCCAAAGCCATCATCACAAAAAATAGCAATCAAGTATTATGTGATGGTTTAAGCTACAATAGCCATATCATTTCATGCACTCATTTTTCACAAGAGAAACAAGCAAGTAAAAAGTCTTTGCCATGAAATGATAGCCATTGTCATCATGATGGTCAACTAGTCCAACCTAGTCAACCGGTCAACAAAGTCAACAAGTCAACAAAGTCAACCCCTCAACAACCATGTCACCATAATACTTAATTAATATTATTGTTAATTACATATCATATTCTCATTAGGGTTGAGCAAAAAGTCAATAGTCAACAGTCAACAGTCAACAACCCTAATGAGAATCCTCTGCCTCTGTCTCCCCGTCAACTGTGCATACACACCCGCATCCGCGTTCCGAGGAACACGAATACATACTGGATAAAACCAATCCCAAAACGTACACTAGGATCTGGCTTAAACAAAAGCCCGCTAGTGTTAACTGTCCGGACACTGTACGTGCATAAGTGCACGGATGTGACCGAACCCTGTTGCAAAACCATGCGACCTGTCGCAAAACCATACGACCTCTACTCTTTTGCCTAAAGGCGAATAGCTTTCTGTGCGGGACTCTAAAGACTCGACACTACGCTGGCAGTGGGTTTAACCACAGACCGCAAGCGGCACTAGCTGTGCGTAACGGTCCCCAGGTAGATGCCGACAAGAAGACTGACGAGGTGAAACCCATCTGAACTCCTACTGAGTCTGACTGTGACAGTCTCCGTACAATCCAGTCTGTTCGTCTGATACATCGCATGGCGGGCCTAGGGGGCGGTAAACGTCAGTCCCCTAATAGCGGTACAAGTCGTGTCGGAGTGAAGCCCAAAACACCCTGAGATAACACTGGAAGCCTACCAGTATATCTCGATTGCCCTGGCCAGGGACTACTCGTGTAATGGCTCTCCTAGACACAGCGCGATGCCAACCCCCAATACCGGGAGAGACGAATCCTGTCTAACCGTCACTGCCTCCAAGTGCTTCGGGACTGTACCCAACTATTACCTGTTTGCATGACTCCTTTGAGCCGTGGTAGGGTAGTAATCAAAGTACAGTAGGAACACACTCGAGGCGGAGTGACAGTGTCAAGTCAGCGGACTAAGCTGTACTCATGTCACCTGGGAACTGATAACTGACGATAGGTATAATACCAACCGGTCAGTTCCCGACGAGTCCTGTCCAGTGTACTCGTAACCTAATGAGCACCCGCATACTATCTCCAGTACGACGTACTAACGGCTGTTGGACAGATCGTCTCCCACACTGGGATGAGAAGCGCATGTGTTGGAGATAGTGCCCTCAGAGTCAATTATTAGGTCAAAGGTACGTGATTGTAATGATTGAGGGAGGACCTATCCCGGTAGGACAGTCTTACTCGAGATGATAGTATGCTATCTGGTTTACCTTTATCATCGTGTACTGTTTTAGGTGACCTGACACGTCGCTATTACACGTTGATAGAGCCCCTAGGATTCTTGCTTGACCACCAGCAGTATGAGGGCGATCATATAAGTGGGAGCTGGGGGTCTATAAGCTTATCCTTAAAAGGTCCCTAGTCGTGGGAGTTTCGAGACTGGGCATCGATACTCCATTAGTAGACTAGTGTATACAGTCGAGACCCCGACGAGGGGCGGTGGCCGGTCTCACAAGCCACTGGTGTCAGTTGGATCACCTAAGATGTATACAGGTGCTCATTGGGTTATGAGTACACCGGACAGGACTCGCCGGGAACATGCTAGTTGGTCATATACCAGACGTCAGATGGCAGTTCCCTGGTGACATGTGTGCAGGTTAGTTCATCGACCTGGGGATCGTCATTTGTCTCGTGTGAGTTCCCACTGTACTTTGATTACTACCCTACCACGGCTCAAAGGAGTCGTGCAAACAGGTTTTAGTTGGGTACAGTCCCGAGCCACATGGAGGCAGTGAGCGTATCTTCAGGGGTTCGTCTCTCCCGGTATTGGGGGTGAGGTCGTGCTGTGTCTAGGAGAGCCAATACACAAAGTCCTTGGCCAAGGCAAGGAGATTTACTGGTAGGTATTCCAGTAGTATCTCAGGGTGTTCTGGGCTACACTCCGACACGACTTGTACCGCTTTTGGGGGTCTGACTTTTACCAACCCCCTAGGCCCGCCATGCGATACTCATAGACGAACGGACCGGACTGTATGGATATTGTCACTGACAGGCGCAGTAGGGTTGTCAGGCTGAGTTCACTCACAGACATCCCTTTTAGTCAGTACCTGGTAGCCCGTTACGTATTGGCTTATACCTCTGACGTGCTGGTGGTTAAATCCACAACCAAGGTGTTGATGAGTCTTTAGAGTCCCCCACATTTCAGTTACTCAGCTTTCGGGCGAAAGGTTGTAGAGGCCGTATGGAGATATGGCAAGGTCCGATCAGATACGTGCGGTATTGCACGGATCAGGATCGGACAGTTTGTACTATAGGCCGTATGGTTATATGGCAGGGTTCGATCAGATACGTGCGGTATTGCACGGATCAGGATCGAACGGATATTACTAGCCGGCTTTGGTTTAAGCCGGATCCTAGTATAGTACAGTGTAGATTTTGTCTCATTGCATTTGTATTTCGGTCGAAATACAGATGCGGGTGTGTATGCACAGTATCGGGGTTTTCCTGTAATTTATTACAGGACCAGTTTTCTGGAGTTGCCAGTTTCCGTTTCGGCCAATTTCCATTGTTCCGTTCATTGGCCGAAGTTTGGTGGAGGAGGGTTTATTTGCATTGTTGCAAATAGGCATTTGTGGAGGGGTTCTTTGTTTTTTGTAGCATCATGATAGTCTTCATGATGGTGCACCATCCATTGACTTGCTTGACTTCATACTTCATGATGGCTTGACTTTGTTAGCATCATGGTTGTTGATGATGGTTGTGTGGAGTGTTGGCATTGCCTTGTGATCATTCCCTTTTGCATGATAGCTTTCCTCTCTCTCTCTTTGGGATTAGATGAGAATGGCTCCCTCTTTGGTTACACACTTGACTCTCTCATTCTCATTCTCTCCTCCCCCTCTAGTTATGGCCGGCCAAGCTTGGAGGAGGGGTTGCCCATTTTTGTAGTGGGGATTTTTGCTCTCTTGATGTTAGAAAAATCCCCAAGTTCCTCCACATTGTTCTTGTATCATCCCTCCACCTAAAATGGCATCTCCATGAACCCCAAAGTGAGACTTGAGGACTACATATTCTACAGCGAACCTTGGGCACGTCGAGTAGCCGGCTTCGTGCCCGAGTTTCCTCGGCATTGAGGTGGGAGCCCGTAAACAAAGTAGGCGATGTGGTGCACTTCCGGCGACAAGGAGGAGACGGGACTTTTCTGCAGGAGATCGGGACCATGACGAGAAGACCGGAGGACTTGGATCGTCGGTATATCTCTAACCCATCTTTTAGTTAGCTAGATCTAGTTTAATGGCCCGATCCGGGGTTTAGTGCGCGGTGGTGCCGGTTTGCTAAGTCCGCAAAAATTAAAGTTTATCACCGTTTCCGCATTTGGCCGTCGGATTGACGGCCGGGGCGCCGCCGTACACTTACAGTGGTATCAGAGCCTCGCCATTAACTTAGTCTAGCTTTGTGTAATGTGTTTGCATTTCCGATCGATCAAAAAGTTCCAAAACTGCATTTTAGTTCGCATCAGTTTCTGTTGAAAATTTTTGGTCTCGAAAAATTTTCAGGTTGTAAAATAGTGATGCACTGGATGTTACAAGGATACTGTAGAAATTCGACAGGGTCAGTCGACAGTGGAGGCGCGGAACCGCGGCCAAAACCCCCTTGGGGCCGCTGTTCCGCCGCGCACTGTGCACATCCCTGCACCAAATTTCTACAGTGTCTTTGTGGGCTTAAAATATGGGTTTTGGAATATTAATATTGGGCCAATTATTTCTGTGAGTGCTACAGTATCGCTTGGGGCCCACTTGTTATAATTTGATCGATCGGATATATTTTAAACACATTATTTCACAGTATTTACATTATATCTGCGACCGTGAATGTCACTTGATCGGTAAATCCGTTCTAACTGCTATAGCCCGGTTAGACGGATTTGCGAACGTGACTTTCACGTTGATGTTCTGTTTTTGCTGTGATGTTGCGGATCGGTCGTGGGGGATAGCCTGGATGCAATGCTAGTACAGTTCTGTTGTATTATGTACATTTGATATTGCGGGGCGAGCGTCCGACATGTGGACTGCCGTCACTGCCTGTTTGTATTATTATTTTGGGGCACGACCTGGTTGCGGTCGATGTACCCGTTGATGTATATTTTACTTTCTGTACTAGGATTGCCCCGCGGAGGGGTGCACGGATAGCCGGGTTCTGGAGGGCAACAAGCCCGCATCTCATGGCATTGAGACGGAGGGGGCTTCACTCTAGGATTGGCGGGCTATTCGCCGCACTCGTAGAGGGTACAGGTTGACCCAGGAGGGGTGCCCAAGTTACCGGATTCCGTGAAGTGCTGGGTGGTCCATTCACGTTGCTGAAGGGGGCTGCCTCGCTTCAGGTTTTGGCGGGTAACTTGCCGCGCCCGTAGGGGTCTAGGATTTCATTGCACAGGCTATCCACACGACCAGGGGAACGTCGGGTTTCAGCAGCTCTGTGAAACCCGGGGATCCCAGATATCTGTATTGTTTCTGTGATGCTGTTCATTCTCTGTGATGTTGCATTTCTTTCACGCCTTGAGCGAAATACTATATATTGGTATATATATTAGTAGATGTCGTATATGTTTTGCATCCGCGCTAGTCCAGTCCCCACTCTGTCGTTAGTAAGCTAACCTAACGGGTAATGACGGGACCCAGTGGCGAATGCGGATGGCATATACGTACATCAGTATATTTTCGTTCTTTTTGGTGTGATCAATTGATGGGACTGCATTGATTCGGATCAATGCAAGTTAAAAACAAACCTAATCTGATGTTGTTGGAACACTTTTCAAAGAGCTGTTATTGCAAGGACGTTCACTTTTGTTTTGCATCGTGGTATTCATTTGGAATATCCTGCTCCTCAGTCGACGAGGCAAGGGCCGAGATCCCTTCACCGGGAGTGACCCCTTGGACAAAAGTTTGCGTCAGGGCAATGACTTCACTATAGCCGATTACTTTTGCTTTGCACCGTGGTATTCAGTTAGAATATCCTGCACCCCATTCTACAGGGAAAGAGCCGAGATCCCTTCACCGGGAGTGACCTCTTTAGCAACGGTTTTCGTCACTATATTTTTAAAAGCTATCCGTTCCTTCAACGATATCAAGTTCATTACGTTAAAGGTTTTCGCCAGAAACCATTCGTAGCCCTCCGTCGTTTCATATGGATAGTCAATAGTATTCAAGCTGTGTTTGTTGGCCAAAGTCAAGGCACAGTGTTTGGTAGCTGTTGGTTATTCATATGCAGCATAGATAGATGCGTTGGTTTGGAACAGTCGTACTGCCTTGTTGGCCAAAGTCAAGGGTATGTACGGGTGGATTCAAAACAACCTGGAGAATGACGGGTAGAACTTGACATGTGACTTATGATTTGTTGGCCAAAGTCAAGGTCATAAGAGCATGGGGCAGAAATCACATCGGGAGTTTCAAAAGAACTGAAACTTGCCAGATATGCGCATACCTTCTGGAGTGTGATACCGTGAGCGGATTCCGTCACGTTGTCATGCGATGATAGTTGGATCCCGATTCCCACTGATGAGTTAGTTTACTCCTCGGGTGACCCCGACTAATTCTTCTTTCAGGTTTGGAGGAGAATTTGAGGTACAGTGGGAGGATTCCAGATTAGATAAATTGGTAACCATTCTGATCTAGGTTAGAGTGCACGCTGAGTGTTTCTTTTCTCTCTCTCTCTGGCAGCGACCATTGACCCGACCCTAAGACTTTGACTCAGTGACCAAGTTGACCGAACCTTCTTAAACACCGGCTTTTGGATTGTCAGAGTTGCAAACCTCATTGCCACTCCTACTTTTACCCTTTTCTCCAGGACACCCCGTTTTACTACGAACGTCCACTTCCATTGGACAAAACCATCGTATGGTTAGATACGAACTCGAAAGAATTTATTCGAGGATGGTTTCCGGTTCTGGAGAAAATGGATAGGATTATTCAGTTGTCTTTTCCTTTTACCCTCTCTCGGGTTACGAGTACTCCTTGGTTTAGGGGTAGTACACCTATTACGCAAATTGGATTGTCTTCTTCCAAACCTTAGGCTGGTGCCGACCGGTGGGGAATGAAGAAAACCAATTAGCCTAACGATGGTGTACAGAAGGTATTAAGTTCAGACAAAGCAAGGGATTAGTAAGAGGGCAGAGTAAATTGCAACAGATATTCACGACCAAACCAAATATTTCGTTACCACTCCCACATCACCTTTGTATTTCTCCAGGACACTCCGTATCACTACGAAGATCCACAGTTTATTTGGATACTCCATCGTATGGTTATATACGAACTCGAATGGAACTTGTTCCAGTTCGGGGATGGATTCTGGTTCAGGAGAAATAGGAATAAGGTTTATTCGGTTGTCTTTTATCTTCACCCTCTCTCATTGCGAGTGTTCCTAGGATTGGGACAGTACACCCATTATGCTTATTGGATAGTCTTCTTCCAAACCATAGGCTGGTGCCGAACGGTAGGGAAGGAAGAAAACCATTTGGCCTAAAAGGGTGTGCAGAAGGTAAAGACTAAAGACATATGAAGGGATTTGGAGAGGTGGCAAAGAACTATACGGTTACAGTCGTGAATCTGGAAGAGGCATTACTAGGAATACCCGAATACCCCATCGGAACATTTCAATGTTTCAGTTTCACTGTGTAATGTTAAAGGAAAACTAATTTCCCGATTAGATACTTACTCCAGGGTATATATTTACCAGGTACGATTCTCACATCTGTATGGTTTTACAGATGATGAGTGGGAGTAAGTTATTGGGAATTGGGTGATTATCCTCATTATATCGGGATTCGTTGTAATCAGTGATATTTGAGGAAATCACCTGGGCTGTTTGCCGGTCGGCAAATATTTGGTTTTGAATATCCGCTGTTATGCACCAATTTCAAAATGATATATCTGTACGTCTATTTTCATAGAGTGAGATATACCTTTCTGAAATTATGTCTACGACATTTACCTATATCAGTGGATGGTTAGGTAAGGAGCATTAAACAGCGGTGTAATTCTTCTTAACCATAAGTACAGTTTTCAACCTACGACACACAGTGAAAGAGTTATCAGACTCAATGGACTTATACAGAGTATTGTATGTTGTCCTGTGTCCATTAGGACAGAGGGGTTGGTCCTCATACTATATTCTGTTTACTTTTAACTTCTCTAGTTCTTAGACATGTGTTTCGTTGAAACACAGGGTCTAAGTTTTGAGGAGTTATAGGTATTTGAATAGAGTAGAGAACCAGGTGTAGCAAGTATCGGGATTCTTCAAAGTGATCGAAGATGTAGATACTTGTGTATGGTATTCAGTTGATAGTAATGATAAAGAGAAATTGCTTCTCTTTCAGGTTACTCATAATTGGAAGCATTCCTAAGTTGAGTAACGCTGATCGGCCTCCTTCCATTTAGTTGACATGCACTGGAGACAGTTGCATGATTTGGATCTGGTTCAACTAAACCAGTGCCTCTGGTCCTATATGGGATATAGAACAGTTCGTATCTTAACGATGTTAAGGTACGGGGAGTTGTCCGGCTTATGCTTAAAACCAGACACTGGACAACTCAAGGCACGTTTCTGTAATGGCTGTTTGTGGGTTGACCCAGGCTATGACGCGGGTTGATTTTCTACCATCTGGATGAACAATAGCAATATTGTTCTAGACTCGCCACAGTTTTATTAAAGATGGATTTTTTCAGAAAACAGTAGTGGGAGTATGGTAGAACTGGAAGTGATTCCAGAACCACAAACGATTACTGAAGATTTGATAAGGAACCTAAAGATTCAATCTGGATTAACATTCCATTGGCCACTCCGCAGATAAGGTGGGTAACTTCAGGCACCCGAGAGGCACTACGGTAGCCTCAAGGACGGTGACAGGGAAGTTCTTGTTTACCCACAATTGCCATTGCTGTTGTTCCAGGTTACGAGACCCGGCGGGAGGATGAGTATAGCGTCGTTCTAAACCAGTTTTAGAAGTGTACGTCTATATGACTCTGCCAGAGGGTTGTCGTAGTCAGTGGGAGCAGCGGAAGCATTGGTGGACAGGTTGCTTATGTCTATTTATAGACTAGAGCAGATGTAGCGGAGATAGATCATCTATTTCTGACGTGACAGTCATGGGTTTGACTTCATCAGAATAGGGGATGGATCTGTTGAGAAGGTAGTAGGGTGTGATATCCTGGTATTTGGATGATATACACAGAGTAGGAAAAGAAACTCCTACACTACGATCGGTTATACTTTGGTCGTCACACATTTGTTTCTCCACAAAGGAAATGGATTTTATATCAGACATACTGGTTACTAGATCTATGGTATTAGATCTAGATTTGGGTGGTTTCCCAATCAGGGTACTTGACAGCATTCTAAGAGTATTTAGGATGGACGACTCCTGGCACGGTAGTGTACCTGCAAGTAATGGAGTCACCCTCTCTAAAGGTGTCTTACAGACTAAAGGGGAGAGGGACGGGCATGATTGGCAGATCACTTGCTCAGGCAATTGAGTCAATCGTGAGATGTCAAGTACCACACCAGATGTTGTTCTTGCACTAGATGCAATAAGTTGACATTGATCCAATCCTGGAGAAACGGTCGGAAGCAGTTTTAGAACATAAGTGGATGTTCTAGGAATATGATAACGACAGCCTCATTCGGGAGACAGTTATCATTCCAGGCTTCCAAGGTGACATGGACGACAAGGAGGTTGTCAGAGCTATAGTTTTTCCTTCTGACGAGGGGCAGTATTTTGGACAGGTGGTCCAAGGCAATACTGAGGGAGGCATGGCGCAGGATACTGATTAATTTCAGTTGACGATACAGTCTAAGAAGTTTGGATTTGGAGTTCATTTATGAGCTAGGTCCCATCAGACATCCAGACATATTCTGAGACAGGTATTGCTCTTTTCGGGAGATGGTTTTCTCCGCGAACTTGAGATTTAGAGAGACATAGAAAGAAACAACTAAGCGGATCCACTCACTGAGGCTATTCCTCGAACGCAATAGTTCCGCAAACGAGCTTTGTGAGACTGACTAGTAGAGGAGTTGGATGTTCGGTATCACACGGGCTGTGAGTATGCGACATCGCAATAATTAGCCTTGAGTGCAAGTGGGAGATTGTTGGAGATAGTGCCCTCAGAGTCAATTATTAGGTCACAGGTACGTGATTGTAATGATTAAGGGAGGACCTATCCCGGTAGGACAGTCTTACTCGAGATGATAGTATGCTATCTGGTTTACCTTTATCATCGTGTACTGTTTTAGGTGACCTGACACGTCGCTATTACACGTTGATAGAGCCCCTAGGATTCTTGTTTGACCACCAGCAGTATGAGGGCGATCATATAAGTGGGAGCTGGGGGTCTATAAGCTTATCCTTAAAAGGTCCCTAGTCGTGGGAGTTTCGAGACTGGGCATCGATACTCCATTAGTAGACTAGTGTATACAGTCGAGACCCCGACGAGGGGCGGTGGCCGGTCTCACAAGCCACTGGTGTCAGTTGGATCACCTAAGATGTATACAGGTGCTCATTGGGTTATGAGTACACCGGACAGGACTCGCCGTGAACATGCTAGTTGGTCATATACCAGACGTCAGATGGCAGTTCCCTGGTGACATGTGTGCAGGTTAGTTCATCGACCTGGGGATCGTCATTTGTCTCGTGTAAGTTCCCACTGTACTTTGATTACTACCCTACCACGGCTCAAAGGAGTCGTGCAAACAGGTTTTAGTTGGGTACAGTCCCGAGCCACATGGAGGCAGTGAGCGTATCTTCAGGGGTTCGTCTCTCCCGGTATTGGGGGTGAGGTCGTGCTGTGTCTAGGAGAGCCATTACACAAAGTCCTTGGCCAAGGCAAGGAGATTTACTGGTAGGTATTCCAGTAGTATCTCAGGGTGTTCTGGGCTACACTCCGACACAACATGTACCGCTTTTGGGGGTCTGACTTTTACCAACCCCCTAGGCCCGCCATGCGATACTCATAGACGAACGGACCGGACTGTACGGATATTGTCACTGAAAGGCTCAGTAGGGTTGTCAGGCTGAGTTCACTCACAGACATCCCTTTTAGTCAGTACCTGGTAGCCCGTTACGTATTGGCTTATACCTCTGACGTGCTGGTGGTTAAATCCACAACCAAGGTGTTGATGAGTCTTTAGAGTCCCCCACATTTCAGTTACTCAGCTTTCGGGCGAAAGGTTGTAGAGGCCGTATGGAGATATGGCAAGGTCCGATCAGATACGTGCGGTATTGCACGGATCAGGATCGGACAGTTTGTACTATAGGCCGTATGGTTATATGGCAGGGTTCGATCAGATACGTGCGGTATTGCACGGATCAGGATCGAACGGATATTACTAGCCGGCTTTGGTTTAAGCCGGATCCTAGTATAGTACAGTGTAGATTTTGTCTCATTGCATTTGTATTTCGGTCGAAATACAGATGCGGGTGTGTATGCACAGTATCGGGGTTTTCCTGTAATTTATTACAGGACCAGTTTTCTGGAGTTGCCAGTTTGCTTTCCGTTTCGGCCAATTTCCATTGTTCCGTTCATTGGCCGAAGTTTGGTGGAGGAGGGTTTATTTGCATTGTTGCAAATAGGCATTTGTGGAGGGGTTCTTTGTTTTTTGTAGCATCATGATAGTCTTCATGATGGTGCACCATCCATTGACTTGCTTGACTTCATACTTCATGATGGCTTGACTTTGTTAGCATCATGGTTGTTGATGATGGTTGTGTGGAGTGTTGGCATTGCCTTGTGATCATTCCCTTTTGCATGATAGCTTTCCTCTCTCTCTCTTTGGGATTAGATGAGAATGGCTCCCTCTTTGGTTACACACTTGACTCTCTCATTCTCATTCTCTCCTCCCCCTCTAGTTATGGCCGGCCAAGCTTGGAGGAGGGGTTGCCCATTTTTGTAGTGGGGATTTTTGCTCTCTTGATGTTAGAAAAATCCCCAAGTTCCTCCACATTGTTCTTGTATCATCCCTCCACCTAAAATGGCATCTCCATGAACCCCAAAGTGAGACTTGAGGACTACATATTCTACAGCGAACCTTGGGCACGTCGAGTAGCCGGCTTCGTGCCCGAGTTGCCTCGGCATTGAGGTGGGAGCCCGTAAACAAAGTAGGCGATGTGGTGCACTTCCGGCGACAAGGAGGAGACGGGACTTTTCCGCAGGAGATCAGGACCATGACGAGAAGACCGGAGGACTTGGATCGTCGGTATATCTCTAACCCATCTTTTAGTTAGCTAGATCTAGTTTAATGGCCCGATCCGGGGTTTAGTGCGCGGTGGTGCCGGTTTGCTAAGTCCGCAAAAATTAAAGTTTATCACCGTTTCCGCATTTGGCCTTCGGATTGACGGCCGGGGCGCCGCCGTGCACTTACAGCATGCGCTAGTCTACTCCGGAGTATCGATGCCCTGTCTCGATAGTCCTGGGACTAGGGACCTGTATAAGGATGTGCTTATAGATTACCCAGCCCCCACTAGTGTGACTGCCATCACAACGCTGGTAATCAAGCAAAGATCTTAAGGGCTCCACTAATGTGTATAGGTGATATACTAAAATAAACACATGTACACATTGAAGTAGAAACAAACCAAGTAGCATACTACTATATTGAGCAAGATTGTTTATACAAGGTCAATATCCCAAGCTTCCATTAAGTAATATACAAACTAGTATGATACAGTAATGGCTTCTAGGGCATATACACTAACAATCTCCCACTTGCACTAAGGCCATGTACTGGCGTATCGAAGACCTATCATCTCGATCAGCCGCTCGAACTGAGTCTGGGGCAAGGCCTTGGTGAATGGATCTGCAGTGTTATCTTTTGAAGCGACCCTCCGAACCTCGATCTCCTGGCGATCCACGATCTCCCTAATCAGGTGATACCGCCTCAAGATGTGTCTGGATCTCTGATGGGACCTGGGTTCCTTCGCTAAAGCTATAGCCCCGTTGTTGTCGCAATACAGAGGTATTGGATCAACAATGGACGGAACCACCTGAAGTTCTTTCAAGAACTTCCTCATCCAGACAGCTTCTTTTGCGGCATCAAATGCAGCGATGTATTCCGCTTCCATCGTCGAGTCTGCAACGGTTTCCTGTTTGGAACTCTTCCAACACACCGCCCCTCCATTGAGGGTAAAGACAAAACCCGACATGGACTTGGAATCATCCTTGTCACTCTGGAAGCTAGAGTCAGCAAAGGCCTCGATCTGGAGGTCTTTTTCGCCATACACCAAGAACATCTCCTTAGTCCTTCTCAGGTACTTGAGAATGTTCTTTACCGCTATCCAGTGTTTCTCCCCAGGGTTAGACTGATACCGGCTTACCACACTCAGTGCATAAGCTACATCCGGTCTGGTACACAACATCGCATATATTATAGAGCCTACCGCAGAAACGTAGGGTATAATAGACATGCGATCCCTTTCCAAATCAGTCTTGGGAGACATCTCTTTGGAGAGGGTGATCCCGTGACAAGCCGGTAGATTACCGCGCTTGGAATCTTGCATACTGAATCTTTTCAGTATGGTGTCGATGTACCTGGACTGTGAAAGTCCTAATATCCTCTTGGATCTATCACGATGGATCCGGATCCCCAGGATGTATGAGGCATCACCCAGGTCTTTCATGGAGAACCTGTGTGACAAGAACCCCTTGACAGATTGTAGCATAGGAATGTCATTTCCTATTAAGAGAATGTCATCTACGTATAAAACGAGGAATACTACAGTTCTCGCTACAAATCTACTATAGATGCATGGTTCATCTGGATTTTTGATAAAGCCAAATTCCTTGACCGTCTCATCAAAACAGATGTTCCAACTCCGCGATGCCTGCTTTAGTCCGTAAATGGACTTAAGCAACTTGCACACCTTTCCGCTGCTCCCACTCTGAATGAAACCCTCTGGCTGGTCCATATAGACACACTCCTCTAAATTTCCATTTAGAAAAGCGGTCTTTACGTCCATCTGCCAAATCTCATAATCGTGGAAAGCAGCAATGGCAAGAAGGATCCGAATGGATTTCAGCAAAGCTACTGGAGAAAAGTTCTCGTCATAGTCCAAACCAGGTCTTTGACGAAAACCCTTTACAACCAGTCTAGCTTTATAGGTCTCAACCTGTCCATCTACACCAATCTTCCTTTTGAAGATCCACTTGCATCCTACGGGTTTTACCCCGTCTGGAGCAATGTCCAACGTCCATACTTTGTTGGTGTACATGGACTCCATTTCGGTCCGCATTGCATCCAGCCATTTTACCGAGTCGATGCTCTGAACGGCTTGCTGGAAGCTAGTAGGCTCATCATAATCTATGATGCAACCCTCTCTATCCCCGTCTATAAGAAAACCGTAGTATCTCTCGGGCGGATGAGACTGCCTACTACTTCTGCGGAGCGGCGTAGGAATGTCCTATTCTTTTGAACCCTCTGGTTCCACTAAGCTTTCAGTAATAGCTCGTGGTTCTGGAATTTCTTCCAGTTCTACTGTGCTCCCACTTATCTGGGTTTCCAAAAACTCAGTTTCTAAGAAGTAGGCATGACGAGAAACAAAAACCTTTTGTTCCTCTTCGCAGTAGAAAAAATATCCCTTGGAGTTCTTTGGATATCCCACGAACTTACACTGTACTGAGCGTGCCTCGAGCTTGTCCGCATGCTGCTTTTTAACAAAACCTGGACATCCCCATGTCTTAATGTGCTTAAGATAGGGTCTCTTCCCACACCACATCTCATATGGTGTAGTAGGCATAGTCTTAGTTGGAACTCGGTTCAAAAGGTATGCAGCTGATTCTAGCGCATACCCCCAGAATGATCGCGGTAACTCAGCGTTACTCATCATGGACCGTACCATATCCAATAGGGTTCGGTTTCGTCTCTCCGATACACCGTTATGTTGCGGAGTGTATGGAGGAGTAAGCTGAGAGAGAATTCCGTTCTCTTTTAAATAGTCCAGGAACTCGGCACTCAAGTATTCACCACCTCGATCCGATCTTAGAATCTTGATACTTTTGCCGGTTTGTTTTTCTACTTCATTCTTATATTCCTGGAATTTTCCAAAGGCTTCGGACTTATGTTTCATTAAGAAGACATAACCGTACCTGGAAAAGTCATCCGTAAAAGTAATGATGTAAGAATAACCGCTTCGCGCATGTGTAGACATTGGACCGCACACGTCACTGTGTATGAGTCCCAAGAGCTCGCTCGTTCTAACTCCGTGTCCAGTGAACGGAGTCTTTGTCATCTTTCCCTTGAGGCAGGATTGACAAGTGGCATACGATTGATACTCGAACGGATTCAAATATCCTTCTGTATGTAACTGTTAGTGTATATGCCCTAGAAGCCATTACTGTATCATACTAGTTTGAATATTACTTAATGGAAGCTTAGGATATTCACCTTGTATAAACAATCTTGCTCAATATAGTAGTATGCTACTTGGTTTGTTTCTACTTCAATGTGTACATGTGTTTATTTTAGTATATCACCTATACACATTAGTGGAGCCCTTAGGATCTTTGCTTGATTACCAGCGTTGTGATGGCAGTCACACTAGTGGGGGCTGGGTAATCTATAAGCACATCCTTATACAGGTCCCTAGTCGCAGGACTATCGAGACAGGGTATCGATACTCCGGAGTAGACTAGCGTATGCGCTTCTCATCCCAGTGTGGGAGATGGTCTGTCCCACAGCCATCAGTACGTCGTACTGGAGATAGTATACGGGTGCTCGTTAGGTTACGAGTACACTGGACAGGACTCGTCGGGAACTGACCGGTTGGTATTATACCTATCGTCGGTTATCAGTTCCCAGGTGACATGAGTACAGCATAGTCCGCTGACTTGACACTGTCACTTCGCCTCGAGTGTGTTCCCACTGTACTTTGATTACTACCCTACCATGGCTCAAAGGAGTCGTGCAAACAGGTAGTGGTTGGGTACAGTCCCGAAGCACTTGGAGGCAGTGACGGTTAGACAGGATTCGTCTCTCCCGGTATTGGGGGTTGACATCGCGCTGTGTCTAGGAGAGCCATTACACGAGTATTCCCTGGCCAGGGCAATCGAGATATACTGGTAGGCTTCCAGTGTTATCTCAGGGTGTTTTGGGCTTCACTCCGACACGACTTGTACCGCTATTAGGAGACTGACGTTTATCGCCCCGCTAGGCCCGCCATGCGATGTATCGGACGAACTGACCGGACTGTACGGAGAATGTCACATTCAGGCTCAGTAGGAGTTCAGATGGGTTTCACCTCGTCAGTCTTCTTGTCGGCATCTACCTGGGGACCGTTACGCACAGCTAGTGCCGCTTGCGGTCTGTGGTTAAACCCACTGCCAGCGTAGTGTCGAGTCTTTAGAGTCCCACACAGAAAGCTATTCGCCTTTATGCAAAAGAGTAGAGGTCGCATGGTTTTGCGACAGGTCGCATGGTTTTGCGGCAGGGTTCGGTCACATCCGTGCGCTTATGCACGTACAGTGTCCGGACAGTTTACACTAGCGGGCTTTGGTTTAAGCCAGATCGTAGTGTACGTATTGGGATTGGATTTATCCAGTATGTATTCGTGTTCCTTGGAACGCGGATGCGGGTGTGTATGCACAGTTGACGGAGAGACAGAGGCAGAGGATTCTCATTAGGGTTGTTGACCGTTGACTGTTGACTATTGACTTTTTTCTCAACCCTAATGAGAATATGATATATGATTAACAATAATATTAATTAAGTTTTGTGGTGACATGGTTGTTGAGGGGTTGACTTTGTTGACTTGTTGACTTTGTTGACCGGTTGACTAGGTTGGACTAGTTGACCATCATGATGACAATGGCTATCATTTCATGGCAAAGACTTTTTACTTGCCTGTTTCTCTTGTGAGAAATGAGTGCATGAAATGATATGGCTATTGTAGCTTAAACCATTTACACAATACTTGATTACTATTTTGTGATGCTGGTTATGGATTATGAGAGCCAAGAGAGAAAAGTCTTCTCTCATTCTATCATTCTCATTCTCTCTCTTGCTTTTGATCCCTCATCTCCTTCCTCTTGCTCTCCCTCTCCTTAGTCTATGGTTCACTTGTCTCATGTGTTGAGAACCAAGAACCATAGAGAAAATCCCAACACACTCTTCTCTACTCACTCTAGTTCACAAGGTTTAGCAAACCAAGTGAACTAGTTTCTTCAAAGATCGAAGAAGAAGCCAAAGGTAGAAGCTTTCGAGGTGGATCTATCTTCGGCGCAAGGAGACGACGGAGTGAAGCCGATCTGGACAACCATCGAGGCTTGAAGACGAAGGAGATCAAGAAAGAAAGGTATAACCCCCTAACCGAGTAGTTAACAACTCCTAGTTAGTTTGTTAGTTAGATATTTAACAAAGATCCGGTTTTGAGTCCATGTTACCACCTCTAGAAAAATTGTTTTTCATCAAATTCCGCAAGCCCGAAAGTACCGGGAGAGGTAGCATGGACTTACAGTGGTATCAGAGCCTAGTTAAACTCTATCTAACATGTTAGCAAAGTAGCTAGAAGATCGATCAAAGAAAAAGTCATGAAACGAACCCGAGTAGTCAAGTTTCTGCCGATTTTTATTCTGTTCAAAAGTAGATAATTTTCATCTTAAAAATCGGCTCAGGCTTTTGTTTGAATAACCACCAAATTTGGTCCCACGAACAATTCAAAGCGCCGCGGAAATGCGGCGGGAGCACGCTCCCGCCGTGGTTCCGCGGCCGAGTTGACTCGGGCGGGGTCCAAATTTGGTGCAGTGTATTTCTGGGGTTGTTTTGGGATTTTTGGAATATGTATTTTCTGCCCAGATTTTCCAGAACGAAAATTTTGTTTCTGGGGCCTATAAATCCGTATTTTTGATCGAACTTCTAAAAGACTTAAGCTGACGGGTTTTTCTGTGATGTGATATTTGTATTGAACGTCTACTAATCGCTATATGTCGATTACTGGGGGTTATACAAATCTGTGATCTGTAATGTCATTGGAATGTGTATATGAATTCATTGGATTGTTGCGGGTGAATAGCCGGGGGTTGTGAGACGAGAGTTTTCTTTTCTTTCAATTCATGTAAATTTGTAAATTGATGTAATAATTATTTGTATGGCCGCACAACCGGGTCGGGGTTGTAGCCGTCATTGTATAATTTCTTTTTACTGTTTTTGCTCCTAGGATAGACCCATGGAGAGGGTGCACAAACTACCGGGTATGCCGAAGTGCCGAGTGGCCTACTCATGGGGTTGAGGGAGGTTGCTTCGCTTCGGGTACTTGGCGGGTAGTTTGCCGCACCCGTAGGGGTCTTGGGTGGGGTATTGGCTATTCACCGCGACCGTGTAATCTGCTTTTCGTTACAGGCTCGTACGAATTGCGGGTTCCTAATATATCCAATGTGTTCATCTATGATCTGAAATGTCTATCATTGCAATATATCTATATATGATATTATTTAGGCGTTGCTTATGTTTTACAGCCGCGCTAGCCCAGCCTCCGCTCTGTCGTTAGTTAAGTAACCTAACGGGTAATGAAGGGGCCCCGTGGCGAATGCGAATGGCATAAGCGTATGTCATATTTTGGTTGTTTTCTGCAATGGTAGGATTAAATGATGGGACGCATTAAAAGAACTAATGCAAGAATATCACGCATTAAAAGAACTAATGCAAGAAAATAAACCAAGTAAAAGTCGTTGGAACACTTTCGAAAAACCACTCGGTTCTTTTCAAAACTAACTTTTAAATGCGGAGTTTGAGCCACTCCTTTTAAAAGCTATCTCGTTCCATCGACTATATCAAGTTCACTACGTTCATGGTTTCGCCAAAACCATTCGTAGCCCTCCGTCGTTTCACATAAATAGTCAATAGTATTCAAGCTATGTATGTTGGCCAAAGTCAAGGCATAGTGATTGGTAGCTATTGGGTATTCATGTGTAACATAGATAGATGCGTTGGTTTGGGACAGTCGTACTGCCATTTTGGCCAAAGTCAAGGGTGGGTACGGGTGGATCCAAATTAACCTGGAGAATGACGGGTAGAACTTGACATGTGACTTATGATATTTTGGCCAAAGTCAAGGTCATAAGAGCATGGGGCAAAAATCCACATCGGGAGTTTCAAAAGAACTGAAACTTGCTAGTGTTGCATACCATTTGAAGTGTGATGATTCTGGTAGGATTCCTTCAGTTTCGTCACGCGATGATATTTGGATCCCGATCCTACTGTGAGTATATGCTACTCCTCGGGAAATTTCTCACTTAACGATCAATGCTATAAACCTAGTAGGTGTCTAGAAAGGTGTTAGCGGGGCTACGCCCCCAGGGAAAAGAGGTTCTTAAATTAAGGAACTTCGCGAAAGCGTTGGAAAACCTCCCTCGATGTACCGACACCAGCCTGGCCGAACGGTTAAGCAAGTATTGTACGGTGAGATTGATCCTGACTAATTCTTCCTTTTGGTTTGAGGAGGGATTCGAGAAACAGTGGGAGCCATCCTGTTTAGACAAACTAAAAACCACTCTAAACTTGCAAGAGCATCATGCTGAGTGTTTCTTCTTCTCTCTCCTAATTGCAGCGACCAATCGACATGACTGGACTTAAGTTACTTCTGGATAAAAACATACTGACAGGGCCAAACTACAAAGATTGGCTCAGGAATGTCAAAATGGCAATCACTTACGACAAGCTGGGGTATCTTCTTTCCACCAAAGCTCCCCCTGTCCCAAGTCCCACCTCCAGCGTCGCGGATAAAGAAATCCGTAAGACCAGGGAGATTGATAGCGCGAAGGCTAAGTGCCTCGTACTTGCCTCGATGGACAACGAACATCAGAGGAGGAACGAGAATATGGACCTTGAATCCATATTTCTCCATACAAAAGAACTGTATGGAGAGCAATCTCGTATCGCAAGATACGAAGTGTCGAAGAAGTTATTTTCGGCAAGGTTGGCCATCGGATCATCGATAGCGGAACACGTGCTTAAGATGATTGGCTTCATTGAGGAGCTCGCGGAACTTGGAACCACGTTGGAGAATGAGCTCTATACTGACTTGATTCTCCAGTCCCTTCCTTCCACTTACGCCCAGTTTATACTGAACTTCAACTTACAAGAAAAAGAAGTTGAACTTTCAGAACTCCTCAACATGCTGAAGAGTGCAGAGGGCACCCTACAGAAATGTAGGGAAACATCCACTTTGTTTATAGGAGGATCTTCCTCTTCTAGGTCCAAGGCGAAAGCCAAGGGAAAGAAGAAGAAAGCCTTCGCCAAACCAAGGGGCGGTGTTAGTAAAGTGGATACGAAGGGAAAAGCAAAAGCAACAAAGAAAGCGGGGCAGCTTGTGGATAAAGAAGAATGCTTCTATTGTCATAAGAAAGGTTACTGGAAGAATGATTGCAGGGCTTGGAAAGCCAGGACACAGGAATTGAAGTAGGTTGCGGCTTCAGCTTCAGGTGTGTATGTTATTGAAAACTGTCTTTCAATAAACTCTACTTCCTGGGTATTGGATACCGGATCAGGATCTCATATCTGTAATTCTTTGCAGGCGTTGAGAAACCGTAGGGTTTTGAAGGCAGGTGACATGACCCTCAGAGTTGCAAACGGAGCTAGCATGGATGCTAAGGCCGTGGGGGACTATCACCTGGGAATGTCAGATGGACATGTTTTGGTTTTGCGTAATTGCTTTTTTATACCCAACGCAACTTGTAATATCATTTCTGTATCTTTAGTTTCTAAAGAAGGTTATGAATTTGCGTTTGTAAGTAATGTTGTAAACATTCACCTTAATCAAATTTTGATTGGGTCAGGTACATTGAGCAATGGTATATACGTATTAAACCAACCACAGATTTTCAATGTCCAGAATACACACAAAAGAAAGACTCCGGAAATAAATCAGACTTTCTTATGGCATTGTAGACTAGGTCACATCAATGAGAGAAGGTTGACGAAGTTACATACAGAAGGATATTTGAATCCGTTCGAATATCAATCGTATGCCACTTGTCAATCCTGTCTCAAAGGAAAGATGACAAAGACTTCGTTCACTGGACACGGAGTAAGAGCGAGCGAGCTCTTGGGACTCGTACACAGCGACGTGTGCGGTCCAATGTCTACACATGCGCGAAGCGGTTATTCTTACATCATTACTTTTACGGATGATTTCTCAGGGTACGGTTATATCTTCTTAATGAAACATAAGTCCGAAGCCTTTGAAAAGTTCCAGGAATATAAGAATGAAGTAGAAAAACAAACCGGCAAAAGTATCAAGATTCTAAGATTGGATCGAGGTGGAGAATACTTAAGTGCCGAGTTCCTAGATTATTTAAAAGAGAACGGAATTCTCTCTCAGCTTACTCCTCCATACACTCTGCAACATAACGGTGTATCGGAGAGACGGAACCGAACCCTATTGGATATAGTACGGTCCATGATGAGTAACGCTGAGTTGCCGCGATCATTCTGGGGGTATGCGCTAGAATCAGCTGCATACCTTTTGAACCGAGTTCCAACTAAGACTGTGCCTACTACACCATATGAAATGTGGTGTGGGAAGAGACCCAATCTTAAGCACATTAAGACATGGGGAAGTCCAGCTTTTGTTAAAAAGCAGCATGCGGACAAGCTCGAGGCACGCTTAGTACAGTGCAAGTTTGTGGGATATCCAAAGAATTCCAAGGGATATTTCTTCTATTGCGAAGAGGAACAAAAAGTCCTTGTTTCTCGTCATGCCCATTTTCTAGAACACCAGTTCTTAGAAAAGGAAATAAGTGGGAGCGCAGTAGAACTGGAAGAAATTCCAGAACCACAGACTATTACTGAAAGCTTAGTGGAACCAGAGGGTTCAAAAGAACAGGACATTCCTATGCCGCTCCGCAGGAGTAGTAGGCAGTCTCATCCGCCCGAGAGATACTACGGTTTTCTCATAGACGGGGATAAAGAGGATTGCATCATAGATTATGATGAGCCTACTAGCTTCCAGCAAGCCGTTCAGAGCGTCGACTCGGTAAAATGGCTGGATGCAATGCGGACCGAAATGGATTCCACGTACACCAACAAAGTATAGACGTTGGACATTGCTCCAGACGGGGTAAAACCCGTAGGATGCAAGTGGATCTTCAAAAGGAAGATTGGTGTAGATGGACAGGTTGAGACCTATAAAGCTAGACTGGTTGCAAAGGGTTTTCGTCAAAGACATGGTTTGGACTATGACGAGACCTTTTCTCCAGTGGCTATGCTGAAATCCATTCGGATCCTTCTTGCCATTGCTGCCTTCCACGATTATGAGATTTGGCAAATGGACGTAAAGACAGCTTTTCTAAATGGAAATTTAGAGGAGTGTGTCTATATGGACCAGCCAGAGGGTTTCATTCAGAGTGGGAGCAGCGGAAAGGTGTGCAAGTTGCTTAAGTCCATTTACGGACTAAAGCAGGCATCGCGGAGTTGGAACATCTGTTTTGATGAGACGGTCAAGGAATTTGGCTTTATCAAAAATCCAGATGAAGCATGCATCTATAGTAGATTTGTAGCGAGAACTGTAGTATTCCTCGTTTTATACGTGGATGACATTCTCTTAATAGGAAATGACATTCCTATGCTACAATCTGTCAAGGGGTTCTTGTCACACAGGTTCTCCATGAAAGACCTGGGTGATGCCTCATACATCCTGGGGATCCGGATCCATCGTGATAGATCCAAGAGGATATTAGGACTTTCACAGTCCAGGTACATCGACACCATACTGAAAAGATTCAGTATGCAAGATTCCAAGCGCGGTAATCTACCGGCTTGTCACGGGATCACCCTCTCCAAAGAGATGTCTCCCAAGACTGATTTGGAGAGGGATCACATGTCTATTATACCCTACGTTTCTGCGGTAGGCTCTATAATATATGCGATGTTGTGTACCAGACCGGATGTAGCTTATGCACTGAGTGTAGTAAGCCGGTATCAGTCAAACCCTGGGGAGAAACACTGGATAGCGGTAAAGAACATTCTCAAGTACCTGAGAAGGAGTAAGGAGATGTTTTTGGTGTATGGCGGAAAAGACCTCCAGATCGAGGCCTTTGCTGACTCCAGCTTCCAGAGTGACAAAGATGATTCCAAGTCCATGTCGGGTTTTGTCTTTACCCTCAATGGAGGGGCGGTGTGTTGGAAGAGTTCGAAACAGGATACCGTTGCAGACTCGACGATGGAAGCAGAATACATCGCTGCATCTGATGCCGCAAAAGAAGCTGTCTGGATAAGGAAGTTCTTGAAAGAACTTCAGGTGGTTCCGTCCATTGTTGATCCAATACCTCTGTATTGCGACAACAACAGGGCTATAGCTTTAGCGAAGGAACCCAGGTCCCATCAGAGATCCAGACGCATCTTGAGGCGGTATCACCTGATTAGGGAGATCGTGGATCGCCAGGAGATCGAGGTTCGGAGAGTCGCTTCAGAAGATAACACTGCAGATCCATTCACCATGGCCTTGCCCCAGACTCAGTTCGAGCGGCTGATCGAGATGATAAGTCTTCGATACGCCAGTACATGGCCTTAGTGCAAGTGGGAGATTGTTAGTGTATATGCCCTAGAGGCCATTACTGTATCATACTAGTTTGTATATTACTTAATGGAAGCTTGGGATATTCACCTTGTATAAACAATCTTGCTCAATATAGTAGTATGCTACTTGGTTTGTTTCTACTTCAATGTGTACATGTGTTTATTTTAGTATATCACCTATACACATTAGTGGAGCCCTTAGGATCTTTGCTTGATTACCAGCGTTGTGATGGCAGTCACACTAGTGGGGGCTGGGTAATCTATAAGCACATCCTTATACAGGTCCCTAGTCGCAGGACTATCGAGACAGGGCATCGATACTCCGGAGTAGACTAGCATATGCGCTTCTCATCCCAGTGTGGGAGATGGTCTGTCCCACAGCCATCAGTACGTCGTACTGGAGATAGTATACGGGTGCTCGTTAGGTTACGAGTACACTGGACAGGACTCGTCGGGAACTGACCGGTTGGTATTATACCTATCGTCAGTTATCAGTTCCCAGGTGACATGAGTACAGCATAGTCCGCTGACTTGACATTGTCACTTCGCCTCGAGTGTGTTCCCACTGTACTTTGATTACTACCCTACCACGGCTCAAAGGAGTCGTGCAAACAGATAGCGGTTGGGTACAGTCCCGAAGCACTTGGAGGCAGTGACGGTTAGACAGGATTCGTCTCTCCCGGTATTGGGGGTTGACATCGCGCTGTGTCTAGGAGAGCCATTACACGAGTAGTCCCTGGCCAGGGCAATCGAGATATACTGGTAGGCTTCTAGTGTTGTCTCAGGGTGTTTTGGGCTTCACTCCGACACGACTTGTACCGCTATTAGGGGACTGACGTTTACCGCCCCCCTAAGCCCGCCATGCGATGTATCGAACGAACAGATCGGACTGTACGGAGAATGTCACATTCAGGCTCAGTAGGAGTTCAGATGGGTTTCACCTCGTCAGTCTTCTTGTCGGCATCTACCTGTGGACCGTTACGCACAGCTAGTGCCGCTTGCGGTCTGTGGTTAAACCCACTGCCAGCGTAGTGTCGAGTCTTTAGAGTCCCACACAGAAAGCTATTCGCCTTTAGGCAAAAGAGTAGAGGTCGCATGGTTTTACGACAGGTCGCATGGTTTTGCGGCAGGGTTCGGTCACATCCGTGCGCTTATGCACGTACAGTGTCCGGACAGTTTACACTAGCGGGCTTTGGTTTAAGCCAGATCGTAGTGTACGTATTGGGATTGGATTTATCCAGTATGTATTCTTGTTCCTTGGAACGCGGATGCGGGTGTGTATGCACAGTTGACGGAGAGACAGAGGCTGAGGATTCTCATTAGGGTTGTTGACCGTTGACTGTTGACTATTGACTTTTTGCTCAACCCTAATGAGAATATGATATATGATTAATAATAATATTAATTAAGTATTTTGGTGACATGGTTGTTGAGGGGTTGACTATGTTGACTTGTTGACTTTGTTGACCGGTTGACTAGGTTGGACTAGTTGACCATCATAATGACAATGGCTATCATTTCATGGCAAAGACTTTTTACTTGCTTGTTTCTCTTGTGAGAAATGAGTGCATGAAATGATATGGCTATTGTAGCTTAAACCATTTACACAATACTTGATTACTATTTTGTGATGATGGTTATGGATTATGAGAGCCAAGAGAGAAAAGTCTTCTCTCATTCTATCATTCTCATTCTCTCTCTTGCTCTTGAGCTCTCATCTCCTTCCTCTTGCTCTCCCTCTCCTTAGTCTATGGTTCACTTATCTCATGTGTTGAGAACCAAGAACCATAGAGAAAATCCCAACACACTCTTCTCTACACACTCTAGTTCACAAGGTTTAGCAAACCAAGTGAACTAGTTTCTTCAAAGATCGAAGAAGAAGCTAAAGGTAGAAGCTTTCGAGGTGGATCTATCTTCGGCGCAATGAGGCGACGGAGTGAAGCCGATCCGGACAACCATCGAGGCTTGAAGACGAAGGAGATCAAGAAAGAAAGGTATAACCCCCTAACCGAGTAGTTAACAACTCCTAGTTAGGTTGTTAGTTAGATGATTAACAAAGATCCGGTTTTGAGTCCATGTTACCACCTCTAGAAAAATTGTTTTTCATCAAATTCCGCATGCCCAAAAGTACCGGGAAAGGTAGCATGGACTTACAGTAACTTCGTCAACCTTCTCTCATTGATGTGACCTAGTCTACAATACCATAAGAAAGTCTGATTTATTTCCGGAGACTTTCTTTTGTGTGTATTCTGGACATTAAAAATCTATGGTTGGTTTAGTACGTATATACCATTGCTCAATATACCTGACCCAATCAGAACTTGATTAAGGTGAATGTTTACAACATTGCTTACAAACGCAAATTTATAACCTTCTTTTGAAACTAAAGATATAGAAATGATATTACAAGTTGCGTTGGGTACAAAAAAGCAATTAAGCAAAACCAAAACATGTCCATCTGCATTCCCAGGTGATAGTCCCCCACGGCCTTAGCATCCATGCTAGCTCTGTTTGCAACTTTGAAGGTCATGTCACCTGCCTTCAAAACCCTACGGTTTCTCAACGTCTGCGAAGAATTACAGATATGAGATCCTGATTCGGTATCCAATACCCAGGAAGTAGAGTTTATTGAAAGACAGTTTTCAATAACATACACACCTGAAGCTGAAGCCGCAACCTGCTTCAATTCCTGTGTCCTGGCTTTCCAAGCCCTGCAATCATTCTTCCAGTGTCCCTTCTTATGACAATAGAAGCATTCTTCTTTGTCCACAAGCCGCCCCGCTTTCTTTGTTGCCTTTGCCTTTCCCTTCGTATCCACTTTACCAACACCGCCCCTTGGTTTGGCGGAGGCTTTCTTCTTCTTTCCCTTAGCTTTCGCCTTGGACCTAGAAGAGGAAGATCCTCCTACAAACAAAGTGGATGTTTCCCTACCTTTCTGTAGGGTGCCCTCTGCACTCCTCAGCATGTTGAGGAGTTCTGAAAGTTCATCTTCTTTTTCTTGTAAGTTGAAGTTCAGGATAAACTGGGCGTAAGTGGAAGGAAGGGACTGGAGAATCAAGTCCGTATAGAGCTCGTTCTCTAACGTGGTCCCAAGTTCCGCGAGCTCCTCAATGAAGCCAATCATCTTAAGCACGTGTTCCGCTACCGATGATCCGATGGCCAACCTTGCCGAAAATAACTTGTTCGACACTTCGTATCTTGCGATACGAGATTGCTCTCCATACAGTTCTTTTGTATGGAGAAATATGGATTCGAGGTCCATATTCTCGTGCCTCCTCTGATGTTCGTTGTCCATAGAGGCAAGTACGAGGCACTTGGCCTTCGCGCTATCAATCTCCCAAGTCTTATGGATTTCCTTATCCGCGACGCTGGAGGTGGGACCTGGGACAGGGAGAGTGTAATACCCAATCCTTTTGAATACCAATATCCGTATTTTTGTCACTCCCAAAATTTATTTAATTTATAATTATTATTTGTATTATTCTAAAAACCCAAATCCTAATCCAATCTCATATCTTTTAATTTTCCCTAACCCAAACCCTCATTCCCTTCCTCTTTTATTATCCCCTTTCTTTTTCATTTTTAGCCCAGCCGTTACTTTCCCCAAGCCCAGAGCCGGCCCACTCCTCTAATCCTTTTCTCATTCACTTAAAATCCCAAGCCCGGCGCATTTCTTTTCCCTACTATCTTATCCCTTGGCCCGAGCCCATTTTCCTTCCCCAGCCCATTAAAATAACAATTATCCCACCTCATTTCTTTTAAATCCCTTCAAATCCAAACCCAAATCTCCTCTATAAATTCCTATTAAACCACCAAGTTAATGCATCTTTAATCCAAATTAATTTCCCCCATTAATCCCTTTTAAAATCCTATTAATCACCACTTAATTCTCATTCATTTTATTCCCCCTCTCTCATCTCACCCACATTCTTTCTCTCTAATTCCCTCTCTCTCTCAATTTCTCTAATTCTCTCTCTCTCTAATTATCTCTTCCTCTCTCTCCCTTTATCAGCGTCTCATCTTCCCTCACATCAAATTAAGAAACAGCGTGAAGCAGTGAAGAAAAGGAGGGCACGAAGAGCAGCTAGATCGAGTGAAATTGTCGGATTCCAAAGGACTGAGCCGGTGTTGCGTTCGTGGCGCGATCGTGCTGATACCACTGCAGTATTATTGTCGACACGTCCCCAGGCAAGTATTTTACTTGCTTACATGCTATATACTCAAGTTACAATCTTTAATTACATAGATCATGAAGTTAAAATTTTAGATCAATTATGTGCCATACCTGTTCGATATGTGTTACCAATGAAAATACTTGTCTATTTTGACGGAATTAGATTGTATGTATTGGCCCTTGTTGTGATGAATACCTTGTGCAAATTTCGCTGGAAAATATGACCGTTAACGACTAAAACAACTACCCTCAAGTTTACTCGTAAAACTGGAATTTTCTTGTACCTGAAAACCGTTAAAATCACCATAAATTATATACACACTGGAATGATGCGCTCAAGGGCTTAAATCGAAGCCGACTCGACGAACTATAATCCTATATAAGTTTCTATTAGTTTATGTACTTAAATGGTGACAAGATTTGGATCGGAGTATGACTCTGGACTGCAGTCCAGAGCGACTCTATTTACTGTGTGCTGTCCCGTAATGGGTACCACACTGTTTCCTTAACTCATAGGTTGCGGAACTCCACTGTTTATTATAGGTGAATCTGTTAGCTAGACAACACAAGTGTTTTCATCATGTTTTGTTATCGTTTGATATTTAATCTGTAATTTAAAAGATGGGGACGTATAACAGTCCCAACAGAATCAGAATTTACATACTAGTATTGAACAGTGTATAACTCCTGACGTACAGACGCGATTGAAGATCCGTCTATTGCGTTGAAAACCTTACTGAAAACTCTAGATTTCATTCAACTGTAACATTGCTAAAATCTGATCCCAACTAGGATTAAAATGCGTTGCGAAACGGACCTCCGATTCTGAAACCGGATTTCCAGACGTGAACGCTTAAAATGTAATGGCCATAACTAGTGATCCTGAAACCCGATTGACGTGAAACTAGATTCACTGGATAGATAATTGAACATACTATTTATTCCTCATTCATTGATTCGCTAAACTATACCATTATGATTTATGATAAATTTTGCAAGTGGTCGATTACTGATTCATGACCTCTTAATCATGCTTTACATACTGTTTACGCATCATATCATACATATGACATTGGATTGATAACCTAGTGATAATGTGCATTACCCAGTGTTAGGTATTAGTGATGATTGTGGCAAGTACGTAGTGTTCGTGCATGAGTGAATAAGTGGAAGTGACACGTACTTGTACACAATCAGAGAATCTTATTATTTTATTGCTTTGTCGATGTCTGTGGGACGCGTGTACGTGTGACTATAGGTGGTATGGGACACTTATGGAAGCTCTTGCATGGGTGTCACAGATAAGGCACCAGACACTGCCATTTATCTTAGATATTAGTCGGGACGTGCTTGATGGAGGTCCTGCCTCCAGTTCTCGTGCAGACTTGTCACATACCGATTGGTATTTGAGGTTATGGTTAGCGTTTGAAGTAGACCACGGGGTGTGGGATAGTCTGAGTGTGAGTTCAACAGAATCTCGGGAGTCCCATGCCGGCTTATATATATGGAGATATATGGAGATTTACAGGGTACATGATTATTACCGTGAGTTACATGTTGGGCCCGTGGTCCTTTGCCCTTAGGTCCTGCCCTTGGGTCTTACCCTTGGGTGGAGGACACTCGCGAGTGGTTGACTCTCACACTTGGACTGACGATAGGCTTAGTGACCTGTACAGTGAGACTTAGAGACTGATAGGAATAATGGCATTGATATACATTACTTACTGCGTTGACATACCTGGCATATTATTTTACTGTTTTACTGTTCACCTGATCCATTAGACACTTCATTGATTACTGCATGTTCATATCTATACCGTTCTGATTTACTGTTATATATATCTATTATCACAGTTTGAGTTGTCACTTGTGTCTATATATTATATTGCTATTGTGTCGCTCTGACGACCTGAGTATGCATGCTCAGTGTGAGGAGTAGATTTAGCCGGGACCAGGATCAGACGCACATCACGGACATCGTGACTAGCTATCCAGAGTTATACCCTTTTGTTTCCCATCAGGTCAGTTCTTTATATTGTTTTGTTTCAGTTACTGCATTTCTCATTACCTGCGCATTATTTACTGATTACCATGTAAAGCTAGAAGCTGAAGTGTGACTACGGCAGGATATTTCCTTGACCGTAGGAGCATGGCTGGCCTTGTCAACCCCTCGTATTCCGTATTTTGGGAAGCGGGGCGTGACATGGTTTAGTTGGTATCAGAGCCAGGTTTTGCTTCGATTGATATTGCAATTTTCCGTGTATAGCTTGGCAATCTATGACATCTATCGGTCTAGGTTGTATACTTGTTATTCTTGATCCATATTCACATCGAGTATTCTGCTATCCATACGCTAGGGTTTCTGGTGACTTGGCAAAGTTTCGTGGTTGTAATTGTGAACTACTTCACGATTACACTACCATACTCTGTTTAAGTGACTTAGAGTCATACAGTTGATTTTTCCGCTTGTAATAAATTTCAACACATCTGATATTCTTGAATCTTTGTCCAATCCATATTACATTTTGATTCCTATAACTTTTGCCTTATATCGTTCTCAAAATTATTGTTTCAGAATCATGTCTTCCAACGACTCTTCCTCTATCTCCACTCCCCAGAATCAGACCATTGAGATTCTAAGTGTACTGCAAGGTCTGAAGGAAGCCCAGGAACGAACAAACGACTTGTTAGCTGAAGGACTGAGAAGGCAGGTGAATCAGGCACCAGTGGGAGTCTCTAATCGTAAAGGGATCCCTGTTAGACGAGGAAAAGAGAAGAAGATGAAGCACCCATTTGTTCCCCCGAGACAGAAGCAGCAGAAGACCCAATGTTGTGGGTACTGCAGGAGGCCAGGACATCTTCAGCGGGATTGTCTCCGCGCCCAGGGGAAATGCCTGATTTGCGGATCCAACGAACATCTTATCAACGGTTGCCCTAATAGGAAGAAGCTACAAGGAGGCAGTTCGCCCACACTCCCCACTCCTGCTAATTGATGGATATTTCGTAGATCGAGCTTCGAGGATAGTGCGGACCCAGCTTAGAATTCAACCCGTGTGACGAGATTGTAGCGGTCCAGAAATCAAAGAAGAGTTATTATGTTTTCTGCTTTCTATAATAATGTTGTTACCCCTTTCGTAAAAATTTCCTTTCGTTTGAAATCTCGTATCCGTCGAACTTTTAGTTGAATGCAATAAAACTTCGAATCATGATGTATGTATCATTCACTTACTTTCCCCCTTATTTATACTATTCATTACAGCAGCATTTTTATTTTTGATTTTTCAGTCCTTGCCTACCGCATATTTTTCTTGTACTCTGTATACTGGGTTATTTACTCAGTGTGTCCCATTATCTAATCATGACTCTCTTTTTTCAGGCCATGGCCCACCCTGGAGCAGCGCCGCATCCAGATGAGGATGCGCAGTCATGTGTTTCCTTAGACCGCACGCTGATGAGTTCTGACGATGAGATCAACGGTCCCCAGGTCATTTTCGGAAATAGCGAGTCAGAGGACGAAGGAGCAGCCGCCCCAGAGTTTGACATGATAAGAGATTCCGACGAAGAGGAAGAAGACCCGGAAGAGAACCCGATAGAGGAAGATCCCGAGGAAGACCCGATAGAAGAAAATCCAGTGGAGGAAAATCCCGTGGAAGAAAATCCAGAAGAAGAGAATCGCATGGAATCGGACCTCGATGAAGAAGCTCCATCCGAGGAAGAAGAACCAGAAGATCAAGACCCTGTTGTGGAAGAACTCCCAATGGCGATCCCTGCAAGGTGATATGGGAATGGATGCCCCTACCTGAGCGTGCGAGCCTACCGCAACCTGCTGAATCTCCACAACCGCGACTGACGGGATTTCTTTTTGATGTTGTCTATTCTGGCCAAATAAAACTGTGTATAGTTTAGGGCCACTTTTCGTTTTTGAGAATGCTTTGTTTAAAATCTTTTGAAATGAAATAAATTGTTGAGTTCGCTAATCTATCGATCTTCTTAGTTCCCTTGATGTTTGATTATTTCTTCTATACAATTATTTTTCCTACTGCGATCCATCCACCCCTACTCCTTACATTGTCTTAACACTCACTGAGATTAACCAGTACCACACCCGATCTTTTAGAGGTCCACCCTTCATCCTTCGTCTGTGCCCCGTTTGAGATCCATCTGGGAGGAGAACATTTCTTGTGAAACTTTCGAGTTCACTAACCCTTCAAATTCTTGATTCATATGATGTACCGAACGTTATCCTCCCCATACTTTCCCTTGTAGTCCTTTGTTGCTCACCCTTACTTCATGTGCTGACCCGATCCCAATCTCCTTAACATTCAGCCTAAAGCCGCCATACTCCAACCTTTGAATGATCCATACTTCCTTGTAATCTTTACATTAGCTAGCCCTATACATTTTTTATGTGTTTTCCTATTACCCTATATATATTTAGGGACTTTATTATTCGAAATTTGGTTTTCATTATCTTGTATTTGTCGAAGAGTGCGTGTTATTGACTGTTTAGTTTTACGTATTTTAAAGTGCACTACTATTATCCTTATTTTTCAGTAGCGCAACCATACACCGCGCATATTTTGTTCCATATTCCTTATTTTCATTATGTGAGTTTTCTAAGTTATTTTAAAACTATCTGATCGATATATCGTCCTAAAATGTTTTAACCTACCGACAAATCTTTCACTATTTTATTGTCGTTACTTTATTTTCGGGTATTGTGCCTACGTTTACTATTATAAATGGTGGGGCCTTATACTTATTATTCCTGACATGCTACCTTTGATATACTTATACGTGCACATATTTAGGTTTCGATTTTATCGAACACGCCTCGAATATTATTGTTCGTTATTGTTATTTATATTCTCGTATGCATGTAGTTTGCCCTTATAGTTGTTCCTGCCTTATATTTATTTAGACCTATCCTTTTGTACGTTGTTCTTACATATATAAACCTTCAAAATTTTATCCACCCGTTTTAAGTAAGTCACTATGTATTAGTGTTCGATGTGGTAACTTTTCGCATACTATTTTATAGCTTGTCGTTTCTTTTAAATTTCGAGGACGAAATTTTTGTAAGGGTGGTATGATGTAATACCCAGTCCTTTTGAATACCAATATCCGTATTTTTGTCACTCCCAAAATTTATTTATTTTATAATTATTATTTGTATTATTCTAAAAACCCAAATCCTAATCTAATCTCATATCTTTTAATTTTCCCTAACCCAAACCCTCATCCCCTTCCTCTTTTATTATCCCCTTTCTTTTTCTTTTTTAGCCCAGCCGTTACTTTCCCCAAGCCCAGAGCCGGCGCACTCCTCTAATCCTTTTCTCATTCACTTAAAATCCTAAGCCCGGCCCCTTTCTTTTCCCTACTATCTTATCCCTTGGCCCGAGCCCGTTTTCCTTCCCCAGCCCATTAAAATAACAATTATCCCACCTCATTTCTTTTAAATCCCTTCAAATCCAAACCCAAATCTCCTCTATAAATTCCTATTAAACCACCAAGTTAATGCCTCTTTAATCCCAATTAATTTCCCCCATTAATCCCTTTTAAAATCCTATTAATCACCACTTAATTCTCATTCATTTTATTCCCCCTCTCTCATCTCACCCACATTCTTTCTCTTTAATTCCCTCTCTCTCTCAATTTCTCTAATTCTCTCTCTCTCTAATTCTCTCTTCCTCTCTCTCTAAATTTCTCTCCCTTTATCAGCGTCTCATCTTCCCTCACATCAAATCAAGGAACAGCGTGAAACAGTGAAGAAAAGGAGGGCACGAAGAGCAGCTAGATAGAGTGAAATTGTCGGATTCCAAAGGACTGAGCCGGTGCTGCGTTCGTGGCGCGATCGTGCTGATACCACTGCAGTATTATTGTCGACACGTCCCCAGGCAAATATTTTACTTGCTTACATGCTATATACTCAAGTTACAATCTTTAATTACATAGATCATGAAGTTACAATTTTAGATCAATTATGTGCCATACCTGTTCGATGTGTGTTCCCAATGAAAATACTTGTCTATTTTGACGGAATTAGATTGTATGTATTGGCCCTTGTTGTGATGAATACCTTGTGCAAATTTCTCTGGAAAATATGACCGTTAACGACTAAAACAACTACCCTCAAGTTTACTCGTAAAACTGGAATTTTCTTTTACCTGAAAACCGTTAAAATCACCATAAATTATATACACACTGGAACGATGCGCTCGAGGGCTTAAATCGAAGCCGACTCGACGAACTATAATCCTATATAATTTTCTATTAGTTTCTATACTTAAATGGTGACAAGATTTGGATCGGAGTGCGACTCTGGACTGCAGTCCAGAGCGACTCTATTTACTGTGTGCTGTCCCGTAATGGGTACCACACTGTTTCCTTAACTCGTAGGTTGCGAAACTCCACTGTTTATTATAGGTGAATCTGTTAGATAGACAACACAAGTTGTTTCATCCTGTTTTGTTATCGTTTGATATTTAATCTGTAATTTAAAAGATGGGGACGTATAACAGTCCCAACAGAATCAGAATTTACATACTAGTATTGAACAGTGTATATCTCCTGACGTACAGACGCGATTGAAGATCCGTCTATTGCGTTGAAAACCTTACTGAAAATTCTAGATTTCATTCAACTGTAACATTGCTAAAATCACATCCCAACTAGGATTAAAATGCGTTGCGAAACGGACCTCCGATTCTGAAACCGGATTTCCAGCCGTGAACGCTTAAAATGTAATGGCCATAACTAGTGATCCTGAAACCCGATTGACGTGAAACTAAATTCGCTGGATAGATAATTGAACATACTATTTATTCCTAATTCATTGTTTCGCTAAACTGTAGCAGTATGATTTATGATAAATTTTGCAAGTGGTAGATTACTGATTCATGACCTCTTAATCATGCTTTACATACTGTTTACGTATCATATCATACATATGTCATTGCATTGATAACCTAGTGATAATGTGCATTACCCAGTGTTAGGTATTAGTGATGATTGTGGCAAGTACGTAGTGTTCGTGCAAGGTATTAGTGATGATTGTGGCAAGTACGTAGTGTTCGTGCATGAGCGAATAAGTGGAAGTGACACGTACTTGTACATAATCAGTGAACCTTATTATTTTATTGCATTGTCGATGACTGTGGGACGCGTGTACGTGTGACTATAAGTGGTATGGGACACTTATGGAAGCTCTTGCATGGGTGTCACAGATAAGGCACCAGACACTGCCATTTATCTTGGATATTAGTCGGGACGTGCTTGATGGAGGTCCTGCCTCCAGTTCTCGCGCAGACTTGTCACATACCGATTGGTATTTGAGGTTATGGTTAGCGTTTGATGTAGACCACGGTGTGCGGGGTAGTCTGAGTGTGAGTTCAACAGAATCTCGGGAATCCTATGCCGGCTTATATATATGGAGATATATGGAGATTTACAGGGTACATGATTATTACCGTGAGTTACATGTTGGGCCCGTGGTCCTTTGCCCTTGGGTCCTGCCCTTGGGTGGAGGACACTCGCGAGTGGTTGACTCTCACACTTGGACTGACGATAGGCTTAGTGACCTGTACAGTGAGACTTAGAGACTGATAGGAATAATGGCATTGATATACATTACTTACTGCGTTGACATACCTGGCATATTATTTTACTGTTTTACTGTTCACCTGATCCATTAGACACTTCATTGATTACTGCATGTTTATATCTATACCGTTCTGATTTACTGTTTTATATATCTATTATCACTGTTTGAGTTGTCACTTGTGTCTATATATTATATTGCTATTGTGTCGCTCTGACGACCTTAGTATGCATGCTCAGTGTGAGGAGTAGATTTAGCCGGGACCAGGATCAGACGCACATCACGGACATCGTGACTAGCTATCCAGAGTTATACCCTTTTGTTTCCCATCAGGTCAGTTCTTTATATTGTTTTGTTTCAGTTACTGCATTTCTCATTACCTGCGCATTATTTACTGATTACCACGTAAAGCTGGAAGCCGAAGTGTGACTACGGAAGGATATTTCCTTGACCATAGGAGCATGGCTGGCCTTGTCAACCCCTCGTATTCCGTATTTTAGGAAGCGGGGCGTGACAGGGAGCTTTGGTGGTAAGAAGATACCCCAGCTTGTCGTAAGTGATTGCCATTTTGACATTCCTGATCCAATCTTTGTAGTTTGGCCCTGTCAGTATGTTTTTATCTAGAAGTAACTTAAGTCCAGTCATGTCGATTGGTCGCTGCAATTAGGAGAGAGAAGAAACACTCAGCATGACGCTCTTGCAAGTTTAGAGTGGTTTTTAGTTTGTCTAAACAGGATGGCTCCCACTGTTTCTCGAATCCCTCCTCAAACCAAAAAGGAAGAATTAGTCAGGATCAATCTCACCGTACAATACTTGCTTAACCGTTCGGCCAGGCTGGTGTCGGTACTTCGAGGGAGGTTATCCAACGCTTTCGCGAAGTTCCTTAATTTGAGAACCTCTTTTCCCTGGGGGCGTATCCCCGCTAACACCTTTCTAGACACCTACTAGGTTTATAGCATTGATCGTTAAGTGAGAAATTTCCCGAGGAGTAGCATATACTCACAGTAGGATCGGGATCCAAATATCATCGCGTGACGAAACTGAAGGAATCCTACCAGAATCATCACACTCCAAATGGTATGCAACACTAGCAAGTTTCAGTTCTTTTGAAACTCCCGATGTGGATTTTTGTCCCATGCTCTTATGACCTTGACTTTGGCCAACAAACCATAAGTCACATGTCAAGTTCTACCCGTCGTTCTCCTGGTTAATTTGAATCCACCCGTACCTACCCTTGACTTTGGCCAACAAGGCAGTACGACTGTTCCAAACCAACGCATCTATCTATGCTGCACATGAATACCCAATAGCTACCAATCACTATGCCTTGACTTTGGCCAACAAACATAGCTTGAATACTATTGACTATTCATGTGAAACGACGGAGGGCTACGAATGGTTTTGGCGAAACCGTGAACGGAGAGAACTTGATATAATCGATGGAACGAGATAGCTTTTAAAAGGAGTGGCTCAAACTCCGCATTTAAAAGTTGGTTTTGAAAAGAACCGAGTGGTTTTTCGAAAGTGTTCCAACGACTTTTACTTGGTTTATTTTCTTGCATTAGTTCTTTTAATGCGTTATATTCTTGCATTAGTTCTTTTAATGCGTCCCATCATTTAATCCTACCATTGCAGAAAACAACCAAAATATGACGTACGCTTATGCCATTCGCATTCGCCACGGGGCCCCGTCATTACCCGTTAGGTTACTTAACTAACGATAGAGCGGGAGCTGGGCTAGGGCGGCTGTAAAACATAAGCAACGCCTAAATAATATCATATATAGATATACATTGCAATGATAGCCATTTCAGATCACAGATGAACACATTGGATATACTAGGAACCCGCAATTCGTACGAGCCTGTAACGAAAAGCAGATTCCACGGTCGCGGTGAATAGCCAATACCCCACCCAAGACCCATACGGGTGCGGCAAACTACCCGTCAAGTACCCGAAGCGAAGCAACCTCCCTCAACCCTGTGAGTAGGCCACTCAGCACTTCGGCATACCCGGTAGTTTGTGCACCCCCTCCATGGGTCTATCTTAGGAGCAAAAACAGTAAAAAGAAATTATACAATGACGGCTACAACCCCGACCCGGTTGTGCGGCCATACAAATAATTATTACATCAATTTACAAATTAACATGAATTGAAAGAAAAGAAAACTCTCGTCTCACAACCCCCGGCTATTCACCCGCGACAAACCAATAACATTACAGATCACAGATTTGTATAACTTCCACTAATCGACATATAGCGATTAGTAGACGTTCAATACGAATATCACATCACAGATAAAATCCGTCAGCTTAAGTCTTTAGAAGTTCGATCAAAAATACGGATTTTTAGGCCCCAAACACAAAATTTTCGTTCTGGAAAATCTGGGCTGAAAAGACATATTCCAAAAATCCCAAAACAACCCCAGAAATACACTGCACTAAATTTGGACCTCGGCCGAGTCAACTCGGCCGCGGAACCGCGGCGGGAGCGTGCCCCCGCCGCGTTTCCGCGGCTCTTTGATCGGTTCGTGGGACCAAATTTTGTGGTTATTCTATAAAAAGCCTGAGCCGATTTTTAGGATGAAATTTATCAACTTTTGAACAGAAAAAAAATCGGCAGAAACTGGACATATCGGGTTCGTTTCGTGACTTTTTCTTTGATCGATCTTCTAGTTACTTTGCTAACATATTAGATAGAGTTTAACTAGGCTCTGATACCACTGTAAGTCCATGCTACCTCTCCCGGTACTTTCGGGCATGCGGAATTTGGTGAAAAACAATTTTCTAGAGGCGGTAACATGGACTCAAAACCGGATCTTTGTTAAACATCTAACTAACAACCTAATTAGGAGTTGTTAACTACTCGGTTAGGGGGTTATACCTTTCTTTCTTGAACTCCTTCGTCTTTGACTCTCGATGGTTGTCCGGATCGGCTTCACCCCGTCGTCTCCTTGCGCCGAAGATCGATCCACCTGAAAGCTTCTACCTTTGGCTTCTTCTACGATCTTTGAAGAAACTAGTTCACTCGGTTTGCTAAACCTTGTGAACTAGAGTGAGTTGAGGAGAGTGTGTTGGGATTTTCTCTATGGTTCTTGATTCTCAACACATGAGACAAGTGAACCATAAACTAAAGAGAGGGAGAGCAAGAGGAAGAAGATGAGAGCTCAAGAACACAAGAGAGAGAAAGGAAATCAAAGAATGAGCAAGACTTTTCTCTCTTGGCTCTCATAATCCAAAGCCATCATCACAAAAAATAGCAATCAAGTATTATGTGATGGTTTAAGCTACAATAGCCATATCATTTCATGCACTCATTTTTCACAAGAGAAACAAGCAAGTAAAAAGTCTTTGCCATGAAATGATAGCCATTGTCATCATGATGGTCAACCAGTCCAACCTAGTCAACAGGTCAACAAGTCAACAAAGTCAACCCCTCAACAACCATGTAACCATAATACTTAATTAATATTATTGTTAATTACATATCATATTCTCATTTGGGTTGAGCAAAAAGTCAATAGTCAACAGTCAACGGTCAACAACCCTAATGAGAATCCTCTGCCTCTGTCTCCCCGTCAACTGTGCATACACACCCGCATCCGCGTTCCGAGGAACACGAATACATACTGGATAAAACCAATCCCAAAACGTACACTAGGATCTGGCTTAAACCAAAGCCCGCTAGTGTTAACTGTCCGGACACTGTACGTGCATAAGTGCACGGATGTGATCGAACCCTGTCGCAAAACCATGCGACCTGTCGCAAAATCATGCGACCTCTACTCTTTTGCCTAAAGGCGAATAGCTTTCTGTGTGGGACTCTAAAGACTCGACACTACGCTGGCAGTGGGTTTAACCACAGACCGCAAGCGGCACTAGCTGTGCGTAACGGTCCCCAGGTAGATGCCGACAAGAAGACTGACGAGGTGAAACCCATCTGAACTCCTACTGAGTCTGACTGTGACAGTCTCTGTACAGTCCGGTCTATTCGTCTGATACATCGCATGGCGGGCCTAGGGGTCGATAAACGTCAGTCCCCTAAAAGCGGTACAAGTCGTGTTGGAGTGAAGCCCAAAACACCCTGAGATAACACTGGAAGCCTACCAGTATATCTCGATTGCCCTGGCCAGGGACTACTCGTGTAATGGCTCTCCTAGACACAGCGCGATGTCAACCCCCAATACCGGGAGAGACGAATCCTGTCTAACAGTCACTGCCTCCAAGTGCTTCGGGACTGTACCCAACTACTACCTGTTTGCACGACTCCTTTGAGCCGTGGTAGGGTAGTAATCAAAGTACAGTGGGAACACACTCGAGGCGAAGTGACAGTGTCAAGTCAGCGGACTAAGCTGTACTCATGTCACCTGGGAACTGATAACTGACGATAGGTATAATACAAACCGGTCAGTTCCCGACGAGTCCTGTCCAGTGTACTCGTAACCTAACGCGCACCCGCATACTATCTCCAGTACGACATACTAACGGCTGTGGGACAGACCGTCTCCCACACTGGGATGAGAAGCGCATGCGCTTGTCTACTCCGTAGTATCGATGCCCTGTCTCGATAGTCCTGCGACTAAGGACCTGCAAAAGGATGTGCTTATAGATTACCCACCCCCACTAGTGTGACTGCCATCATAACGCTGGTAATCAAGCAAAGATCCTAAGGGCTCCACTAATGTGTATAGGTGATATACTAAAATAAACACATGTACACATTGAAGTAGAAAAAACCAAGTAGCATACTACTATATTGAGCAAGATTGTTTATACAAGGTGAATATCCCAAGCTTCCATTAAGTAATATACAAACTAGTATGATACAGTAATGGCCTCTAGGGCATATAATACCATCTGACGTAAGGTATAATACCATCTGGGAGTTCTCGGCGAGTCCGTTCAGTGTACCCAGTCACCACTGAGCACCCGCATACCATCTCTGATGTCAAACACCAATGGATATGGGATCATCCATCGCCCATCACATGGGTCGAGAAGATATACGCTAGTCTACTCTGGAATATCGATGCCCCGTCTCGATATTCCCACGACTAGGAACATTGAAGGATGTACTCATGGACTGCCCAGGCCCCACTAGTATGATCTACATCATAGTCCTGCAAGTCGAGTACACATCCTAAGGGCTTTATCAACATGTAACAGAGAGACAGAAAGTATACATGTTAAGATAAAGAACAACCAGATAGCCTACTATCATGTCGAGCAAGAAAGTCCTACCTATATATGTCCCAGCATCCACTACAATATACATCTCATGTACAGTAATGGCCTCTTAGGCATACATATAACTAACAAAGTGTGTAGATACATACGAATGTGTGAAACCTGGGTCGAATAATACCCGCGCGTCGAAAGAACATACTGGCAATGTACCTGTCACAACGGCATTGGATGCCTGCGCATCCTGTAGAGTCAAAGCGAATACTCGGGCCTGTCCCACACTAATAGCTGGCTGTTCTCTGCCTTGGCCTCTACCTCCCCGTCCTCTCTGAACAGGACCGCCGCGCCCACGGCCTCTGGGGCGTCTAACTGGCGTAGAACATCACCGGGGGTAGGAAGTAGATCTCTCTGAGGAGGCGGTGAAGGTGGTAAAGTCACGTTTGGATCTGTCGCCGCTCCCTGTCGTCTCACCATACAGTCTCTGATATGATGGTACGGACTCCCGCACCTGAAACATCCAGGCGACGTGTGCTGGTCGTGTGGATAAGAACCAAATAACTGACCCCGTCCAACTCCTCTGCCGCCACCATCTCTCGGAAAGAATCTGTCACGATGCACACCCATCTGCCTCTGAGCTGGCATATCGATATGAACCCTCTTCGGCCCAGAAACGACCGAAGTCCCTGAAATGCGTGCCTCCATCCGTAAGGCCATGTCCATAGCAGCTGCATAAGTGTCGAAGTGCTGGGCGCCGATGGCAAGAAATAGCTGGGTGTCAAGTCCCTGCTTAAACCTCTTTACCCTCTTCTCTTCAGTATCAACCAAGTACGGAGCATATCGGGACAACTGAGTAAACTGTATATCATACTCGGACACTGTCATCCCTGGAGTCTTGAGCAAAGCCTCAAAACTACTAGCTCGAGCATCACGAACGCTCTCTGGAAATAAACGGGCTAGAAATACTGCTGTGAACTCGTCCCAAGTCATAGGAGGTGGACCTGCAGCTCGACCTCTCTCGACCGACTCACACCACGTCTGAGCAAGGCCCTCTAGATGGAAACTCATAAGCTCCACCCATCTATCGTCGGAACATCTGAGCGAACGGCAAATCCTAGCTAATCTGTCGAGGAATGTCTGTGAATCCTCCGCTGCATCTGTACCGGTGAAGACTGGGGGTCTCAGCCTCATGAAATCCTGTAGTGATACTGGAATATCCACGGTAGTAGTAGGAGCAACTGTCTGGGCAGTAGGTATAATCATAGTCTGTGCAGGGGTAGCTACGCCCTCAGATCTCTGTGCACGACTGGCCTCGATTATGGATCCCATCATCTGACATAGCTCCTGCATACCTCCCATCATCTGACGTAGCTCCTGCATGCCTGACTCTAGCCTATCCATGCGGCCTGGGGAAGGCGGATCAATCTGTCCCTGAAGGATAGGTACGTCGTCCTGATCGGTCCTCGTCTCAGACGAGCCCGCTCGAATCTTATCTCTGGCGGCAGCCCTCTGCGCCCTAGTAGCCTTCGGCGGCATAATGGCTGGTACAGGAAACAGGATAATAAGAACAGTGCAATAGAATCATATGATACACGGAATTGAAGAAGGAATTTCAAGCAAGTATATCCTAAAGTCACCTAAGCGGAGTACCGTATCGCAAGTATGCCGCGGACATACGCACGCTACGTTACCCTGCTTAAGTCACTTACTCTATCTACCAAGGGTCATCTTACACTCAGAAAGGTAAAACATATCGCTCTGATACCAACTTTGTCACGACCAGAAAAGTACGGAGCATGACTGGCACTTAAATTACGAAACGTCTCAAGTCGTACGTAATCTAAGTAAGCCAAAACCTAGAAATCAAAACCCAATTAAGAAATAGAGTGAAGGAAAACCAATTTATTGAAAGCGATTTTAATCAAATAAGTCACATCAAGCTTTTTAAAAGCAGTATCCATTTTTCCGAAAATTTCGCCAGAGTCTCCTTGGTAAAAACTTGCCCCAAACGAGTACAAAACAGGAATATATATATAAGATGAAATAAGGCATCCCCAAGCGGGAGCTAGCTCTTTGCCCCGAGGCGGACTCAAATCCCACGCAATATAAATCATCAATGTGCAAAATAGCATAAAAGGCATAAGTAATAAGCATCATGTCGGCTCAAGTGAGCTCAACCCTAAGATACAACATAAAAGTCTACAAATCTCACTGTCTCGTCTCTAAGTCAATATACATCAGTATAAGTAGCAGGTATAGTAGATGGAGTACTCTAGATACAATAAATATGCAAGGTGGAAACAAAATGATCTCGTAACCCACCTACGAGCAAAAGTCTCAAATCCAAGCAAAAGGAGCAAAAGGAGCAAGTGCGTCCGCCGGTACAGTGCTGACGGAACGGACCTGCAAAAAGGCTGTGGCACAACGGGGGTGAGGTGCCAACTCGTGAGTAATATATAACATCTATAGAGCTATCGTAAGCATGCATGCAAAGTGTCATAACTCAACATTACTGATATGACATGATATGCTAGCAGATATGTATGCAACATGAATCAATTTTACAATACGAATCTGGCATGATGTACTAGCAGGTATGTTTACAACATGAATCAAGTTTAACCCAAGGTTTGAATATGTTGATATGAGAAAATCATTATTTTCATCTTAGAAAAACTGCGGTGAAATATCTGAAGAAATATTAATGAAAACAACAGAAATCCTTGTCCAGCATCGACACCTCAAACGACTATCTCAAAATATCTAGTATCGGTATCACAATATCTCGGGCCCCAGCCGTCCGGCTGGCCCATCTCAAAGTATCAATATCTCAATATCTCACGACCACGGTCGGTATCCTCTGGATATCCTCCGCACCAACAATCACCGGTAGGTAGTCTGCCCCTGCCCGGCTCATCGTCTACAACTCAAACTTCTTGCCCCGGGGTACCTTAACGGGCCTACCATGTACCCGAGACGGTTCATCCAACTACTCGAAACGGGTCTCGAAAACTAACAGAACACCCATGGTAGACGACACATGTATCATATCACGAGAAAAACCGCAACTTGCAATTTTTAAAATAATATCAGGTTTATTAAATCCTTGCGGGTTTTCCCCAAAATCTCATAAATCTCAAGTGCTGAAATCATCAAGAAAATCATCATAAGTACACATGTCAATGATAGTGAATGCCTATGGTATCAACAAGTCGAACTTCAATGTATGACTAATAGACTAGGCATGAACGAATGATGTAATGAGGTACATGCATATGACTAGCAATCCTACATGTTCATCCTGAGGAATTTAAATGTATTAGCACACATTTAAACATCATATATGGTGAAATTGTTCTAGATTTCAGGTTATACAAGTTATCTTGTGTTTGTGGCATAGCAATTACCAAGGCGTGTGTGTCCGCATGAATAGTGCTCGTGCTGCATAAAACAATGGTAATGGTGCAAATGTCCTATAAAATGAGTTCGCGCATGTATGTAAATATTTAGGACCGTGAATGCAGCAAGATGGTTAACTAGGAACTATACTCATAAATGCTAGTACTATTAGAAGTTTTTCAACTATCTAAACTATTGGGCGTCTTGCGCCTACCAAACGATTTCCCCCGGTAGATGTTACATCTACTCACCAGTGATCTCGTGCTAGCCAGGTCTAACCATCGCTTTTCCCTTCCGCTCCGCATCCGACGTCTCCGCGATCGATCCTAGAAACACACAAGCAACACACGTAAGGCTAATATCCTGCCAAAAATGCGATATCAAGACCAAAGGAGAAACTCGCGTTGGAAGCTAAACGCGTGTGCACTCGATACGCCAAAACGTGTGTAACCTCGCCTGAAACCACCCCGACTCATTGTGATGCGTAGTGAACAACAAACCCAGCTCACATAACGCAGGTGTCGCATAAGTTAAAAAGTATTGAAAACGAGGTTTTAGGTTCCAGATTTTTACTCGAGGGGAAAAAGCAAAAGTTGTATATACCAAAAACCTTAGATATACAACAGACTCATACAGACCAAGACCCAACACCCACACCCAACCTCTGGCCGCAAATTGCGGCCAGACAGAATAAATCTGCGGCCAAGCTGGAGAGAGGGGGTCCCGTGCTTCGTGTGTGTGGACCTAGCTTGGTCAATACGCTCCAGTATCTGCAACTTTTTCCTGAAGTACCCGGGTCAAAAGAAGATCTCAAAAAGAACCCAAATCCTAACTAAAACACTAATTAACACTAAAATGATACAATATGGTATTTTTGTGAAATCTGGTGCAAAACATGGATTAGATGACCTTAATAACACTTAGTTAAGCTACTTTAGCCATAAAAATCCTAACTTGGCCTAAACTCTACTTAAATCACAAAACTAGCACTAAAATCACATTAAACACTAAATTAAGCTTAATAACTATATGTTTAGCAAAGATGGAAGTTGAGTTTAACATTATACCTCAAGTTGGTCCTAGGATGCAAGAAGAAAAAGAAGAAGAAGAAGAAGAAGAAGAAGAAGAAGAAGAGAAAGAGGTGGGGTGTGTGCTGCTGCTGTTGCTGCTTGCTGCTGCTAGTGATTGCTGCTGCTGTTGTGTGTGAAAGAATGAGAGGGAGAGAGATGTGAGAATGAGTGTTTGCAAAAAAAAAGTAATGAGAGGGATGAGAGTCAACCCCCCCTTTTCCCCTCTCTCTCATCATTACCAAGCATGCCTCATGCCATCATTCCCTCTCTCTCTTTCCAATCTCAAGTCAACTCCCAAAACAAAACTAATTATATTTAATTATGAAAACTAATACCCTTACTTAACTTCACATTAACCGAATGAAATGGGTTAGTCCACCATGGCTATCTGAACATGGTTTAACCCCAAACTTAGCGCTAGTTAACAAGCACATGTGTGTGCAATCCAAATTAAATTCTAATAAAATATTCATAAATTCTGATAAAATATTTGAAAACTGTTTTGGTAAACGTTTTACTAAAAACCACCCATTAAAGCATAACTAACCACTAATCACATTCTAAGGTGTTACAGAACTGGTCGAGGAACGGCCTGAAAATCTGGTTCATCAGATCCATGAACGCTGCTGTGGCATTGGTGAGTCTGAACGACATCACTAGAAACTCATAATGCCCGTAGCGTGTATGAAAAGCAGTCTTCGGAATATCATCATTCCGAACCAGCAACTGATGATAACCCGAACGCAAATCAATCTTAAAAAAATGTTCTGCACCCTGGAGCTGATAAAACAAATCGTCAATTCGAGGTAAAGGATACCTGTTCCGCACCGTAACTCGATTCAATTGACGATAATCAATACAAAACCTCAAACTGCCGTCCTTCTTCTTGACGAACAGAACATGAGCTCCCCACGGCGAAACACTCAGACGCACAAGTCCCTTGTGAAGCAATTCTTGCAATTGATCTTTGAGCTCTCGAAGCTCCATCGGAGCTATCAGGTAAGGCGGTATAGAAATAGGCCCCGTGCCAGAAATTAGATCAATGCAAAACTCAATATCGTGCTCTGGCGGCAAACCAGGTAACTCATCGGGAAAAACGTCGGGAAAGTCTCGCACGATAGGAACCCAGTCTAACGACCCTACTGTGGCCCCAGTATCACAAATGAAAGCCAAGAATCCCGGACATCCCCTCCTCAAAAGCCGAGTAGCGCAAAGGGCAGAAATCAAACTGTAAGGGGCGGCACCACGGTCCCCCTGCACAACCCAAACAGACTTTCCCAGAAAACTGAAACTGACCGTCTTCTCACGGCAGTCCACCGACGCATAAGAAGCTGCCAACCAGTCCATGCTAAGGAGAACGTCGAAGTCCAACATATCTAGAAGGATAAAATCGACGTAAGACTCTCTATCTCCAATCTGAATGGTACACGACCGAAACACATAACGCGCGGCAAAAGAATCGTCAACAGGTGTAATCACGACAAGCGGCTGATCTAGCAAACACGACTCTCGGCCCAAACTCGGCACGAAGTGCGTAGAAACATACGAATGTGTAGATCCCGGATCAAACAAAATATGTGCATCAAAAGAACATACAGAAAGAGTACCTGAAACCACTGCATTGGACGCCTGTGCGTCCTGATGAGTCAAGGCAAACACCCGAGCCTGTCCTCTACAGGCGACTGGCTGACCTCTGCCTCTACCACCCCGCCCTCTCGGTACAAAACCACCGTGTCCTCGACCTCTCTGCACAAGAGTCTAACGCGGAGCAACAACAGGCATAAGGGGCAACGCCCTCTGCAGTGGAGAAGGTGGTAAGGTAACCCGCGGTACAGCTGCCTCGCGCTCATGTGGCTCAGTACAATCTCGAACCCGATGACCCAAACTCCCGCACCGGTAACATCCAGATGAAAACTGCTGACTCCTCTGAGAATAAGAGCTAAAAAGCTGTCCTCGTCCGGGACCTCCACTGCCCCCAGTATCTAAACGGGAACTGTCATGACGCCTAACGCCCGCCTCCCTGCTGAATCACCAGTACGAACCCTCTTCAGTTCCGGAGCAACCGACGCCTCAGAGAGACGCTCCTCAACCAACAGGGTTGCATCCACCGTTGCTGCATAGGTGTCACAATGCTGAACACTGATAGCGAGGAACAAATGGGTAAGCAGGCCTCGAACAAACCTCTTGACCCGCTTCTCCTCCGTAACCACCAAATACGGAGCATACACAGACAGCTCGGTAAACAGCACATCATACTCGACCACCATCATACCCTGATTTTGGCGTAACGACTCGAATCTGCGTGCTCGATCATCCCTGACGCTCAGTGGAAGAAAACGCGCAAGAAACACCGTCACGAACTCCGCCCAGGTCATATGAGAAAGACCCGCGGCTCTGCCCTTCTCTAAGGACTCGCACCATTTCTGGGCCAGACCCTCCATACGAAAGCTCACGAACTCCACCCATCTCGCATCGGAGCATCTAAGCGAACGACATATCCTGGCCATCCGGTCGATAAATGACCGCGGATCCTCAGCTGCATCGGTGCCAGTGGAAACCGGAGGCCTCAGCCTCATGAACTCCGATAACGATACGGTGATCACCTCCGTAGCTGCAGGTACAACCGCCTGTACAGTAGGCACCGACACGGTCACCATAACGGGTGCAACAACCGCCTGCGCCTGCGCTCTAACGGCCTCAACTAACGACGCCATCATCAGGCGCAAATCCTGCATACCAACCCCTAGCATAGCCATATGGTCTGTCGTAGGTGGAACAATCTGCTCCAGCACAACAGGCGTACCGCCCTGGTCAGTCCTCATCTCAGACGATTCAACTCTGACCTCGGCCCTCGTGGCCGCTCTCTACGCCCTCGTAGTCTTCAGCGGCATAAAGGCTGGAAATGGAAACAGGATTCGATAAGGACACAGAAATCAGATCACAAGGATATATATATCACAGAAGGAATTTCAAGCAATAAGTCCTAAGGTCACTTAGGCGGAGCACCGTGTCGTAAGTATGCCGCGGAACATACGCACGCTGCATTACTCTGCTTAAGCTACCTACTCCATCATACCAAGGTCATGCTACACTCCGAAAGGTAAAACCTAGCGCTCTGATACCAACTTTGTCACGACCCAAAATTGGGTACATGACCGGCACTTAAACTACGGAACGTCAACAGGCGTAACGCAATTAAGTAAGCCGAAAAATAACCCAGCAATCTAAACCATTACAAGAAAGAAAGATATATCACTTTTAAAAATCTCGATGCAAAAACTTTAAAACTTAAGTTTGTTTTTCATAAAAATTTCGGCAGCACTTCCTTTGTAAAAGCTACCCCCGAAACGGGTACAAACATAAGATAAAAGTAAAACATCCCCAAACGGGAGCAAATCTCGCCCAACGGCGGAAACAACCACCACAACAGATATACGACGTCGTAGCAAAGAAATGAGGTAATCCACATATATATATAAAAAGGCCGGTTCACACGAGTCCGACAACCAGAGTCAAATCCTCACAACTCGTCTAAGTCAATACATGAAGGTGGTAGATGGAGAGTACTAGATACAAGAAATATACAATGTATATCATCGTATAACCACAACCCACCTAAAGCAAACGGCCTCACAGCCAACCGTAGCGGTATCCGCAAAAGTAGAGATAATAACGCGTCCTGCCGCGACCACTCTGATGATCAGACCTGAAAATCCCTACGGCACAACGGGGGATGAGTTGCCAACTCGTGAATAGTAAATAACATCATACTGTAATCGCAAGTATGCATTAACAGCAATAATCAATAACATGTAAGCTGGTAGCATAAGTATGACAATATGAATATGCAACTATCATGAAAGGTACTGTATCAGGTACTACTAATACATGAAGCAAAGCATATAGAATAAATGCGGAGTATGGGGTAAAACATGTCATCCTCACGGAATCCTCATCGTGGCGGACCAGTGTCCATCAAGACAATCTAAATTCCCAATTGCCCTCACATCGGCCCCCATATCGGCCCTCGTATCGGGCACATCAGCCCCTCATATCGGGCACATCAGCCCCTCATATCGGAATGAATAAGAATACATGCACAGATCTTTATGATGATATATATTATATATGTGTACATATATATAACAACGTCCCATACCACTGATATATATATATATATATACATGTATATATATCAGCGTCCCATACCACTGATATATATACCCAGGAGCAAAACATCCAGGAAACATCATATGAAATCCATATATATCAATGAGAAATCCACGAAATATAATATATGCAACATGAAACAATAATATGAGCATATAAAGGAAAAACAGATATTTAACTGCATCAAGTTATTAAATATATCATGCGGTTCCTAATTTCTCCGAAACCAAACGCAACATCATATAAAGTTGAACATATAGCTATAGCCAGGTATGCGTAACCATGTCTGTATATCAAGGTATGTGTATCTACCTATCAGTAATGATGTAATACCCTCCAGGTATATGTGTAGCTATATCAAGGTATACGGTGTACATGTAAATATGTATGCAAGATGTACATGAAGCTATGTCTCAAATGTGTATATACCTATCTTTAATGGTACAATACCATATAGGTATATGGGTAACTAGCATATAGGCATGTCAAGGCATATGTGTAAGCATGTAGGTGTACAGGTATGCTGTATGTCATATGCACAATAGAATATACGGATCACGTCTCAATGTCCCTAACCAATACAATCTCACGTATTCATAACTGTTTTGCGTGTCATGGCAATTAGTGACTGTGTTAATGGCATACGATCAGTGCTCGTGCAACATGAGCCGTCAATAATAGTTTAGTGTCCAATGGGTACAAGTCCAAGCACCACAAGTAATAATATGCAAAGAAGTTTTAAGCACAATCTATACGTGCAATATAAACATGCGGCTAATATCATATCATATCTAGCCCTGACGCATAACGCCATGCGGGCGAATTCCCCGTACATGTTAAATCTACTCACCGACAATCACAAGCAAGGTCGATCCAATCACCTGCTTCCCTTTCGTCGCAGCGCTCGAAGTCCCCGCCTGCGATCCTATTAACACAAAGAATAACAGGTGCAAATCTCAGAAATCGATCAATGTCACATACACACTACGATTGACCAACGCACCAACTCCAATCCAACTCATAAGTGTTCGTCTAATGGCTAACGTGTGTGCCGACACACCCAAACCAGCCCACGTGCAACAGCACACCAGATCACGAACCGTGTCGGATAACGTAAGACGCGTACTCAAAACACTAGAATATAGCAAAGTGGTCCCAGATTTTGATACACTAAAAATTAGTGAAAGTTGCAAGTACCACGAGAACAAAAACAACCCCAGAGACCCCACGACAAAGATTCAACACCCCAGCCCCCACTCTGGCCGCAATTTGCGGCCAGAACTATTAAATTTGCGGCCCAAACATTAAGGGGTGGTCTCAGGTTTTTATGGTGGGTTCTATACCTCAACACTATGTCACTGTAATGGGAACTTTTCCAGAAAACACCTGGTTCTACGGCAGATCTCAGAGACACAAGTTGACACTAAAAATACGATATTTTGCAGAAAATGCTACCTTTAGTGTTCTAAACCATAACTTCAAGGCAACACAACAAAATAACTCCTAAATATCAGTTTGAGGTCATTACCTAGGCACTCTTGCTCAAAAATCCTAGCTTTCCAAGCTCTAAGGCAACCAAGTGGCTAAAACAAGACTTTTGAAGTGTTTAAATGGGATTTTTTTAAGTTTAGAAAGGTTTTTGTGAAGAGGGAGTGAGGTTTCAGTTGTGGGAGTGAAGAGATGAAGAATAATTGAGAGTGAGAGAATGAGAGAGTGAGAGAGAAATAATGGTGAGGGGTGAGTGTAGGGTGAAGCAAAACCTTAATCTCACTCTCTCCCTCACCTCCATTAATGCTCTCATTAATGTCTCTTGACTCACCTTGCCAACTCTCTCTCTCTCTCTCTCAACCCAAAGCAAAAGATATTTCCTCACACCAAAAGATCTAGGCAAAGGTTATGGCAAGTTTAATTTGGGCAAGGTTTAGCTTAAGGTGTTATGGTTGCTAAACAAGGTTAACACTAAATATACCTTCACATTAACATGCACGTGTATGTGCTAGCCAAATCAAATAATAATAAAATATTAATTAATTAATATAAAATGTGAGGAACCCGATTTGGTAAACTTTTCTTCAAAAACCCGCACTAACGCTTAATTAACACTAATCGCATTCCAATGCGTTATATATAATCCACATCATAATCCAGGTAGTCAAGTACACATCCTAATGGCTTTATCAACATGTAACATAGAGACAATCAGTGTACATGTTAAGATAAAAAGTAACCAGATAGCATACTATCATGTCGAGCAAGAAAGTTCTCCCTATGTATGTCCAAGCATCTACTATAATATACATCATATGAACAATAATAGCCTCTAGGACATAAATATAACTAACAGTGGGTCCGGCAATGTGATAAGTTTGTTGCGCAATGCCAACTCGAACAGTCTCCTCGTCCTGTCACAGGGAAACGAGTAAGCGCGTCCTAGCCTTTCTTCCAGGGATAAGCGTGGACGCATGTTGTTTTGGCGTGCAACCGGCTTCGGGTCATTTGGTTGCTGTTGCGTATTGGCAAAGAAGGCCTCTTTCCCTTTACCCTTGGCATTTCGAGGGTCCATTTTTTAGAAGGACGGCCCGTGGCCCATTTTGTCCATTTGGGCCAGTTTGTCGATCAGAACCTGGAAGGTGGTTGGCTTGAAGAACTTCATGAACTGGGACACCATCATTTGAGGATCTAGTGTACCGATCAACATACCCACGGCAGGAGATTCTTCAATGCGTTGTTCATATTTCGACCATAGGTTCCGCCACCGGATCACATATTGGACCCAGGTTTCTCCTTTCTTCACCCTGGCATTGATTAATGCCGTGATCGGGGTGCGCTCGCTGGCGCTGGCGAACCGCAGTGTGAACAGCAGTTCGATCTCGGTGAATGTTTTGACGGAGTCATTTGGGATCTCCGAGTACCATTCGAATGCCGTCTCCAACAGGCTACCGACAAACTGGTGAAGCAACGGTTTGTCGTCGCCTCCAGTGTTGCCACACAAAGCTCTAAACTGCGCGACATGTTGGTGTGGGTTTCCTGTCCCCTTGTACATATGGAACTTAGGCATCGTATATCCCGGCGGGTACTGGATTTGGTCATACCAGCCCGGATACGGTCGCCCAGTTTTGACAGTTTGGCCAGCCGGTTGACTAGCTTGATGAGCTTGTATTTGTTGAGCTATATAGTCATCGAGAGCAGCCTTGGAGATTGTTTCCTCTTTGGCTGTTGATAGAGCCGGAACAGGGTTTGATGTTTCCCCTCTGTCATCCTCGACGATTATCGGTGGATCTTCGGCTGGAGGTTCCGGCTGGATCATCATTCCAACCATGTCCTGGAACAGAAGCGTCATCTGCTTTATATTAGCAGCTTATTCCGCGGCTTCCTTATCCTTTCTTTCAAGTACCCTTCACAGGAACTCTATATTGGTCTCATGCTCCTGGCGTTGTTCAGATGCCGATTCCGGGTTTTCTTTCTGCCCGGTGAGTGCTGACATTTTGATCAACATTTCCTGGATCTTTTGTTGTTGCTCCTGAGATTTTGTCAACGACCGAGTTTGCGGCCAATGACCTATGGAAGAACGACTTTCCTCATTCCCAGAATCCATGTAGACTGTGTGCACTATCATGCCCCCAGACTTGGGGCGTTTGAGTCCATCACCTTTTGAATTTGCCGCCGGTGGTGGGATTTTCTCCAGCCTCATCCTTTTGTGGGAGGTTGAAGTTGAAGAAGCCGTTGTAGCAGGCGCCTGTGTTGAAGTCGTCCCTCGCTGTATGGTCGAGGGATAGTTTTCCTCTTTTCGAACCTTCAAATTCTTCGATTAACGAGAGTAGTTCTTGTTGATCACAGAATCTTGGACTTTCCGCCAGATCCTGTGGATTCGGGAAGAGAGCCGCCGAGGGGGCTGCTCCGGCTTTGCCTGCATCATATTTCAGCAGGCGGGGGAGATTTCTTCGGCACGGCGGTTGGAGAGTTCTTTTGCACCCTCCTAAGCAGATCAAAGCTGTTCCTGGTTGGAACAGCAGCGTCAACTTTCACCATTGGATCTAGTGGGGTAAATCTAGAAGGGGGTTTGCCCCCGACTTTCCTCACTCGGCGCCAGTGGCGACGTCGAGCGTGCCTTACAGATGGGACTACTTCAGTTGTGGAAGCGGCTCCATCGTGCCCTCTGCTTTGGTGAAGGGCTGCTGCTAGTGCCAGCCTATCGAAGACCGACATCCGTTGAGAGGGAACGACCATTCTTTCGAAAGCCGACTTCCTGGTAGGAGAAGCACTTTTGACGACTTGACCTACCGGAAGAGTTGGGAGGACTATTCGTTTTAGGATAGTCCCTTCAAGTATCGCGAGCCTCTTTGCGGGCCCACTTGAGCTTCGACTCAGCCTGTTGAAGACCGAGTTGGCAGACTTGGACGACCCATGGAGAGGGGCCATGGTGGTTGCAAGTCGATCGAAGACCGACTTATTGGGAGCTTCCTGTGGTGGCAAGTAAAATTTTGGAAAATTAAGAATATTTAATTATAATTTTTATTATAAAAATAATGAAAATGATATTTTTACAAAAATGATATCGCTTATGAAATTGAGTATCGGAATCATATCCGAAAAATGTAATTATTTTGATAACTACGAATAAAGTGGGTGATGTTAAGAAAAATGATATTTTAACATGATATTGAATTTTTCATTTAAGCTAATGACATTTAAGTAATAGATTTACCATTTCATATCTTTTATGTTATATGGATTTGGATTTATGATATGAAGGTTTTTACTTATTGTTATAATTCTTTTCATGGTTGGCATATAACATTCTATGCTAACTTACATATAAACACCTCATTTTCACCCTTACTTATAACCTTACACCTCCTCCTTCATAGCTTTACACCTCATTCTTCAAATCCAACACCTCCTCCATGCATGAATCCCTCATGCTTCATCAAGTGACACCACCTTCTTCCTCTCATGCCACATCCCCCTCTCATCACACACCACATGCTTTCTCTACAAAGCTCTTCACCTATTTACCTATGATACTTAGAAATTCTTTAGAAATCCCAACTGAATTAATACCTTCTTCAGCCCCAAAACCAAAAATATTCTAAGTGTTCCTACCAAGAGAAAAAGAACAATGAATTCCTTCTTCAAGTGTGCACTTCTCCAAACTTGTAATACTACAAACCATAGATGTTCCCACATACCATCCTTGAGCTGGTGTTCTCCTGTGAATCATTCCATAGGTATAAGTTCAACCCTAACGTTTTAGTTCAATTCAGTTTTTGTTTGAAATCGGATATCGTATTTTGATAAGTTAAGTCTCTGTTTGAATCTGCTCTAGTTTAAATGATAAATAGATTGATCAAACAGTACCTGGACCTTATAATCTAGACTTAGAATTAACCATAAGAAAACGAACCCCAGTGCTCGGATTTTGGCCGGCGACCATCAAGGAAAATCCGATCTCGCCGGATTTGTAGAGGAATTGGGTGTTTTTGGTTTTTGGGTTATATCTCTGTAGGTGTTTAGGTATGTTTGGTATTGTTTAAATAAGTTAATATTCAGTAGGTTAAATCTATAAGCTAATATCATATTGGGTAAAATTCTATATATGATACGCAGCATGTTTTGTTGTGCAATATTTTAAACTAGGATTTTATGATAATTTAACTACTGAAAGTGAATCTGGAACTAATAGGTATAATCACTTGAAAAAAACTATCAAAACCAAAAGTATAATGAGCAAACTAGAAGATTATATTCAGAACCTCAGCCCCAAACTCACCTCAAAATCCGGCAACGCCGGCCTTACCTAGGCATTAAGTGTTGATTCTGCTTCTGTAACTTTGAGTTGGTATTTTACAAGTCTCTGTATTGTTTGGGTTGTCTAAATATTTATACAGTAAAATCTGGGAACGTTTTAGTAATAGTTTTATCAAATTTCAGATATTTACGATACGGAGTTTTCGTATTTTGATGTTGCAGCTGAACCATTAACGTTTATACGTTTATATACGTTAACGACAGAATTATATTATCGTTTTGGGTTAAGTATGCTGTAGGTTCTAACCTACGGGCATTTAGCTTGTTGTTTTGGTTTTCGATATGATATTTACATCAATGCGATTTATATACGAATATAGGTATGATTCAAGGATTCCGAGATGGAGATGGCGATGTAGCAGCGTGGATTCAGTGAGCTTTTAAGTTGATGAGTAGATTTACATCTACATGGGAAGTCGGGTGGATGGCGTATAGCACCCCCGTAACCTTATAAATAGTTTTATGATTTCTAGTTAGTATAGTAGTTATTCAAGGTATTAATATAGTATCGCATCTTATATGTCCTTCATTTGCATAGAGTTCATATATGGTTTTAAGTTAGACATGTACATGATGTTGGATCCGTACGACATGGATATGATCTGATGAGTTTGTACAAGGGATCATGCCGTACTTGAGATGATATGGATATAGCGATATGATGAGATATAATACAAAGATTTATACGTATCGGGAATGATGAAATTTGTATGCCGAATAATAGCCAACTTATCCTTTGACCCGTAGAGTTAGGTTATATTCTGTTTTAGGAGGTAATACTTGTGTGAGCTATATTCTTTTAAAAACAATGATTCGTTTGTCTTTTAAATAAAATACCAGGATGCGTGCCAGTTTCTAAAACGAATATCTATTTTAAATCTAGGGCAGCTTCCTTATTTCAAACACAACGTTTCGATCATTTCTAAAGATAATGGTATAGCTCATAGCAAGTAGTAACAATAGTTACGTTTAGATTACTTTACATGTTTGCATTATATTCTCCATATTATACGTTTCTGCGTTACGCACACTCTGATAGAACACTGCACAAATACCAATGAGCACCCTGCTGCACAAGCAGGTAAATATAGGTTACACTACACCTCATTGGTACTGCCATGTCACTGTAGAATCGTTATGTTAGATAATGCGTATATATACATGTGTTAATATATAGGTTGTTACACCGTAGAACACTTGCAAAAATACTAATGATTGCTATGTTGCACGAGCACAGACGCATATGCTACACTACACATCATTAGTAGTACCATGTCACAGTAGAATTGAAATCTATGTTTATGTGATATAATTACCTAGTCTTCTTTATTCATGTTGTAAATTACGAATATTACTAATATAAATGCTGTATTTGATTCTTTGGATTTTCTGGGTATTTTACTCCTCATGATATATATCGGTGGTATGGGACACTGTGATACATGTATATATATAATATATCATCAATACAGTCTATGCAAAGTTTCTTATTCCTCACTTGATATTTTTATATGATGAGTAAACGTCCACCATGAGATTTGTGTTTTCTGATTTTGAGATCCGAACCCGAGTTGGGGATCATACGGTTTCGGATTTTTATACTATCCAGACTGAGTTGGTGGCCATACGGTTGGATACATGGGGGACCCGATCATGTCCGAGGGGCAAGAAAGCCACATTATAGGCGGGGAGCCTAACGAGGATACTCGATTTCGGAGATAGAAATGAGTACGACAGATATCCAGGGGATACTGACCGGATATAGAGATGAGCATGGCAGATATCCGGGGGATACTGACCGGGGTTCGATTAGGCACGGCGGATATCCAGGGGATACCGACCGGGCCAGGGATATCGGGCGGCGATCATCTGTTGAGATGGTGTCGACGTATCTGCCTTTACGTGTCGATGCTGGACATAAGAGATTTCGGATTTCCATGTCGATGCTGAACATCTATATATATATATATATTGATATGATCATTATCATGAGGTACACAATTAGATATTATTTAGTGGATTCAACCAGGACTGATCCGGGGGACAGTACCTGCAAATATTTGTACAGCCATTCATATACAAAAAGGGATTCCAACACGAACTATAGATTCATGATTTCGACTCATATGACATTGAGATATTATACTTGGGATTGCATGATAGTTAGTATTGCACATATGCATAGCATATATTAAATTGGTACAGATTATGATAGGACTATACTTATGACCTAGGTATCGTCATGCATTTCGATTTCTACCTTTAGATGTACTTTTATTCACTGAGTTGGCAACTCATCCCCGTTGTGCCACAGTTTCTTGCAGGTTTTACCGCTTGGATTATCAGCGGCTTGGGTACACATTCTTTTCGGGAATTGATTGGTAAGTGGGTTATTATTGTATCATACTCACTCTTGATTATTCATCTATTCTTGTTTCTAGTGGAAACTCCATCAACTCAGAAGTAGTATATTATGGACTTAGAAGCGAGACTTAGAGTTTATGTGTAGTGATGGCGCACTCTTTGGAGTCGATTTCTGATTTAGACTATTGGTTGCTCCATCGTTTGAACGTGGAGACTAGCTTCCGTTAAGAGGCTTTTTTTTATGTTGTATCGGGTTTTACAAAAATTGTAAAGGAGGTGACGTCAAATTTCAAAACATCATAGATGTTTTTAAACATACTTAGTTAAATTCAAATGTTAATTTTAAACTGAGTCCATCTGATGACTATTTCAAACTTCACCTCCAATATTTTCAAAAAGGCTTTAGATTTCGGGTTTCAGCTTACTTGAATTGCGTCGATGTCTTTAGATGTCACGTGATTTGAGTGCCGGTCACGTGCCACATTTGGGTCGTGACAAAGTTGGTATCAGAGCGTTTGGTTTAACCTTTGTTCGAGTCTAGGTTGACTATATGGAGTCTGGGCATACATTTTGTTACCTGGGCTTGACCTTATAGGACTTAGACTTGACTTTGGGGGTCTTATACCCGAACTTTCGTTATATAGGATGACCTTTGTTGATGGAGTAGGTACTAAGTAGTGTGATGTACCGTACATATGTTCCGCGGCATATTTACGATATGATACTCCGCCTAAGATACCTTAGGAATTATATCTTGAGATCTTCTTTCTATTCATTCCGTTGATCTATCTTCGTCAATGCATGTTGATTGTTTCGATCACCATGTTTATGGGAGCCGGGAGGGCTGCAGTTGGAGATACGGTCAGAGCAGACTTGTCTGGGACAAGGACTGACCAGGATGACATTCCGGTGATATAAAGCCACCTCGTTTATTCATAATTGATCGAGTTCTAATAGTGGAGCGAGTTTCTTTAGGATCCGCACCAGATGGTAAAGTCATTGTTAGAGATCAGACAGACTTGAGACGTGATGTTTTCACCTCTCCGAAGATTATGGTGTTGTGTACTGTTCAGACAGCGGTACCAATCATTGCTGAGATTATCGAGACGTTACTCCCAGAATTCATGAAGTTAATGATGGACGATGTTACCGTATAAATGGATCAGCAGGATTCATAGCCGTTCAGATGTGGGATGGTTAGGACTTTTAATCTATAGCGGCGCTCCATTATGAGATAGGTAAAATGGGATTGCTTCTTCCGACAGATCTTGCTCAGACCAGATGCAAGTCGTTCAAGAAGGAGATCATGCAGTAAATTTTCATCCGACGGATTGGGACGAGCTTTCGAATGTGAGATTAGCCAGAGTCTTCTACAGAGTATCGGAGATGACGGATTCTTGTTTCTGAGTTTGGCAGGAGATTGGTACTAAGTTTCAGTGGGCAGTTGTTCTACACAGTAGATATTGAAGATTTGATGACGCGTGCAACTACACTTTTGGGAGGAAATCAAAACAGGAATGACAATGGTTATGAAAGGGAAAGCAGGTCAGGAAATGAGTGCTAGTTTCGAGCAGGCTGGATAAATGATTTTAGCAAAAGACTTGATGGATTATCTTTCAGGAATTTATAATAATTAACATTAGAATGGGATTAGTTGTTAGCACACAAGCCGAGGACAGAGATTCCGTTATCAACATGTTACTTTATAAAAGACTGGACTACTGGTCAAGAAGGTGTGAAGGAATGTATCCGCAATAAGACGAATGGTGTCGTTGTTCCTCACCAGACGATCGCATCAAGAAGCCATGATATTAGAGAGCTGCAAGAAGAACCAGAATTCTGAGACAGAAGACGTTAGAACTGTAAGTCCATGCTACCTCTCTCGGTACTTTCGGGCATGCGGAATTTGGTGAAAAACAATTTTCTAGAGGCGGTAACATGGACTCAAAACCGGATCTTTGTTAAACATCTAACTAACAACCTAACTAGGAGTCGTTAGTTACTCGGTTAGGGGGTTATACCTTTCATTCTTGAACTCCTTCGTCTTTGACTCTCGATGGTTGTCCGGATCGGCTTTACCCCGTCGTCTCCTTGCGCCGAAGATCGATCCACCTGAAAGCTTCTGCCTTTGGCTTTTTCTTCGATCTTTGAAGAAACTAGTTCACTCGGTTTGCTAAACCTTGTGAACTAGAGTGAGTAGAGGAGAGTGTGTTGGGATTTTCTCTATGGTTCTTGGTTCTCAACACATGAGACAAGTGAACAATAAACTAAAGAGAGGGAGAGCAAGAGGAAGAAGATGAGAGCTCAAGAACACAAGAGAGAGAAAGGAAATCAAAGAATGAGCAAGACTTTTCTCTCTTGGCTCTCATAATCCAAAGCCATCATCATAAAAAATAGCAATCAAGTATTATGTGATGGTTTAAGCTACAATAGCCATATCATTTCATGCACTCATTTTTCACAAGAGAAACAAGCAAGTAAAAAGTCTTTGCCATGAAATGATAGCCATTGTCATCATGATGGTCAACTAGTCCAACCTAGTCAATCGGTCAACAAAGTCAACAAGTCAACAAAGTCAACCCCTTAACAACCATGTCACCATAATACTTAATTAATATTATTGTTAATTACATATCATATTCTCATTAGGGTTGAGCAAAAAGTCAATAGTCAACAGTCAACAGTCAACAACCCTAATGAGAATCCTCTGCCTCTGTCTCCCCGTCAACTGTGCATACACACCCGCATCCGCGTTCCGAGGAACACGAATACATACTGGATAAAACCAATCCCAAAACGTACACTAGGATCTGGATTAAACCAAAGCCCGCTAGTGTTAACTGTCCGGACACTGTACGTGCATAAGTGCACGGATGTGACCGAACCCTGTCGCAAAACCATGCGACCTGTCGCAAAACCATGCGACCTCTACTCTTTTGCCTAAAGGAGAATAACTTTCTGTGTGGGACTCTAAAGACTCGACACTACGCTGGCACTGGGTTTAACCACAGACCGGAAGCGGCACTAGCTGTGCGTAACGGTCCCCAGGTAGATGCCGACAAGAAGACTGACGAGGTGAAACCCAACTAAACTCCTACTGAGTCTGACTGTGATAGTCTCCGTAAAGTCCGATCTGTTCGTCTAATACATCGCATGGCGGGCCTAGGGGGCGGTAAACGTCAGTCCCCTAATAGCGGTACAAGTCGTGTCGGAGTGAACCCCAAAAAACCCTGAGATAACACTGGAAGCCTACCAGTATATCTCGATTGCCCTGGCCAGGGACTACTCGTGTAATGGCTCTCCTAGACACAGCGCGATGTCAACCCCCAATACCGGGAGAGACGAATCCTGTCTAACCGTCACTGCCTCCAAGTGCTTCGGGACTGTACCCAACTACTACCTGTTTGCACGACTCCTTTGAGCCGTGGTAGGGTAGTAATCAAAGTACAGTGGGAACACACTCGAGGCGAAGTGACAGTGTCAAGTCAGCGGACTAAGCTGTACTCATGTCACCTGGGAACTGATAACTGACGATAGGTATAATACAAACCGGTCAGTTCCCGACGAGTCCTGTCCAGTGTACTCGTAACTTAACGAGCACCAGCATACTATCTCCAGTACGACGTACTAACGGCTGTGGGACAGACCGTCTCCCACACTGGGATGAGAAGCGCATGCGCTAGTCTACTCCGGAGTATAGATGCCCTGTCTCGATAGTCCTGCGACTAAGGACCTGCATAAGGATGTGCTTATAGATTACCCAGCCCCCACTAGTGTGACTGCCATCACAAAGCTGGTAATCAAGCAAAAATCCTAAGGGCTCCACTAATGTGTATAGGTGATATACTAAAATAAACACATGTACACATTGATGTAGAAACAAACCAAGTAGCATACTACTATATTGAGCAAGATTGTTTATACAAGGTCAATATCCCAAGCTTCCATTAAGTAATATACAAACTAGTATGATACAGTAATGGCCTCTAGGGCAATACACTAACAATCTCCCACTTGCACTAAGGCCATGTACTGGCGTATCGAAGACCTATCATCTCGATCAGCCGCTCGAACTGAGTCTGGGGCAAGGCCTTGGTGAATGGATCTGCTGTGTTATCTTCTGAAGCGACCCTCCGCACCTCGATCTCCTGGCGATCCACGATCTTCCTGATCAGGTGATACCGCCTCAAGATGTGTCTGGATCTCTGATGGGACCTGGGTTCCTTCGCTAATGCTATAGCCCCGTCGTTGTCGCAATACAGAGGTATTGGATCAACAATGGACGGAACCACCTGAAGTTCTTTCAAGAACTTCCTCATCCAGACAGCTTCTTTTGCGGCATCAGATGCAGCGATGTATTCCGCTTCCATCGTCGAGTCTGCAACGGTTTCCTGTTTGGAACTCTTCCAACGCACCGCCCCTCCATTGAGGGTAAAGACAAAACCCGACATGGACTTGGAATCATCCTTGTCACTCTGGAAGCTGGAGTCAGCAAAGGCCTCGATCTGGAGGTCTTTTCCGCCATACACCAAGAACATCTCCTTAGTCCTTCTCAGGTACTTTAGAATGTTCTTTACCGCTATCCAGTGTTTCTCCCTAGGGTTTGACTGATACCGGCTTACTACACTCAGTGCATAAGCTACATCCGGTCTGGTACACAACATCGCATACATTATAGAGCCTACCGCAGAAGCGTAGGGTATAATAGACATGTGATCCCTTTCCAAAATCAGTCTTGGGAGACATCTCTTTGGAGAGGGTGATCCCGTGACAAGCCGGTAGATTACCGCGCTTGGAATCTTCTATACTGAATCTTTTCAGTATGGTGTCGATGTACCTGGACTGTGAAAGTCCTAATATCCTCTTGGATCTATCACGATGGATCCGGATCCCTAGAATGTATGAGGCATCACCCAGGTCTTTCATGGAGAACCTGTGTGACAAGAACCCCTTGACAGATTGTAGCATAGGAATGTCATATCCTATTAAGAGAATGTCATCCATATATAAAACGGGGAATACTGCAGTTCTCGCTACAAATCTACTATAGATACATGGTTCATCTGGATTTTTGATAAAGCCAAATTCCTTGACCGTCTCACCAAAACAGATGATCCAACTCCGCGATGCCTGCTTTAGTCCGTAAATGGACTTAAGCAACTTGCACACCTTTCCGCTGCTCCCACTCTGAATGAAACACTCTGGCTGGTTCATATAGACACACTCCTCTAAATTTCCATTTAGAAAAGCGGTCTTTACGTCCATCTGCCAAATCTCATAATCGTGGAAAGCAGCAATGGCAAGAAGGTTCCGAATGGATTTCAGCATAGCTACTGGAGAAAAGTTCTCGTCATAGTCCAAACCAGGTCTTTGACGAAAACCCTTTGCAACCAGTCTAGCTTTATAGGTCTCAACCTGTCCATCTACACCAATCTTCCTTTTGAAGATCCACTTGCATCCTACGGGTTTTACCCTATCTGGAGCAATGTCCAACGTCCATACTTTGTTGGTGTACATGGACTCCATTTCGGTCCGCATTGCATCCAGCCATTTTACCGAGTCGACGCTCTGAACGGCTTGCTGGAAGCTAGTAGGCTCATCATAATCTATGATGCAATCCTCTCTATCCCCGTCTATGAGAAAACCGTAGTATCTCTCGGACGGATGAGACTGCCTACTATTTCTGCGGAGTGGTGTAGGAATGTCCTGTTCTTTTGAACCCTCTGGTTCCACTAAGCTTTCAGTAATAGCTCGTGGTTCTGGAATTTCTTCCAGTTCTACTGTGCTCCCACTTATCTGGGTTTCCAAAAACTCAGTTTCCAAGAAGTAGGCATGACGAGAAACAAAAACCTTTTGTTCCTCTTCGCAGTAGAAGAAATATCCCTTGGAGTTCTTTGGATATCCCACGAACTTACACTGTACTGAGCGTGCCTCGAGCTTGTCCGCATGCTGCTTTTTAACAAAAGATGGACATCCCCATGTCTTAATGTGCTTAAGATGGGGTCTCTTCCCACACCACATCTCATATGGTGTAGTAGGCACAGTCTTAGTCGGAACTCGGTTCAAAAGGTATGCAGCTGATTCTAGCGCATACCCCCAGAATGATCGCAGTAACTCAGCGTTACTCATCATGGACCGTACCATATCCAATAGGGTTCGGTTTCGTCTCTTCGATACACCATTATGTTGCGGAGTGTATGGAGGAGTAAGCTGAGAGAGAATTCCGTTCTCTTTTAAATAGTCCAAGAACTCGGCACTCAAGTATTCACCACCTCGATCCGATCTTAGAATCTTGATACTTTTGCCAGTTTGTTTTTCTACTTCATTCTTATATTCCTGGAATTTTCCAAAGGCTTCGGACTTATGTTTCATTAAGAAGACATAACCGTACCTTGAAAAGTCATCCGTAAAAGTAATGAAGTAAGAATAACCGCTTCGCGCATGTGTAGACATTGGACCGCACACGTCGCTGTGTACGAGTCCGAAGAGCTCGCTCGCTCTTACTCCGTGTCCAGTGAACGGAGTCTTTGTCATCTTTCCTTTGAGACAGGATTGACAAGTGGCATACGATTGATACTCGAACGTATTCAAATATCCTTCTATATGTAACTTCGTCAACCTTTTCTCATTGATGTGACCTAGTCTACAATGCCATAAGAAAGTCTGATTTATTTCTGGAGACTTTCTTTTGTGTGTATTCTGGACATTGAAAATCTGTGGTTGGTTTAATACGTATATACCATTGCTCAATGTACCTGACCCAATCAGAACTTGATTAAGGTGAATGTTTACAACATTGCTTACAAATGCAAATTCATAACCTTCTTTTGAAACCAAAGATACAGAAATGATATTACAAGTTGCGTTGGGTACAAAAAAGCAATTACGCAAGACCAAAACATGTCCATCTGACATTCCCAGGTGATAGTCACCCACGGCCTTAGCATCCATGCTAGCCCCATTTGCAACTTTGAGGGTCATGTCACCTGCCTTCAAAACCCTACGGTTTCTCAACGCCTGCAAAGAATTACAGATATGAGATCCTGATCCGGTATCCAATACCCAGGAAGTAGAGTTTATTGAAAGACAGTTTTCAATAACATACACACCTGAAGCTGAAGCCGCAACCTGCTTCAATTCCTGTGTCCTGGCTTTCCAAGCCCTGCAATCATTCTTCTAGTGTCCCTTCTTATGACAATAGAAGCATCCTTCTTTGTCCACAAGCTGCCCCGCTTTTTTTGTTGCCTTTGCCTTTCCCTTCGTATCCACTTTACCAACACCGCCCTTTGGTTTGGCGGGGGCGTTCTTCTTCTTTCCCTTGGCTTTCGCCTTGGACCTAGAAGAGGAAGATCCTCCTACAAACAAAATGGATGTTTCCCTACCTTTCTGTAGGGTGCCCTCTGCACTCCTCAGCATGTTGAGGAGTTCTGAAAGTTCAACTTCTTTTTCTTGTAAGTTGAAGTTCAGGATAAACTGGGCGTAAGTGGAAGGAAGGGACTGGAGAATCAAGTCCGTATAGAGCTCGTTCTCTAACGTGGTCCCAAGTTCCGCGAGCTCCTCAATGAAGCCAATCATCTTAAGCACGTGTTCCGCTACCGATGATCCGATGGCCAACATTGCCGAAAATAACTTCTTCGACACTTCGTATCTTTTGATACGAGATTGCTCTCCATACAGTTCTTTTGTATGGAGAAATATGGATTCGAGGTCCATATTCTCGTGCCTCCTCTGATGTTCGTTGTCCATAGAGGCAAGTACGAGGCACTTGGCCTTCGCGCTATCAATCTCCCAAGTCTTATGGATTTCCTTATCCGCGACGCTGGAGGTGGGACCTAGGACAGGGGGAGCTTTGGTGGTAAGAAGATACCCCAGCTTTTCGTAAGTGATTGCCATTTTGACATTCCTGAGCCAATCTTTATAGTTTGGCCCTGTCAGTATGTTTTTATCTAGAAGTAACTTAAGTCCAGTCATGTCGATTGGTCGCTGCAATTAGGAGAGAGAAGAAACACTTAGCATGACGCTCTTGCAAGTTTAGAGTGGTTTTTAGTTTGTCTAAACAGGATGGCTCCCACTGTTTCTCGAATCCCTCCTCAAACCAAAAAGGAAGAATTAGTCATGATCAATCTCACCGTACAATACTTGCTTAACCGTTCGGCCAGGCTGGTGTCGGTACTTCGAGGGAGGTTTTCCAATGCTTTCGCGAAGTTCCTTAATTTAAGAACATCTTTTCCTTGGGGGCGTAGCCCCGATAACACCTTTCTAGACACCTACTAGGTTTATAGCATTGATCGTTAAGTGAGAAATTTCCCGAGGAGTAGCATATACTCACAGTAGGATCGAGATCCAAATATCATCGCGTGACGAAACTGAAGGAATCCTACCAGAATCATCACACTCCAAATGGTATGCAACACTAGCAAGTTTCAGTTCTTTTGAAACTCCCGATGTGGATTTTTTCCCCATGCTCTTATGACCTTGACTTTGGCCAACAAATCATAAGTCACATGTCAAGTTCTACCCGTCGTTCTCCAGGTTAATTTTGAATCCACCCGTACCTACCCTTGACTTTGGCTAACAAGGCAGTACGACTGTTCCAAACCAACACATCTATCTATGCTGCACATGAATACCCAATAGCTACCAATCACTATGCCTTGACTTTGGCCAACAAACATAGTTTGAATACTATTGACTATTCATTTGAAACGACGGAGGGCTACGAATGGTTTTGGCGAAAACGTGAACGTAGAGAACTTGATATAATCGATGGAACGAGATAGCTTTTAAAAGGAGTGGCTCTAATTCCGCATTTAAAAGTTGGTTTTGAAAAGAACCGAGTGGTTTTTCGAAAGTGTTCCAACGACTTTTACTTGGTTTATTTTCTTGCATTAGTTCTTTTAATGCGTGATATTCTTGCATTAGTTCTTCTAATGCGTCCCATCATTTAATCCAACCATTGCAGAAAACAACCAAAATATGACGTACGCTTATGCCATTCGCATTCGCCACGGGGCCCCGTCATTACCCGTTAGGTTACTTAACTAACGATAGAGCAGGGGCTGGGCTAGCGCGGCTGTAAAACATAAGCAACGCCTAAATAATATCATATATAGATATACATTGCAATGATAGCTATTTCAAATCACAGATGAACACATTGGATATACTAGGAACCCGCAATTCGTACGAGCCTGTAACGAAAAGCAGATTGCACGGTCGCGGTGAATAGCCAATACCCCACCCAAGACCCCTACGGGTGCGGCAAACTACCCGCCAAGTACCTGAATCGAAGCAACCTCCCTCATCCCCGTGAGTAGGCCACTCGGCACTTCGGCATACCCGGTAGTTTGTGCACCCCCTCCATAGGTCTATCCTAGGAGCAAAAACAGTAAAAAGAAATTATACAATGACGGCTACAACCCCGACCCGGTTGTGCGGCCATACAAATAATTATTACATCAATTTACAAATTTACATGAATTGAAAGAAAAGAAAAATCTCGTCTCACAACCCCCGGCTATTCACCCGCGACAATCCAATGAATTCATATACACAAACCAATAACATTACAGATCACAGATTTGTATAACTCCCACTAATCGACATATAGCGATTAGCAGACGTTCAATACAAATATCACATCACAGATAAAACCCGTCAGCTTAAGTCTTTAGAAGTTCGATCAAAAATACGGATTTTTAGGCACCAAACAAAAAAATATCATTCTGGAAAATCTGGGCTGAAAAGACATATTCCAAAAATCCCAAAACAACCCCAGAAATACACTGCACTAAATTTGGACCTCGGCCGAGTCAACTCGGCCGCGGAACCGCGGCGGGAGCGTGCTCCAGCCGCGTTTCCGCGGCTCTTTGATCGGTTCGTGGGACCAAATTTTGTGGTTATTCTATAAAAAGCCTGAGCCGATTTTTAAGATGAAATTTATCAATTTTTGAACAGAAAAAAAATCGGCAGAAACTTGACATATCGGGTTCGTTTCGTGACTTTTTCTTTAATCGATCTTCTAGTTACTTTGCTAACATGTTAGATAGAGTTTAACTAGGCTCTGATACCACTGTAAGTCCATGCTACCTCTCCCGGTACTTTCGGGCATGCGGAATTTGGTGAAAAACAATTTTCTAGAGGCGGTAACATGGACTCAAAACCGGATCTTTGTTAAACATCTAACTAACAACCTAACTAGGAGTCGTTAGTGACTCGGTTAGGGGGTTATACCTTTCTTTCTTGAACTCCTTCATCTTTGACTCTCGATGGTTGTCCGGATCGGCTTCACCCCGTCGTCTCCTTGCGCCGAAGATCGAACCACCTGAAAGCTTCTACCTTTGGCTTCTTCTTCGATCTTTGAAGAAACTAGTTCACTCGGTTTGCTAAACCTTGTGAACTAGAGTGAGTAGAGAAGAGTGTATTGGGATTTTCTCTATGGTTCTTGGTTCTCAACACATGAGACAAGTGAACCATAAACTAAAGAGAGGGAGAGCAAGAGGAAGAAGATGAGAGCTCAAGAACACAAGAGAGAGAAAGGAAATCAAAGAATGAGCAAGACTTTTCTCTCTTAGCTCTCATAATCCAAAGCCATCATCACAAAAAATAGCAATCAAGTATTATGTGATGGTTTAAGCTACAATAGCCAATCTGTTTGTCTAATACATCGCATGGCGGGCCTAGGGGGCGGTAAACGTCAGTCCCCTAATAGCGGTACAAGTCGTGTCGGAGTGAAGCCCAAAACACCCTGAGATAACACTGGAAGCCTACCAGTATATCTCGATTGCCCTGGCCAGGGACTACTCGTGTAATGGCTCTCCTAGACACAGCGCGATGTCAACCCCCAATACCGGGAGAGACGAATCCTGTCTAACCGTCACTGCCTCCAAGTGTTTCGGGACTGTACCCAACTACTACCTGTTTGCACGACTCCTTTGAGCCGTGGTAGGGTAGTAATTAAAGTACAGTGGGAACACACTCGAGGCGAAGTGACAGTGTCAAGTCAGCGGACTAAGCTGTACTCATGTCACCTGGGAACTGATAACTGACGATAGGTATAATACCAACCGGTCAGTTCCCGACGAGTCATGTCCAGTGTACTCGTAACCTAACGAGCACCCGCATACTATCTCCAGTACGACGTACTAACGGCTGTGGGACAGACCGTCTCCCACACTGGGATGAGAAGCGCATGTGCTAGTCTACTCCGGAGTATCGATGCCCTGTCTCGATAGTCCTGCGACTAGGGACCTGCATAAGGATGTGCTTATAGATTACCCAGCCCCCACTAGTGTGACTGCCATCACAACGCTGGTAATCAAGCAAAGATCCTAAGGGCTCCACTAATATGTATAGGTGATATACTAAAATAAACACATGTACACATTGAAGTAGAAACAAACCAAGTAGCATACTACTATATTGAGCAAGATTGTTTATACAAGGTGAATATCCCAAGCTTCCATTAAGTAATATACAAACTAGTATATGATGCAGTAATGGCCTCTAGGGCATATACACTAACAATAACGTGGCAGACGACAAGTAGTAATTCTTGCTATGCCAATCTCGGTGGTATAAAAACCTTTCGACGGTGAAGAGAATATGCTTCGATGTCCTTTGAGTTCGATTTACGTTTTTATAATCTAAAACTTTCATTTTAAAACGATGGAGAAAGGACAACTTGGTGTCCGTGAATTTGATATATGTATTTTAAGGATTTGAGGATCAATTTATGTTTTGTGCACACCAGGTGCACTTGATGAGATTTCTATGTACAGTAATTTCACTTTGACTTATGCTTTGTGCACACCAGGTGCACTTGTTGAGATTTTAGTGCGAGGTGACTGCACTCGATTGGAGTATTGTGTACACCGGATGAACTACACTGATTTTCCGTGCAGATCAGATGCATATGGTTTGGAATTTATATATATATTCTAAGTATACTTGGTTTGATTTCATGCACACTAGTTGACCGTTTTGATTTTGTGCACTCTGATGCATTTGATTTTTAGTTTTGTTCACTCTGATGCACTTGAGATTTAATTGTGCACCCTAATGCACTTGGATTTGATTTTTTTGCCCCCGATGCACTTGGTAATATTTTGCATTCTTTTCCCATGCATAGTGGATGCAGTGGATATCGTTTCATGCACGCCTGTTGCACTTAACGCAGTTTTGTTTTCATTCACACCATGATGTGTGGTTTGAGATTTCACGTAAACCCATTAGGGTTGATTTTGTTTTCATGCTTTGCACTTGACAAGATGTATTATAGATTTAAGTTATATAAAAGAATTTTCTCTTGGTCGTGTGCACCGATATTGCACTACGATTATGGCATTGATTGTGTACTTAGGATGCACAACGGTTTTCGTATTTGGCAAAAAAAAATTCATGAATGGAGTAATGTAAGTCCACGTTGCTCACCCCGGTTCTTACGGGGAGGCGGAAACGGCGAAAAACAATTTTGGCGCAAAGGCAACATGGACTAAAAGCCGGATCTTTGCTAAACTAGAAACTAGCAAACTACTAGAGGCTTTAACTACTATGCCGTAGAAATTATACCTCACAAACCGGTCCTTCGGGTCTTCTCTCCGCTGTCCGGCTCGTCCATCCACGCTCCGAGGGTCGATCTGGATCTTGGTCACCTCCACGGCCTTCTTGAGTCGAAGACGATCCACCCGAGAGATGTACACCGAGCTCCACCTCGAGCCGAGGCAACTAGGGCAACAAGATCGCTAGTCTTGAAGTCTTAGGTTATGTAGAGGAGGTTGATGGAAGTATTTGTCTATGTGGATTCTTTTTCTCTCAACACATGAGATCAAAAGAATATTTCAAGAGGAGGAGGATGAAGGAGATCAAGAAACCATGGAGCTCTCTTTCTTTCTTCTCACTTGCAAGAGAGAGAATGAGAAAAGAATAATGAAAATTATCAACCAAAGAAAAAAGGCACCATGGTTGCAATAATACTAAACAATATCATTACAAATCCTATCATGATAAAGTTGATGGCTACATTGACATGACTATTATCATAATCCAAAATGAAAAAGAAAACCAAAGAAGAGTGTAGACCTTTCATGAAGGTCAAGGTCAACTTTGGTCAACGAGTCAACAAAGTCAAGAGTGGTCAAGGTGGTCAAATGGTCAAAGCAATTAGCCATCATAAAATTATCACTGAAAAGATTAGTAAGTAATGTCTCCGGCTCATAATGGTTTTGAACCGAACGAATTTCAAAAACCCTAATGAGCCTGGCACATAGCGGTTTTGGCCGAACCAACTGCCAAAACCCTAATAGGGCACCTCCTCCTTTATCGCTCCTCAAAACTGTGCATACACACCTGCATCCGCATTCCGTAGAATGCGAATGCACAGAAGACAAAACAAATCCATCCGTGTAATACTAGGATCCGGCTTAAACCAAAGCCCACTAGTATTGCCTGCCCGAACAGCATACGCACACAAGTCCACGTAAGTGATCGCAGCCCTGCCGTAAAACCATACGGCCTTTACACGTTTCGCTCAGTGCAAGGAAACTCTCTGTGTGGGACTCTAAAGAATCGACACTACGCTGGCAGTGGGTTTAACCACAGACCGCAAGCGGCACTAGCTGTACGTAACGGTCCCCAGGTAGATGTCGATAAGAAGGCCGATGAGGTAAACCCATCCGAACTCCTACTGAGCCTGTATGTGACAATCTTCGTACAGTCCGGTCTGTTCGTCGGATACATCGCATGGTGGGCCTAGGGGGTGGTGAACGTCAGTCCCCCAATAGCGGTACAAGTCGTGTCGGAGTGAAGCCCAGAACACACTGAGATAACACTGGAAACCTACCAGTATATCTCGCTTGCCCTGGCTAGGGACTACTCGTGTAATGGCTCTCCTAGACACAGCGCGATGTCAACCCCCAATACCGGGAGAGACGAATCCTGTCTAACCGTCACTGCCTCCAAGTGCTTCGGGACTGCACCCAACTACTACCTGTTTGCACGACTCCTTTGAGCCATGGTAGGATAGTAATCTAAGTACAGTGGGAACACACTCGAGGCGAAGTGACAGTGTCAAGTCAGCGGACTAAGCTGTACTCATGTCACCTGAGAACTGATAACCGACGATATGTATAATACCAACCATCAGTTCCCGACGAGTCTTGTCCAGTGTACTCGTAACCTAACGAGCACCCGCATACTATCTCCATTACGACGTACTGATGGCTGTGGGACAGACCATCTCCCCTGCTGGGATGAGAAGCGCATACGCTAGTCTACTCCGGAGTATCAATGCCCTGTCTCGATAGTCCTACGACTAGGGACCTGTATAAGGATGTGCTTATAGATTACCCAGCCCCCACGAGTGTGACTGCCATCACAACGCTCGTAATCAAGAAAAGATCCTAAGGGCTCTACTAATATGTATAAGCGATATGCTAAAAGAAACACATGCACATATTGAAGTAGAAACAAACCAAGTAGCATACTACCATTTTAAGAAAGATTGTCTATTCAACTGTGAATATCCTAAGCTTCCATCAAGTAATATACAAACTAGTATAATACAGTAATGGCCTCTAGGGCATATAGACTAACAATCTCCCACTTGCACTAAGGCCATGTACTGGCGTATCGAAGACCTATCATCTCGATCAGCCGCTCGAACTGAGTCTGGGGTAGGGCCTTCATGAGTGGATCTGCAGTGTTATTCTCCAAAGCTACTCTCTTCACCTCGATCTCCTGGTGATCTACGATCTCCCTGATCAGGTGGTACCGTCTCAAAATATGCCTGGACTTCTGATGGGACCTGGGTTCCTTCGCTAAAGCTATAGCACCATTGTTGTCGCAATACAACGGTATTGGATCAACAATGGTAGGAACCACCTGAAGCTCCTTGAGGAACTTCTTCATCCTGACAGCTTCTTTTGCGGCATCGCAAGCAGCTATGTACTCCGCTTCCATAGTTGAGTCAGCAACGGTCTCCTGCTTAGAACTCTTCCAGCAAACCGCCCCTCCATTAAGGCTAAAGACATAACCTGACATGGACTTGGAGTCATCCTTGTCACTCTGGAAGCTGGAGTCAGCAAAGGCCTCGATCTGGAGGTCTTTTCCGCCATACACCAAGAACATCTCCTTAGTCCTTCTCAGGTACTTGAGAATGTTCTTTTCCGCTATCCAGTGTTTCTCACCTGGGTTTGACTGATACCGGCTTACAACGCTCAATGCGTATGCTACATCTGGTCTGGTACATAACATCACATACATTATAGAGCCTACCGCAGAAGCGTAGGGTATAGATGACATGCGAGCTCTTTCCAAATCAGTCTTGGGAGACATCTCTTTGGAGAGGGTGATTCCGTGACAAGCCGGTAGATTACCGCGCTTGGAATCTTCCATACTGAACCTTTTCAGTATGGTGTTGATGTATCTTGACTGTGAAAGTCCCAACATCCTCTTAGATCTATCACGGTAGATCTGGATCACCACAATGTAGTTGGCATCGCCCAGGTCCTTCATGGAGAACCTCTGTGACAAGAATTCTTTGACTGACTGTAGCATAGGAATATCATTTCCTATTAGGAGAATGTCATCCACGTACAAGACGAGGAATACCACAGTTCTCCCTACAATCTTACTGTAAATGCATGGTTCATCTGGGTTCTTGATAAAGTCGAATTCCTTGACAGTATCATCAAACCAGATGTTCCAACTCCGCGATGCTTGCTTCAGTCCATAGATGGACTTGAGCAACTTGCACACTTTACCGTTGCTCCCACTCTGAATGAATCTCTCCGGCTGATCCATAAAGACGCACTCTTCCAAATTTCCATTTAGGAAAGCCGTCTTTACGTCCATCTGCCAGATCTCATAATCGTGGAAGGCAGCAATGGCAAGGAGGATCCGAATGGATTTGAGCATAGCCAATGGAGAAAAGGTCTCGTCATAGTCCAAACCAGGTCTTTGACGAAAACCCTTTGCTACAAGTCTAGCTTTATAGGTTTCAACCTGCCCATCTACACCAATCTTCTTTCTGAAGATCCATTTGCAGCCTACGGGTTTTACCACTTCTGGAGCAAAGTCCAAAGTCCAAACTTTGTTGGTGTACATGGACTCCATCTCGGTCTGCATTGCATCCAGCCATTTTACCGAGTCACCGCTCTGAATGGCTTGCTGGAAGCTAGTAGGCTCACCATAATCCATAGTGCAATCCTCTCTATCCCCGTCTATGAGAAAACCGTAGTATCTCTCGGGCGGATGAGACTGCATACTACTCCTGCGGAGTGGCGCTGGGATGTCCGGTTCTCTTGAAACTTTTGGTTCTTCCAAGCTTTCAGTAATAGCTTGTGGTTCTGGAATTTCTTCCAGTTCTATTACGCTCCCACTTATCTGATTTTCTAAAAATTCAGTTTCCAAGAAGTGGGCATGCTGAGAAACAAAAACCTTTTGTTTCTCTGCGTAATAGAAAAAATACCCCCTGGAGTTCTTTGGGTATCCCACAAACTTACACAGTATTGAGCGTGTTAGTGTATACGCCCTAGAGGCTATTACTGTATCATACTAGTTTGTATATTAGTTAATGGAAGCTTGGGATATTCACAGTTGTATATACAATCTTGCTCGAAATGGTAGTATGCTACTTGGTTTGTCTCTGCTTTAATATGTGCATGTGTTTCTTTTAGCATATTGCTGATATACATATTAGTAGAGCCCTTAGGATCTTTGCTTGATTACAAGCGTTGTGATGGTGCTCACACTCGTGGGAGCTAGGTGATCTATAAGCACATCCTTATACAGGTCCCTAGTCGTTGGACTATCGAGACAGGGCATCGATACTCCGGAGTAGACTAGCGTATGCGCTTCTCATCCCAGTGTGGGAGACGGTCTGTCCCACAGCCGTCAGTACGTCGTACTGGAGATAGTATGCGGGTGCTCGTTAGGTTACGAGTACACTGGACAGGACTCGTCGGGAACTGTTGGTTGGTATTATACCTATCGTCAGTTATCAGTTCCAAGGTGACATGAGTACAGCTTAGTCCGCTGACTTGACACTGTCACTTCGCCTCGAGTGTGTTCCCACTGCACTTTGATTACTACCCTACCACGGCTCAAAGGAGTCATGCAAACAAGTAGTTTTTGGGTGCAGTCCCGAAGCACTTGGAGGCAGTGACGGTTAGACAGGATTCGTCTCTCCCGAAGCCGGATCCTAGTATATGATTTGGGATTGGTTTTTCTCATTGTATTCGTGTTCCTCGGTTCACGAATGCGGGTGCGTATGCACAGTTGCTCGAGACAGAGGGAGAGGACCTTGATTAGGGTTAATGGCTATTGTCATTTTATTAACCCTAATACTTATGTGTGTATTATAGTTAATTGATATTAGTTTAATAATTGTACATGGTTATGGTTGTTGACCATTTGACCTTATTGACTTGTTGACCTTGGTTGATACTTTGACCATCATCATTTCATTTGGAAGATGCTCTTTGATCCTTGCAATTTGCATTAAAAATGAAATGATAATGGTCATGTCTTGATTAAGCCATGACAATTATCTTACTAATTATCTAATTAAAATAATACACATATATTTGTGAGAATGGTTTATTCTATTCTCATTCTATCATATTCTTTCTCTCTCTTGTTCTTCCTCTCCCTCAAGCTCTCCCCTCTCATGTATTGAGAAACACTTGAGCTTGAGAAAAACCCTCTCTTGATCATCTCTACTCTCATCTAGGGTTCAAGGATTAGCACTTGTTGCACCCTAGTTACTTCTAGCTTGGAGTTGAAGCCAATGGTTGAGGCTTTCGGGTGGATCTTTCTTCGACGTGAGAAGACGACCAAGGTGACCTTCTTCCACCACTCCAAGGAGCAAGAAGAGAAGGACTTAAAGCCCAAGGTATAACCTTTCTAGCACTTAGCTAGTTTCTAGTTAGATTTAGCTTGTTTTTGTTTAGCAAAGATCCTTCAAAGTCTAGTCCATGTTGCCTAAGTTCATAAAAATCCGATTTTTATTCCGTTTTCCGCCTCCCCGTAAGTACCGGGGTGGGCAACGTGGACTTACATTGGTATCAGAGCCTAACTAAACATAAACTAGCTAGGTAGTAGAGTGTATCGAAGTTCGAATCAAAAAAATCGAAAAACCAAGTTTTCGAAACCCTTAGTTTCTGTTAAAAATTTTTCTGGTCAAAACAAAATTTGTTATACTCTAAAAATCGTCTCAGGGTTTTTTAAAGAAAACCACCAAACCCGGTCCAGTGACTCGACCAAAGAGCCGCGGTTCCGCGGCAATAGCAAGCTATTGCCGCGCAACCGCGGCCAAGTTGGCTCTTCACTGGGTCGAGTTTGGTGCAGTGTATATCTGGCTTGGTTTTAGGATTTTTAAGATGGTTTATATGTTCCCAGGTTTTCCAGAATAGAAATTTGTTTTTGGGGGCCTATAAATCCGTATTTTTTTTTTCGAACTTCAATACACTTTGACTAAAAGGTTATATCTGTGATGTTTATATGTATTGAACGTCGGCTAATCGCTATAAGTCGATTAGTCGGGGTTATACATATCTGTGATCTGTGATTGATACTGGTATGTGTATATGAATGGGTTGGATTGTCGCGGGTGAATAGCCGGGGTGGATGTGAGATGAGTGTTGCTTTTGTTTCATTCATTGTAATATGTAAATTGATGTAATATTATTATTTGTATGGCCGCACAACCGGGTCGGGGTTGTAGCGGTCATTGTATAATTCTTTTTACTGTTTTTGCTCCTAGGATAGACCCATGGAGGGGTGCACAAACTACCGGGTATCTCGAAGTGCCGAGTGGCCTACTCACGGTGGTGAGGGAGGTTGCTTCGCTTCGGGTACTTGGCGGGTAGTTTGCCGCACCCATAGGGGTCTTGGGTGGGGTATTAGCTATTCACCGCGACCGTGTAATCCGCTTTTCATTGCAGGCTCGAACGGATTGCGGATTCCTAGTATATCCAATGTATTCATCTGTGATCTGTAATGTCTATCATTGCTATATATTTATTTATGATAACTATTTAGGCGTTGCTTATGTTTTACAGCCGCGCTAGCCCAGCCCCCGCTCTGTCGTTAGTTAAGTAACCTAACGGGTGATGACGGGGCCCCGCGGCGAATGCGAATGGCATAAGCGTACGTCATATTTTGGTTGTTTTCTGCAATGGTAGGATTAAATGATGGGATGCATTAAAAGAACTAATGCAAGAAAATAAACCAAGTAAAAGTCGATTGGAACACTTTGAAAACCACTCGGTTCTTTTCAAAACTAAACTTTTAAATGCGGAGCTTGAACCACTCCTTTTAAAAGCTATCTCGTTCCATCGATTAGATCAAGTTCACTACGTTCACGGTTTCGCCAAAACCATTCGTAGCCCTCCGTCATTCCACATGAATGGTCAAAAAGTATTCAAGCTATGTATTTTGGCCAAAGTCAAGGTATACTGATTGGTAGCTATTGGGTATTCATGTGCAGCATAGATAGATGCGTTGGTTTGGGACAGTCGTGCTGCCATTTTGGCCAAAGTCAAGGGTAGGTACGGGTGGGTCCAAATTAACCAGGAGAATGACGGGTAGAACTTGACATATGACTTATGATATTTTGGCCAAAGTCAAGGTCATAAGAGCATGGGGCAAAAAAATCCATATCGGGAGTTTCATAAGTACTGAAACTTGCTAGCGTTGCATACCATTTGGAGTGTGATGATTCTGGTAGGATTCCTTCGGTTTTATCACGCGATGATATTTGGATCCCGATCCTACTGTGAGTATATGCTACTCCTCGGGAAAACTCTCACTTAACGATCAATGCTATAAACTTAGTAGGTGTCTAGAAAGGTGTTAGCGGGGCTACGCCCACAGGGAAAAGAGGTTACTTAATTAAAGAACTTCGCGAAAGCGTTGGAAAACCTCCCTCAAAGTACCGACACTGGCCTGGCTGAACGGTTAAGCAAGTATTGTACGGTGAGAGTGATCCTGACTAATCCTTTCTTTACGGTTTGAGAAGGGATTCGAGAGATAGTGGGAGCCATCCAGTTTAGACAAACTAAAAACCACTCTAAACTTGCAAGAGCATCATGCTAAAGTGTTTCTTTTCTCTCTCCTAATTGCAGCGACCATTCAACATGACCGGACTTAAGTTATTACTAGATAAAAACATATTGACAGGGCCAAACTACAAAGATTGGCTCAGGAATGTCAAGATAGCAATCACTTACGACAAGTTGGGGTATGTCCTTACCACCAAAGCTCCCCCTGTCCCAGGTCCCACCTCCAGCGTCGCGGATAAGGAAATCCGCAAGACATGGGAGATTGATTGCGCGAAGGCCAAATGCCTCGTACTAGCCTCGATGGACAACGAACATCAGAGGAGGCATGAGAATATGGACCTAGAGTCCATATTTCTCCATACAAAAGAACTGTATGGAGAGCAGTCTCGTATCGCAAGATACGAAGTGTCGAAGAAGTTGTTTTCGGCAAGGTTGGCCGTCGGATCATCGGTAACGGAACACGTGCTTAAGATGATTGGCTACATTGAGGAGCTCGCGGACCTTGGGACCACGTTTGTAACATTTCCAAAATAATAAAATATTATTTTCGGGAATTTTTATAATTTAATATTATTATAATGAATATTTTAATATTCGGATATAATTAAATACAAATAAATGGGGAAAAATTTTGGAAAATTCTAAAATAAGGTATTTTATGGAATTATGCCATTTTAGAGTTTTTAAGATTAGTTATATGCTAATTTAGTGCTAATCGCGATTAAGAATCGCTTATTGGATTTTTAGCATTTTTGTGCAAAAATATGCACATATCATTTTCTACACTTGTGTTGCTTGTGCATTTCTACCATGGCTTTTCTTTTGGGTCTACTATTCAAGTGAGAAGAGTTTAGTGAAGAAAAGAAAAGAAAACGTAGTATGATGAGAGAGAGAAAGGGACCAAGTCAACCTTCACCTCTTTTGACCCATGCCCCCCCCATCATTTCCCTTCTCATTTTCTCTCCCTTCCCTTGTTGGAGCTGCTGCTGCTCTCTCTCCCTCTCTCACCCTCTTCACTAAAACCCTAGATCCACCATGAAAACAAAGCCAAAACCCCATTCCCACTTCACAAAACTTACTCCCAAGCTCACTAGCTACACATTGAACCTAGCAAGATTCGATTTGGAGGACCTTGAGCAACTCAAGAATTTTCTTGAGTTGCCAAAGGAGGTAATTTCTGCACCTATTAGAGTAGTATTTCATTTCCTTGTGCATCTATTCTAGTTTCATATCGATATTGTGTTGTTTGTGGACTTTAGAGAATTCAAGTTAGGGTTTAGGGTAAAACTGAAATCAAAGATGGAATTGAGGATTGTGGTGACCTTAGAATCCCTTGTGTGATGCTAATTTGGACCCGAACCTGAACTTGAAACAAGAATACGGAATTATGGAATCGATATCGGGGAAAACTGTAAATCTGGAAGTGTTTTGTGGAATCTGCTATTACCCCGAGACCCCAAAAATAAAACTGAGTTGACAGTGTGATGTGCAGGCACCAATGAACCACCACACCAAACCCTAGCCCCCAACTCCAAGGTGAGGCCGCCAATTATTATCTTCTGGCCGCAAATTGCGGCCAGAGAAGAAGGGAATTGCCTCGATTTTTGTGCCTGGCCCCATTTCCTATATTCTTGACCCTGGGTATATCTAGTTTTGACTGATTCCATCTAGGGTGAAATCTGGGTTGATTTTCCTATGTTGGTGCATGGTTTACGACTTGATTTAGCATGGATTTTGGTATTTGGTGATTCATTCCTGTCGGGTGGCGTTTGGACGTCAACAACAAGTGGATATTGAACGTGTTTACATGCGAGTCGATAGGTTTTTACCTATGCGGGTAGCGTGTGCTATTTTGGTTTCCGATGTGATTTTCATGTGCTTTAGCGTTGTGATATACTTATAGGTACCCTACGAGATGTGAGGCAAAGAAGATGAAGATGGCGACATCGGCACCGACACATGAGAAGCAAGGTGAGTAGATTATATCTACGGGGAGAAGTCGGGTGGATGGCGTATAGCACCCCCGCAGTCCGTGGTGATGTATACGAATACGTATACACACATATATTTATTATGTGTTGTTTAGGATTATTGATGGTAATAATGGATTATTGGTGATAAGGGTGTATTGGTTGAGTATAGTGCGAAACCCTAGAGTAGTGGTTGCACCCACACTCACACATACACACATACTTGCATACATTCTTTCATTATCTGTGCGCATATGATGGTGTGTATATCTACACATGGGTATGGGACTATGTGTTCATATACGAGTTTTGAGGATGATACGTGGGATTGAGATGAGTCGATGAGATTCGATTGAGGCCGTGAGATTTGGCGACATGACAGAGTTCGTATTGGAGATGTGATATGATGGTAGTGATGCCTGTCATGTGATGAGATATTGTGATATCGACTCAGATTTAGGTGGTTTCCATACCCCTCTCTATTGACTTGATTGTCGGGTTCGTAGTTCGCATAGTAGGCGTTAGGCTAGACCCGAGTCATACCTATTTCAAAACTAACGAATCGGGGATATTTTAAAGATAGGAAAAAAGGGTTTACACGGATATTTTCAAAAGGCGCATCTTTTCTTAAAACACCGTAACCCTTATTTTACCAAAAGCCCTGATTCGTCTTTTTTCAAAAGGCAAGGTTGCATGATATATCTATTGAGGCAGGTTCTCTACTGTTGCGTTGAATACTCGATTCCGCACATTCTTGCTGTTTGCATTGCATCGCTTATATTGTTGATATATTTCAGTCATGCTGCTAGAACACCAGCACAATTATCGATGATGCGTATGTTCCACGTACACTTGTTTGCCGGCTCACACACTTCATCATCGATAATTGCCATGTCACTACACTGTAGTACTGTTGCATTCAGGATATGACCCTTGCACGACATATTGATATGCTTACATTTCCGCTATATGTCGCATACTTGTTGTTTTCTGAATATACGCATTGAGATATGCTGTTTCCATGATATTTCTGGTTTTGGGAACCGTGGGTGTTTCAAAGAGGATATGTAATTGTTTTAAAAACCCGGTTACCCGTGATATGATATTTCAGTGCGTCCACCATGTGTTTTCTCGGTGCTGAGAGCGACATGTGAAACCCGATTCGAGGAGGCGGATGAGGCCGATTGCGGGTACATGGTGGACCCGGTATGGTTCCCCGGGGCAAGAAATGTTTTTCGTGGAGTAGACGATGAGCCTGGCAGGGTGGCGAGTACCTACCGATGATTGGTTGGACCTGGCAGTTATCCGGAGGATACTGACCAGAGTCGATAGATGGATATGGGCGTACTGCCGGGGCCGAGGGAAGATACCGCAGACAAAGCCCGTGGGCCGATCCGGACTGACGGAGCCCGATATATGAGGATTAACGTGCCGATGCTGGGCACAGTTTTCATGATGTTTTCGAGTGCCGATGCTGGGCACTCCGGTTCCATGATTTTGACGTGTCACGAGGGACACAGGTGGTTTATATCCTCATATTTCCATGCATATGCTGATGATATTTACATGCATGATGGTTATTGTCATTGGGTGACGAGTGGACGGGATCCATGTACATGCAGATTGATTTCATTGATGGTACCTCATATTTATGACATGCTATTACCTAAGGCACTGGCACGAGCACTTGGTACTACACTCATGTATATAGATTTCATTGCCAGTATAGCATGCTTCATATTTATTCATATTGAGGTTTATTTATATCTGATCGTATTGACCTAGGATGGGTCATGCATTCGATCTCTGCTTGTAGATATTTTTCTATTCACGAGTTGGCAACTCACCCCCCTTGTGCCACAGTCCTTGCAGGTTTTTGCCGTACAAATTCCATAGCGGCATTTTTGGCACACTGCTTCCATATGAGTGACTTGCGTTGGTAGGTGGGTTATTTTGTATCAGAACCGCCATTGTTCCTGTATTATTTATTGTATCTAGAAATTCCATCAACCAAAACTTGTATATTGTTTCAGACTTAGAAAACAGTGTTGTATTATTTCGACCTTAGAGTCGCGCTTGTAGTATTACGGTTTTCTGGCTGTTTTGAGTTTCTTTTTGGGTTTTGATCCTCGCCCTTTGGCGTTGTATATTATTATTGCTTGCGTGGTGGTGACCGTCGATTGACGAAGAGCTAGCTCCCGCTTGGGGATGCCTTTTATCATTTCTTATATTATTCTTGTTGTACCCCGTTCGGGGCCAGTTTTTACAAAGGAAACTCTGCCGAAATTTTCAGGAAAGGTTACACATTTTAAAAATACACATTCGGCTTAGTTATTTAAAAACTTTGATTTTCGAAACATGATTTCTTTACTTTTCAAAACCAGTTTTCCCTATTTACTCTTTAAATAGTTTTAGATTTCTGGGCTTTTGGCTTACTTGGATCAGATGGGGTCCTATAGACTTCATATGGTTCAAGGGCCAGTCACGTGTTCTTTCGGGTCGTGACAAAGTTGGTATCAGAGCGCTAGGTTGACCTTGGTTCGAGTCTAAGTTTGACTATGGGGAGCCTAGGGCGTCAATATATATGGAACTTAGGCTTGACCTTACGGAACTTAGACTTAGTCGAGGGGGTATTAGACCCGAACTTTCGCCGTATAGGATCACCCTTGGTTGATGGAATAGGTGACTAAAGTAGAGTGACGTACCGTGGGTATGTTCCGCGGCATACTTACGACACGCCACTCCGCTTAAGAAACCTTAGGATGTACATTTCCTTGCACCGTATTATATTCCTTCCTATGATCTATCTTCATCGATACTGGTTATGGTTTTGCTGCCATGATTGCACGGGCAGAGTGAGCTACGGCTCGAGTTGCGTCAGCATGAGCTCGTCGTGGACGAGGGATGACCGGGGCATGATTCCAGAGACATACGGTTGCATTGAGGCTTCGTATTTTGTGTTTCCGCACTATGAGCATTTGACAGATCGCTGTTGCGAGATTTTTCGGATGTACCGGTCGGTACCAGAGGATTGAGCCACTGATAGAGGCCAGCCAGGATGTGATGACCGTTGGTATATCGCTTATTCATGATGGTTGAGGCGCTGCTTAGCGTACCGACGAATGAGCCAGTTGCTGCTGCGAATGATGAGATATCGCCCAGATGATTGGAGCTACTGCAGCATGAGCATATTCTTAGAGATATGATAGTGAGTCGCTAGTCACCGAGGATTAATGACTAGGACATGTGGTTCGTTCGCTTACCCCGATGCGAGGCCATCAGATAGATTGATTCCAGCTAGAGGCGACTTCACGCAGATTCGTTGAGAGTCGATTGAGACGATCGAATGTCAGGAACCCATTTTCCAAGTTTAAAGTATTCGGAAAGACATGCAAGCGATTCTATGGACCCTCTAGAAGAATGAAACCCTAACTCGACTTAATGACCGTGTGAAAGCCTTTGAACCTTAGGGTTTGCGGCAGTTCCTCGGCACCATTAGTGAGGCTTGGGTTTGCCCTTCTACGGCTGGACCACCGATGCTGTGGTATGTACTCGATACTATTAAACTGTACCCGAGATGTTGAGCTCTTGGGGGATTATGAGGTTTTGACGAGTCGATCGGACGATTAAACATCATTCGGATATCATGTGATGGGACACTGCTTGGGAGACTCCAAATACGAGCATAGCCGTTGGAGCACAGTCTGTGTAGCCACGATGAGATGAGTCCGAATCAGTCGATATTGGAGCAAGGTGGAGTAAAGAGTTTGCACAAGATTTCGACGAGATGACGTTTCACTCCACTGACATCAGAGATGTGATATGCACGCTGAGGACGTGTTCGGCTAGATATCTCCTACTGAGTGATGAAGATACTGAGTTCGTGATTTCGAGTCCGTGTTAGAGACTTCGGATGGACCGTAGCCGAAGACATTGCAGTGCGCAGATAAAGACGCGACGTCGAATGGTCGATGATACAGGCAAGCGGGACAAGAAGTTCGTGCGAGATGCAGATGAGCTGTCACTACACCCCGTTAAGATTAAAGGACGGATATGCATACAGAGGCGCAGGGATGCGACCAGCTTCCGAGGAGATGTTGTACTAAGGACGCAGATGTCCAGAGAGCGAGAAAAGATTACGCCAGAGTACCAGCCTCCTTACAGTTTGGCTTAGGCAAGATCAGAAGAGACCTTGAGTAGGATTCCTTCCAGTACACTGCTGCAATAAGAGTTGCACCCAGGATCGGATGTGTGATGGGTATTCAGAGGGCCAGAGGTCGGCGCCGGAGATGTGCTGCTTTACGAGCGGTCGTAAGGATTGACCGAGTGATGACCTGAAAAGTGCCAGAACGGCATCGTTCTTGTCAGCACACCTGACCGGGCCGATGAGCCGATGGATTGAGAGATTGGTAATCTATAGGAAAGATCAGGAACCAGAGGCAGAGGACGCCAGCCGCAAGCAAGAGGCAAGTAGATATCTTGCGCCGCTAGCATCGGATGTACCGGTACCTTCTCGACCCTGAAGAAGGATATACCGACGACGGTATTTATGATTTGTGATTTTGTGATTTGACTATCACGTATCCGTTGCTTTGGATTTCGGTATTTTGGGCGATCTATTCGCATGATTTAGTCTTGATGACTGAGTTCCATGATATTTGATTTTGTGCACCATGGTTGCACCTACTGGGTATTTATACCTTGCACATAGTTATTACTCTTGAGGTGTTGATTGTGATTTCATGCCGGTGATTTGATTTACGCTTCCAGCATAGTTTCATGTACTCTTAGTGTTTTGATTCGTGCACGCTGATGCACGCGGTTGTGAGTTTTTCCATCGCGGTACACCTGATTTGATTAAGCCGCGTTGTATGTTGTTTCGTGCCTTGGCTGCACCTGCTTATGACTTTATGGATTTCATACGGTTGATTTGATGTTGTGCATATGTTACGCACACGATTTGATTTTTGCACTCGGTATAGCTTATATGTGCTTGTAGTGCATTGATATGTGTTTTGTGCACGCAGTTGCGCACGTTTATGATTTTCTTTATATCTGGGTACACTTAGTGTTGCTGCTTACGCATTTGAGTTATTGCTGGTATTTGTGCATGGGATGCACCAGTTCTATACTTCGTGCGTTTGTCGCACCAGTTTTATGTTTCTTGCGTTTATCGCATCAGATTTATATATCATGCCTTTGTTGCACCGGAGTTATATTTTGTGCATTATGGTTGCACCTGACTTCGATTTGATGTCTTTCGATATATCGATTTTGATTCTGATATTGATGTGGATTCTTGCACTCCGTGCTTTTGACTGAACTTACGCATGTTTGGCGTTGCTATCGGATTTTTTGTTTCCGTGCATGTTGAGTGCGCAGGGTCTAGATTTTCATTCGTGCACGATGGATGCACCGATTTGGATTTTCGCGCATGTTGGGTGCATGTTTTGAGATACGATTTTGGGGCACACCAAATGCACTAAATCGAGATTCTTCGTGCATGTCAGATGCACCTGTTTTGGCTGTCAGGCACACACGTTGCCTATGACAGATGCTTCGTGCACACCCGTTGCACCTAGATGTTGTTTTGTGCACCTGTATGGCACATATATGGATTTTGATTTCCGTGCGCACCAGACGCACAGGGTGATGTTATGTGCATTTTTGGGATTTATTCCTTTTGGAGCAGTACATTTCTTTGATATTTGATATTCGTTTTGTACTGAGCAGGACTAGTCAGAGGACAATACCTGGATATATTTTGCATGCATTGATAGTTCGAAGGGATTTCCAAGGAGCGAGCTATAGTCTCGGTATATATATACCTACGTGTCCGATATGACACGGAACGTTTTAAACAAGGAAACCCTTCTAGATTGTTTTCAAAACGGCGGAACGTACCTATTAAACAAAGGATATATATATACGTATATAGTTACTTTCTTATGAAAAACGTCCGCCACTGGGCAGTGTTACGCGCATCGCACAGCAACTCAAAAGATTTGGCATGCATTTACATCAGCTATTCACATGTATAGACTGGATGTCTACACGTATAGTTCTGATCTATATCATATTGGTTTTGTATTGGATTTGACATTTGTGTCTTTACCATGACTCCAATGATTGCGGGATGCTTGATGGAGTGTTGCTTTTGAGTTATCTGCTCAGTACTCATGCGCATGCATTGCGCTATGATACGTTTTATGTATTGCTGATTTTGGAGCCCCGACGACTTGGAAATTGTATCGAAATGTTTTAGTATTTGGGGGTTTTAAATTTAAATTCGGGGACTGAATTTCTTTAAGGGGGGTAGATTGTAACATTTCCAAAATAATAAAATATTATTTTCGGGAATTTTTATAATTTAATATTATTTTAATGAATATTTTAATATTCGGATATAATTAAATACAAATAAATGGGGAAAAATTTTGGAAAATTCTAAAATAAGGTGTTTTATGGAATTATGCAATTTTAGAGTTTTGAAGATTAGTTATATGCTAATTTAGTGCTAATCGCGATTAAGAATCGCAAATTGGATTTTTAGCATTTTTGTACAAAAATGTGCACATATCATTTTCTACACTTGTGTTGCTTGTGCATTTCTACCATGGCTTTTCTTTTGGGTCTACTATTCAAGTGAGAAGAGTTTAGTGAAGAAAAGAAAAGAAAAAGTAGTATGATGAGAGAGAGAAAGGGACCAAGTCAACCTTCACCTCTTTTGACCCATGCCCCCCATCATTTCCCTTCTCATTTTCTCTCCCTCCCCTTGTTGGAGCTGCTGCTGCTCTCTCTCCCTCTCTCACCCTCTTCACTAAAACCCTAGATCCACCATGAAAACAAAGCCAAAACCCCATTCTCACTTCACAAAACTTACTCCCAAGCTCACTAGCTATACATTGAACCTAGCAAGATTCGATTTGGAGGACCTTGAGCAACTCAAGAATTTTCTTGAGTTGCCAAAGGAGGTAATTTCTGCACCTATTAGAGTAGTATTTCATTTCCTTGTGCATCTATTCTAGTTTCATATCGATATTGTGTTGTTTGTGGACTTTAGAGAATTCAAGTTAGGGTTTAGGGTAAAACTGAAATCAAAGATGGAATTGAGGATTGTGGTGACCTTAGAATCCCTTGTGTGATGCTAATTTGGACCCGAACCTGAACTTGAAACCAGAATACGGAATTATGGAATCGATATCGGGGAAAACTATAAATATGGAAGTGTTTTGTGGAATCTGCTATTACCCCGAGACCCCAAAAATAAAACTGAGTTGACAGTGAGATGTGCAGGCACCAATGAACCACCACACCAAACCCTAGCCCCCAACTCTAAGGTGAGGCCGCCAATTATTCCCTTCTGGCCGCAAATTGCGGCCAGAGCAGGAGGGAATTGCCTCGATTTTTGTGCATGGCCCCATTTCCTATATTCTTGACCCTGGGTATGTCTAGTTTGGACAGATTCCATCTAGGTGAAATCTGGGTTGATTTTCCTATGTTGGTGCATGGTTTACGACTTGATTTAGCATGGATTTTGGTATTTGGTGATTCATTCCTGTCGGGTGGCGTTTGGACGTCAACGACAAGTGGATATTGAACGTGTTTACATGCGAGTCGATAGGTTTTTACCTATGCGGGTAGCGTGTGCTATTTTGGTTTCCGATGTGATTTTCATGTGCTTTAGCGTTGTGATATACTTGTAGGTACCCTACGAGATGTGAGGCAAAGAAGATGAAGATGGCAACATCGGCACTGACACATGAGAAGCAAGGTGAGTAGATTATATCTACGGGGAGAAGTCGGGTGGATGGCGTATAGCACCCCCGCAGTCCGTGGTGATGTATACGAATACGTATACACACATATATTTATTATGTGTTGTTTAGGATTATTGATGGTAATAATGGATTATTGGTGATAAGGGTGTATTGGTTGAGTATAGTGCGAAACCCTAGAGTAGTGGTTGCACCCACACTCACACATACACACATACTTAGATACATTCTTTCATTATCTATGCGCATATGATGGTGTGTATATCTACACATGGGTATGGGACTATGTGTTCATATACGAGTTTTGAGGATGATACGTGGGATTGAGATGAGTCGATGAGATTCGATTGAGGCCGTGAGATTTGGCGACATGACAGAGTTCGTATTGGAGATGTGATATGATGGTAGTGATGCCTGTCATGTGATGAGATATTGTGATATCGACTCAGATTTAGGTGGTTTCCATACCCCTCTTTATTGACTTGATTGTCGGGTTCGTAGTTCGCATAGTAGGCATTAGGCTAGACCCGAGTCATACCTATTTCAAAACTAACGAATCGGGGATATTTTAAAGATAGGCAAAAAGGGTTTACACGGATATTTTCAAAAGGCGCATCTTTTCTTAAAAAACCGTAGCCCTTATTTTACCAAAACCCCTGATTCGTCTTTTTTCAAAAGGCAAGGTTGCATGATATATCTATTGAGGCAGTTTCTCTACTGTTGCGTTGATTACTCGATTCCGCACATTCATGCTGTTTGCATTGCATCTCTTATATTGTTGATATATTTCAGTCATGCTGCTAGAACACCAGCACAATTATCGATGATGCGTATGTTCCACGTACACTTGTTTGCCGGCTCACACACTTCATCATCGATAATTGCCATGTCACTACACTGTAGTACTGTTGCATTCAGGATATGACCCTTGCACGGCATATTGATATGCTTACCTTTCCGCTATATGTCGCATACATGCTGTTTTCTGATTATACGCATTGAGATATGCTGTTTCCATGATGTTTCTGGTTTTGGGAACCGTGGGTGTTTCAAAGAGGATATGTAATTGTTTTAAAAACCCGGTTACCCGTGATATGATATTTCAGTGCGTCCACCATGTGTTTTCTCGGTGCTGAGAGCGACATGTGAAACCCGATTCGAGGAGGCGGATGAGGCCGATTGCGGGTACATGGTGGACCCGGTATGGTTCCCCGGGGCAAGAAATGTTTTTCGTGGAGTAGACGATGAGCCTGGCAGGGTGGCGAGTACCTACCGGTGATTGGTTGGACCTGGCAGTTATCCGGAGGATACTGACCAGAGTCGATAGATGGATATGGGCGTACTGCCGGGGCCGAGGGCCGATACCGCAGACAGAGCCCGTGGGTCGATCCGGACTGACGGAGCCCGATATATGAGGATTTACGTGCCGATGTTGGGCACAGTTTTCATTATGTTTTCGAGTGCCGATGCTGGGCACTCCGGTTCCATGATTTTGACGTGTCGCGAAGGACACGGGTGGTTTATATCCTCATATTTCCATGCATATGCTGATGATATTTACATGCATGATGGTTATTGTCATTGGGTGACGAGTGGACGGGATCCACGTACATGCAGATCGATTTCATTGATGGTACCTCATATTTATGACATGCTATTACCTGAGGCACTGGCACGAGCACTTGGTACTACACTCATGTATATAGATTTCATTGCCAGTATAGCATGCTTAAGATTTATTCATATTGAGGTTTATTTATATCTGATCGTATTGACCTAGGATGGGTCATGCCTTCGATCTATGCTTGTAGATATTTTTGTAAACCTACGTTAGCGCCCCGGCCGTCTACAGACGCCAAAAGCGGAACAAAAACTTTTTAACTGGCGCTATCGTATACTTTAACCCGGATCTGCCATTATTGCTAAACTAACAAACTGTAAAGAGTGTAGAAAGGTTATACCGAATGATCCGAGTCCTTCGTTCTTTAACCATCATCCCACGCTCCGTTGCGGCTGTTCCGATCTCGTCGATCTCCAATCTGCTTGTCCAGGTGGCACCACATCACTGATTCTTTAAACGGGCTCCCGCCTCTGACTTGAGGCAACTCGGTCGTCAAGTTTGCTAGAAGAGACGACCAAGAATGATGTAGAGAATGAGTAGATGACTTTGTCTCACTTCGTCCAAGTCCGTGGACGATCGGTTAATGAAGTTGCCATTTTATCGGGTGATGGAAATGAAAGAGGCAATGAAATTTCCATGCACCCTAAACCATAGTCTTTTCTCTCAAGAATGAAATTAATCTCTCCTTCTCTCACTCAAGGGGGCCGGCCACTATAAAGAGAAGGAGGAGGGTGAGTGTAGGAGGAGGGGAAGGTAACCATAAGAGGATGAAGCTTATCTTGATCATTAAAGAAAACAATGAGTCACTAAGATACAATGAATCTAATAACCTAGTCACCATAAGCATTAATTGAACCATTAAAGCAACCATGAGTCACTAAACACCTCACCATTTCTAGAACCTACTAGAAGCATAACTCACCCTCATCCAAGAAAAGATAAATCCGTCTTTAACCAAATGTTAAAAGACGGCTGATAGAAAACTGGAAACTGGCAACTTCCAAAAGTGATCCTGAAACGACTTTCAGGATAACCCCGTAACTATATAAATATACCCGCATTTGTATTACGACCGAATACAAATGCAACTGAGACAAAGATATTATACCTACTCAATATAATACTCGGATCCGGCTTAAACCAAAGTCGACCAGTATCATCTGCCCGAAAACTGACACGTGCGTAAACGCACGTGCATTTTCCGAACCCTGCCATAAAACCATACGGCCTCTACAACGTTTCGCCCGAACTTGGAAAACTGTCTGTGGGGGACTCTAATGACTCGTCAGTACCCTGGCAGTGGGTTTAACCACAAACCGTCAGCGGCACTAGCTATGCGTAACGGCTGCCCATGGACTGACCTCAAGGGAGGCCGATGAGCGAACTCAAGGGAGGCCGATGAGCGAACTCATCCGGAAACCGTACTGAGCCTAACAGTGACAATGTATATACAGTCCGGTCCGTTCGTCAATGAGTATCGCATATCCGCCTAGGGGGCTAGTAACGTCAGACCCCCAATAGCAGTATAAGTCGTGTCGGAGTGTAGCCCAATAACACCCTGAGATACTACTGGAGTACCTACCAGTACATCTCCTGCCATGGCCATGGACTATGTGTAATGGCTCTCCTAGACACAGCACGACCTCGCCCCCAATACCGGGAGAGACGAATCCCCTGCCGATCCGCTCACGTGCCTCCATATGGCTCGGGACTGTACCCAAAAGCTACCTGTTTGCACGACTCCTTTGAGCCGTGGTAGGGTAGAAATCAAAGCACAGTGGGAACTCACACGAGACAAATGACGACCTCAGGTCGATGAACTAACCTGTACACATGTCACCAGGGAACTGCTATCTGACGATAGGTATAGTACTAACTAGCAGATTCCCGGCGAGTCCTGTCCGGTGTACTCATAACCCAATGAGCACCTGTATACATCTTAGGTGATCCAACTGACACCAGTGGCTTGTGAGACCGGCCACCGCCCCTCGTCGGGGTTTCGACTGTACACACTAGTCTACTCCGGAGTATCGATGCCCTGTCTCGAAACTCCCACGACTAGGGACCACAATTAAGGATATGCATATAAACTACCCAACTCTCACGTATATGATCGCCATCATACTGTTGGTAGTAAAGCAAGATCCTAAGGGCTCTATCAAAGTGTAACATGCAATCAGTCACCTGAACATGTACACGACTGATAATGGCAAACCAGATAGCATATTATCATCTCGAGTAAGACTGTTCTACCGGGATAGGTCCTCCGCAATCATTGCAATCACGTACCTGCGATCCAATAATTGACTATGAGGGCACTATCTCCAACAATCTCCCACTTGCACTCAAGGCTAATTATTGCGATGTCGACTACTCACAGCCCGTGTGAAACCGAACATCCAACTTCTCTACTAATCAGTTTCACAAAGCCCGTTTGTAAAACTATTGTGTTCGAGAAATAGCCTCAGTGAGTGGATCTGCCTAGATGTTTCTTTCTATATCTCTCTAAAACTCAAGTTCGCGGAGAAAGCCATCTCCCGAATCGAGTAATACCTGTCTTAGAATATGTCTGGATATCTGATGGGACCTAGTTCATAAATGAACTCCAAATCCAAACTTCTTAGACTGTATCGATCACTGAACCTAATCAGTATCCAGCACCATGCCACCCACAGTATCCTCTTGGACCACCTGTCCATAATACTGTCCCTCTTCGTCAGAGGGAAAAACTATAACTCTGACAATCACTCTGTCATCCATGTCACCTTTGAAGCCTGGAATGATAATCGTCTCCCGAAGAAGACTGCCGTCATCAAATCCGTAGAACATGTACTTATGTTCTAATACTGCTTCCTTATGATTCTCCAGGATTGGATTAATACAAACTTATTGCATCTAGTGCAAAAACAACATCTGGTGTGGTACTTGACTTCTCATGATTGACTCAATTGTCTAAGCAAGTGATCTGCCAATCATGCCCATCCCTCTCCCCTTTAGTCTGTAAGACATCTTTAGAGAGGGTGACTCCATCACCTGCAGGTACACTACCATGCTAGGAGTCAACTATTCTAAAAACCATTAGAATATCTGTCAAAGTACCCACATTGGAAAACTACCCAATTCCAGATCTAAAACCATAGATCTAGAAACCAGAATGTCAAATATTATATCCATATCCTGTCTGGAGAAACAACTGTGTGACGACCAAAGTACAACCGATCGTAGTATAGGAATTTTACTTCCTACTCTGTGTATGTCATCCATATACCATGACATCACACCCTACTACCTTCTTAACAGATCCATCCCCTATTCTGATTGAAGTCAAACCCATGACTGTCACATCAAAACTAGATGATCTATCTCCGCTATAACTGCTCTAGTCTATAAATAGACATAAGCTACTTGCCCACCATGCTTCCGCTGCTCCCACTGACTACGACAACCCTCCTACCGGGTCTCATAACCTGGAACAACAGTAGTGTCAAGTCTGGGTAGATAAGAACCTCCCTGTCACCGTCCTTGAGGCTACCGAAGTACCTCTCGGGTGTCTGAGGTTACCCACCATATCTGCGGAGTGGCTATTGGAATGTCAAACCTGATTGAATATATAGGTCCTATTAAATTTTCCGTAATCGTTCACGGTTCTGGAATCACTTCCAGTTCTACCATACTCACACTACTGTTTTCTGAAAAAATCCATTTTACTAAAACTGTGGCGAGTCAAGAACAATATCACTATTGATCTTCCAAATGGTAGAATATCAACCCTTGTCATAGCTAGGGTCAACCCACAAACAGCCATTACAGAAACGTGCCCTGAGTTATCCAGAGTCTGGTTTTAAGCATAAGCTGGACAACTCCCCGTACCTTAATATCTTTTAAGGTACGAACTATTCTATATCCAATATAGAAACTTTGGCACTTATTTAATTGGAACCATATTCAAATCATGCAGCTGTCTCCAGTGCATATCACTTTAATGGAAAGAGGCTAATCAGCATTACTCAACTTAGGAATCCATCCAATTATGAGTAACCTGAAAGAGAAACACGTTTCTCAAAACCATCACTATCATCTGAATACCAATCACAAGAATCTACATCTTCAATCTCTTTGAAGAATCCCGATACTTGTGATACCTGGATCTCTACTTTATTCTTATACCCACAACTTCTCAAAACTTAGACCTTGTATTTCTACGAAACACTTGTCTAAATACTAGAGAAGTGATAAGTAAACAGAACATAGTACGAGGACCTACCCCTTTGTCCTGATGGACACTTGGACAACATACAATACTCTGTATAAGTCCGCTGAGTTAAACAACTCAAAATCTGTGCGTCGTAGGTTGAAAACTGTACCCTGGCGATTTCCTCAAATATCACCAATTACAACGAATTCCGATATAATGAGGATAATCACCTAATTCCCAATAACTTACTCCCACTCATTATCTGTAAAACCATACAGATATGAGAATGAAACCTGGTAAATACATACCCTTGGAGTAAGTATCTAATCGGGAAAACAGTTTTCTTTTAACAATGCACTGAAACATGAAAATGTTTCGTAGGGGTATCCTGGTATTCATAGTAATGCCTCTTCCATAATCCAATTCATGACTTCAACCGTATATTTTATTGCCATCTCTCCAAATCCCTTTATTTGTCTTTAGTCGTTACCTTCTGTACACCATTGTTAGGCTAAATGGTTTTCTTCCTTCCCTACCGTTCGGCACCAGCCTATGGTTTGGAAGAAGACTATCCAGTAAGCATAATAGGTGTACCCTCCTAAACCAAGGAGTACTCGCATCTTGAGAGAAGGTGATGATAAAAGACAACTGAATAATACCTTATTCTTTTAAAGGTGAAATAGGAGTGGCGATGAAGTACGCGGTTTTGGTCGTGAATGATTTCAGTCGCAATTTACTTTGCCCTCTTTCTAATCCCTTTTATTTGTCTTTACATATTACCTTCTGCACACCCTACTTAGGCTAATTTGTTTTCTTCATTCCCTACCTTTCGGCACCTGCCTATGGTTTGGAAGAAGACTATCCAATATGCGTAATAGGTGTACTCTCCTAAACCAAGGAGCCCTCGCAACCTGAGAGAAGGTGATAATAAAAGACAACTGAATAAACCAATTCTATTTCTCCTGAACCTGGATCCATCCTCGAAGAAGTACCTTCGAGTTCGTATATAACCATACGATGGATCTATCCAATGGAAGTGGATGTCCGTAGTAAAACGGGTGTTCCGAGAAATGCAAAGGGTAGAAGAAGGAGTGGCAATGACTTATGCAACATAGACAATCCAAAAGCCAGTATTTTAAGAAGGTTCGGTCAACCTGGTCACTGAGTCATAGTCTAGGGTCGGTCAAAGGTCGCTGCCAAAGAGAGAGAGAAAAGAAATACTCTGCGTGCACTCTAACCTAGATCAGAATGGTTATCACTTTATCTAATCCGGAAACCTCCCACTGTCCTGTCAAACTCTCCTCCAAACCTAAAGAAGAATCAATCGGGATCACCCGAAGAGTAAACCAACTCATCAGTGGGAATCGGGATCCAACTCTTATCGCATGATAACGTGATGGAATGCATCCACGTTACTCATACTCCAGAAGGTATGCGCATACTTGGCAAGTTTCAGTTTCTTTAGAAACTCCCGATATGATTTTTGCCCCATGCTCTTATGACCTTGGCGTATGTCAACAAATCATAAGTCACATGTCAAGTTCTGCCCGTCATTATCTTGTTAATTTGAACCCACCCGTACATACCCTTGACGTATGCCAACAAGGTAATACGACTGTCCCAAACCAACTCATCTATCTATGCAACAAATGAATACCCAGCAGCTACCAAACACTATGCCTTGACGTATGCCAACAAACATAGCTTGAATACTACTGACCATCCATAAGAAACGACAGAGGGCTACGACTGGTTTTTGGCGAAAAACCTTTAGCGTAGTGAACTTGATCTCGTTGAAGGAACCTGATAGCTTTTTAAAATATAGTGGCGAAAACATTTGCTAAAGAGGTCACTCCCGGTGAAGGGATCTCGGCTCTTTCCTCGTGGAATGAGGTGCAGGATATTCCACTGAATACCGCTATGCAAAGCAACATGTAATCGACTATAGTGAAGTTATTACCCTGACGCAAACTTCTGCCCAAGGGGTCAGTCCCGGTGAAGGGATATCGGCCCTTGCCCCGTCGAATGAGGTGCAGGATATTCCACTGAATACCGCTATGCAAAACAAAAGGAAACGTCTTTGTAATAACACATTTTAAATTGTTCCAACAACATCAAACAGGTTTGTTTTACTTTGCATTGATCAGAATCAACGCAGTCCCATCAATCAATCACACCAGAAAAGAACGAAAATAAAATGTATGTATATGCCATCCACATTCGTTACTGGGTCCCGTCATCACCCGTTAGGTTACTTAACTAACGACAGAGCGAGGACTGGACTAGCGCGGGTGTAAAACATATACAACATCTAATAGTATATAAACCAATATACAATAATCGCTCCAGGCGTGATAAAATGCAACATTACAGAAAAGTAATAAGCATCACAGAACAATACAGATAATCTGGGATCCCCGAGTTTCACAGAGCCGCTGCTGAAACTCGACGTTCCCCTATCGTGTGGATAGCCTGTGCAATGAAACCTAGACCCCTAAGAGTGCGGCAAGTTACCCGCCAAAACCTGAAGCGAGGTAGTCCCCACAGCATAGTGAATGGAACACCCGGCACTTCACGGAATCCGGTAAATTGAGCACCCCTCCTTGGGTCAACCTATACCCCCTACGAGTGCGGCGAATAGTCTGCCAATTCTAGTGTGGGGCCCCTCTTCCTCTCAAAGCTATGAGATGCGGACCTGTTGCCCCTCAGAACCCGGCTATCCGTGCACTCCGTCTCGGGGTAAAACCTAGTACAGTAATAAAAATAGTACAATAGGTACATCGACCGCAACCTGGTCGTGCCCCAAAAGAATATTATACAACAGGCAGTGACGGCAGTCCACAAGTTGGACGCTCGCCCCGCAATATCAAATGTACAAATAAACTCAAACTGTACTACCATTGCACACTGCTATCCACCACGACAAATCCGCAACATCACAGCACAATACAGAACATCAACGCGAATGTCACGTTCGCAAACCCGTCTAAAAGAACTATAGCAATCGGACGCGGTTTACCGATCAAATGACATTCCCGGTCGGAGATATAATGTAAGCACTGTAAACTAACATGTTTAAATTTCGATCGACAAAATATCATAAAGTGGGCCCCACGAACATCTGTAGAACAGTAACAAAATCTGGGCCCAAAATATATATACCAAAACCCCCAAATTCCAACAAGGAATGCACTGTAGAAAATTGAGTGAGTGATCTCACTTTTCTGCGGCGGATCCGCGACAAACCTTGGCTTAGACCGCGGATCCGCGGCGGAACAGTGGAGTCACTTCCTCGAATTTCTACAGTATTCCTAAAAAACCCTGCTTGATTTTCTGGTATGGTCAAAATATTTTTAGGACACCGTTTAAAATCAACAGAAACTGTCAAGCTTGAATTTTGCAGTTTTTGATTTCCGGTTCGATCGATGTTTTAAACGCGTTAGCACAAGTTAGTATAGCAAAATAGTGAGGCTCTGATACCACTGTAAACCTACGTTAGCGCCCCGGCCGTCTACAGACGCCAAAAGCGGAACAAAAACTTTTTAACTGGCGCTATCATATACTTTAACCCGGATCTGCCATTATTGCTAAACTAACAAACTGTAAAGAGTGTAGAAAGGTTATACCGAACGATCCGAGTCCTTCGTTCTTTAACCATCATCCCACGCTCCGTTGCGGCTATTCCGATCTCGTCGATCTCCAATCTGCTCGTCCAGGTGGCACCACATCACTGATTCTTTAAACGGGCTCCCGCCTCTGACTTGAGGCAACTCGGTCGTCAAGTTTGCTAGAAGAGACGACCAAGAATGATGTAGAGAATGAGTAGATGACTTTGTCTCACTTCGTCCAAGTCCGTGGACGATCGGTTAATGAAGTTGCCATTTTATCGGGTGATGGAAATGAAAGAGGCAATGAAATTTCCATGCACCCTAAACCATAGTCTTTTCTCTCAAGAATGAAATTAATCTCTCCCTCTCTCACTCAAGGGGGCCGGCCACTATAAAGAGAAGGAGGAGGGTGAGTGTAGGAGGAGGGGAAGGTAACCATAAGAGGATGAAGCTTATCTTGATCATTAAAGAAAACAATGAGTCACTAAGATACAATGAATCTAATAACCTAGTCACCATAAGCATTAATTGAACCATTAAAGCAACCATGAGTCACTAAACACCTCACCATTTCTAGAACCTACTAGAAGCATGACTCACCCTCATCCAAGAAAAGATAAATCCGTCTTTAACCAAATGTTAAAAGACGGCTGATAGAAAACTGGAAACCGGCAACTTCCAAAAGTGATCCTGAAACGACTTTCAGGATAACCCCGTAACTGTATAAATATACCCGCATTTGTATTACGACCGAATACAAATACAACTGAGACAAAGATATTATACCTACTCAATATAATACTCGGATCCGACTTAAACCAAAGTCGACCAGTATCACCTGCCCGAAAACTGACACGTGCGTAAACGCACGTGCATTTTCCGAACCTTGCCATAAAACCATACGGCCTCTACAACGTTTCGCCCGAACTTGGGAAACTGTCTGTGGGGGACTCTAATGACTCGTCAGTACCCTGGCAGTGGGTTTAAACACAAACCGTCAGCGGCACTAGCTATGCGTAACAGCTGCCCATGGACTGACCTCAAGGGAGGCCGATGAGCGAACTCAAGAGAGGCCGATGAGTGAACTCATCCGGAAACCCTACTGAGCCTAACTGTGACAATGTATATACAGTCCGGTCCGTTCGTCAATGAGTATCGCATATCCTCCTAGGGGGCTAGTAACGTCAGACCCCCAATAGCAGTATAAGTCGTGTCGGAGTGTAGCCCAATAACACCTTGAGATTCTACTGGAGTACCTACCAGTAAATCTCCTGCCATGGCCATGGACTATGTGTAATGGCTCTCCTAGACACAGCACGACCTCGCCCCCAATACCGGGAGAGACGAATCCCCTGCCGATCCGCTCACGTGCCTCCATATGGCTCGGGACTGTACCCAAAAGCTACCTGTTTGCACGACTCCTTTGAGCCGTGGTAGGGTAGAAATCAAAGCACAGTGGGAACTCACACGAGACAAATGACGACCTCAGGTCGATGAACTAACCTGTACACATGTCACCAGGGAACTGCTATCTGACGATAGGTATAGTACTAACTAGCAGATTCCCGGCGAGTCCTGTCCGGTGTACTCATAACCCAATGAGCACCTGTATACATCTTAGGTGATCCAACTGACACCAGTGGCTTGTGAAACCGGCCACCGCCCCTCGTCGGGGTCTCGACTGTACACACTAGTCTACTCCGGAGTATCGATGCCCTGTCTCGAAACTCCCACGACTAAGGACCACAATTAAGGATATGCATATAAACTTCCCAACTCTCACGTATATGATCGCCATCATACTGTTGGTAGTAAAGCAAGATCCTAAGGGCTCTATCAAAGTGTAACATGCAATCAGTCACCTGAACATGTACACGACTGATAAAGGCAAACCAGATAGCATATTATCATCTTGAGTAAGACTGTTCTACCGGGATAGGTCCTCCGCAATCATTGCAATCACGTACCTGCGATCCAATAATTGACTATGAGGGCACTATCTCCAACAATTTTTCTATTCACGAGTTGGCAACTCACCCCCGTTGTGCCACAGTCCTTGCAGGTTTTTGCCGTACAGATTCCATAGCGGCATTTCTGGCACACTGCTTCCATATGGGTGACTTGCGTTGGTAGGTGGGTTCTTTTGTATCAGAACCGCCATTGTTCCTGTATTATTTATTGTATCTAGAAATTCCATCAACCAAAACTTGTATATTGTTTCAGACTTAGAAAACAGTGTTGTATTATTTCGACCTTAGAGTCGCGCTTGTAGTATTACGGTTTTCTGGCTGTTTTGAGTTTCTTTTTGGGTTTTGATCCTCGCCCTTTGGCGTTGTATATTATTATTGCTTGCGTGGTGGTGACCGTCGATTGACGAAGAGCTAGCTCCCGCTTGGGGATGCCTTTTATCATTTCTTATATTATTCTTGTTTTACCCCGTTCGGGGCCAGTTTTTACAAAGGAAACTCTGCCGAAATTTTCAGGAAAGGTTACACATTTTAAAAATACACATTCGGCTTAGTTATTTAAAAACTTTGATTTTCGAAACATGATTTCTTTACTTTTCAAAACCAGTTTTCCCTATTTACTCTTTAAATGGTTTTAGATTTCTGGGCTTTTGGCTTACTTGGATCAGATAGGGTCCTATAGACTTCATATGGTTCAAGGGCCAGTCGCGTGTTCTTTCGGGTCATGACAACGTTGGAGAATGAACTCTATACTGATTTGATTTTCCAGTCCCTTCCTTCCACTTACGCCCAGTTTATTCTTAACTTCAACATGCAAGGAAAGGAGGTTGAACTTTTCGAACTTCTGAACATGTTGAGGAGTGCTGAGGGCACCCTACAGAAAGGTAGGGAGACATCCACTTTGTTTGTAGGAGGATCTTCCTCTTCTAGATCCAGGGCAAAAGCCAAGGGTAAGAAGAAGAAAGCCCCCGCCAAACCAAGAGGCGGTGTCGGTAAAGTGGATACGAAGAGAAAAGGAAAAGCAACAAAGATAGCGGGAAAGCTGGTGGGGAAGGAAGAATGCTTCTATTGTCACAAAAGTGGTCACTGGAAACAGGATTGCAAGGCTTGGAAGGCCAGAACACAGGATTTGAAGCGAGTTGCAGCTTCAGCTTCAGGTGTGTATGTTATTGAAAACTGTCTATCAATAAACTCTACGTCCTGGGTATTGGATACCGGATCAGGATCTCATATCTGTAATTCTTTGCAGGCATTGAGAAAGCGTAGAGTTTTGAAAGCAGGTGACATGACCCTCAGAGTTGCAAACGGTGCTAGCATGGATGCTGAGGCCGTGAGGGACAATCACCTGGGATTGTCGGATGGACACTTTTTGGTTTTGCGTAGTTGTTATTATGTACCAAATGCAACCTGTAATATCATTTCTGTATCTTTATTATCTAAAGAAGGTTATGAATTTGCATTTGTAAGTAATGTAGTGGACATTCACCTTAATCAAGCTTTGATTGGGTCAGGTACATTGAACAACGGTATATACGTATTAAACCAACCACAGATTTTCAATGTCCAGAATACACACAAAAGAAAGTCTCCAGAAATCAATAAAACTTTCTTATGGCATTGTAGACTGGGTCACATCAATGAGAGAAGGTTGACTAAGTTACACACAGAAGGATATTTGGATCCGTTCGAATATCAATCGTATGCAACTTGTCAATCCTGTCTCATGGGAAAGATGACAAAGACTCCGTTCACTGGACACGGAGTAAGAGCGAGCGAGCTCTTGGGACTCGTACACAGCGACGTGTGCGGTCCAATGTCTACACATGCACGAAGCGGTTATTCTTACTTCATTACTTTTACGGATGACTTTTCAAGGTACGGTTATGTCTTCTTAATGAAACATAAATCCGAGGCTTTTGAAAAATTCCAGGAATATAAGAATGAAGTAGAAAAACAAACAGGCAAAAGTATCAAGGCACTGAGATCTGATCGAGGTGGTGAATACTTGAGTCCCGAGTTCCTGGGTTACTTAAAAGAGAATGGAATTCTCTCTCAGCTTACTCCTCCATACACACCGCAACATAACGGTGTATCGGAGAGACGGAACCGAACCCTATTGGATATGGTATGGTCCATGATGAGTAACGCTGAGTTGCCGCGATCGTTTTGGGGATATGCGCTAGAATCAGCTGCATACCTTTTGAACCGGGTTCCAACTAAGACTGTGCCTACTACACCATATCAGATGTAGTGTGGGAAGAGACCCTATCTTAATCACATTAAGACATGGGGATGTCCAGTTTTTGTAAAAAAGCAGCATGCGGACAAGCTCGAGGCACGCTCAGTACAGTGCAAGTTTGTGGGATATCCAAAGAACTCCAAGGGATATTGCTTCTATTGCGAAGAGGAACAAAAGGTTTTTGTTTCTCGCCATGCCCACTTTCTAGAACATCAGTTCATAGAAAAAGAATTAAGTGGGAGCGCAATAGAACTGGAAGAAATTCCAGAACCACGAGCTATTACTGAAAGCTTAGTAGAACCAGAGGGTTCGAAAGATCAGGACATTCCCACGCCACCCCGCAGGAGTAGTAGGCAGTCTCATCCGCCCGAGAGATACTACGGTTTTCTCATTGACGGGGATAGAGAGGATTGCATCATAGATTGTGATGAGCCTACTAGCTTCCAGCAAGCCATTCAGAGCGTCGACTCGGTAAAATGGCTGGATGCAATGCGGACCGAAATGGAGTCCATGTACACCAACAATGTATGACGTTGGACATTGCTCCAGACGGGGTAAAACCCGTAGGATGCAAGTGGATCTTCAAAAGGAAGATTGGTGTAGATGGAAAAGTTGAGACCTATAAAGCTAGACTGGTTGCAAAGGGTTTTCGTCAACGACCTGGTTTGGACTATGACGAAAATTTTCTCCAGTAGCTATGCTGAAATCCATTCGGATCCTTCTTGCCATTGCTGCCTTCCACGATTATGAGATTTGGCAGATGGACGTAAAGACAGCTTTTCTAAATGGACATTTAGAGGAGTGTGTCTATATGGATCAGCCAGAGGGTTTCATTCAGAGTGGGAGCAGCGGAAAGGTGTGCAAGTTGCTTAAGTCCATTTATGGACTAAAGCAGGCATCGCGGAGTTGGAACATCTGTTTTGATGAAACGGTCAAGGAATTTGGCTTTATCAAAAATCCAGATGAACCATGTATCTATTGTAGATTTGTAGCGAGAACTGTAGTATTCCTCGTTTTATACGTGGATGACATTCTCTTAATAGGAATTGACATTCCTAGGCTACAATCTGTCAAGGGGTTCTTGTCACACAGGTTCTCCATGAAAGACCTGGGTGATGCCTCATACATTCTGGGTATCCGGATCTACCGTGACAGATCCAAGAGGATATTAGGACTTTCGCAGTCCAGGTACATCGACGCCATACTAAAGAGATTCAGTATGGAAGATTCCAAGCGCGGTAATCTACCGGCTTGTCACGGGATCACCCTCTCCAAAGAGATGTCTCCCAAGACTGATTTGGAGAGGGATCGCATGTCTATTATACCCTACGCTTCTGCGGTAGGCTCTATAATGTATGCGATGTTGTGTACCAGACCGGATGTGGCTTATGCACTGAGTGTGGTAAGCAGGTATCAGTCAAACCCTGGGGAGAAACATTGGATAGCAGTAAAGAACATTCTCAAGTACCTGAGAAGGACTAAGGAGATGTTCTTGGTGTATGGCGGAAAAGACCTCCAGATTGAGGCCTTTGCTGACTCCAGCTTCCAGAGTGACAAGGATGATTCCAAGTCCATGTCGGGTTTTGTCTTCACCCTCAATGGAGGGGCGGTGTGTTGGAAGAGCTCCAAACAGGAAACCGTTGCTGACTCGACTATGGAAGCGGAATACATCGCTGCATCTGATGCCCTAAAAGAAGCTGTCTGGATGAGGAAGTTCTTGAGAGAACTTCAGGTGGTTCCATCCATTGTTGACCCAATACCTCTGTATTGCGACAACAACGGGGCTATAGCTTTAGCGAAGGAACCCAGGTCCCATCAGAAATCCAGACACATCTTGAGGCGGTATCACCTGATCAGGGAGATCGTAGATCGCCAGGAGATCGAGGTCCGGAGAGTTGCATCAGAAGATAACACAGCAGATCCATTCACCAAGGCCTTGCCCCAGACTCAGTTCGAGCGGCTGATCGAGATGATTGGTCTTCGATACACCAGTACATGGCCTTAGTGCAAGTGGGAGATTGTTAGTGTATATGCCCTAGAGGCCATTACTGTATCATACTAGTTTGTATATTACTTAATGGAAGCTTGAGATATTCACAGTTGTATATACAATCTTGCTCGAAATGGTAGTATGCTACTTGGTTTGTCTCTGCTTTAATATGTTCATGTGTTTCTTTTAGCATATTGCTGATATACATATTAGTAGAGCCCTTAGGATCTTTGCTTGATTACCAGCGTTGTGATGGCGCTCACACTCGTGGGAGCTAGGTGATCTATAAGCACATCCTTATACAGGTCCCTGGTCGTTGGACTATCGAGACAGGGCATCGATACTCCGGAGTAGACTAGCGTATGCGCTTCTTATCCCAGTGTGGGAGACGGTCCGTCCCACAGCCGTCAGTACGTCGTACTGGAGATAGTATGCGGGTGCTCGTTAGGTTACGAGTACACTGGACAGGACTCGTCGGGAACTGTTGGTTGGTATTATACCTATCGTCAGTTATCAGTTCCCAGGTGACATGAGTACAGCTTAGTCCGCTGACTTGACACTGTCACTTCGCCTCGAGTGTGTTCCCACTGCACTTTGATTACTACCCTACCACGGCTCAAAGAAGTCGTGCAAACAGGTAGTTTTTGGGTGCAGTCCCGACGCACTTGGAGGCAGTGACGGTTAGACAGGATTCGTCTCTCCCGGTATTGGGGGTTGACATCGCGCTGTGTCCAGGAGAGCCATTACACGAGTAGTCCCTGGCCAGGGCAAGCGAGATATACTGGTAGGTCTCCAGTGTTATCTCAGGGTGTTCTGGGCTACACTCCGACACGACTTGTACCGCTATTAGGGGACTAACGTTCACCGCCTCCTAGGCCCGCCATGCGATGTATCAGACGAACAGACCGGACTGTACGGAGATTGTCATATACAGGCTCAGTAGGAGTTCAGATGGGGTTCACCTCGTCAGTCTTCTTATCGACATCTACCTGGGGACCGTTACGTACAGCTAGTGCCGGTTGCTATCTGTGGTTAAACCCACTGCCAGCGTAGTGTCGAGTCTTTAGAGTCCCACATAGAGAGCTATTCGCCTTTAGGCAAAATGAGTAGAGGTCTCATGGTTTTGCTACAGGGTTCGTTCACATCCGCGCACTTGTGTACGTTTGCTGTCCGGACAGTTTATACTAGCGGGCTTTGGTTTAAGTCGGATCCTAGTATATGATTTGGGATTGGTTTTTCTCATTGTATTCGTGTTCCTCGGATCACCAATGCGGGTGCGTATGCACAGTTGCTTGAGACAGAGGGAGAGGACCTTGATTAGGGTTAATGGCTATTGTCATTTTATTAACCCTAATGCTTATGTGTGTATTATAGTTAATTGATATTAGTTTAATAATTGTACATGGTTATGGTTGTTGACCATTTGACCTTATTGACTTGTTGACCTTGGTTGACACTTTGACCATCATCATTTCATTTGGAAGATGCTCTTTGATCCTTGCAATTTGCATTAAAAATGAAATGATAATGGTCATGTCTTGATTAAGCCATGACAATTATCTTACTAATTATCTAATTAAAATAATACACATATATTTGTGAGAATGGTTTATTCTATTCTCATTCTATCATATTCTTTCTCTCTCTCGTTCTTCCTCTCCCTCAAGCTCTCCCCTCTCATGTGTTGAGAAACACTTGAGCTTGAGAAAAACCCTCTCTTGATCATCTCTACTCTCATCTAGGGTTCAAGGATTAGCACTTCTTGCACCCTAGTTACTTCTAGCTTGGAGTTGAAGCCAAAGGTTGAGGCTTTCGGGTGGATCTTTCTTCGACGTGAGAAGACGACCAAGGTGACCTTCTTCCACCACTCCAAGGAGCAAGAAGAGAAGGACTTAAAGCCCAAGGTATAACCATTCTAGCACTTAGCTAGTTTCAAGTTAGCTTTAGCTTATTTTTGTTTAGCAAAGATCCTTCAAAGTCTAGTCTATGTTGCCTAAGTTCATAAAAATCCGATTTTTATTCCGTTTTCCGCCTCCCCGTAAGTACAGGGGTAGGCAACGTGGACTTACAGAGCATGCCTCGAGCTTGTCCGCATGCTGCTTTCTTACAAAAGCTGGACATCCCCATGTCTTAAGATACTTAAGACAGGGTTTCTTCCCACTCCACATCTGATATGGGGTGGTAGGCACAGTCTTGGTTGGAGCCTTGTTTAAGAGATATGCAGTTGTTTCTAGTGCATTACCCTAGAAAGATCGCGGCAACTCAGCCTTACTCATCATGGAACGAACCATATCCAATAGGGTTCGATTCCGTCTTTCCGATACACCGTTGTGTTGTGGTGTGTATGGAGGAGTACGCTGAGAGAGAATTGCATTCTCTTTTAAGTAATCCAGAAACTCGGCACTTAAGTATTGACCACCTCGATCTGATCTCAGTGTCTTGATACTTTTGCTTGTTTGTTTTTCAACTTCATTCTTGTATTCCTGAAATTTCTCAAAGGCCTCGGATTTGTGCTTCATCAAGAAGACATGCCCATACCTAGAGAAATCATCTGTGAAAGTAATGAAGTATGAATAACCACTTCGTGCATGTGTAGACATTGGACCACACACATTACTGTGTATGAGTCCCAAGAGCTCGCTCGCTCTTTCTCCGTGTCCAGCGAACGAAGCCTTTGTCATCTTTCCCATGAGACAAGATTCACAAGTGGCATAAGACTGATACTCGAACGGATTCAAGTATCCCTCTTTATGTAACTTTGTTAACCGTGTCTCATTAATGTGACCCGGTCTACAATGCCATAAGAAAGCCTGATTTGTTTCCGGAGACTTTCTTTTAAGTGTGTTCTGGACACTGAAAATCTGAGCTTGATTTAATACGTATATACCATTTTCTAATGTACCTGACCCAATCAGAACTTGATTTAGGTGGATGTTTACTACATCGCTTACAAAAGTAAAATCATATCCTTCCCTAGAAAGTAAGGATATAGATATGATATTACAAGTCGCACCTGGTACATAAAAACAGTAACGCAGAATCAATATCTGCCCAGTTGTCAGTCCAAAATGATATTCCCCTACGGATTCAGCGTACATGCTCATTCCGTTAGCAACCCTGAGAGTCATATCACCTTTCCTGATAACCCTACGGTTTCTCAGAGCCTGTAACGAATTACAGATATGAGATCCTGATCCGGTATCCAATACCTAGGAAGTAGGGTTAACTGACATACAGTTCTCTATTACAAACACACCCGAAGCCGAAGCCACAACATGCTTTGAATTCTGGCTACTGGCTATACAAGCCCTGCAATCCTTCTGCCAATGTTCATTCCGGTAACAATAGGAACATCCTTCTTTTACTACATCCAGTCCCGAAACTTCTGCCCTTCCCTTTCTTTCTACTTCCCTGGTTTCCTTCAGGGTAGTAGGTAGAGACTGTTGAACTAAGTCAGCATCTGACCCGTTCTTCAACGTGGTCTTCAGGTCCGTGAGCTCAAAAGAGTTGGTCTCTGTAAGGACGTTGCCCCTTACAGATGACCCAATAGCCAACCTCGCTAGAAGCAATTCGTTCGAGGTCTCGTATCTTGCGATACGAGATTGCTATCCATATAAATCTTTGTAATGGAGGAAGATAGAAACTAAGTCCATCTTCTCGTGCTGCCTCTGGTTTGCACCATCAACTGAGGTCAACACGAGGCACTTGGCTTTCGCACAGTCTTCTTCCGATGTCCTACGGATATCAATATCCGTGGCAGGGGAAACTGGACCTGAGACGGCAGGGGTTGGATTAGTTAAGAGGTGTCCCAGCTTGTCATGGGCAATGGACATCTGGACAGACCTTTGCCAGTCATAACAGTCAGATTCAGTCATTTTTTTTATGTAGATGTAACCTATGTCTGGTCACTGGGTCGCTGCAATTAAGAGAGAGAGAAGAAAACACTTTAGCATGATACTCTTGCAAGTTTAGATTGGTTTTTAATTTATCTAAACAGGATGGCTCCCAGTGTCTCTCGAATCCCTCCTCAAACCATAAACGAAGAATTAGTCAGGATCAATCTCACCGTACAATACTTGCTTAACCGTTCAGCCAGGCTGGTGTCGGTACTTCGAGGGAGGTTTTCCAACGCTTTCGCGAAGTTCCTTAATTAAATAACCTCTTTTTCCTGTGGGCGTAGCCCCGCTAACACCTTTCTAGACACCTACTTGGTTTATAGCATTGATCATTAAGTGAGAAAGTTCCGGAGGAGTAGCATATACTCACAGTAGGATCGGGATCCAAATATCATTGTGTGACAAAACTGAAGGAATCCTACTAGAATTATCACACTCCAAATGGTATGCAACGCTAGCAAGTTTCAGTTCTTTTGAAACTCCCGATGTGGATTTTTGCCCCATGCTCTTATGATCTTGACGAAGGTCAACAAATCATAAGTCACATGTCAAGTTCTACCCGTCATTGTCCAGGTTAATTTGAACCCACCCGTATATACCCTTGATGAAGGTCAACAAGGTAATACGAATGTCCCAAACAAACACATCTATCTATACTACATATGAACACCCAACAGCTACCAATCACTATGCCTTGACGAAGGTCAACAAACATAGCTTGAATACTATTGAATATTCATACGAAATGACGGTGGGCTACGAATGGTTTTGGCAAAACCGTGAATGTAGTGAACTTGATATAATCGATGGAACGAGATAGCTTTTAAAAAGAAGTGGCTCAAGCTCCGCATTTAAAAAACTGGTTTTTGAAAAGAACCGAGTGGTTTTCAAAGTGTTCCAACGACTTTTACTTGGTTTATTTTCTTGCATTAATTCCAATGTGTCCCATCATTTATCCTACCATTGCAGAAAACAACGAAAATATGACGTACGCTTATGCCATCCGCATTCGCCACGGGGTCCCGTCATCACCCGTTAGGTTACTTAACTAACGACAGAGCGGGCGCTGGACTAGCGCGGATGCAAAACATAAGCAACGCCTAAATAGATATCATATAGATATATATAAACATTCGTCACATGCAATAATAGCCATTCCTGATCACAGATGAATACATTGGATATACTAGGAATTCGCAATTCGTACGAGCCTGTAACGAAGAACGGATTACACGGTCGCGATGAATAGCCAAAACCCCACCCTAGACCCCTACGAGTGCGGCAAACTACCCGCCAAGTACCCGAAGCGAAGCAACCTCCCTCTACACCGTGAGTAGGCCACTCGGCACTTCGAGATACCCGGTAGTTTGTGCACCCCACCTTGGGTATATCCTAGGAGAAAAAACAGTAAAAAGAAATTATACAATGACGGCTACAACCCCGACCCGGTTGTGCGGCCAAACAAATAATATTACATCAATTTACATTTTACAAGAATTGAAAGAATAAGAAAACTCTCATCTTACAACCCCCGGCTATTCATCCGCGACAATCCAACGAATTCATATACACAAACCATCAACATTACAGATCACAGATATGTATAACCCCCACTAATCGACGTATAGCGATTAGCAGACGTTCAATACATATAACACATCACAGATAATATCCATTAGCCAAAGTCTACGGAATATCGATCAAAATACGGATTTGTAACCACCCCAAAAGTCATTTTGTTCTCTGGAAAATCTGGGTAGAAACAACATGTATTAAAAATCCCAAAACAACCAAATAAGAACACTGCAGCAAAACGGAGTCGCGGCCGAGTCAACTCGGCCGCGGATCCGCGGCCAAACCCATGGTTTGGCCGCGTTTCCGCGGTGAGTTGGCCGAGTCAGAGGCTCTGTTTTGCTTTGTGTTCTATAAAAACCCTGAGACGAATTTTCATGTATGTCAAATAATTTTTTGAACAATATAAAAATTCGACAGGTTTTTGCCGGATGTGTTTTGCGACTTTTTTCCGATTGATATTCTTAACACTTTGCTAACGTGCTAGTTTATGTTTAGCTAGGCTTTGATACCACTGTAAGTCCACGTTGCTCACCCCGGTTCTTACGGGGAGGCGGAAACGGCGAAAAACAATTTTGGCGTAAAGGCAACATGGACTAAAAGCCGGATCTTTGCTAAACTAGAAACTAGCAAACTACTAGAGGCTTTAACTACAATGCCGTAAAAATTATACCTCACGAAAACGGTCCTTCGGGTCTTCTCTCCGCTGTCCGGCTCGTCCATCCACGCTCCGAGGGTCGATCCGGATCTTGGTCACCTCCGCGGCCTTCTTAAGTCGGAAGACGATCCACCCGAGAGATGTACACCGAGCTCCACCTCGAGCCGAGGCAACTAGGGCAACAAGATCGCTAGTCTTGAAGTCCTAGGTTATGTAGAGGAGGTTAATGGAAGTATTTGTCTATGTGGATTCTTTTTCTCTCAACACATGAGATCAAAAGAATATTTCAAGAGGAGGAGGATGAAGGAGATCAAGCAAACATGGAGCTCTCTTTCTTTCTTCTCACTTGCAAGAGAGAGAATGAGAAAAGAATAATGAAAATTATCAACCAAAGAAAAAAGGCACCATGGTTGCAATAATACTAAACAACATCATTACAAATCCTATCATGATAAAGTTGATGGCTACATTGACATGACCATTATCATAATCCAAAATGAAAAAGAAAATCAAAGAAGATTGTAGACCTTTCATGAAGGTCAAGGTCAACTTTGGTCAACGAGTTAACAAAGTCAAAAGTGGTCAAGGTGGTCAAATGGTCAAAGCAATTAGCCATCATAAAATTATCACTGAAAAGATTAGTAAGTAATGTCTCCGGCTCATAATGGTTTTGAACCGAACGAATTGCCAAAACCCTAATGAGCAGCCACATAGCGGTTTTGGCCGAACCAACTGCCAAAACCCTAATGGGGCACCTCCTCCTTTATCGCTCCTCAAAACTGTGCATACACACCTGCATCCGCATTCCGTAGAATGCGAATGCACAGAAGACAAAACAAATCCATCCGTGCAATACTAGGATCCGGCTTAAACCAAAGCCCACTAGTATTGCCTGCCCGAACAGCATACGCACACAAGTGCACGTAAGTGATCGCAGCCCTGCCGTAAAACCATACGGCCTCTACACGTTTCGCTCAGTGCAGGAAAACTCTCTGTATGGGACTCTAAAGACTCGACACTACGCTGGCAGTGGGTTTAACCACAAACCGAAAGCGGCACTAGCTGTACGTAACGGTCCCCAGGTAGATGTCGATAAGAAGGCCGATGAGGTAAACCCATCCGTACTCCTACTGAGCCTGTATGTGACAATCTCCATACAGTCCGGTCTGTTCGTTTGATACATCGCATGGTGGGCCTAAGGGGTGGTGAACGTCAGTCCCACAATAGCGGTACAAGTCGTGTCGGAGTGAAGCCCAGAACACCCTGAGATAACACTGGAAACCTACCAGTATATCTCGCTTGCCCTGGCCAGGGACTACTCATGTAATGGCTCTCCTAGACACAGCACGATGTCAACCCCCAATACCGGGAGAGACGAATCCTGTCTAACCGTCACTGCCTCCAAGTGCTTCGGGACTGCACCCAACTACTACCTGTTTTCACGACTCCTTTGAGCCGTGGTAGGGTAGTAATCTAAGTACAGTGGGAACACACTCGAGGCGAAGTGACAGTGTCAAGTCAGCGGACTAAGCTGTACTCATGTCATATGGGAACTGATAACCGACGATATGTATAATACCAACCATCAGTTCCCGACGAGTCCTGTCCAGTATACTCGTAACCTAACGAGCACCCGCATACTATCTCCAGTACGACGTACTGATGGCTATGGGACAGACCATCTCCCCTGCTGGGATGAGAAGCGCATACGCTAGTCTACTCTGGAGTATCGATGCCCTGTCTCGATAGTCCTACGACTAGGGACCTGTATAAGGATGTGCTTATAGATTACCCAGGCCCCACGAGTGTGACTGCCATCACATCGCTGGTAATCAAGAAAAGATCCTAAGGGCTCTACTAATATGTATAAGCGATATGCTAAAAGAAACACATGCACATATTGAAGTAGAAACAAACCAAGTAGCATACTACCATTTTGAGCAAGATTGTCTATACAACTGTGAATATCCCAAGCTTCCATTAAGTAATATACAAGCTAGTATGATACAGTAATGGCCTCTAGGGCATATACACTAACAAGTAATTCTCATAACAACCGCTAGAGTTACAGTTGTGAGAGATCATATCTTTTGAGTTGTCACGCACACGGTTGCGTTATGATGCGTTTTAGCTCATGTGGGACTTTGGAGTTCCATTATTTGCACGGACATCGTATGTTTTAAGTTGGACCTCGGAAAATTGTTTTGAAATAAGTTGATTGGGTTAAGAAAAAAATGTTTTACGAAAAATATTGAATTTAAATTCGAGGATCGAATTTCTTTAAGGGGGAGAGACTGTAACATTTTGGAAAATTAAGAATATTTAATTATAATTTTTATTATAAAAATTATGAAAATGATATTTTTACAAAAATGATATCGCTTATGAAATTGAGTATCGGAATCATATCCGAAAATGTAATTATTTTGATAACTTTGAATAAAGTGGGTGATATTAAGAAAAATGATATTTTAACATGATATTTAATTTTTCATTTAAGCTAATGACATTTAAGTAATAGATTTCTCATTCCATATCTTTTATATTATATGGATTTGGATTTATGATATGATGGTTTTTACTTATTGTTATAATTCTTTTCATGGTTGGCATATTACATTCTATGCTAACTTACATACAAACACCTCATTTTCACCCTTACTTATAACCTTACACCTCCTCCTTCATAGCTTTACACCTCATTCTTCAAATCCAACACCTCCTCCTCACATGAATCCCTCATGCTTCATCAAGTGACACCACCTTCTTCCTCTCATGCCACCTCCCCCTCTCATCACACACCACATGCTTTATCTACAAAGCTCCTCACCTATTTACCCATGATACTCAGAAATTCTTTAGAAACAATAACTGAATTAATACCTTCATCAACCCCAAAACTAAAAATATTCTTAGTGTTCCTACCAAGAGAAAGAGAACAATGAATTCCTTCTTCAAGTGTGCACTTCTCCAAACTTGTAATACTACAAACCATAGATGTTCCGACATACCATCCTTGAGCTGGTGTTCTCCTGTGAATCGTTCCATAGTGTTAGTGTATATGCCCTAGAGGCCATTACTGTATCATACTAGTTTGTATATTACTTAATGGAAACTTGGGATATTCAAGTTGTATAAACAATCTTGCTCAATTTAGTAGTATGCTACTTGGTTTGTTTCTACTTCAATGTGTACATGTGTTTACTTTAGTATATCACCTATACACATTAATGGAGCCCTTAAGATCTTTGCTTGATTACCAGCGTTGTGATGGCAGTCACACTAGTGGGGGCTGGGTAATCTATAAGCACATCCTTATACAGGTCCCTAGTCGCAGGACTATCGAGACAGGGCATCGATACTCCGGAGTAGACTAGCGTATGCGCTTCTCATCCCAGTGTGGGAGATGGTCTGTCCCACAGCCATCAGTACGTCGTACTGGAGATAGTATTCGGGTGCTCGTTAGGTTACGAGTACACTGGACATGACTCGTCGGGAACTGACCGGTTGGTATTATACCTATCGTCAGTTATCAGTTCCCAGGTGACATGAGTACAGCTTAGTCCGCTGACTTGACACTGTCGGTTCGCCTCGAGTGTGTTCCCACTGTACTTTGATTACTACCCTACTACGGCTCAAAGGAGTCGTGCAAACAGGTAGTGGTTGGGTACAGTCCCGAAGCACTTGGAGGCAGTGACGGTTAGACAGGATTCGTCTCTCCCGGTATTGGGGGTTGACATCGCGCTGTGTCTATGAGAGCCATTACACGAGTAGTCCCTGGCCAGGGCAATCGAGATATACTGATGGGCTTCCAGTGTTATCTCAGGGTGTTTTGGGCTTCACTCCGACACGACTTGTACCGCTATTAGGGGACTGACGTTTACCGCCCCCTAGGCCCGCCATGCGATGTATCAGACGAACAGACTGGACTGTACGGAGATTGTCACATTCAGGCTCAGTAGGAGTTCAGATGGGTTTCACCTCGTCAGTCTTCTTGTCGGCATCTACCTGGGGACCGTTATGCACAGCTACTGCCACTTGCGGTCTGTGGTTAAACCCACTGCCAGCGTAGTGTCGAGTCTTTAGAGTCCCACACAGAAAGCTATTCGCTTTTAGGAAAAAGAGTAGAGGTCGCATGGTTTTGCGGCAGGTCGCATAGTTTTGCGACAGGGTTCGGTCACATCCGTGCACTTATGCACGTACAGTGTCCGGACAGTTTACACTAGCGGGCTTTGGTTTAAGCCAGATCCTAGTGTACGTATTGGGATTGGATTTATCCAGTATGTATTCGTGTTCCTCGGAACGCGGATGCGGGTGTGTATGCACAGTTGACGGAGAGACAGAGGCAGAGGATTCTCATTAGGGTTGTTGACCGTTGACCGTTGACTATTGACTTTTTGCTCAACCCTAATGAGAATATGATATATGATTAACAATAATATTAATTAAGTATTGTGGTGATATGGTTGATGAGGGGTTGACTTTGTTGACTTGTTGACTTTGTTGACCGGTTGACTAGGTTGGACTAGTTGACCATCATGATGACAATGGCTATCATTTCATGGCAAAGACTTTTTACTTGCTTGTTTCTTTTGTGAGAAATGAGTGCATGAAATAATATGGCTATTGTAGCTTAAACCATTTACACAATACTTGATTACTATTTTGTGATGATGGTTTTGGATTATGAGAGCCAAGAGAGAAAAGTCTTCTCTCATTCTATCATTCTCATACTCTCTCTTGTTCTTGAGCTCTCATCTCCTTCCTCTTGCTCTCCCTCTCTTAGTCTATGGTTCACTTGTCTCATGTGTTGAGAACCAAGAACCATAGAGAAAATCCCAACACACTCTTCTCTACTCACTCTAGTTCATAAGGTTTAGCAAACCAAGTGAACTAGTTTCTTCAAAGACCGAAGAAGAATCCAAAGGTAGAAGCTTTCGAGGTGGATCTATCTTCGGCGCAAGGAGATGACGGAGTGAAGCCGATCCGGACAACCATCGAGGCTTGAAGACGAAGGAGTTCAAGAAAGTAAGGTATAACCCCCTAACCGAGTAGTTAACAACTCCTAGTTAGGTTGTTAGTTAGATGTTTAACAAAGATCCGGTTTTGAGTCCATGTTACCACCTCTAGAAAAATTGTTTTTCACCAAATTCCGCATGCCCGAAAGTACCGGGAGAGGTAGCATGGACTTACAGTAGTATCAGAGCCTAGTTAAACTCTATCTAACATGTTAGCAAAGTAACTAGAAGATCGATCAAAGAAAAAGTTACGAAACGAACCCGAGAATGTCATGTTTCTGCCGATTTTTATTCTGTTCAAAAGTTGATAAATTTCATCTTAAAAATCGGCTCAGGCTTTTTATAGAATAACCACCAAATTTGGTCCCACGAACCGTTCAAAGCGCCGCGGAAACGCGGCGGGGGTCCAACTTTGGTGCAGTGTATTTCTGGGGTTGTTTTTTGATTTTTGGAATATGTATTTTCTGCCCAGATTTTCCAGAACGAAAATTTTGTATTTGGGGCCTATAAATCCGTATTTTTGATCGAACTTCTAAAAGACTTAAGCTGACGGGTTTTTCTGTGATGTGATATTTGTATTGAACGTCTACTAATCGCTATATGTTGATTAGTGGGGGTTATACAAATCTGTGATCTGTAATGTTGATGGAATGTGTATATGAATTCATTGGATTGTCGCGGGTGAATAGCCGGGGGTTGTAAGACGAGAGTTTTCTTTTCTTTCAATTCATGTAAATTTGCAAATTGATGTAATAATTATTTGTATGGCGGCACAACCGGGTCGGGGTTGTAGCCGTCATTGTATAATTTCTTTTTTCTGTTTTTGCTCCTAGGATAGACCCATGGAGGGGGTGCACAAAGTACCGGGTATGCCGAAGTGCCGAGTGGCCTACTCACGGGGTTGAGGGAGGTTACTTCCCTTCGGGTACTTGGCGGGTAGTTTGCCGCAACCGTAGGGGTCTTGGGTGGGGTATTGGCTATTCACCGCGACCGTGTAATCTGCTTTTCGTTACAGGCTCGTACGAATTGCAGCTTCCTAGTATATCCAATGTGTTCATCTGTGATCTGAAATGTCTATCATTGCAATATATCTATATATGATATTATTTAGGCGTTGCTTATGTTTTACAGCCGCGCTAGCCCAGCCCCCGCTCTGTCGTTAGTTAAGTAACCTAACGGGTAATGACGGGGCCCCGTGGCGAATGCGAATGGCATAAGCGTACGTCATATTTTGGTTGTTTTCTGCAATGGTAGGATTAAATGATGGGACGCATTAAAAGAACTAATGCAAGAATATCACGCATTAAAAGAACTAATGCAAGAAAATAAGCCAAGTAAAAGTCGTTGGAACACTTTCGAAAAACCACTCGGTTCTTTTCAAAACAAACTTTTAAAATGCGGAGTTTGAACCACTCCTTTTAAAAGCTATCTCGTTCCATCGACCATATCAAGTTCACTACGTTCACGGTTTTGCCAAAACCATCCGTAGCCCTCCATCATTTCAGTTAAATATTCGGTAGTATTCAAGCTATGTATTTTGACCTCACGCCAAGGCATCGTGATTGGTAGCTGCCGGATATTTATCTGTTGCATAGATAGAATGCGTTGGTTTGAGACAGTCGTACTACCATTTTGGCCTACGTCAAGGGTATGTACGGGTGGGTTCAAATTAACCTGGATAATGATGGGAAGAACTTGACATGTGACTTATGACATTTTGACCTCACGCCAAGGTCATAAGAGCATGGGGCAAAAATCCACATCGGGAGTTTCAAAAGAACTGAAACTTGCTAGTGTTGCATACCATTTGGAGTGTGATGATTCTGGTAGGATTCCTTCAGTTTCGTCACGCGATAATATTTGGATCCCGATCCTACTGTGAGTATATGCTACTCCTCGGGAAATTTCTCACTTAACGATCAATGCTATAAACCTAGTAGGTGTCTACAAAGGTGTTAGCGGGGCTATGCCCCCACGGAAAAGAGGTTCTTAAATTAAGGAACTTCGCGAAAGCGTTGGAAAACCTCCCTCGAAGTACCGACACCAGCCTGGTCGAACGGTTAAGCAAGTATTGTACGGTGAGATTGATCCTGACTAATTCTTCCTCTTTGGTTTGAGGAGGGATTCGAGAAACAGTGGGAGCCATCCTGTTTAGACAAACTAAAAACCACTCTAAACTTGCAAGAGCATCATGCTGAGTGTTGCTTCTTCTCTCTCCTAATTGCAGCGACCAATAGACATGACTGGACTTAAGTTACTTCTAGATAAAAACATACTGACAGGGCTAAACTACAAATATTGGCTCAGGAATGTCAAAATGGCAATCACTTACGACAAGCTGGGGTATCTTCTTACCACCAAAGCTCCCCCTGTCCCAAGTCCCACCTCCAGCGTCGCGGATAAGGAAATCCGTAAGACCTGGGAGATTGATAGCGCGAAGGCCAAGTGCCTCGTACTTGCCTCGATGGACAACGAACATCAGAGGAGGCACGAGAATATGGACCTTGAATCCATATTTCTCCATACAAAAGAACTGTATGGAGAGCAATCTCGTATCGCAAGGTACGAAGTGCCGAAGAAGTTATTTTCGGCAAGGTTGGCCATCGGATCATCGGTAGCGGAACACGTGCTTAAGATGATTGGCTTCATTGAGGAGCTCGCGGAACTTGGAACCACGTTGGAGAATGAGCTCTATACTAACTTGATTCTCCAGTCCCTTCCTTCCACTTACGCCCAGTTTATACTGAACTTCAACTTACAAGAAAAAGAAGTTGAACTTTCAGAACTCCTCAACATGCTGAGGAGTGCAGAGGGCACCCTACAGAAAGGTAGAGAAACATCCACTTTGTTTGTAGGAGGATGTTCCTCTTCTAGGTCCAAGGCGAAAGCCAAGGGAAAGAAGAAGAAAGCCCCCGCCAAACCAAGGGGCGGTGTTAGTAAAGTGGATACGAAGGGAAAAGCAAAAGCAACAAAGAAAGCGGGGCAGCTTGTGGATAAAGAAGAATGCTTCTATTGTCATAAGAAAGGACACTGGAAGAATGATTGCAGGGCTTGGAAAGCCAGGACACAGGAATTGAAGCAGGTTGCGGCTTCAGCTTCAGGTGTGTATGTTATTGAAAACTGTCTTTCAATAAACTCTACTTCCTGGGTATTGGATACCGGATCAGGATCTCATATCTGTAATTCTTTGCAGGCGTTGAGAAACCGTAGGGTTTTGAAGGCAGGTGACATGACCCTCAGAGTTGCAAACGGAGCTAGCATGGATGCTAAGGCCGTGGGGGACTATCATCTAGGAATGTCAGATGGACATGTTTTGGTTTTGCGTAATTGCTTTTTTGTACCCAACGCAACTTGTAATATCATTTTTGTATCTTTAGTTTCTAAAGAAGGTTATGAATTTGCGTTTGTAAGTAATGTGGTAAACATTCACCTTAATCAAGTTTTGATTGGGTCAGGTACATTGAGCAATGGTATATACGTATTAAACCAACCACAGATTTTCAATGTCCAGAATACACACAAAAGAAAGTCTCCGGAAATAAATCAGACTTTCTTATGGCATTATAGACTAGGTCACATCAATGAGAGAAGGTTGACGAAGTTACATACAGAAGGATATTTGAATCCGTTCGAATATCAATCGTATGCCACTTGTCAATCCTGTCTCAAAGGAAAGATGACAAAGACTCCGTTCACTAGACACGGAGTAAGGGCGAGCGAGCTCTTGGGACTCGTACACAGCGATGTGTGCGGTCCAATGTCTACACATGCGCGAAGCGGTTATTCTTACTTCATTACTTTTACGGATGACTTTTCAAGGTACGGTTATGTCTTCTTAATGAAACATAAGTCCGAAGCCTTTGGAAAGTTCCAGGAATATAAGAATGAAGTAGAAAAACAAACCGGCAAAAGTATCAAGATTCTAAGATCGGATCGAGGTGGAGAATACTTAAGTGCCGAGTTCCTGGATTATTTAAAAGAGAACGGAATTCTCTCTCAGCTTACTCCTCCATACACTCCGCAACACAACGGTGTATCGGAGAGACGGAACCGAACCCTATTGGATATGGTTCGGTCCATGATGAGTAACGCTGAGTTACCGCGATCATTATGGGGGTATGCGCTAGAATCAGCTGCATACCTTTTCAACCGAGTTCCGACTAAGACTGTGCCTACCACACCATATGAAATATGGAGTGGGAAGAAACCCTATCTTCAATATCTGAAGATCTGGGGATGTCCGGCTTTTGTCAAAAAGCAGCATGCGGACAAGCTCGATGCACGCTCAGTACTGTGCAAGTTTGTGGGATACCCAAAGAACTCCATGGGGTATCTATTCTATTATGCAGAGGAACAAAAGATTATTGTTTCTCGTAATGCCCATTTTCTAGAACACCAGTTCTTAGAAAAGGAAACAAGTGGGAGCGAAATAGAACTGGAAGAAACTCCAGAACCACAGACTATTACTGAAAGCTTAGTGGAACCAGAAGGTTCAAAAGAACAGGACATTCCTACGCCGCTCCGCAGAATTAGTAGGCAGTCTCATCCGCCCGAGAGATACTACGGTTTTCTCATAGACGGGGATAGAGAGGATTGCATCATAGATTATGATGAGCCTACTATCTTACAGCAAGCCGTTCAGAGCGTCGACTCGGTAAAATGGCGGGATGCAATACGGACCGAAATGGAGTCCATGTACACCAACAAAGTATGGACGTTGGACATTGCTCCAGACGGGGTAAAACCCGTAGGATGCAAGTGGATCTTCAAAAGGAAGATTGGTGTAGATGGACAGGTTGAGACCTATAAAGCTAGACTGGTTGCAAAGAGTTTTCGTCAAAGTCCTGGTTTGGACTATGACGAGACTTTTTCTCCAGTAGCTATGCTGAAATCCATTAGGATCCTTCTTGCCATTGCTGCCTTCCACGATTAAGAGATTTGGCAGATGGTCGTAAAGACAGCTTTTCTAAATGGAAATTTAGAGGAGTGTGTCTATATGGACCAGCCAGAGGGTTTCATTCAGAGTGGGAGCAGCGGAAAGGTGTGCAAGTTGCTTAAGTCCATTTACGGACTAAAGCAGGCATCGCGGAGTTGGAACATCTGTTTTGATGAGACGGTCAAGGAATTTGGCTTTATCAAAAATCCAGATGAACCATGCATCTATAATAGATTTGTAGCGAGAACTGTAGTATTCCTCGTTTTATACGTAGATGACATTCTCTTAATAGGAAATGACATTCCTATGCTACAATCTGTCAAGGGGTTCTTGTCACACAGGTTCTCCATGAAAGACCTGGGTGATGCCTCATACATCCTGGGGATCCGGATCCATCATGATAGATCCAAGAGGATATTAGGACTTTCACAGTCCAGGTACATCGACACCATACTGAAAAGATTCAGTATGGAAGATTCCAAGCGCGGTAACCTACCGGCTTGTCACGGGATCACCCTCTCTAAAGAGATGTCTCCCAAGACTGATTTGGAGAGGGATCGCATGTCTATTATACCCTACGCTTCTGCGGTAGGCTCTATAATGTATGCGATGTTGTGTACCAGGCCGGATGTAGCTTATGCACTGAGTGTGTTAAGCTGGTATCAGTCAAACCCTGGGGAGAAACACTGGATAGCGGTAAAGAACATTCTCAAGTACCTGAGAAGGACTAAGGAGATGTTCTTGGTGTATGGCGGAAAAGACCTCCAGATCGAGGCCTTTGCTGACTCCAGCTTCCAGAGTGACAAGGATGATTCCAAGTCCATGTCGGGTTTTGTCTTTACCCTCAATGGAGGGGCGGTGTGTTGGAAGAGTTCCAAACAGGAAACCGTTGCAGACTCGACGATGGAAGCGGAATACATCGCTGCATCTGATACCGCAAAAGAAGCTGTCTGGATAAGGAAGTTCTTGAAAGAACATCAGGTGGTTCCGTCCATTGTTGATCCAATACCTCCGTATTGCGACAACAACGGGGCTATAGCTTTAGCGAAGGAACCCAGGTCCCATCAGAGATCCAGACACATCTTGAGGCGGTATCACCTGATCAGGGAGATCGTGGATCGCCAGGAGATCGAGGTTCGGAGGGTCGCTTCAGAAGATAACACTGCAGATCCATTCACCAAGGCCTTGCCCCAGACTCAGTTCGAACGGCTGATCGAGATGATAGGTCTTCGATACGCCAGTACATGGCCTTAGTGCAAGTGGGAGATTGTTAGTGTATATGCCCTAGAGGCCATTACTGTATCATACTAGTTTGTATATTACTTAATGGAAGCTTGGGATATTCACCTTGTATAAACAATCTTGCTCAATATAGTAGTATGCTACTTGGTTTGTTTCTACTTCAATGTGTACATGTGTTTACTTTAGTATATCACCTATACACATTAGTGTAGCCCTTAGGATCTTTGCTTGATTACCAGCGTTGTGATGGCAGTCACACTAGTGGAGGCTGGGTAATCTATAAGCACATCCTTATACAGGTCCCTAGTCGCAGGACTATCGAGACAGGGCATCGATACTCCGGAGTAGACTAGCGTATGCGCTTCTCATCCCAATGTGGGAGATAGTCTGTCCCACAGCCATCAGAACGTCGTACTGGAGATAGTATACGGGTGCTCGTTAGGTTACGAGTACACTGGACAGGACTAGTCGGGAACTGACCGGTTGGTATTATACCTATCGTCAGTTATCAGTTCCCAGGTGACATGAGTACAGCTTAGTTCGCTGACTTGACACTGTCAGTTCGCCTCGAGTGTGTTCCCACTGTACTTTGATTACTACCCTACCACGGCTTAAAGGAGTCGTGCAAACAGGTAGTGGTTGGGTACAGTCCCGAAGCACTTGGAGGCAGTGACGGTTAGACAGGATTCGTCTCTCCCGGTATTGGGGGTTGACATCGCGCTGTGTCTAGGAGAGCCATTACACGAGTAGTCCCTGGCGAGGGCAATCGAGATATACTGGTGGGCTTCCAGTGTTATCTCAGGGTGTTCTGGGCTACACTCCGACATGACTTGTACCGCTATTAGGGGACTGACGTTTACCGCCCCCCTAGGCCCGCCATGCGATGTATCAGACGAACAGACCGGACTGTACGGGGATTGTCATATTCAGGCTCAGTAGGAGTTCAGATGGGTTTCACCTCGTCAGTCTTCTTGTCGGCATCTACCTGGGGACCGTTACGCACAGCTACTGCCACTTGCGGTCTGTGGTTAAACCCACTGCCAGCGTAGTGTCGAGTCTTTAGAGTCCCATACAGAAAGCTATTCGCCTTTAGGCAAAAGAGTAGAGGTCGCATGGTTTTGCGGCAGGTCGCATGGTTTTGCGACAGGGTTCGGTCACATCCGTGCACTTATGCACGTACAGTGTCTGGACAGTTTACACTAGCGGGCTTTGGTTTAAGCCAGATCCTAGTGTACGTATTGGGATTGGATTTATCCAGTATGTATTCGTGTTCCTCGGAACGCGGATGCGGGTGTGTATGCACAGTTGACGGAAAGACAGAGGCAGAGGATTCTCATTAGGGTTGTTGACCTTTGACCGTTGACTATTGACTTTTTGCTCAACCCTAATGAGAATATGATATATGATTAACAATAATATTAATTAAGTATTGTGGTGACATGGTTGATGAGGGGTTGACTTTGTTGACTTGTTGACTTTGTTGACCGGTTGACTAGGTTGGACTAGTGGACCATCATGATGACAATGGCTATCATTTCATGGCAAAGACTTTTTACTTGCTTGTTTCTCTTGTGAGAAATGAGTGCATGAAAGGATATGGCTATTGTAGCTTAAACCATTTACACAATACTTGATTACTATTTTGTGATGATGGTTTTGGATTATGAGAGCCAAGAGAGAAAAGTCTTCTCTCATTCTCTCATTCTCATTCTCTCTCTTGTTCTTGAGCTCTCATCTCCTTCCTCTTGCTCTCCCTCTCTTAGTCTATGGTTCACTTGTCTCATGTGTTGAGAACCAAGAACCATAGAGAAAATCCCAACACACTCTTCTCTACTCACTCTAGTTCATAAGGTTTAGCAAACCAAGTGAACTAGTTTCTTCAAAGACCGAAGAAGAAGCCAAAGGTAGAAGCTTTCGAGGTGGATCTATCTTCGGCGCAACGAGACGACGGAGTGAAGCCGATCCCGACAACCATCGAGGCTTGAAGACGAAGGAGTTCAAAAAAGTAAGGTATAACCCCCTAACCGAGTAGTTAACAACTCCTAGTTAGGTTGTTAGTTAGATGTTTAACAAAGATCCGGTTTTGAGTCCATGTTACCACCTCTAGAAAAATTGTTTTTCACCAAATTCCGCATGCCCGAAAGTACCGGGAGAGGTAGCATGGACTTACACATAGGTATAAGTTCAACCCTAACGTTTTAGTTCAATTCAGTTTTTGTTTGAAATCGGATATCGTATTTTGATAAGTTGAGTCTCTGTTTGAATCTGCTCTAGTTTAAATGATAAATAGATTTATCAAACAGTACCTGGACCTTATAATCTAGACCTAGAATTAACCATAAGAAAACGAACCCCAGTGCTCGGATTTTGGCCGGCGACCATCAAGGAAAATCCGATCTCGCCGGATTTGTAGAGGAATTGGGTGTTTTGGGTTTTTAGGGTATATCACTGTAGGTGTTTAGGTATGTTTGGTATTGTTTAAATAAGTTAATGTTCAGTAGGTTAAATCTATAAGCTAATATCAGATTGGGTAAAATTCTATATATGATACGTAGCATGTTTTGTTGTGCAGTATTTTAAACTAGGATTTTGTGATAATTTAACTACTGAAAGTGAATCTGGAACTAATAGGTATAATCACTTGAAAAAAAACTAGCAAAACCAAAAGTATAATGAGCAAACTAGAAGATTATATTCAGAACCTCAGGCCCAAACTCACCACAAAATCCGGCAACCCACCCCAAAATTCCGGCGACGCCGGCCTTACCTAGGCATTTGGTGTTGATTCTTCTTCTGTAGCTTTGAGTTGGTATTTTACAAGTCTCTGTATTGTTTGGGTTGTTTAAATATTTATACAGTAAAATCTGGGAACATTATAGAAATGGTTTTATCAAATTTCAGATATTTACGATACGGAGTTTTCGTATTTTGATGTTGCAGCTGAACCGTTAACGTTTATACGTTAACGACAGAATTATATTGTCGTTTTGGGTTAAGTATGCTGTAGGTTCTAACCTACGGGCGTTTTGCTTGTTGTTTTGATTTTCGATATGATATTTACATCAATGCGATTTATATACGAATATAGGTATGATTCAAGGATTCCGAGATGGAGATGGCGATGTAGCAGCGTGGATTCAGCGAGCTTTTAAGTTGGTGAGTAGATTTACATCTACATGGGAAGTCGGGTGGATGGCGTATAGCATCCCCGTAACCTTATAAATAGTATTATGATTTCTAGTTAGTATAGTAGTTATTCAAGATATTGATATAGTATCGCATCTTATATGTCCTTCATTTGCATAGAGTTCATATATTGTTTAAGTTAGACATGTACATGATGTTGGATCCGTACGACATGGATATGATCTGATGAGTTTGTACGAGGGATCATGTCGTACTTGAGATGATATGGATATAGCGATATGATGAGATATAATACAAGGATTTATACGTATCGGGAATGATGAAATTTGTATGCCGAATAATGGCCAACTTATCCTTTGACTCGTAGAGTTAGGTTATATTCTGTTTTAGGAGGTAATACTTATGTGAGCTATATTCTTTTAAAAACTATGATTCATTTGTCTTTTAAATAAAATACCAGGATGCGTGCCAGTTTCTAAAACGAATATCTATTTTAAATCTAGGGCAGCTTCCTTATTTCAAACATAACGTTTCGATCATTTCTAAAGATAATGGTATAGCTCATAACAAGTAGTAACAATAGTTACGTTTAGATTACTTTACATGTTTGCATTATATTATCCATATTATACGTTTCTGCGTTACACACACTCTGATAGAACACTGCACAAATACCAATGAGTACTCTGCTGCACAAGCACGTAAATATGTGCTACACTACACCTCATTGGTACTGCCATGTCACTGTAGAACCGTTATGTTAGATAATGTGTATATATACATGTGTTAATATATAGGTTGTTACACCGTAGAACACTTGCATAAATACTAATGATTGCCATGTTGCACGAGCACAGACGCATATGCTACACTACACATCATTAGTAGTACCATGTCACAGTAGAATTAAAATCTATGTTTATGTGATATAATTACCTAGTCTTCTTTATTCCTGTTGTAAATTACGAATATTACTAATATAAATGCTGTATTTGATTCTTTGGATTTTCTGGGTATTTTACTCCTGATGATATATATCGGTGGTATTGGACATTGTTATACATGTATATATATAATATATCATCAATACAGTCTATGCAATGTTTTTATTCCTCACTAGATATTTTTATATGATGAGTAAACGTCCACCATGAGATTTGTGTTTTCTGATTTTGATATCCGAACCGAGTTGGGGGTGATACGGTTTCGGATTTGTATACTATCCAGACTGAGTTGGTTGCCATACAGTTAGATACATGGTAGACCCGGTCGGGGCCGAGGATACTCGATTCCGGAGATAGAAATGAGTACGGCAGATATCCAGGGGATACTGACCGGATATAGAGATGAGCACGACAGATATCCGGGGGATACGGAACGGGGTTCGATTAGGCACGGCGGATATCCAGGGGATACCGACCGGGCCAGGGATATCGGGCGGCGATCATCTGTTGAGATGGTGTCGGCGTATCTTCCTTTACGTGTCGATGCTGGACACGAGAGATTTCGGATTTCGATATCGATGCTGGACATCTATATATATATATATTGATATGATCATTATCATGAGGTACACAGTTAGATATTATTTAGAGGATTCAACCAGGACTGATCCGGGGGACAGTACCTGCATATATTTTTACAGCCATTCAGATACAAAACGGGATTCCAACACGAACTATAGATTCATGATTTTGACTCATATGACATTGAGATATTATACTTGGGATTGCATGATAGTTAGTATTGCACATATGCATATCATATAGTATATTGGTACAGATTATGATAGGACTATACTTATGACCTAGGTATCGTCATGCATTTCGATTTCTACCTTTGGATGTAATTTTATTCACTGAATTGGATTATCAGCGGCTTGGGCATACATTCTGTTCGGGGATTGATTGGAAAGTGGGTTATTATTGTATCATACTCACTCTTGATTATTCATCTATTCTTGTATCTAGTGGAAACTCCATCAACTCAGAAGTGGTATATTATGGACATAAAAGCGAGACTTAGAGTTTATGTGTGGTGATGGCGCACTCTTTGGAGTCGATTTCTGATTTAGACTGTTCGTTGCTCCATCGTTTGGACGTGGAGACTAGCTTCTGTTAAGAGGCTATTTTTTTTATTATGTTGTATCGGGTTTTACAAAAATTTTAAAGGAGGTGACGTCAAATTTCAAAACATCATAGATTCTTTTCAACATACTTAGTTAAATTCAAATGTTAATTTTAAACTGAGTCCATCTGATGACTATTTCAAACTTCACCTCCAATATTTTCAAAAAGTCTTTAGATTCCGGGTTTCGGCTTACTTGAATTGCGTCGATGTCTTTAGATGTCAAGTGATTTGAGTGCCGGTCATGTGCCACATTTGGGTCGTGACATGGCACTGGGGCATTGAAGCTTTCTGGCGGGAGCATGGTCCCGAAGAACAATCCAGTGGTGGCTTGAGTCACCTGCCCCAACGGTATTGAAAAGATAGAGGCCGCGTTGAGACCGTATGTCACTCCTCCAGTTGGGGCGTAGCGGGAGTTGATGTTGCAGTTTTTGCAGCTGGAAGCAATTGATGTTCACTTCTTCTTTCTGCATAGGAACAAGAAACAAAATATTATTACCTCGAATCCAAAGGCAACCATAGCAAACCGTGATTTTGTTCGCGAACACGACACACGAAGTGTTGAGTGGAAAGAGGAAGAGATCCCACCGGGTGTACCAGAATCTGTTCACCGCCGAAAACGGGGACGAACCGGGATGGATCGTCCTTCCAGAGTTTGGCGGAAGAGGCTATTTCGATTTATCCGTCCACCTCTCCGAAGATGCCAAGTTGATTTATGGCAACGTATATCGGAGGTTTGGACAGATGCCGCCATTGTAGCAGACTTCGTCAGATTCTCCCTCGTTTATAAGGGATTTTTGATTATCGGGACGCTCTTCCCTGCAGGCGCAAGCCCCTACAGTTAATTACGTTACCGCATCGCGATAACCACTTTCTCCTGCTCCGGAAGTTCACTTCGTGTCGTGTGTGTTTTTGTTTGTTTAGGTTGCCCGTGGATTGTATACGGAGACTAATTTATGTTGTCGCCCGTAGGGCGTGGATTAGTCCAAATCCGTATATCTAAGATTTGGGGTTTTTATTTAAGGACTGTTAATCTATTTTAAGATTAAGATTGACTTAAATGTTTGTAAGCATTTGGGGCTCGATTTGTTAAGGATACATTAGTCCAATTTGAGACTAAGATCCACTTAACGGGGTTTCAGGATCATTTTTATTTCAGATCCAACAAAAGAGCATTTGGGCTTTATTGTTTTAGTTTAAGGACGTATCGGTCCATTATCGCCATTTTGGACGCGAATATTAGTTTAGGGATATTTCGGTCCACTATCGCCGTTTTGGAGGCGAATATTAGTTTAAGGACATTTCGGTCCATTATCGCCGTTTTGGAGGCGAATATAAGTTTAGGAACTTCTCGGTCCTTTATCACCATTTTGGAGGCGAATATTAGTTTAGGGTCTTCTCGGTCCTTTATCGCCAATTTGGAGGAGTATATTAGGTCCTTTGCCAGTTGAAGGACGCAGTAGTTCATTATGTTCATCATGCGTGCACGTGTATTTTTTACGTGACGAAATGAACAAGGTGATATGGAATGCACCCAGTATGGGGTGCGGTCTGATTTGAGGTGTGCACGTCGGTTTGGACGGTTTTGGAATGCACTAAAGAATTGTTGGTTGTCGGGACCCGCCACCTCTCTAAAGACGTTGAAGAATTACAACGACGTATATCAGAGGTGTGGAGAGATGTACCCTTAAAACAAATCCCGTATTTGAGGGAGACGGGTTATGGTGTCCTTAGGAATCGTTAGTCATATTTTGAGACTAAGATTACCTTATGTGATATGGGATGAATATCATTTTGGATATCATCAACTGAAAGATCAATAGTCATATGTGAGACTGAGATCAGTTTGGGCAATCATGAGTATATGGGCTCGGTTGATTTGAATCAAGGAGGTTATATCCTTAGAGGACCTAGCCAATTTAGGCTTGATCTGCTCAGTGGTCTTTTTTATATTGAAAAACAAGAGTTCTAAGCACTTGCTCGGGCTCTGTTTAATCATTCCCTATTTTATGCAAAAAGTGCTGAGCACTTATATAAGTTCTAACGCCCACATATCATCATGTGAAGCTTTCAGTCATGGGGGTTACCCAATAAGTGTAAAACACTTTACTCCTTTTGTCTTTATATGGAGTGTTAGGCACCCATTATGGCGTCTACGTGCAAAGCACGTGAAGCGCTGCCCTGTGAGTGCTAAGCGCTGCCCCGTGAGTGCTAAGCACTCTTTTCTTCTGTGGCGCCCACGTGAGGGACACGTGAGGCACTGGGTGTTGCCCAGTGAGTGCTAAGGACTCTTTTCTTCTGTGGCGCCCATGTAAGGGACACATGAGGCGCTGCCTAGAGAGTGCTAAACACTCTTTTCTTCTATGGCACTCAAGTGAGGGACATGTAAGGCGCTGGGCACTGCCCAGAGAGTGCTAAGCACTCTTTTCTTCTGTAGCGCCCATTAATGATCAAGCTTTCGTTTTTTAAGAACCAAGTTCTTTTATGAGAACCAGGTTTCTCTTATATGATTCATTTCATGGAATTCAATTCCTAGTCCTTTTCTGAATCTTCGATTCTCAAGAACAAATTCTTCCCGAACTTATGGGAGACTTGTCTTGTGGATCTCAGATCCAGAGAAAGAACTAAGTTCTTTTTTAAAAGGGTTAAACTCTTAGATATGTAAACGAGATATTTTGATCTCTATTCTTTTTATTTACCTAGAGTTTTTTGAGGAGAGAGATCTTCTTCTCTGTTCCCTTTTGAAGCATTATGCTTTGGTTTTTAGAAGCTTATGGGGGGTTTCTCCCTCTCATACTTGAAGTCTTGTGTCACGGCCCAAATTTATGCACGTGACTGGCACTTAAACCACGTGACGTCAAAAGGCGTAACGCAATTTAAGTAAGCCGAAAACCCAGAAATCTAAACCATAAAAAGAAGTAGGTGATAAAAACATGGTTAAAAACTTTTGGAAATCTCAAGTAAAAATCTTAAAGCTTAAGTTTATTTTCTTAAAAAATTTGGCAGCGCCTCCTTTGTAAAACTATCTCCAAAGCGGGTACAAACACAGGATATAAATAAAGCATCCCCAAACGGGAGCAAATCACGCCCAAGGGCGAAAAACAATCACTAAAAGCATATATACGACGCCGTAGCGAAGAAATAGACAATAAAAATGAAAACAGCATAAAGAGATAAAGCTACATAAGAAAAGGCCGGCTCCCACGAGCACGACACCTAGAGTCACAAAATATACAATATCGATCCTCACAAGCCGTCTCTAAGTCAATACATGAAAGTGGTAGATGGAGAGTACTAGATACAATGAGATATACAATGGATATAATCGGATAACCGCAAACCAACCTACAGCAAAAAGGCCTCATAGCCAACCGTAGCGGTATCCGCTAAAATAGATACAATAAAGAGCCCTGCCGCGACTACTCTGAGGGTCAAGCCTGCAAAACACTGTGGCACAACGGGGGTGAGTTGCCAACTCATGAATAGTAAGTAACATCGTACAGATAATCGCAAGTATGCACGAACAACGATAATCTATCACATGCAATCTAATAGCATAAGTATGGCAATATGGATATACAACAATCATGATCAAGGTACACCATCAGGTACTACAAATACATGAAATAATTCATATCAAATAACTACTGAGTGTGGGATAAAACATATCATCATCAATGAATCATCCGTAGGGTTATATTAGCACCTTAGCAAGGTTTTGGCAAGCATCAAACATGCTACTTTAAAATTTTTGGGGTGTAAACAAACCCTAACCAAGATCTTAACTACAAAATTAGGGTTGCTATAACTGGAAGTCCCTGGCCAGGGCTGATATAGAGATTTACTGGTAAGAGTTATCAGTAGTTTCTCGACCCGTTATGAGCCTTACATCGACACAACTTATCGGTTACTGGGGTCTGACGTTTACCACCCCTAGACTGGATATGCGACATATCAGACGAAGAGTCCGGACTGTACGGTAGTGTTACTGATTGGATTCACAGAAGAATATACAGGCTTGCTTGTTGATCTTCTGATCGCTCAATACCTGGGTGGCTGTTACATTTAGCTGACCGCTTGCAGCTTGTGGGTGTTTGATATGATCATCACCTACTGCCGGCGTATTGACGATTCTTCAGAGTCCTACACAGAGGTTTCCTGGCTCAGGCAAAACGGAGTAGGAGCACATATGTGATATGTGCGGGACCGAGAATAATACGATATGAGATACCGTATTCTATTCTCGCGATATGTGATATCGGCCGGGTATATGTGATATAGCCGGGTCATCGGATCAAGTGTTGATTCGATGAATTGGTACGAGTTATATTAGTCGGTTATATGTATTATAGCCGGGTTATCGGATCATGTTTTGATTCGATAATTTAATGTATAATTATATATGTGATATATTACATTACGTTAACTAACATAAGCTCGCTTTATTGATTCTTTTTCTCACCGGATAATACATTGATGTATATGCGATATATGTTAATTGTATTATTTTCTTTTGTCACATTATATATTATATATGTGATATATAATATTGTAACATGTTAGGGTTACAAATGCAACATGTATTATGAGAATAAATCAAGTTAGGGTTTGGATTAGGGTTAGCTTTTAGGTTAGCTTTTGGATGCTTCATGAAGCTTTTGACTTTGTCATTTAGCTTATTTATTTTGTCTTGATATTTATTAACCCAACCCAAACCTTAGCCTCTAGTTTATTCTCTACAAGGGTTAACTTTATCATTCTTAACCCATGGTTGGATTTGTAACCACAACAATAATTACATTATTAATCACAAAAGCTTTTGCTTCTTCTTCTTTTTCACGCTCTTGAAAAACCTTCACTTGCTTTTTGATTTGTGATGAATTAGTGTGGGAATTTGAAAACAAAAGAGAGCATAATTCCTACTTCATCATCCTCATCTATTCTAGCCACTTAGATTAGGGTGTTCACTTCTCTAATAAGTTGTTTGGTGAAGTGTAAGCTTGGGTTAGAGATTCTTCAAGGTAGATCATCTTAGATCATGAAGACTACAAGCAAGGTGTCTCATTTACCTCATGGAGCCACTCGAGAGTCGGAGTTCATGTTGATCGCAGCGAAGGGACCTCAACAGGGAGCTTATGAAGCGATGGAACGGACTACAAAGGTTGTAATCCTTATCTCTTTACTTCTTTCTATGCGATACAAATTTTGTTACCCTAGAAATTCTAGCAAGATTCATGGTTAGTTAGTTTTGCACCTCTTTAAATTTTAAAATGGCATGAGTGATGCTACCAAACCCTAGACTATGTGCAAGGGTAACCCAACAGTGGTATCAGAGTCTAACTAGAATTCTAGATACGGTGTTATAACAAATACGAAAACGAAATCCACTTCGATATACAGTATTATGAAACCCTATATTTGCTCTCTGTAAATTTTCAAAAAAGTCCAAAATTTTTCAAACAGGTGCATAATGCAATATGAGCCAATCTAAGAACTTGGGAGAAATACGGAGGGAGGGGATCGGTTTTGGGCCGATCCCCAAGCCATATATTCTGGCCAGGCCGGCTCTAAGGGCTCCTCTGCCCCCCGTATTCCTCACGTGCTCTTTTTGCTTCATTTTGGGTTTCCTAGTATTGTTTATTTAGCCCAATTTTCATGATGATTGGTTTGACCTGGGGATAATTCGTAGTGCTTCATAGTCGTATATTTTAACACTGTATTGGTAACCTTGACTATTTTTAGCAGTTCGATCGAACTTCGCACACCACATTTTGTACCCCACTGAAATTTCCAAGTGCTGTAATTTTCCGAAGTTGAATGTACTCGTAAAGTCGTGCAAGTACCCCTATGGACCTCCTAGATGACTATAATAAGCTTAACTCGATTCTGTGCCCACGGAACCGCGATCGAACCTTCGAGTTTGCCGTAGTTCCGTGGTGTCATAGGTGAGGCGTTGGTTAACTCCTTCTACGGCTGGACCATGGACACTGTGGCACGGTTTTTGAGTATTTTGACTATGCTCAAGTGTTGAGCTCACGGGGGTAATTTATAAGTGTATGTTGATTCGATCGAAACGTTAAATATCGTCATGATATTCTGTAATGTGATACAATATGTGGAATTCATATAGTTAGACATGAAATCTGTAATATGTGATATTTCGGGTTTACGATGTCTAAGGTGATGGATTCCAAATGTTGTAGTTTTACACTTTCTTTTATGCGACCGTAAGCGTAGTATGTGGGGTATTGCCGGCTTCGTTGCTATACATCAACGACAATCGGGATACGCATACTTGCTTACGTTGATGATATGAGATATTATGTGTTGCTGTGATATATTATATTGGATCGTCGTGTTATGAATAGCCGGGGGTTTTATGTGAGATGAGAGTTTTTATTTTCATTCATGTAAAAATTCATTGTATGTAATATTCTTTTATTGGGGAACTTCCGGGTTGAGGTTGTTGTCACCATTGAATATTATTTACTTTTCTGCATTAGGATAGACCCGAGGAGGGGAGCACAAGTAACCGGGTTCTAGGGTCCAGTGGGAGGCCATCTCGAGGAGTCGAGACCGGGTCTCTTAACCCTAGAATTGGCAGTGTTGCTTTCCGCTCTCGTAGGTGTCTAGGGATGTGGGTTTGGATATTCATCGCGACCGTGGAATCCGTGTTTTATACAGGCTTAAAATAAAACACGGACGTCCTAGTATATATTTCATATGTTATCTTCTGCTGCAATGTTCTGTGATGAGATCATATTACTATCTGAGACGAATGCTTATACTATATATATATATATATATGTGATGATATATAAATATTACTGCTTTCGTTTCTTCTGTGATGCTTAGGAAACATAAATGATGGGATTTATTAATGAGATTAATAAAAGAAAAGAAACCTAAAAGATGTTGTAGAATCAAATTTTCAAAAAAGGGTAGCTACAGTTTTTGCTTTGCACAGTGGTATATACGATATACCCTGCACCTTATTCGATGAGGAAAGAGCCGAGATCCCTTCACCGGGAGTGAGCTCTTTAGCAAAACTGGTAGATGCTACAAACTCACGGTTTAGTTTTTGATTGCTTCTATAGTTCTTGCTTTGCACAGCGGTATTTGTGAAATATCCTGCACCTTATTCGATAAAGAAAGAGCCGAGATCCCTTCACTGGGAGTGACCTCTTTAGCGAAACTAGAAAAGCCTCAAAAACACTCCTTTTCAAAATCACTTGTTTCTACAACGATATCAAGTTCATTACGCTTATGGTTTTTTGAAAAACCTGCGTAACCCTCCGTCATTTCAGATAAGTAATATTTAGTATTCGTGCTGCGGTAGTTTGGCATGCGTCAAGGCGTAGTGTACGGTAGTTGATTACTACTTATTTGTAGCATGAGATGCGATTGGATTAGGGTATTCTTACGGCATTGTTTGGCTTGCATCAAGGGTCATACGGGTGGGTTTAATTCAATCACGAAATGTACGGGTTGAACTTGACTAGCGGACTATGGGTTGTTTGGCATGCGTCAAGGTCATAGCACGCTAGGGGTAAAAGCATTATCAGGAATTTCAAGTGTTGAAATTTGCAATGAGATTGCAAACCTCCTATGAGATAGTTGGATCCCGATACCCACTGCGAGTAAGAGTTACTCCTGGGAGAGTTTTATACAGCACAATTAGCCGATCAAGTAGGTGACTAGAAAGGTGTTAACGGGGTTAGGCCTCTGGGAAAACGAGGTTTATTTTAATTAGGTCCGTGCGAAAGCACGGGGAACCTGCCTCAAAGTACCAACACTGGCCTGGCTGGAGGATTGGCGAACTTGTAAAGTGTAATTAATCCCGGCTAGTCTTACCTTTTAGGGTTTGAAGGAAGATTTGATGAAAACAGTGGGAGCCATCCTGATTAGATAAGATAATAACCAATCTAATCTTGCAAGAGCATACGTTAAAGTGTTTTCTTCTCTCTCTCTCTCCAGGTAGCGACCCTGTCAGGCCTTAATCAAGATAATAACATGGATGTATTGACTGAACCCGCGTTTTCTATTGAGCAGGGGAACGTTGGTCCTACTCCCACTTATAATAGTTATAAGTCCAAGCAGGAATTAGGAGAATATCCAGATTCTCACGCCACCCAAATGAAGATCAAGCATGTTGATGCATCTTCTTCAGATGTGTTAGTTATCGAGAACTGTTTCTCAGTTCACTCTACGTTCTGGGTATTAGATACCGAATCAGGATCCCATATATGTAATATGTTACATGGGCTACACAGAGGTAGGGAACAGGGAGAGGGTGATCATTCCATAAGAGTGGGGAATGGTGCAAATGTTACAGCCAAAGCCGTTGGCGAATATCACCTTGTGTTACCAAATGCTAATACGTTGGTTCTGAACGAATGCTATTACATTCCTACCCTGATATGCAATCTTATATCAGTTTCTTTATTGAGTAAAGTGGGATATAATTTTGTAGTACAGGATAATGTTATGAACATATTCCTGAATCAAAAGTTGATTGGATCATGCTCGTTAAATAATGGCATATACGTTCTCAACCGAACTACAGTACTTAATGTACAGAATACACACAAGAGGAAGAGTTCAGAAATGAACGAATCCTTCTTGTGGCATTGTAGACTAGGTCATATCAATGCGACACGGATAGCTAAGTTACATAAGGATGTATATTTGAATCCGTTCGAATTTTCATCTTATGATACTTGTCAGTCATGTCTCAAAGGCAAGATGACCAAAACTTCGTTTAGTGGACACGGAGAAAGAGCTACAGAACTCTTGGGACTGATACATAGTGATGTATGTGGTCCAATTTCTACACATGCCAGGAACAGTTCTTCATACTTCATTACATTCATTGACGATCTCTCAAGGTACGGACATGTGTTCCTGTTGAAACACAAGTCTGAAGCTTTTGAGAAATTTAGAGAATATAAGAACGAAGTATAGAACCAAACGGGCAAAAGTATTAAGATCCTACGATCTGATCGAGGAGGAGAATACTTGAGCAATGAGTTTTTGGACTATCTAAAAGGGAATGAGATTCTCTCTCAGCTTACTCCTCCCTATACACCACAACACAATGGTGTATCGGAGCGGAGGAATCGCACCCTATTGATATGGTGCACTCTATGATGAGCAATGCTGAGTTGCCTATTTCCTTCTGGGTGTATGCGCTTGAGACAGCCATAGACCTATTGAATAGGGTTCCCAACAAATCTGTGCCAACCACTCCATATGAGATATGGAAAGGAAAGAGACCACATCTTAATTACATTAAGATATGGGGTTTTCCGGCATATATGAAAACACAAAATCCGGACAAGCTCGAGGCAAGGTCAGTTCTGTGCAAGTTTATTGGATATCCCAAGCATTCGTAAGGGTATATCTTCTACCACACCGAGGAACAAAAAGTGTTTGTTTCTCGACATGCCACCTTCTTAGAAAAGGGTTTTCTTATGAAATAAGATAGTGGTAATAAGGTAGAACTGGAAGAAGTTCCAGCAACACAAACTACAACAGAAGATTTGGTAGAACCAGAGGATTCAGTAGTTCCCAACGAACCCCAGCCTCTCCCCCGATCTAGTAGGGTTCCTCATCCACCAGAGAGATACTACGGTTTTCTCATTGATGGTGGGAGCGAGGATTGCATCATGGAAGAGATGACCCAACTAGCTTCAAGCAGGCTATCACGAGTGGGGACTCTTTGAAGTGGCAGGATGCAATGCGATCTGAGATGGAATCCATGTACACCAACAAAGTATGGACTTTGGAATTTGCTCCTGAAAGGGTAAAACCCATTGGGAGAAAGTGGATCTTTAAGAAGAAACTTGGTGTAGATGGAAAAGTGGAGACTTTCAAAGCTAGGCTTGTTGCAAAGGGTTTTCGTCAGCGACCAGGTGTGGATTATGACGAAACCTTTTCTCCAGTGGCTATGCTCAAGTCCATCCGGGTCTTACTTTCCATTGCTGCATACCATGACTATGAAATCTGGCAAATGGATGTTAAGACCGCCTTTCTAAATGGTGATTTAGAGGAGTGCGTGTACATGACTCAGCCAGAGGGCTTCGTAGATAGTGGGAGCAGCGAAAAGGTGTGCAAGCTGCTTAAATCCATCTACGGATTAAAGCAGGCATCGCGGAGTTGGAACATCTGCTTTGATGTGGTAGTCAAAGAGTTCGACTTCATCAAGAACGTAGATGAACCTTGTATATATAAGAAGGTTGTAGAGAGTAAGGTTGTCTTCCTCGTATTGTACGTGGATGACATACTCTTGATAGGAAATGATGTTCCTATGCTGCACTCGGTCAAGCTCTTCTTATCACATAGATTCTCAATGAAAGATCTAGGTGATGCCTCCTGCATTTTGGGAATTAAGATCTATAGAGATAGATCTAAACGGATACTGGGATTGTCCCAATCCAGGTACATTGACACCATACTAAAGAAGTTTAGTATGGAAGAATCCAAGCGTGGGAACCAACCCACGATCTCTGGACTCACTCTCTCCAAAGAGATGTCTCCCAAGACTGATTTGGAAAGAGCTCGCATGCAAGGGATACCCTATGCTTCGGCAGTAGGCTTTATCATGTACGCGATGCTATGTACCAGACCCGATGTAGCATACTCACTAAGTGTAGTGAGTAGGTATCAAGCAGATCCAGGAGAGAGTCGCTGGACAGCTATGAAGAACATTCTCAAGTACTTGAGAAGAACTTAGGAGATGTTCTTGGAGTATGGTAACGGAAAACTCCAAGTGGAGTCCTTTACCGATTCGAGCATCCAAAGTGATAAGGACGACTCTAAGTCGCACTCGTGATTTGTCTTTACCCTAAATGGAGGGGCGGTTTGTTGGAAGAGTTCCAAGCAAGAAACCGTAGCAGACTCGACGATGGTGGCTGAATACATCGCTGCAAACGATGCTGCCAAAGAGGCTGTCTGGATGAAGTAGTTCATCACTGAACATGGTGTGGTCCCGTCCATTGAGCATCCAATACCTTTGTAATGTGATAACAATGGAGCTGTGGCTTTGGCCAAGGAACCCAGGTCCCATCAGAAGTCCAGACATATTCTGAGACGGTATCACCTGATCCGGGAGATAGTTGATCGCCGCGAGATCGAGGTCAGGAGAGTTGACACGAAGGACAACACTGCGGATCCACTTACAAAGGCCATTCCTCAAATACAATTTGAGAGACTCTTCGGGATGTTGGGTATGAGATACAACAACAGCTGGCCTTAGTACAAGTGGGAGATTGTTAGTTATGTATATGCCCTAGAAGCCATTGTTGTACATGCGATGTATATTATAATGGATGCTTGGATATATATATAGAGTGTTAGTTATATGTATGCCCTAGAGGCCATTACTATACATAGGATGTATATTGTAGTGGATGCTGGGACGTATATAGGGAGGACTTTCTCGCTCGACATGATAGTATGCTATCTGGTTGATCTTTACCTTAACGTGTATACTGTTTGTCTCTCTGTTACATGTTGGTAAAGCCCTTAGGATCTGTACTTGACTACCTGGACTATGATGCGGATCATACTAGTGGGGACATGGTAGTCCATAAGTACATCCTTCAAAGTCCCTAGTCGTGGGTGTATCGAGACGGGGCATCGATATACCAGAGTAGACTAGCGTGTACCTTCTCGACCCATATAGATGGGCGATGGATGATCCCATATCCATCGGTGTTTGACATCAGAGATGATATACGGGTGCTCAGTAAAGACTGGGTACACTGGACGGACTCGCCGAGAACTCCCAGATGGTATTATACCTCACGTCAGATGGCAGTTCTCTGGTGACACTGGTACAGAGTAGTCTGTTGACCCGAGATCGTCATAGAGTCTTGTGTGGTTCCCACTGTGCTTTGATTTCCATCTTACCACGTCCAAGAGGGCGTGCAAAACGGTGGTTTTTGGGTACAGTCCCGAGTCACATGGAGGCAATGAGCGATAGGAGGGGATTCGTCTCTCCCGGTATATGGGGGATGATGTTGCACTGTGTTCGATCGGCTATAACAGGAAGTCCCTGGCCAGGGCTGCTCAGAGAATTGCTGGTAAGTGTTACCAGTAGTTTCTCGACCCGTTATGAGCCTCATATCGACACGACTTATTGAGCTATTGGGGTCTGACGTTTACCACCCCTAGGCGAGATATGCGACATATCAGACGATCAGACCGGACTGTACGGTAGTGTTACTGGTCGGATTCACTGGAGTGTGAGCGGGCTTGCTCGTCGATCTTCAGATCGCTCAATACCCGGGTGGCCGTTACGTTTAGCAGACCGCTTGCGGCTTGTGGATGTTTGATATGATCATCATCCGCTGCCGGCGTATTGACGAGTCTTTAGAGTCCTACACAGAGGTTTCCTGGCTCAACCGAAACGAAATAGGAGCGCATATGAGATATGTGCGGGACCGAGAATAATGCGTGTATGTGATACCGTATTCTATTCTCGCGATAAATGTATCGAATGGTTGTATGCGATATAACCTAGTTATCGATTCAAGCGTTGATTCGATAAGCCGATATATTGTATACTAGTCGGTTGTGTGCGACATAACCGGATCATTGAATCAAGTGTTGATTTAATGATTTAATGCATATTTATATATTTGATATATTACTTTGCATCAACTAGTATCGGTTTACTTTAAATGGATTTTCTCACTCGGGTGTGCGCATTACATATGCGATATGATTTTGTGCACTTGCTTGTATCATGTTTGATGATACATCCTTTTTGGTTAAGTGTAAAGTATTAAACCTTGGTTAATGAAATGATTAGGGTTTCTTATTTGTTATTCATTTATCTTATTTAATTATCCTTTTTATTTTTGATAAATGAATAAAAGAAATGAGAAAAAGAATGGTGGCTTCTTTTGTTCTTTAGTTGAAGCTTCATGAAGCTTTGTTCAAGTCAACCATCCTTATCTCATCCTTAACCCTAACCATTCCCACTAACCATGATTCATTCTCTACACTTAACTCTAGTTAAAATTATGATAAGAATTTTTTTTCTATTCATTTTCTTTTAACTTTTCATAACTATTTCCTTCTTCTTCTTCATTCTTCAAGTGAAGAAAAGCAAGGTCCATCAATGGTGATTGTTGGAAAAGAGTGAGAAATCCAATTCTAAAGTCTACCCACTTCCTATTTCTTCATCCTCTACCTCTTGCCAAGTAGTAGAGTGTGTTTCCTTCACAAGACTTTAGGGTTTGGTGAAGGTGGAGCTTGATCTAGCGATGCCTCGACGTAGATCATCTTCGGCATGGACATCGACGACCTAGCTTGCCCATTCTCCGACGAAGCCGACTCTAGAGCCCGGATTAGATTTGGACAGCGGAGACGACCTCGTTGCGGAGCCGTGGAGGTGGAGGACCGGATCTACAAAGGTTGTATTTCCGTATTCTCATTAGTTAACTGTTAACTAGTTCTTGTTCGCCTAGACATCTAGTTATCGATCCGTAGTTTAGGGTTTGTAGGCACTGTAAAATTTTAATTTGCCATGGTTGATGGCTTGGGAGACCTCACTAGTGTGCCTAGGAACCCTGCAGTGGTATCAGAGCCTAGCTAGAGCCTTAGGCGAAGTCCAGACGGAAATTGAAGTCCGAACGAACTCGAAACCCCGATTCAAAGTTGCTCTCTGTACAATTTTTAAAATCTGGGATTTTTCAACATTAAAAATATTCAGAAAACTCAGCAGGCAATTATAAGAAATACTGTAAATTTCGTGCACCCAATTCCTTCAAAGAGCGGCGCTTCCGCGGCACAAGCTATGCTTGTGCGGCGGAAGAGCGGCCATTTTGTCGTTTTGTGCAGCTTGTTTTCTACAGTAATTCTTATTGTACTGTGCTGGTGTTTCTGGGAATTTTTAATAATTTTTCAAGAGTTGAAATTTCTGCAGTTGTTTTGGGGATTCGGTATTTCGATCGGGGTATCAAATTTTGTCTGTGTGGCTTTCCGGATAAATTTTAGAATATGTTAAAAAGTTCGACCGGATATAAATACCCAACTTTTCCCCTGTCGGGAAATTTCCAAGTGTTGGATTTTTCCGTAGTTTAACAACGTTCTAAGTAGTGCAAGTAACGCGATGGTCCCTCTAGAAGACACAAACCTTAACTCGATTATGTGACCGTCTTGAACTGCCCTTTGAACCTTCGGGTTTGGGGCAGTACGGCGTGCCACATGTGAGGCGTTGGCTTGACCCTTCTACGGCTGGACCGTTGGTACTGAGGCACGAACGGAATGTTGTTAGACTTATTTCATGTATTGAGCAGTATCGGGAAAACTTGGGTGTTCGATTGTTCGATCGAAAAGTTTAACATTTTCTATTTATCTGGAATGGGATACAATAATTGGAATTCACAATAGTTATGAGATAACTAAATGAATGTTATAAACACAGCAGTTTAGTCTCACTTGATCGGTTGCCACGGAATTTTGATGTGATCAAAAGTCCATCGCAATCACGTAGCGTACGCGGATACTCGCCGGGTAAACTTAATAGACAGCTTCACGCCATTGCCCCGACCAAGTGACTGTAGGAGAACCCCGTCGCCGAAAGCATCCGTTCGGGTGCTCCCGGTAGCGGTGTTCCGCCTTGGTGCACTTAGTCTCCGGTATTAGGGGTGCGGCCGTCTACTGAAGTTTGCGACGAGCATTCGATCAGGATGTCGGGAATCTTGTTGAATTGCCCGACTTGATATTGAAAAGTGTTTTCGATTTTGAGACTAAAATGCGGGGTTTATAAATGTTAGGCATGCGATGTCTAAGTAATTCATTTGATTAGGCATGCGATGTCTATGCAGATTGCGGATTCCAACTGTTGTAGTTTTACACTTTCTTTTCTGTGACCGTAAGTGTAATATGTGATATCGCCGGTTTCGTTGCTATATGTCAACGACAATTGGGATGCGCATATTTACTTACGTTGATGACATGTGATGTTATGTGTTGCTGGATATGTTATATTGGATCGTCGTGTTTGAATAGCCGGGGGTTTTTATGTGAGATGAGTGTTTTTCATTTTCATTCATGTAAAAACTTGTATGTAATATTCTTTTATTGGGGCGCTTCCAGGTTGCGGGAGTTGTCACCTGTTGTATATTATTTACTTTTCCGCACTAGGATAGACCCAAGGAGGGGAGCACAAGTAACCGGGTTCTGGAGTCCAGTGGGAGACCAACTCGAGGAGTCGAGTCCGGGTCTCCTAACTCCAGAATTGGTAGGGTTGCTTGCCGCTCTCGTAGGGGTCTAGGGGTGTGGGTTTGGCTATTCATCACGACCGTGGAATCCGTGTTTTATACTGGCTCGTATTGAAAACACGGACGTCCTAGTATATCCAATATTTCATATGATTCTTCTGCTGCGATATCTGTGATGTGATCATGTGATGTTCTCTGATAGATACAGTATATAGTATATATGATATATTGTATAGACGTTACTTATGTTTTACACCCGCGCTAGCCCTGCCCCGCTCTGCCGTTAGTTACCTAACCTATCGGTGCACGAGGGGACATCAAGGCGAATGCGGATGGCATAAGTGTACGTCATATCTATCTGTGATGTTTAGGTAATTAAATGATGGGACTTCATTAATGTGATTAATGAAATAAAAGAAACCTAAGATGTTGTAGAATCGAATTTCAAAATTAAAACAGGTAGTTACAGTTCTTGCTTTGCACAGAGGTATATGTGATATATCCTGCACCTTATTCGATGAGGAAAGGACCGAGATCCCTTCACCGGGAGTGACTCCTTTAGCAATAACTGGCAGATGCTACACATTCGGTTTGTCTTTTGATTGCTTTTAAGAGTTTTTGCTTTGCACAGTGATATATATGATATATCCCGCACCTCATTCGACGAGGAAAGGACCGACGATCCCTTCACCGGGAGTGACTCCTTTAGCAAAACTAGAAAAGCCTCAAAAACACTCCATTTCAAAATTCATTCGATCCTACAACGATATCAAGTTCATTACGCAATAGGTTTTCAGAAAAACCTGTCGTAGCCCTCCGTCATTTCAGATAAGTGCTGTTTAGTATTCGTGCTGCGTTTGTTGACCTCCGTCAAGGCGCAGTGTGCGGTAGCTAACCAGTATTTATCTGCTTATGCATATGATGCAGATTGAGTTAGGGTAGTCGTGCGGCCTTGTTGACCTCCGTCAAGGGTCGTGCGGGTGGGTTTAATTCGATCAAGAAATGACGGGTTGAACTTGACTAGTAGCCTATGGTTTGTTGACCTCCGTCAAGGTCATAGGGTGCTAGGGGCAAAATATTATCGGGAATTTCAAGTGTTGAGATTTGCAATGAGATTGCATACCTTCTATGAGATAGTTGGATCCCGATACCCGCTGCGAGTAAGAGTTACTCCTGGGAGAGTTTTATACATTACAATTAGCCGATCAAGTAGGTGTCTAGAAAGGTGTTAACGAGGTTATGCCTCTGGGAAAACGAGGTTTACATTAATTAGGTTCGTGCGAAAGCACGGGGGACCTCTCTCAAAGTACCGACACTGGCCTGGCTGAAAGATTGGCGAACTTGTAGTGTGTAATTAATCCCGGCTAGTCTTTCCTTTTAGGGTTTGAAGGAAGATTTGATAAAAAAAGCAGTGGGAGCCATCCTGATTAGATAAAATAAAAACCAATCTATTCTTGACAGAGCGCACGCTGAGTGTTTTCTTCTCTCTCTCTCCAGGTAGCGACCATATCACGCCTTAATCAAGATAATAATACGGATTATTGACCGAACCCGCTTGTTATACTGAGCTGGGGAACGTTGGTCCCGCTCCAACTTATAATTGTTATAAGACAGAGCAGGAAATTGGGGATTACCAGAATTCCCGTGCCGCCCAAACGAAGAGAGTGCATGTTGATGCATCATCTTCGGGTGTGTTCATTATACAGAACTGTTTCTCAGTATCCTTTACGTCCTGGGTATGTGATACCAGATCAGGATCCCAGATATGTAATCTGTTACATAGGGCTACAGAAAGGTAGAGAACTGAGAACGGGTGATAAGTTTCATGAGACAGAAAACGGGGCAAGTGTTGCAGCCAAGTCTGTTGGTCACTGTCACCCTGTATTACGAATACATTGATTCTGAACGAATGTTATTAGATACCGAACCTGATATACAAAATCATATCTATCTCTTTATTAGTAAAGAAATGATAAAATTTTGTATAGTTGGATAATGTTTTGAACATTTCCTATATCAAAAGTTGATCGGTTCAGGCACGTTATCTAAAAGCATTAATGTTCTAAATCAAACTACAGTTCTTAGTATACGGAACACTCACAAGAGGAAGAGTTCAGAAATGAACGAATCCTTCTTGAGGTATTGTAGACTAGGTCAGATCAATGCGACCCGACTGGCTAGAGTTACATTTAGATGCATATTTAAATTAGTTTGAATTTGCATCTTGTGAAACTCGCCAGTCATGTCACAAAGATAAGATGACCATAGCTCCGTTTACTGGAAACACAGAAAGAGTTAGTAAACTCTTGGGATGATACATGTTGATGTATGTAAGGTCCCCTGTCTACACATACCAAGACTGGTTCTTTTTACTTCATTATGTTCTCTGATAATCTCTTTAGATTCAGGCATATGTTCCTGTTGAAACATGAGTCCGAACCTTTTGAGATATTCACGGAATATAAGTTAGAAGTAGAGAACTAATACGGGTATAAGTATTATGTCCTTTGATGTGATCTAGGAGGAGAATACTTGAGCACGGAATTCCTGGACTATTCTAAAGGAGAATGAGATTCTCTCTCGGCATTACTCCTCCGTATACACCATAGCACGATGGTATATCGGGGCGGAGCAATCACACCCTATGTGATAAGGTGTGCTCTATGATGAGTATTACTGAGTCACCTATTTCCTTTTTGGGAGTTATGCACTTGAGAAGCTGCATACCTATTGAGTAGGGTTCAAATCAAATCAGTTGCCTACCACTCCATATGAGATATGGTATGGGAAGAGCCCATGTCTTAAGTCAGTTAAGATTTGGGGTTGCCCGGCCTATGTCTAAAAGCAAAATCCGGACAAGCTCAAGGCAAGGTCTGTTATGTACAACTGGAAGTGTTCCAGCTATACGAACTACAGCAGATGATTTGATAGAACCAAGGGATTCAGTAGATACCAACGAACCTCAGCCTCTCCGCCGATCTAGTAGGGTTCCTCACCCACTTGAGAGATACTTCGGTTTCTCTATGACAGTGGGAGCGAGGATTGCATCATGAGATGATGACCCAACTAGTTTCGAGCTGGCCATCGAGAGTAAGACTCTGTAAGAATGGCTGGATGTTTATCGATCTGAGATGGAATCCTTATACACCAGCAAAGTATGGACTTTAGCTGCTATATCTGAAGGGTTAAATCCCCATCAGGAGCAAGTAAATCTTGAGAAGATTACTTGGTGTAGATGGAAAGGTTGAGACTTTCAAAGCTAGACTTGTTAAAGGTTTTCGTCATCGACCAGGCGTGGATCATGATGAAACCTTTTCAAGTGACTATGCTTAAGTCCATCCAGATCCTACTTGCCACGGCTACATACCATGACTGCGATATCTGGTGGTTGGGTGTCTTGACTGCTTTTCTAAATAATGATTTAGAAGAGAGCGTCTATAAGTACACAGCCAGAGGGCTTCGTAGACAGTGGGAGCAGCGGAAACGTGTGCAAGATGCTTTATAGGATAAAGCAGGCATCGCGGAGTTGGAACATCTATTTTGATGAATTAGTCAAAGAGTTTGACATCATCAAAATGGTAGATGAACCTTGTATAAACAAAAGGGTAGTAGGGAGTATGGTGTCGATCCTCGTAGAGTACGTGGATGACATACTCTTGATAGGGAAGGAGTTTCCTATGCTACGCTCGATCAATCTCCGCTTATCACAATGATTCTCCATAGAGGATCAAAGTGATACCTCCTAAATCCTGGATTTTGGATCTATGAGATAGATTTAATTGGATGTTAGGATTCTCACTAGTTGTAGTGAGACGGTATCAACCGATCCTGGGAAGAATCACTGGAAGGGTTCCAGGGTGATAAGGACGACTGAATGTCAGTCGCAGGCATTGTCTTTACCCTCGGTAAAGGGACGGTATGTTGGAAGAGTTCCAAGCTAGATACCGTGACATACTAGACGATAAAGGCTGGATACATCGCTACTTATGATGCTACCCTAGAAGCTGTTTGGGTGTATATTGGTTCATGAGATGAACTATGTTCCTACCATTGTGAGACAATGGAGTTGTGGCTTATGCCAAGGAACGCCGGTCCCATCAGTGATCCAGACATATTCTAAGGCAGTATCACCTGATCATGGAGATGGTTGATCTCCAGGGTGATCGAGGTTAGGAGAGTAGACTCAGAGGACAACACAGCGGATCCACTCACAAAGGCCTGTTCCCAGAGAGAGACTTTTATGGGATGGTTGAGTATGAGATACTTCAAACCACTGCTACAGATGGCCCTAGTGCAAGTGGGAGATTGTTAGTTATATGTATGCCCTAGAGGTCATTACTATACATAGGATGTATATTGTAGTGGATGCTGGGACGTATATAGGGAGGACTTTCTCGCTCGACATGATAGTATGCTATCTGGTTGATCTTTACCTTAACGTGTATACTGTTTGTCTCTCTGTTACATGTTGGTAAAGCCCTTAGGATCTGTACTTGACTACCTGGACTATGATGCGGATCATACTAGTGGGGACATGGTAGTCCATAAGTACATCCTTCAAAGTCCCTAGTCGTGGGTGTATCGAGACGGGGCATCGATATACCAGAGTAGACTAGCGTGTACCTTCTCGACCCATATAGATGGGCGATGGATGATCCCATATCCATCGGTGTTTGACATCAGAGATGATATACGGGTGCTCAGTAGAGACTGGGTACACTGGACGGACTCGCCGAGAACTCCCAGATGGTATTATACCTCACGTCAGATGGCAGTTCTCTGGTGACACTGGTACAGAGTAGTCTGTTGACCCGAGATCGTCATAGAGTCTTGTGTGGTTCCCACTGTGCTTTGATTTCCATCTTACCACGTCCAAGAGGGCGTGCAAAACGGTGGTTTTTGGGTACATTCCCGAGTCACATGGAGGCAATGAGCGATAGGAGGGGATTCGTCTCTCCCGGTATATGGGGGTTGATGTTGCACTGTGTTCGATCGGCTATAACAGGAAGTCCCTGGCCAGGGCTGCTCAGAGAATTGCTGGTAAGTGTTACCAGTAGTTTCTCGACCCGTTATGAGCCTCATATCGACACGACTTATTGAGCTATTGGGGTCTGACGTTTACCACCCCTAGGCGAGATATGCGACATATCAGACGATCAGACCGGACTGTACGGTAGTGTTACTGGTCGGATTCACTGGAGTGTGAGCGGGCTTGCTCGTCGATCTTCAGATCGCTCAATACCCGGGTGGCCGTTACGTTTAGCAGACCGCTTGCGGCTTGTGGATGTTTGATATGATCATCATCCGCTGCCGGCGTATTGACGAGTCTTTAGAGTCCTACACAGAGGTTTCCTGGCTCAACCGAAACGAAATAGGAGCGCATATGAGATATGTGCGGGACCGAGAATAATGCGTGTATGTGATACCGTATTCTATTCTCGCGATAAATGTATCGAATGGTTGTATGCGATATAACCTAGTTATCGATTCAAGCGTTGATTCGATAAGCCGATATATTGTATACTAGTCGGTTGTGTGCGACATAACCGGATCATTGAATCAAGTGTTGATTTAATGATTTAATGCATATTTATATATTTGATATATTACTTTGCATCAACTAGTATCGGTTTACTTTAAATGGATTTTCTCACTCGGGTGTGCGCATTACATATGCGATATGATTTTGTGCACTTGCTTGTATCATGTTTGATGATACATCCTTTTTGGTTAAGTGTAAAGTATTAAACCTTGGTTAATGAAATGATTAGGGTTTCTTATTTGTTATTCATTTATCTTATTTAATTATCCTTTTTATTTTTGATAAATGAATAAAAGAAATGAGAAAAAGAATGGTGGCTTCTTTTGTTCTTTAGTTGAAGCTTCATGAAGCTTTGTTCAAGTCAACCATCCTTATCTCATCCTTAACCCTAACCATTCCCACTAACCATGATTCATTCTCTACACTTAACTCTAGTTAAAATTATGATAAGAATTTTTTTTCTATTCATTTTCTTTTAACTTATCATAACTATTTCCTTCTTCTTCTTCATTCTTCAAGTGAAGAAAAGCAAGGTCCATCAATGGTGATTGTTGGAAAAGAGTGAGAAATCCAATTCTAAAGTCTACCCACTTCCTATTTCTTCATCCTCTACCTCTTGCCAAGTAGTAGAGTGTGTTTCCTTCACAAGACTTTAGGGTTTGGTGAAGGTGGAGCTTGATCTAGCGATGCCTCGACGTAGATCATCTTCGGCATGGACATCGACGACCTAGCTTGCCCATTCTCCGACGAAGCCGACTCTAGAGCCCGGATTAGATTTGGACAGCGGAGACGACCTCGTTGCGGAGCCGTGGAGGTGGAGGACCGGATCTACAAAGGTTGTATTTCCGTATTCTCATTAGTTAACTGTTAACTAGTTCTTGTTCGCCTAGACATCTAGTTATCGATCCGTAGTTTAGGGTTTGTAGGCACTGTAAAATTTTAATTTGCCATGGTTGATGGCTTGGGAGACCTCACTAGTGTGCCTAGGAACCCTGCATAGAGGACTTTCTTGCTCGATATGATAGTATGCTATCTGGTTTCACTTTATCTTAACGTATTAACAAATACTGTTTTGTGATCACAAGTTGATAAAGCCTTTAGGATATGTACTCGAATACTAGGACTATGATGAGATCATACTAGTGGGGCCAGGATAGTCCACGAGTACATCCTATAACTATTCCTAGTCGAGGGTGTATCGAAACAGGGCATCGATACTCCAGAGCAGACTAGCATACACGCATCTTGACCCATATGATGGGCGATGGATGATCCCATATCCATTGGTGTTGGACATCAAAGATGGTGTACGGGTGCTCAGTGGAGACTGGTTACACTGAACGGACTCGCCGAAAACTCCTGGATGGTATTATACCAATCGTCAGATAGCAGTTCTCCGGTGACACTGGTACAGGTTAGTCTGTAGACCCGAGATCGTCATAGAGTCTTATGTGATTCCCATTGTGCTTTGATTTCCACCATACCACGTCCAAGAGGGCGTGCAAAACGGTGGTTTTGGGTAAAGTCCCGAATCACATGGAGGCAGTGAGCGATAGGAGGGGTTTCGTCTCTCCCGGTATTGGGAGTTGATGTTGTGTTGTGTTCGATTGGCTATAACTGGAAGTCCCTGGCCAGGGCTGATATGGAGATTTACTGGTAAGATTTATCAGTAGTTTCTTGACCCGTTATGAGCCTTACATCGACACGACTTATCGGTTACTGGGGTCTGACGTTTACCACCCCCAGACTGGATATGCGACATATCAGACGAAGAGACCGGACTGTATGGTAGTGTTACTGATTGGATTCACAGGAGAATGTACAGGCTTGCTTGTTGATCTTCTGATCGCTCAATACCTGGGTGGCTGTTATATTTAGCTGACCGCTTGCAGCTTGTGGGTGTTTGATATGATCATCACCTGCTGCCGGCGTATTGACGATTCTTCAGAGTCCTACACAGAGGTTTCCTGGCTCAGGCAAAACGGAGTAGGAGCACATATGTGATATGTGAAGGACCGAAAAAAATACGATATGAGATACTGTAAGTGCACGGCGGCACCTCGGCCGTCAATCCGACCCCGGAATGCGGAAGCGGTGATAAACTTTAATTTTGCGAACTTAGCAAACCGGCACCACCGCGCACTAAACACCCGGATCGAACCATTAACTAGTCTAAGCTAACTACAAGAAGGGGAAGAGATATACCGAATGATCCGAGTCCTCCGGTCTTCTCGTCGTCGTCCCGATCTCCTGCGGAAACTCCGGTCGTCGCCTCCTCGCCGGAAGGGCACCACATCGCCTGTATCTTTTACGGGCTCCCGCCTCAATACCGAGGCAACTCGGGCGCGAAGTTGGCTGGCCGACGCGTCCAAGATTTGCTGAAGAATGTGTAGTGTAGAGGCTATGTCTCATTTGGGTTTGTTGCCATTTGAAGATGATGGAGGAAACAAGATAAGAAAAATGGTGCTTGCATTTTTCTTTACATGAAAAGAGATCAAAATGCTACCCTCTCAAAATGAAGCTCTCGTCCTTTTTTCTCTCAAGTGTCTTTAACCCTATGATATGAGAAAAAATGGTGGAGGAAAAGAATACAAAACCACAACCTTAGAAGGAAGGTGAGTGTAGGAAAAGGTGGAGGGTGACCATAACCTAAACATCATCATAACAAATCCACATCAACCTCTAATCACCTCAAATCACCAAAAAGCAAGTGATGATGATAGAAAAGAATGGTATCAAAAGATGCTTTCATAATTAATACATTTGCAAGAAACCCCTCCACAAGGTGTTATTTGCAAACTTGCAAATAACCCCCTCCATCGGAAAAGTCCGACCGGGAAAGAACAAAGGAAAACCGGCCGGAACGGAATGCAAACTGGCAACTCCAAAAAACTGGTCCCGTAATAAATTACAGGAAAACCCCGATACTGTGCATACACACCCGCATCTGTATTCCATCCGGATACAAATGCAAAGAGACAAAATCTACACTTTACTAAACTAGGATCCGGCTTAAACTAAAGCCGGCTAGTAAAATCCGTCCGATCCTGATCCGTGCAATACCGCACGTATCTGATCGAATCCTGCCATATAACCATACGGCCACTAGTACTAACCGTCCGATCCTGATGCGTGCAATACCGCACGTATCTGATCGGACCCTGCCATATCTCCATACGGCCTCTACAGCGTTTCGCCCGAAAGCTTGAGTAACTGTAAGTGTGGTGGACTCTAAAGACTCGTCAATACTATGGCTGTGGATTTAACCACTAGCACGTCAGAGGTATAAGCCAATACGTGACGGGCCACCAGCTATTGACTAAGAGGGACGTCGATGAGCGAACTCATCCTGACACCCTACTGAGCCTGTCAGTGACAATATCCGTACAGTCCGGTCCGTTCGTCTATGAGCATCGCATGGCGGGCCTAGGGGGTTGGTAAAAGTCAGACCCCCAAAAGCGGTACAAGTCGTGTCGGAGTGTAGCCCAGAACACCCTGAGATACTACTGGAATACCTACCAGTAAATCTCCTGCCTTGGCCAAGGACTTCGTGTAATGGCTCTCCTAGACACAGCGCGACCTCACCCCTAATACCGGGAGAGACGAACCCCTGAAGATCCGCTCACTGCCTCCATGTGGCTCGGGACTGTACCCAACTAAAACCTGTTTGCACGACTCCTTTGAGCCGTGGTAGGGTAGTAATCAAAGCACAGTGGGAACTCACACGAGACAAATGACGATCCCCAGGTCGATGAACTAACCTGTACACATGTCACCAGGGAACTGCCATCTGACGTCAGGTATAAGACCAACTAGCATGTTCCCGGCGAGTCCTGTCCGGTGTACTCATAACCCAATGAGCACCTGTATACATCTTAGGTGATCCAACTGACACCAGTGGCTTGTGAGACCGGCCACCGCCCCTCGTCGGGGTCTCGACTGTATACACTAGTCTACTCTGGAGTATCGATGCCCTGTCTCGAAACTCCCACGACTAGGGACCATTTAAGGATGTGCTTATAGGCTACCAGCTCCCACGTATATGATCGCCCTCATACTGCTGGCAGTCAAGCAAGAATCCTAGGGGCTCTATCAACGTGCAATAGCGACCTGTCAGGTCACCTAAAGCAGTACACGATGATAAAGGTAAACCAGATAGCATACTATCATCTCGAGTAAGACTGTCCTACTGGGACAGGTCCTCCCCTCAATCATTGCAATCACGTGCCTGTGATCCAATAATTGACTCTGAGGGCACTATCTCCAACAATCTCCCACTTGCACTCAAGGCTAATTATTGCGATGTCGCATACTCACAGCCCGTGTGATACCGAACACCCAACTCCTCTACTAGTCAGTCTCACAAAGCTCGTTTGCGAAACTATTGCGTTCGAGGAATAGCCTCAGTGAGTGGATCCGCTTAGATGTTTCTTTCTATGTCTCTCTAAACCTCAAGTTCGCAGAGAAAGCTATCTCCCAAAATGAGCAATACCTGTCTTAGAATGTCTGGATGTCTGATGGGACCTAGCTCATAAAAGAACTCCAAATCCAAACTTCTTAGACTGTATCGTCAACTGAACTTAATCAGTATCCTGCGCCATGCCTTCCCTCAGTATCTACCTGGACTGTCTGTCCAAAATACTGCCCCTCGTCAGAGGGAAAACTATAACTCCGACAGCCACTCTGCCATCCAGGTCACCTTGGAAGCCTGGAATGATAACCGTCTCCTAAAGGAGGCTGCCGTTATCATATCCCTAGAACATCCACTTATGTTCTAAAGCTGCTTCCGATTGTTTCTCCAGGATTGGATCAACATCAACTTATTGCACCTACTGCAAGAACAACATCTGGTGTGGTACTTGACATCTCATGATTGACTCAATTACCTAAGCAAGTGATCTGCCAATCATGTACATCCCTCTCCCCTTTAGTCTGTAAGACATCTTTAGAGAGGGTGACTCCATTACCTGCAGGTACACCACCATGCCAGGAGTCGTCCATTCTAAATACTCATAGAATGCGGTCAAAGTACCCAGATTGGGAAACCACCCAAATCTAGATCTAAAACCATAGATCTAGTAACCAGAATGTCTGATATAATATCCAATTCCTATGTGGAGAAACTACTGTGTGACGACCAAAGTATAACCAATCGTAGTATAGGAATATCACTTCCTACTCCGTGTATGTCATCAAATGCCTATGACATCACACCCTACTGCCTTCTCAACAGATCCATCCCCTATTCTGATGAAGTCAACCCTATGACTGTCACATCAGAAATAGATGATCTATCTCCGCTATATCTGCTTTAGTCTATAAATAGACATAAGCCACTTGTCCACCAATGCTTCCGCTGCTCCTACTGACTACGACAACCCTCTGCCAGAGTCATATAGACGTGCACTTCTAAAACTAGTTTAGAAAGACGCTATACTCATCCTCCTGCCGGGTCTCACAGTCTGGAACAACAGCAATGGTAAGTCTGGGTAAACAAGAACCTCTCTGCCACCGTCCTTGAGTATACCGAAGTACCTCTCGGGTGCCTGAGGTTACCCACCTTATCTGCGGAGTGGCCAATGGAATGTCAAACCAGATTGAATCTTTAGGTTCTTATCAAATCTTCAGTAATCGTTTGCGGTTCTGGAATCACTTCCAGTTCTACCATACTCCCACTACTGTTTTTGAAAAAAAAATCCATTTTTAATAAAACTGTGGCGAGTCTAGAACAATATTTCTATTGATCTGCCAGATGGTAGAAAATTAACCCTCGTCATAGCCTGGGTCAACCCACAAACAGCCATTACAGAAACGTGCCTTGAGTTATCCAGAGTCTGGTTTTAAGCATAAACCGGACAACTCCCCGTACCTTAACATTGTTAAGATATGAACTGTTCTATATCCAATATAGAACCAGAGGCACTAATTTAATTGAACCAGATTCAAATCATGCAGCTGTCTCCAGTGCATGTCAAGTAAATGGAAGGAGGACGATCAGCGTTACTCAACTTAGGAGTGCTTCCAATTATGAGTAACCTGAAAGAGAAGCAAGTTCTCTTAACCATTACTATCAACTGAATACCATACACAAGTATCTACATCTTCGATCACCTTGAAGAATCCCGATACTTGCAATATCTGGTTCTCTACTTTATTCTTATACCTATAACTCCTCAAAACTTAGACCCTGTGTTTCTACGAAACACATGTCTAAGAACTAGAGAAGTCAAAAGTAAACAAAATATAGTATGAGGACCAACCCCTCTGTCCTAATGGACACTGGACAACATACAATACTCTGTATAAGTCCTCTGAGTCTAGTGACTCATTCACTGTGTGTCATAGGTTGAAAACTGTACTTATGGTTAAGAAGAATTACACCGCCGTTTAATGCTCCTTACCTAACCATCCACTGATATAGGTAAATGTCGTAGACATAATTTCAAAAAGGTATATCTCACTCTATAAAAATAGACGTACAGATATATCAATTGGAAATTGGTGCATAACAGCGGATATTCAAAACCAAATATTTGCCGTCTGGCAAACAACCCAGGTGACTTCCTCAAATATCACCAATTACAACGAATCCCGATATAATGAGGATGATCACCTAATTCCCAATAACTTACTCCTATTCATCATCTGTAAAACCATACATATGTTATAATCCAACCTGGTAAATACATACCCTGGAGCAAGTGTCTAATTGGGAAATCAGTTTTCTTTTAACAGTACACAGTGAAACTGAAACATTGAAATGTTCCGTTGGGGTATCCTGGTATTCCTAGTAATGCCTCTTCCATAATCCAGATTCACAACTATAACCGTATAATTCTTTGCCACCTCTCTAAATCCCTTTATATGTCTTTAGTCATTACCTTCTGTACACCCCTTTAGGCCAAATGGTTTTCTTCTTTCCCTACCGTTCGGCACCAGCCTATGGTGTGGAAGAAGACTATCCAATAAGCATAATGGGTGTACTGTCCTAATCCTAGGAACACTCGCAACGCGAGAGAAGGCGAAGATAAAAGACACCTGAATGTACTTTATTCCTATTCCTCCTGAACCAGGATCCATCCTCGAACTGGAACAAGTTCCTTTCGAGTTCGTATATAACCATACGATGGATTATCCAATAAACTGGGATCTTCGTAGTGATACGGAGTGTCCTGGAGAAATACAAAGGTGATTTTAGGATTGGCGAAGAAATACTTGGTTTGGTCGTGAATAGCAGTCGCAACTTACTTTGCCCTCTTACTAATCCCTTGCTTTGTCTGAACTTAATACCTTCTGTACACCGTTTAGGCTAACTGGTTTTCTTCATTCCCTACCGGTCGGCACCAGCCTATGGTTTGGAAGAAGACTATCCAATTTGCGTAATAGGTGTACTACTCCTAAACCAAGGAGTACTCGCAACCTGAGAGAAGGTGAAAAGAAAAGACAACTGAATAGTCCTATCCGTTTTCTCCAGAACCAGAAACCATCCTCGAAGTCCTTCGAGTTCGTATATAACCATACGATGGTTTTGTCCAATGGAAGTGGACGTTCGTAGTAATACGGGGTGTCCCAGAGAAAAGGGTAAAAGTAGGAGTGGCAAAGAGGTTTGCAACTCTGACAATCCAAAAGCCAGTGTTAAGAAGGTTCGGTTAACTTGGTCACTGAGTCATAGTCTAGGGTCGGGACAATGGTCGCTGCCAAAGAGAGAGAGAAAAGAAACACTCAGCGTGCACTCTAACCTAGATCAGAATGGTTATCACTTTATCTAATCTGGAAACCTTCCACTGTACCTCAAATTCTCCTCCAAACCTATAAGAAGAATTAGTCGGGGTCACCCGAGGAGTAAACCAACTCATCAGTGGGAATCGGGACCCAACTATCATCGCATGATAACGTGACGGAATCCGCTCACGCTATCACAATCCAGAAGGTATGCGCATATCTGGCAAGTTTCAGTTCTTTTGAAACTCCCGATGTGGATTTTTACCCCATGCTCTTATGACCTTGACTAAGGCCAACAAATCATAAGTCACATGTCAAGTTCTACCCGTCATTGTCCAGGTTGATTTGAACCCACCCGTACAAGCCCTTGACTAGGGCCAACAAGGCTATACGACTGTCCCAAACCAACGCATCTATCTATGCAGCATATGAATACCCAATAGCTACCAAACACTGTGCCTTGACTAAGGCCAACAAACACAGCTTGAATACTATTGACTACCCATATGAAACGACGGAGGGCTACGAATGGTTTCTGGCGAAAACCTTTAACGTAATGAACTTGATATCGTTGAAGGAACGGATAGATTTTTAGAAAGTATAGTGACGAAAACCTTTACTAAAGAGGTCACTCCCGGTGAAGGGATCTCGGCTCTTTCCCCGTAGAATGGGGTGCAGGATATTCCAAATGAATACCACGATGCAAAGCAAAAGTAATCGGCTATAGTGAAGTTAATGCCCTGACGCAAACTTCTGTCCAAGGGGTCACTCCCGGTGAAGGGATCTCGGCCCTTGCCTCGTCGACGGAGGAGCAGGATATTCCAACTGAATACCACGATGCAAAACAAAAGCGAACGCCCTTGCAATAACAGCTTTTTGAAAAGTGCTCCAACAACATCAGAATAGGTTTGTTTATAACTTGCATTGATCCGAATCAATGCAGTCCTATCAATTGATCACACCACAAAGAACGAAAATATACTGATGTACGTATATGCCATCCGCATTCGCCACTGGGTCCCGTCATAACCCGTTAGGTTAGCTAACTAACGACAGAGCGGGGACTGGACTAGCGCGGATGTAAAACATATACAACATCTACTAATATATATACCAATATATTATATTCGCTCAAGGCGTGAAAAAAAATGAAACATCACAGAAATGTACAGCATCACAGAACAATACAGATATCTGGGATCCCCGGGTTTCACAGAGCCACTACTGAAACCCGACGTTCCCCTGGTCGTGTGGATAGCCTGTGCAATGAAATCCTAGACCCCTACGGGCGCGGCAAGTCACCCGCCAAAACCTGAAGTGAGGCAGCCCCCTTCAGCACCGTGAATGGACCACCCAGCACTTCACGGAATCCGGTAACTTGGGCACCCTTCCTGGGTCAACCTGTACCCCCTACGAGTGCGGCGAATAGCCCGCCAATTCTAGATTGAAGCCCCCTCCGTCCCAATGCCATGAGATGCGGGCTTGTTGCCCTCCAGAACCCGGCTATCCGTGCACCCCGCCGCGGGGTAATCCTAGTACAGAAAGTAAAATATACATGCACCGGGTACATCGACCGCAACCAGGTCCTGCCCAAAAAAAAAAAATAATACAATCAGGCAGTGACGGCAGTCCACATGTCGGACGCTCGTCCCGCAATATCAAATGTACATAATACAACCACAACTGTACTAGCATTGCACCCAGGCTATCCTCCACGACCTATCCGCAACATCACAGCATAAACATAGAACATCAACGTGAAAGTCACGTTCGCAAATCCGTCTAACCGGGCTATAGCAGTTAGACAGGATTTACCGATCAAGTGACATTCACGGTCGCAGATATAATGTAAATACTGTGAAATAATGTGTTTAAAATATCCGATCGATCAAAAATTAACAAGTGGGCCCCCAAGCAATACTGTAGCACTCACAGAAAATCTGGGCCCAATTTTAATATTCCAAAATCCCTATTTTTAGCCCAGAAGCCCACTGGAGAAATTGGACACAGTGAGGACACCAATGTGCGGCGGAACCGCGGCCCAAGGGGGGGTTTGGCCGCGGTTCCGCGCTTCAGTGATCGACTCACTGCGTCGAATTTTTACAGTAGTCTTAGAACTCCCTGCACATCATTCTGAGACAACCTGAAAAATTTTTGGACTTCAAAAAATTTCGACAGAAAACTGATGTAAGGAAAAACGCGGGTTTTTGGAATTTTGGTCGATCGGAAATGCAAACACATCAAACAAATCTAGACGAAGTTAATGGCGAGGCTCTGATACCAATGTAAGTGCACGGCGGCACACCGGCCGTCAATCCGACGCCGGAATGCGGAAGCGGTGATAAACTTTAATTTTGCGAACTTAGCAAACCGGCACCACCGCGCACTAAACACCCGGATCGAACCATTAACTAGTCTAAGCTAACTACAAGAAGGGGAAGAGATATACCGAATGATCCGAGTCCTCCGGTCTTCTCGTCGTCGTCCCGATCTCCTGCGGAAACTCCGGTCGTCGCCTCCTCGCCGGAAGGGCACCACATCGCCTGTATCTTTTACGGGCTCCCGCCTCAATACCGAGGCAACTCGGGCGCGAAGTTGGCTGGCCTACGCGTCCAAGATTTGCTGTAGAATGTGTAGTGTAGAGGCTATTTCTCATTTGGGTTTGTTGCCATTTGAAGATGATGGAAGAAACAAGATAAGAAAAATGGTGCTTGCATTTTTCTTAACATGAAAAGAGATCAAAATGCTACCCTCTCAAAATGAAGCTCTCATCCTTTTTTCTCTCAAGTGTCTTTAACCCTATGATATGAGAAAAAATGGTGGAGGAAAAGAATACAAAACCACAACCTTAGAAGGAAGGTGAGTGTAGGAAAAGGTGGAGGGTGACCACAACCTAAACATCATCATAACAAATCCACATCAACCTCTAATCACCTCAAATCACCAAAAAGCAAGTGATGATGATAGAAAAGAATGGTATCAAAAGATGCTTTCATAATTAATACATTTGCAAGAAACCCCTCCACAAGGTGTTATTTGCAAACTTGCAAATAACCCCCTCCATCGGAAAAGTCCGGCCGGGAAATAACAAAGGAAAACCGGCTGGAATGGAATGCAAACTGGAAACTCCAAAAAACTGGTCCCGTAATAAATTACAGGAAAACCCCGATACTGTGCATACACACCCGCATCTGTATTCCATCCGGATACAAATGCAAAGAGACAAAATCTACACTTTACTAAACTAGGATCCGGCTTAAACTAAAGCCGGCTAGTAAAATCCGTCCGATCCTGACCCGTGCAATACCGCACGTATCTGATCGAATCCTGCCATATAACCATACGGCCACTAGTACTAACCGTCCGATCCTGATGCGTGCAATACCGCACGTATCTGATCGGACCCTGCCATATCTCCATACGGCCTCTACAGCGTTTCACCCGAAAGCTTGAGTAACTGTAAGTGTGGTGGACTCTAAAGACTCGTCAATACTATGGCTGTGGATTTAACCACTAGCACGTCAGAGGTATAAGCCAATACGTGACGGGCCACCAGCTATTGACTAAAAGTGACGTCGATGAGCGAACTCATCCTGACAACCTACTGAGCCTGTCAGTGACAATATCCGTACAGTCCGGTCCGTTCGTCTATGAGCATCGCATGGCGGGCCTAGGGGGTTGGTAAAAGTCAGACCCCCAAAAGCGGTACAAGTCGTGTCGGAGTGTAGCCCAGAACACCCTGAGATACTACTGGAATACCTACCAGTAAATCTCCTGCCTTGGCCAAGGACTTCGTGTAATGGCTCTCCTAGACACAGCGCGACCTCACCCCCAATACCGGGAGAGACGAACCCCTGAAGATCCGCTCACTGCCTCCATGTGGCTCGGGACTGTACCCAACTAAAACCTGTTTGCACGACTCCTTTGAGCCGTGGTAGGGTAGTAATCAAAGCACAGTGGGAACTCACACGAGACAAATGACGATCCCCAGGTCGATGAACTAACCTGTACACATGTCACCAGGGAACTGCCATCTGACGTCGGGTATAAGACCAACTAGCATGTTCCCGGTGAGTCCTGTCCGGTGTACTCATAACCCAATGAGCACCTGTATACATCTTAGGTGATCCAACTGACACCAGTGGCTTGTGAGACCGGCCACCGCCCCTCGTCGGGGTCTCGACTGTATACACTAGTCTACTCTGGAGTATCGATGCCCTGTCTTGAAACTCCCACGACTAGGGACCATTTAAGGATGTGCTTATAGGCTACCAGCTCCCACGTATATGATCGCCCTCATACTGCTGGCAGTCAAGCAAGAATCCTAGGGGCTCTATCAACGTGCAATAGCGACCTGTCAGGTCACCTAAAATAGTACACGATGATAAAGGTAAACCAGATAGCATACTATCATCTCGAGTAAGACTGTCCTACTGGGACAGGTCCTACCCTCAATCATTGCAATCACGTGCCTGTGATCCAATAATTGACTCTGAGGGCACTATCTCCAACAGATACCGTATTCTATTCTCGCGATATGTGATATCGGCAGGGTATATGTGATATTGCCGGGTCAACGGATCAAGTGTTGATTCGATGAATTGGTACGAGTTATATTAGTCGGTTATTTGTATTATAGCCGGGTTATCGGATCATGTTTTGATTCGATAATTTAATGTATAATTATATATGTGATATATTACATTACGTTAACTAATATATGCTCGCTTTATTGATTCTTTTTCTCACCGGATAATACATTGATGTATATGTGATATATGTTAATTGTATTATTTTCTTTTGTTACATTATATATTATATATGTGATATATAATATTGTAACATGTTAGGGTTACAAATGCAACATGTATTATGAGAATAAATCAAGTTAGGGTTTGGATTAGGGTTAGCTTTTGGGTTAGCTTTTGGATGCTTCATGTCACGACCCGAAATTGGCACGTGACGGCCCTAATACTACGCAACGTCTACAGGCGTAACGCAGTAAAAGAAAGCCAAAACCCAGAAATCTAAACCATTAAAATACCAGAAAAGATAAGAAACATTGTTTAAAAGTCTTTGAAATCAAAACCCAAATTCTTTAAAAGTCCAACTTTATTTCCTTTAAAATTTTGGCAGCACCTCCTTTATAAAAAAAACCAACCCCAAAAATGGGTACAACATAAATATAAAGTAAAGTATCCCCAACGGGAGGAAATCCACGCCCAAAGGCGGAAAACAACCACCACAACAAATATACGATGCAGTAGCGAAGAAATAGAAGACGATAGCAAGGAAACTGTATAAAAGACAACAAATCCAACATAATATACAACATCGTCCTCACCAAGTCTCTAAGTCAATATGAAAATAGTTGAAGGAGAGTACATGGATACAACGAATATACAATACAACGAATAACCACAAAACCCACCTAAGCAAACTGCACACTGTGAGCTGATGCGGTATCCGTAGCAAAAGATGATAGATGAATAGCCAGCCTCGACTACTCTGGGGAACACTCTGTAACACCTGTGGCACAACGAGGGTGAGTTGCCAACTCGTGAATAGTAAATAACATATGCAGGTAATCGCAAGTATGCACGTAAAGCGTGAATCTAAGATATGCAATTAACAGTAATAACATGTCATATGAGTGCAGAATAATGGAAAGTACACTAGCAGGTACAACCAATATATATAAAGCAATAATGATATGACAACAGTATGCAATAATCATGCGATAGGGATATGAGAATGTAAATGGGCAACAATCATGAAAGGTACACTAACAGGTACTACTAGTACATGAAGCAATGCACAAACAGATAAGGTGAGGTATGGTGTGAAGTATGTCATTTCCACGGAATCCTGACGTCTGGTAAGATCACAATCCAGCAATACAATTTAAATACCAATTCCTCAAATCAGCCCCCAAATTGGCTCTCATATCATCTAAGTATCACATCTCCTCAATTGCACAATAACAAGTATATCTCATATATCCCGAATGTACAACCTCAAGTATATTTCACATATATCGAATGTACAATCATCAAGTATATCTCGTATATATCGAATGTACAAAATCAAGTGGATCTCATATATCTCGTATGTACAATATGAAGTATATCTCACATATCTCGAATGTACAACAGCAAGTAGATCTCATATATCTCGAATGTACAATATCAAGTAGATCTCACATATCTCGTATGTACAATATCAAGTAGATCTCACATATCTCGTATGTACAATATTAAGTATATCTCACATATCTCGAATGTACAACAGTAAGTAGATCTCACATATCTCGCATGTACAATATCAAGTATATCTCACATATCTCGAATGTACAACAGTAAATAGATCTCACATATCTATCCAGTATCCAATCTCAAATGAATCTCTTATATCCCGAATCAAATCTCCCGCAAAATTCTATCATAAATATAATGTCATAAATAGATATGATGAGGTCAATACACATATATTAGCGTCCCATTCCACTAATATTGGTGTAAGGGTATATATAACAGCGGCTCAATCCCCTGTTATATATACAAAGGAGTAATTAGAAATATCATGAAACCAATGTGCCAAGCATCGACACAGAAATGCTGATCCATCAGGTGCTGTCTCCATGACTGGCCCCCTGATAGGTACGTATCATACGCTATCCCGAAAGCTCGAGTGCCTAGCTCTGACCCTCGCCTCTCGATGTATCCATACGTACATGACTCCCGTCGGTATCCACATGATAGCCGCTGAGTCATTCGTCCTGTCACCGGATAGTATGGTTCCCCTAAGCCTCATCGCCTGACACCACGACATCGTTCTTGCTTCGGGGTACCTCCGGGCCCCACCATGTACCCGCACACGGATCCCTCCTTTCCTCGCGTGGGGTATACACATCATGAACGATAAATCTCATGGTGGCTGCTAAAATATCATATCAAGGAAACCGGGTTTTTCAAATAATGCATAATTTCATGAACTCCCACGGTTTCCGAATCCAGAAAACATCATGAAAAATCCATATAACAATGCGAAAATCCATGAATAAAGTATACGCAACATAAAAACTGTAATGTAAGCGTATAAAGGAAAAGCCGCTAATTAACTGCAACCAGTTAATATAAATATCATGCGGTTCCTAATCTCCCCAATTCTAAAATAACATCAAGTAAAGGTAAACATGTAGCTATAACCAGATATATGTGCAACAAAAAGGTATAGCAAGATATATGTATCTACCTATAAGTAATGATGTAGTATACCCCCTGGGTATAAGTGAAATAGGTGTGCAAGGTATACATGTAGCTATGTCATAAAGTGTGCATGTACCTATCACTAATGGTACAATACTCTATAGGTATATATGTAAGTCGATGTAGTACACCCCAGTACTTGTGGGGAGGCGGAAATTTCAAAAACGATCTTGTTTAGTGAACGAACAGCGACTAACCGCTTAAATCGAAGCTAAACTATAAATAACCGCACACAAAGAGTTTCTTATCAATTGTGTTTAGGGATTATACCTAATGAAACCGGTCCTTCGTCTTTGTGTCCTCCTTTGTTCTCCTCGACCTTCTCTAGGTAGTAGATGATCCACCCGAGAGCAAAACACCAAGCTACACCTCTAACTTGAGGTAACTAATCTACTTTGATTGCTAATCAAAGAAGAAAGGATGATATAGAGTGAAGGTAATGGATGTTTAAGTCTAACTAATCCTTTGATCTCAACACGTGAGGATTAAGGATTAGGGTTTGAAGATGAGAGCTTGAGGAGAGAGACGATGATAATGATAATGAGATGAGATTGTGAGTGTATCATAATATATTATGAAGCATTCTTATTTTAGAATAATGAATAATAGAAATGAATAAGCATGCTTCATAAATGCAAAGTGGTGATTCATTAAGCATGTGTCATTATCATTTATGGTGCAATAATGATAATGATGAATCACCCTCATGACTCACAATCTTATCCAAAGTAACCTCCTTAGTCACATCTTCTAGAAGCTTCTCGCATAATTACGAGAACGCCCCTCCGATCCGCAAAAATACGGAAAAACTTTAGACTGTAAAAATCCAATAACCGGATACCAGTAACTGGCTTAAACCAAAGCCGACTGGTAAAAACTGTCCGAAAGTCGTACGTGCGTAAACGCACGTATGCGTCCGAACCCTTTGTCGCAAAACCATGCAACCTCTATATCGTTTCGCCTGGAGTAGGAAACTCTCTGTGTGAGACTCTAGAGACTCGACTACTACGCTGGCAGTGGGTTTAACCACAGACCGCAAGCGGCACTAGCTGTACGTAACGGTCCCCAGGTAGTTGTCGATAAGAAGGCCGATGAGGAAACCCATCCGAACTCCTACTGAGTCTGATGTGACAATCTCCATACAGTCCGGTCCGTTCGTCCAAGACTATCGCATATCGGGCCTAGGGGGGCGGCAAGCGTCAGTCCCCTAATAGCGGTATAAGTCGTGTCGGAGTGAAGCCCATTACACCCTGAGAAACTACTGGAACCTACCAGCAAATCTCGCTTGCCCTGGCCAGGGACTTTGCGTAATGGCTCTCTGACACAGCACGATATCTACTCCCAATACCGGGAGGGACGAATCCTGTCTAACCGCCACTGCCTCCAAGTGCTCGGGACTGCACCCAACTGCTGCCTGTTTGCATGACTCCTTTGAGCCGTGGTAGGGTAGCAATCTAAGAACAGTGGGACACACTCGAGGCGAAGTAGCAGTGTCAAGTCTGCGGACTATGCTGTACTCATGTCACCTGGGAACTGCTCACTGACGACTGGTATCAAACCAACCAACAGTTCCCTGTGAGTCCTGTCCGGTGTACCCGTAACCTAACGAGCACCTGCATACTATCTCCAGTACGACGTACTGACGGCTGTGGGACAGACCATCTCCCCAACTAGGATGAGAAGCGTACACACTAGTCTACTCCGGATATCGATGCTCTGTCTCGATAATCCAACTACCAGGGACCTGAATAAGGATGTGCTTGTAGACTACCCAGCCCCCACTAGTGTGACTGCCATCACAACGCTGGTAGACAAGCAAGATCCTAAGAGCTCTATCAATACGTACACTCACATATTAAGATAGAAAAACCAAGTAGCATACTACCATGTTTAGCAAGACTGTTATATACATGTGAATATCCCAAGCTTCTATTAAGTAATATACAAACTAGTATGATACAGTAATGGCCTTCTAGGGCATAAACACTAACAATCTCCCACTTGCACTAGGGCCATGTACTGGCATATCGTAGACCAATGATCTCGAGTAGCCTCTCGAACTGAATCTGAGGAAGGGCCTTCGTGAATGGATCAGCAATGTTCTCTTCAGAAGCAACTCTCCGAACCTCGATCTCCTGACGATCAATGATCTCCCTGATCAGGTGATACCGCCTCAAGATGTGTCTGGACTTCTGATGGGACCTTGGTTCCTTCGCTAAAGCTATAGCTCCGTTGTTGTCGCAATACAGAGGTATTGGATCAACTATGGTAGGAACAACCTGAAGTTCTGTTAGGAACTTCTTCATCCAGACTGCTTCTTTTGCGGCATCGCAAGCAGCTATATACTCCGCTTCCATCGTCGAGTCAGCAACGGTGTCCTGCTTGGAGCTCTTCCAGCACACCGCCCCTCCATTGAGGGTAAAGACATATCCCGACATGGACTTGGAATCGTCCTTATCACTCTGGAAGCCGGAATCTGCAAAGGCCTCCAACCTGAGGTCTTTTCCGCCGTAAACCAAGAACATCTCCTTAGTCCTCCTCAGGTACTTGAGAATGTTCTTTACTGCTATCCAGTGTTTCTCCCCTGGGTCTGACTGATACCGGCTTACCACGCTCAGTGCGTAAGCTACATCTGGTCTGGTACACAACATCGCATACATTATAGAGCCTACCGCTGAAGCGTAGGGTATAATAGACATCCGTTCCCTTTCCAAATCAGTCTTGGGAGACATCTCTTTGGAGAGGGTGATTCCGTGACAAGCCGGTAGATTACCGCGCTTAGAATCTTCCATACTGAATCTTTTCAGTACAGTGTCGATATACCTGGACTGCGAAAGTCCCAACATCCTCTTGGATCTATCACGATAGATCCGGATCCCCAGAATGTACGAGGCATCACCCAGGTCTTTCATAGAGAATCTGTGTGACAAGAATCCTTTGACAGATTGTAGCATAGGAATGTCATTTCCTATCAATAGAATGTCATCCACGTACAAGACGAGAAATACGACACTTCTGGCCACAACTTTACTATATATGCACGGTTCATCTGGATTTTTGATAAAGTCATACTCTTTGACTGTCTCATCAAAACAGATGTTCCAACTCCGCGATGCCTGCTTTAGTCCATAAATAGACTTAAGCAGCTTGCATACTTTCCCGCTGCTCCCACTCTGATTGAAACCCTCTGGCTGATCCATATAGACGCTCTCTTCTAAATTTCCATTCAGAAAAGCCGTCTTTACGTCCATCTGCCAGATTTCATAATCATGGAAGGCAGCAATAGCAAGAAGGACCCGAATGGATTTGAGCATAGCCACTGGAGAAAAAGTTTCGTCATAGTCCAAACCAGGTCTTTGACGAAAACCCTTTGCAACAAGTCTAGCCTTATAGGTTTCCACCTGTCCATCTACACCAATCTTTTTCTTGAAGATCCATTTGCATCCTATGGGTTTTACCCCATCTGGAGCAAAGTCCAAAGTCCATACTTTGTTGGTGTACATGGACTCCATCTCGGTCCGCATTGCATCTAGCCATCGTACCGAGTCGCCGCTCTGGATGGCCTGCCGGAAGTCAGTAGGTTCATCATCATCTATGATGCAATCCTCTCTATCCCCATCTATGAGAAAACCGTAGTATCTCTCAGGCGGATGAGACGGCCTACTACTCCTGCGGAGGGGTGCGGGAATGTTCTGTTCTTCTTGAACCTCTGGTTCTACCAAACTTTCAGTAACAGCTTGTGGTTCTGGAATTTCTTCCAGTTCTACTTCGCTCCCACTCTTCTGATTTTCTAAAAATTCAGTTTCTAAGAAGTGGGCATGACGAGAAACAAAAACCTTTTGTTCCTCTGCGTAATAGAAATAATATCCCTTGGAGTTCTTTGGATATCCCACAAGCTTACACAGTACTGAGCGTGCCTCGAACTTGTCCACATGCTGCTTTTTTACAAAAGCTGGACACCCCCATGTCCTAAAATGTTTTAGACAGGGTTTCTTCCCACTCCACATCTGATATGGTGTGGTAGGCACAGTCTTGGTTGGAACCTGGTTCAAAAGATATGCCGCTGATTCTAGCGCATAACCCCAGAAAGATCGCGGTAACTCAGTATTACTCATCATGGATCGTACCATATCCAATAGGGTTCGATTCCGTCTCTCCGATACACCGTTATGCTGTGGAGTGTATGGAGGAGTAAGCTGAGAGAGAATTCCTTTCTCTTTTAGGTAACCTAGGAACTCGGCACTTAAGTATTCTCCACCTCGATCAGATCTTAGTGTCTTAATACTTTTGCCTGTTTGGTTTTCCGCTTCACTCTTATATTCCTTGAATTTCTCAAAGGCCTCGGATTTATGCTTCATTAAGAAAACATGTCCATACCTAGAGAAATCATCTGTAAAAGTAATGAAGTAGGAAAAACCACCTCTTGCATGTGTAGACATTGGACCGCATACATCACTGTGTATGAGTCCTAAGAGCTCGCTCGCTCTTACTCCTTGTCCAGTAAATGGAGTCTTTGTCATCTTTCCTTTGAGACAAGATTGACAAGTGTCATAAGATTGATATTCGAACGTGTCCAAATATCCTTCTCTATGCAACTTAGTCAACCTTCTCTCATTGATGTGACCCAGTTTACAATGCCATAAGAAAGCTTTATTTAAATCTGGAGACTTTCTTTTTAGTGTGTTCTGGACATTGAAAATTTGGAGTTGGTTTAACACATATATGCCGTTATTTAGAGTACCGGACCCAATCAAACCATGATTAAGGTGGATGTTAACAACATCTCTTACAAACGTGAAATCATAACCTTTATTTGATAACAAGGAAACTGATATGATATTACACGTTAAGCTTGGTACAAAATAACAGTTATGTAAAACCAAAATATGTCCACTCGTCAATCCTAGGTGATAATCCCCGACGGACGCAGCTCCCACGCTAGCTCCGTTAGCAACCCTGAGGATCATATCACCTTCCTTCAGCACTCTACGGTTTCTCAGTGCCTGCAATGAATTGCAAATATGAGATCCTGATCCGGTATCCAATACCCAGGAAGTAGAGTTGATCGACAGACAATTCTCAATTACAAACACACCTGAAGTCGAAGCCACAGCTTGCTTCGGTTCCTGGTTCTTAGCGTTCCATGCCTTGCAATCCTTCTTCCAGTGCCCTTTCCTGTGACAATGGAAGCATTCATCCTGGCCCACTACCGGTGCTGCAAGCTTTTTCTTTCCCTTCTTTCCCACCTTACTAACACCTCCTCTAGGTTTGGGTGCGGCCTTCTTCTTCCTTCCTTTGGCCCTAGCCTTGGACCCGGAAGAAGATGCACCGCCAACAAACATAGCGGGTGTTTCCCTTGCCTTCTGCAAGGTGCCCTCTGCACTCCTTAACATGTTCAGGAGTTCCGCAAGTTCAACTTCTTTTCCTTGAAGATTGAAGTTGAGGATAAACTGGGCGTAGGTGGGAGGAAGGGACTGGAGAATAAGGTCTGTATACAGCTCATTATCCAAAGTCGTCCCAAGGTCTGCGAGCTCTTCAATATAGCCGATCATCTGTAGGACATGTTCACCTACCGATGACCCGACAGCCAACCTCGCTCGAAACAATTTCTTAGAGGTCTCGTATCTTGCTATACGAGATTGCTCTCCATAAAGTTCCTTTGTATGGAGAAATATGCCATCTAAGGACATATCCTCGTGCCTCCTCTGATGTTCATTGTTCATAGAGGCAAGCACGATGCACTTGGCTCTCGCGCAATCTAAATCCCAGGTTTTGCGGATTTCCTTATCCGCATTGCTGGATTTGGGACCAGGGACAGCAGGTGCCGTAGCGGTGAGGACGTACCCCAGTTTGTCATAGGTCAAAGCCATTTTGACATTCCGCAGCCAATCTTTATAGTTTGGCCCCGTCAGTATATTATTTTCTAAAAGTAACTTAAGTCCAGTCATTTTCAGGGTCGCTGCAATTAGGAGAGAGAGAAGAAAACACTTTAGCATGATGCTCTTGCAAGTTTAGAGTGGTTTTTAGTTTATCTAAACTGGATGGCTCCCACTGTTTCTCGAATCCTTCCTCAAACCATAAAAGAAGAATTAGCCAGGACTATTCTCACCGTACAATACTTGCTTAACCGTTCAGCCAGGCCAGTGTCGATACTTCGAGGGAGGTTTTCCAACGCTTTCGCGAAGTTCCTTAATTAAATAACCTCTTTTCTCTGGGGGCGTAACCCCGCTGACACCTTTCTGGACACCTACTAGGTTTATAGCATTGATCGTTAAGTGACGAATATCCTGATAAGTAGCATATACTCACAGTAGGATCGGGATCCAAATATCATCGTATGATAATGTTGAAGGAATCCTACCAACATTCATCAAACTCCAAATGGTATGCATCTCTTTGCAAATTTCAGTTTCTTTAGAAATTCCCGATATATGTTTTTGCCCCATGTTCTTATGATCTTGACTAAGGGCCAACAAATCATAAGTCACATGTCAAGTTCTGCCCATCATTATCCTGTTGATTTGAACCCATCCGTATATACTCTTGACAAAGGGCCAACAAAGTAATACGACTGTCCCAAACCAACTCATCTATCTATGCAACAAATGAATACCCCAGCAGCTACCAATCACTATGTCTTGACTAAGGGCCAAACAAACATAGCTTGAATACTACTGACCATTCATAAGAAATGACGGAGGGCTACGACTGGTTTTGGCGAAACCGTGAACGTAGTGAACTTGATATAACCGAAGGAACCTGATAGCTTTTAAAAGGAGTGGTTAAATCTCCGCATTTAAAAATATCTGTTTTAAAAATAACCGAGTGGTTTCTTTTAAATTGTTCCAACGATTTAAACTTGGTTTATTTTTCTTTGCATTATAGATAATGCGTCCCATCATTAACCTATCATTGCAGAAAACAACGAAAATACAACGTCCTCTTATGCCATCCGCATTCGCCACGGGGTCCCGTCATCACCCGTTAGGTTACTTAACTAACGACAGAGCGGGGGCTGGGCTAGCGCGGATGTAAAGCATAAGTGACGTCTAAATAGCTATCATATATATAGATATTTTACATTCGTCTGACGCAATGATATACATTCCAGAACACAGATAAACAATATTGGATTTGCAAGCAATCTGTATTTCTTTTTGAGCCTGCAAGAAAAGACAGATTACACAGTTGTGATGAATAGCCGATAGCCCACCCTCGACCCCTACGGGTACGGCAAACTACCCGCCCGGCAGTTTGTGTACCCCACCTTGGGTCAGTCCTAGGAGCAAAAACAGTAAAATGAAATAATACAACGGTGGCTACAACCGCAACTTGGAAGTGCCCCGCAAAAATAATATTACAACAAATTACATTTACAACAAATGAATTAAACAATAACCCATTGCAAAACCCCGGCTAAACATCACAACAGTCCAATACAGTTTATATGCACAAACAGATATAACCATTTCAGAAATGTGCAACCCCTTGCCATCCGACATACTAGCAGTTAGGGGAGGTTTACGAACACATTAAACAATCACAGATAAAATCCAACATGCAAATACTGTACAATTTGGATCGATTAAACAATATTAATATTGCTCCAAAAACTGCTCTGTTAAACTGAAACCTGAGCAAATATTAAATATTCCAGAAAATTCCAAATATTACACAGAAGCAACAGAAGAAAAATTGGCTCCTGACTCGCCAACTCGGCGGCGGAACTGCGGCGACTCAGTAGAGTGAGGCCGCGGTTCCGCGGCGATTTAGACGATTCAGGCGACTGTTTTTCTTGGGTGTTCTACTGTGGTCATTTCAAGCTTTCTGCACTCACCTGAAAAATTTTTGGACATCATTTTAAATTCAACAGAAACTGAATTTTTCGGGACTTTCCGGTTTCGTTTTTTCCGTTCGAAATTCGTACAAATTTGCAATTAAGTTATTTATTGTTTAGCGAGGCTCTGATACCACTGTAAGTCGATGTAGTACACCCCAGTACTTGTGGGGAGGCGGAAATTTCAAAAACGATCTTGTTTAGTGAACGAACATCGACTAACCGCTTAAATCGAAGCTAAACTATAAATAACCGCACACAAAGAGTTTCTTATCAATTGTGTTTAGGGATTATACCTAATGAAACCGGTCCTTCGTCTTTGTGTCCTCCTTTGTTCTCCTCGACCTTCTCTAGGTAGTAGACGATCCACCCGAGAGCAAAACACCAAGCTACACCTCTAACTTGAGGTAACTAATCTACTTTGATTGCTAATCAAAGAAGAAAGGATGATATAGAGTGAAGGTAATGGATGTTTAAGTCTAACTAATCCTTTGATCTCAACACATGAGGATTAAGGATTAGGGTTTGAAGATGAGAGCTTGAGGAGAGAGAAGATGATAATGATAATGAGATGAGATTGTGAGTGTATCATAATATATTATGAAGCATTCTTATTTTAGAATAATGAATAATAGAAATGAATAAGCATGCTTCATAAATGCAAAGTGGTGATTCATTAAGCATGTGTCATTATCATTTATGGTGCAATAATGATAATGATGAATCACCCTCATGACTCACAATCTTATCCAAAGTAACCTCCTTAGTCACATCTTCTAGAAGCTTCTCGCATAATTACGAGAACGCCCCTCCGATCCGCAAAAATACGGAAAAACTTTAGACTGTAAAAATCCAATAACCGGATACCAGTAACTGGCTTAAACCAAAGCCGACTGGTAAAAACTGTCCGAAAGTCGTACGTGCGTAAACGCACGTATGCGTCCGAACCCTTTGTCGCAAAACCATGCAACCTCTATATCGTTTCGCCTGGAGTAGGAAACTCTCTGTGTGGGACTCTAGAGACTCGACTACTACGCTGGCAGTGGGTTTAACCATAGACCGCAAGCGGTACTAGCTGTACGTAACGGTCCCCAGGTAGTTGTCGATAAGAAGGCCGATGAGGAAACCCATCCGAACTCCTACTGAGTCTGATGTGACAATCTCCATACAGTCCGGTCCGTTCGTCCAAGACTATCGCATATCGGGCCTAGGGGGCGGCAAGCGTCAGTCCCCTAATAGCGGTATAAGTCGTGTCGGAGTGAAGCCCATTACACCCTGAGAAACTACTGGAACCTGCCAGCAAATCTCACTTGCCCTGGCCAGGGACTTTGCGTAATGGCTCTCTGACACAGCACGATATCTACTCCCAATACCGGGAGGGACGAATCCTGTCTAACCGCCACTGCCTCCAAGTGCTCGGGACTGCACCCAACTGCTGCCTGTTTGCACGACTCCTTTGAGCCGTGGTAGGGTAGCAATCTAAGAACAGTGGGACACACTCGAGGCGAAGTAGCAGTGTCAAGTCTGCGGACTATGCTGTACTCATGTCACCTGGGAACTGCTCACTGACGACTGGTATCAAACCAACCAACAGTTCCCTGTGAGTCCTGTCCGGTGTACCCGTAACCTAACGAGCACCTGCATACTATCTCCAGTACGACGTACTGACGGCTGTGGGACAGACCATCTCCCCAACTGGGATGAGAAGCGTACACACTAGTCTACTCTGGATATCGATGCTCTGTCTCGATAATCCAACGACCAGGGACCTGAATAAGGATGTGCTTGTAGACTACCCAGCCCCCACTAGTGTGACTGCCATCACAACGCTGGTAGACAAGCAAGATCCTAAGAGCTCTATCAATACGTACACTCACATATTAAGATAGAAAAACCAAGTAGCATACTACCATGTTTAGCAAGACTGTTATATACATGTGAATATCCCAAGCTTCCATTAAGTAATATACAAACTAGTATGATACAGTAATGGCCTTCTAGGGCATAAACACTAACAATATAGGTATCTAACACGTAAGTATGTCAGAGCATATATGTAAGCATGTAGGTATACATGTATGCTATAAGTCAATGCGTAAAGAAATATGAATCAAAGTCTCAATGTCCCTAACCAAGCAATATCATATCTATAAGTGGGTTATGCGTGACATGGAAATTATTGACGGTGTGTGTAGCATACAATCAGTGTTCGTGCAACATGAATCGTCAATAATGTGTGCAGTGTCCTACTACTACTAGTCCAGGCACAACTACATCTAAGTAATAGGGTAAAGGCGCAATTCTAACAATAACGTAGAATATGCGACAAGAAATAAAATCTCTTGCCCTGACGCATAACGCCATGCGGGCGATTCCCCTGTAGATGTTAAATCTACTCACCAACGCTCCAAGCTAGGTGAAGCCTACCACCTGATTTCCCTTGTCGTAGCGTCCGAAGTCCCCGCTTGCGAACCTAAAATTTCACAAACACAACACATAAGCATATATTCTACATGGACGAAAAGACATCGAAACGCAAGAATAACGCCCTGAAAAGTACACTGCGCACTTAGCGCATCTAACGCGCACGACATCGGTCAAAAATCCTAACTAGGGTCGCCAAACTACGAAACACCTAGTCTAGATTCCGATCGTCCCGATCGCGCATTCAAAACACAATAATAAACGTGGGCTCGAAAATAAATAACGTCGCATCGTCAAAAGAAACCCACGCCTAAAAGTTACCGAAATCTAGTAAGCAATACTTATCTTTATAGCACAAAACAACGAGTTTTACCAAAACTATAATTTACAAACATCTTCAAATAGCAAGGTTAAACCATTTAAATCATTTCTATATTTTTAAACTTGCTTAATTAAGCTTTAGCAAAAACCTAGTAAGCAAAAACCCTTAATTAGACAAAGTAGTAATTAACAAAAATTAGCATTTTCTACTAGGTTAAGCTTTTCCAATTCACAAATTAACACTTCAATTAAATATTAAACACTTAAATTAAGCTTTAACCTTAACTTGAATTTCTAAAACCATTTCTAGAATTTTGAAACATGAAATTTAAAGTTTAAACTAACATCTAATAAAGCTGGCAAAAAGATTTAAACTTAACAATTAGAGATTAGGGTTAGGGTTTTATACCTTCAAGAACACCACTTGAATCAAGGATAAAACCAAACTTTAGCCTCCAAAATTCTCACTAGAATGAAGATCCAAGCAACTTTTGTGAAGAAGAAAGAAGCTTTTTGATTTTATTTGAATTTCTATGAATTAAATTTGATTTTTCATGATTTATTTGTAAAATAAATGATGAAAAATGAGTGAGGAAGAACAAGGAAAGCAAAGGGGAGAGAGGGGCCGGCCAAAGCAAGGAGAGGGTGATTTTGGTGAAGGGTAGAATTTTCTAGAAGAAAAAAGGAATAATTGGATAATAAAACAAAGCTTATGTTCACACTACTTTTCTTTTTCTTTATTTTAAAAAATTAAATCCTTTCACCAAAAAAATCTAGATATTTAAAAAAAAGGTTCTAAAATAATTGTGGTGATAATTTTCAAGAATTTTCATTTAAAAGAAATTTCCCGATTTACGTGCATATTTTACCGGCTAAAATAATATTTTATTTGGGAAAAAATCTATCTGAACCAAAACCTCCCAAATACCCTTAAAGTTCGCGCACAAGCTTTATTTTAGCTAAAAAAGGTTCCGGTAAGCTTATACGGACGTTTGATCGAAATCGGGTTAAAACGGGAAAAAGCGACAATTTTGCCCTAAAACGGGAAAATTCGCAAAACGATTTCTGAAACGTTACAATCTCCCCCCTTATAAAAATTCATCCCCGAATTTAAAATTTTCACTAAGCGTGCCTTCAAATAGAAGAGTATAAAACTCCCAATTCTCGCTCGCAGCCTCCCGAGTGATCATCTCACTATACGGCTACGTCCAAAAAAACTCTCCACAGATAGCAAGACCCTTGACCTAAGTTTCTCCACCTGCCGGGCCATTAACACCAATGGATATTGGTGAACGAAAGACCGCGTCCAAGCTAAATGGTCTGGTGCTGAATCATGTGAGAAAGGTCATGAAGGTAATTGCAAAGTATTAACACAAAGAATGCGGGGTGAAAACTCAATAATCTGGGCGGAAGTGCCAAATTAAAGGCAACGGAACTAACTCACTTAAAAGATCTCAAAAGGACCTACAATCCTGGGATAAGATTCCCAAAACTCCACACGTCATTTATCGGAAAATCCATAGGAATACATGATCTCCCACTGCGAACTCAGGCCTGCGACCACCCTGGTCGGCATAAGATCTCTGCCCGCACAGGAAGGTCATCATCCTGACCTGAACAACTGGATCATCTCCGAAGTCTCTGGACTAGCTGAGATCCAAAAATCCTACTACGCAGACACAGAAAACAGACCGGTGATCGACACGACCTGTCTAAACCTAGAGGTTGCCAATTGGAGTGTCTCCTGATAACAACTATCGAAGGAGAATCCTAACAATGGCGAGTGACGATCCCAACTGCCAACAACAAAAAAACACAAACGCAAACAAGACAAACACCTCGAAACGAAATCCGAAACTTCACTCTTCATCCCTGCCCACCCGTAACTATCTCACAAGTCACGCTACAAATTGGTGGAACTTGAATGAACACCGAAAGTTGACTTATGTGCCTGCTCTAGGATTTCGCATCTCTACCCAATAATATCAGGTACGCAAACGCGTCACCAAACTCATCACTCCCTTGTCACAAATCAAGGACTCCGAATCATTACCCAGCCGAGTATGCTCAAGTATCTCTAACGAACGAACGTCGGTGGGCAGTGCCTCACGAAAGCGATTAAGGACAAGTGGTCGGACGCGGACATGAGTAAGCTGTCCCCTCAGTAGAGGCGAACTGAAGCTATACTAGACGATCACACAAGAACTGTAAATCTGCGGAGGACTATCACAACAATCAAATCCGCTGCAGGAAGATGCACATTAAGCTCTGGTGGTCCGTGAAAAATCTGACACGACTCTCAAACCAGTAGTGTCTCCAAATCTCCAATGCAAAACTACCACGGCCATCTCCAGATCATGAGTGGAATAACCTGCTATTACTTCCTCCAACTGTCGGGAAGCAAAAGCGATAACTCTATAGTGCTACCTCAGCAAATAATCGAGCCTACTCAAGAAACATTACAGTTAAACCACAAAGTCGCCCGAACCAAAAACAAAGAACTGATGCAGTAGCTAACCGAATCTCCAACTTCCGAAAACTCCGCACACATGCCTCATTCCAAAGAAAAGAAACCTCCATTCCGGTCATTCCAGTCAACTGTGCAGCAATACGCTAGTAATCCTGCACGAAACGGTGGTAAAAACCTGCTAAGCCCAAAATCAACGAACCTCTGTCCGTACACAAGTCTGGGCCAAAGCTGTACGGTCTCGATCTCCCTCGGAACCATACGAAACCGTCTCCCGTAACTACAAGACCTAGGAGTCAACACAAACAAGCCTAAAGGCACACTCCGAGAATCTAGCAAACAGCTGGGCTCTCCCAATGTCTGCAAAACAAATCCTCAAGTGCTGCTCCTGCTCCTCAAGACACATTAGAATAGACCAGAATGTCGTCAATAACACAACAATAACTGGTCGAGGAACGGCCTGAAGAAATCTGGTGTATCATGTCTACGAATGCTGCTAGGGCATTGGCGAGTCCATAGACACCACCAAAACACACAAAGCCGTAGCATGCACAAGGCAGCCTTCGGAATGCCATCACTCCGAACCCGCAACAATGATGACCTGATCCCAACAACTTAGAAAAAGTCTCGCACTTAGGAGACGATCGAAGAAATCGTCAATGCGAGGTAAATGATACCTATCCGCACCGTAAGCCGGTTCAATTGACGATTTATCAATATACAACCTCAACTGCCGTCCTTCTCCTTGACGAACAGAAATAGGAGCTCCTCAAGGCGAAACACTCAGACGCACAAACCCCACAACAAACAACTCTGCAGCTGATCCTTAAGCTCCCTAAGCTCCGCCGGCTCATCTGGAACAATGTCGGAAAACTCTCGCACGATAAGAACCCGGTCCAACAAACCCACTATGGCTCTGGTATTACAAATGAACGCAAAGAATCCTCGACATCCTCTCCTCAAAAGCCGACTAGCGAAAAAGGCTGAATTCAAGCTGTGTGAGGCGGCACCACTGCCCTCCTATGCACAACAAGAACTGACTCGCCGGGAAAAACAAACCCTGTCTATTTTCCTCGCGGTAGTCCACAGACGCCTAGCACGTAACTAACCAGTCCGTGCCCAGGAGAACGTCAAATCCAACATCTCTAGAAGGATCAAGTGATGGATGAATCTCCTAACCGATTGGCATATGACTGAAATACGTATTGCGCAACAAAAGAATCGCTGACAGAAATTAACACAACAAATGGCTGATCTAGCTAACACGAATCCCCTCGTCCCAAACCTCTGCTACTCCCGCAACGGTCATGAAAGATGTCTCGACGACTAAGCCTCTGTCTCTGAGCTGATACCCCGGTACGAGTCCTCCACGGTTCCGGAACTCCCGAAGTCTCTGGAATACGTGTCTCGTCAACTAGGGCTGCATCCACTGGTGCTATGTAAGTGACGGAATACTATGTGCTGATCGCAAGGAACAACTGGGTAGCAGGGTGACAACCTCCTGTCGCTGCGCTCGAATGGCCTCAACCAATGAACTCATCGTCTAGCGCAAGTCCTGCATCTCTGCCACATGCCTAGCGATACTATCTGTCGAAGGCGGATCCGTCTGCACCTGTGCAACTAGCGTGCCATCCTGGTCAGTGCTCGTCTCACCCGAGCCAACTCTGACCTCGGCCCTCGCTGCACCTCACTGAGTCCCCATAGTCATCGTCGGCAAAGGCTATAAATAGGAATAGGATTCGATATGAACACGGAAATCGAATCACAAGGATATGAATCATCAAGGAAGGAATTTCAAGTAATTGTACTTAGGTCACTTTAGGCGGAGTACTGGATCGTGAGTATGCTGCAGACATACACACACTACGTTACTCTGCTTAAGCTACCTACTCCATCATATCAAGGTCATCCTACACTCCGTAAGGTAAAAACCTAGCGCTTTGATACCAACTTTGTCACGACCCGAAATTGGCACGTGACTGCCCTAATACTACGCAACGTCTACAGGCGTAACGCAGTAAAAGAAAGCCAAAACCCAGAAATCTAAACCATTAAAATACCAGAAAAGATAAGAAACATTGTTTAAAAGTCTTTGAAATCACAACCCAAATTCTTTAAAAGTCCAACTTTATTTCCTTTAAAATTTTGGCAGCACCTCCTTTATAAAAAAAACCAACCCCAAAAATGGGTACAACATAAATATAAAGTAAAGCATCCCCAACGGGAGGAAATCCACGCCCAAAGGCGGAAAACAACCACCACAACAAATATACGACGCCGTAGCGAAGAAATAGAAGACGATAGCAAGGAAACTGTATAAAAGACAACAAATCCAACATAATATACAACGTCGTCCTCACCAAGTCTCTAAGTCAGTATGAAAATAGTAGATGGAGAGTACAAGGATACAACGAATATACAATACAACGAATAACTACAAAACTCACCTAAGCAAACTGCACACTATGAGCTGATGCGGTATCCGTAGCAAAAGATGATAGATGAATAGCCAGCCTCGACTACTCAGGGGAACACTTGTAACACCTGTGGCACAACGAGGGTGAGTTGCCAACTCGTGAATAGTAAATAACATATGCAGGTAATCGCAAGTATGCACGTAAAGAGTGAATCTAAGATATGCAATTAACAGTAATAACATGTCATATGAGTGCAGAATAATGGAAAGTACACTAGCAGGTACAACCAATATATATAAAGCAATAATGATATGACAACAGTATGCAATAATCATGCGATAGGGATATGAGAATGTAAATGTGCAAGAATCATGAAAGGTACACTAACAGGTACTACTAGTACATGAAGCAATGCACAAACAGATAAGGTGAGGTATGGTGTGAAGTATGTCATTTCCACGGAATCCTGACGTCGTGGTAGGATCACAATCCAGCAAGACAATTTAAATACCAATTCCTCAAATCAGCCCCCAAATTGGCTCTCATATCTTCTAAGTATCACATCTCCTCAATTGCACAATAACAAGTATATCTCATATATCCCGAATGTACAACCTCAAGTATATCTCACATATATCGAATGTACAATCATCAAGTGTATCTCGTATATATCGAATGTACAAAATCAAGTGGATCTCACATATCTCGTATGTACAATATGAAGTATATCTCACATATCTCGAATGTACAACAGCAAGTAGATCTCATATATCTCGAATATACAATATCAAGTAGATCTCACATATCTCGTATGTACAATATCAAGTATATCTCACATATCTCGAATGTACAACAGTAAGTAGATCTCACATATCTCGCATGTACAATATCAAGTATATCTCACATATCTCGAATGTATAACAGTAAGTAGATCTCACATATCTATCCAGTATCCAATCTCAAATGAATCTCTTATATCCCGAATCAAATCTCCAGCAAAATTCTAACATCCTAAATATAATGTTATAAATAAATATGATGAGGTCAATACACATATATTAGCGTCCCATTCCACTAATATTGGTGTAAGGGTATATATAACCGCGGCTCAATCCCCTGTTATATATACAAAGGAGTAATTAGAAATATCATGAAACCAATGTGCCAAGCATCGACATAGAAATGCTGATCCATCAGGTGCTGTCTCCATGACTGGCCCCCTGATAGGTACGTATCATACGCTATCCCGAAAGCTCGAGTGCCTAGCTCTGACCCTCGCCTCTCGACGTATGCATACATACATGACTCCCGTCGGTATCCACATGATAGCCGCTGAGTCATTGGTCCTGTCACCGGATAGTATGGTTCCCCTAAGCCTCATCGCCTGACACCACGACATCGTTCTTGCTTCGAGGTACCTCCGGGCCCCACCATGTACCCACACACGGATCCCTCCTTTCCTCGCATGGGGTATACACATCGTGAACGATAAATCTCATGGTGGCTGCTAAAATATCATATCAAGGAAACCGGGTTTTTCAAATAATGCATAATTTCATGAACTCCCACGGTTTCCGAATCCAGAAAACATCATGAAAAATCCATATAACAATGCGAAAATCCATGAATAAAGTATACGCAACATAAAATCTGTAATGTAAGCGTATAAAGAAAAACCGCTAATTAACTGCAACCAGTTAATATAAATATCATGCGGTTCCTAATCTCTCCAATTCTAAAATAACATCAAAGGTAAACATGTAGTTATAACTAGATATATGTGCAACATAAAGGTATAGCAAGATATATGTATCTACCTATAAGTAATGATGTAGTATACCCCCTGGGTATAAGTGAAATAGGTGTGCAAGGTATACCTGTAGCTATGTCATAAAGTGTGCATGTACCTGTCACTAATGGTACAATACTCTATAGGTATACAGGTATCTAACACGTAAGTATGTCAGAGCATATATATAAGCATGTAGGTATACAGGTATGCTATAAGTCAATGCGTAAAGAAATATGAATCAAAGTCTCAATGTCCCTAACCAAGCAATATCATATCTATAAGTGGGTTATGCGTGACATGGCAATTATTGACGGTGTGTGTAGCATACAATCAGTGCTCGTGCAACATGAATCGTCAAGAATGTGTGCAGTGTCCTACTACTACTAGTCTAGGCACAACTACATCTAAGTAATAGGGTAAAGGCGCAATTCTAACAATAACGTAGAATATGCGACAAGAAATAAAATCTCTAGCCCTGACGCATAACGCCATGCGGGAGATTCCCCTGTAGTTGTTAAATCTACTCACTAATGCTCCAAGGTAGGTGAAGCCTACCACTTGTTTTCCCTTGTCGTAGCGTCCGAAGTCCCCGCTTGCGAACCTAAAATTTCACAAACACAACACATAAGCATAATCTACATCGATGAAAATACATCGAGACGCAAGAATAACGCCGTGAAAAGTACACTGCGCGCTTAGCGCATCTAACGCGCACGACATCGGTCAAAAATCCTAACTAGGGTCGCCAAACTACGAAACACCTATTCTAGATTCCGATCGTCCCGATCGCGCATTCAAAACACAATAATAAACGTGGGCTCGAAAATAAATAACGTCGCAACGTCAAAAGAAACCCACGCCTAAAAGTTACCGAAATCTAGTAAGCAATACTTATCCTTATAGCACAAAACTACGAGTTTTACCAAAACTATAATTTACAAACATCTTCAAATAGTAAGGTTAAACCATTTAAACCATTTCTATATTTTTAAACTTGCTTAATTAAGCTTTAGCAAAAACCTAGTAAGCAAAAACCCTTAATTAGACAAAGTAGTAATTAGCAAAAATTAGCATTTTCTACTAGGTTAAGCTTTTCCAATTCACAAATTAACACTTCAATTAAATATTAAACACTTAAATTAAGCTTTAACCTTAACTTGAATTTCTAAAACCATTTCTAAAATTTTGAAACATGAAATTTAAAGTTTAAACTAACTTCTAATTAAGCTAGCAAAAAGATTTAAACTTAACAATTAGAGATTAGGGTTAGGGTTTTATACCTTCAAGAACACCACTTGAATCAAGGATAAAACCAAACTTTAGCTTCCAAAATCCTCACTAGAATGAAGATCCAAGCAACTTTTGTGAAGAAGAAAGAAGCTTTTGGATTTTATTTGAATTTCTATGAATTAAATTTGATTTTTCATGATTTATTTGTAAAATAAATGATGAAAAATGAGTGAGGAAGAACAAGGGAAGCAAAGGGGGAGAGAGGGGCCGGCCAAAGCAAGGAGGGGGTGATTTTGGTGAAGGGTAGAATTTTCTAGAAGAAAAAAGGAATAATTGGATAATAAAACAAAGCTTATGTTCACACTACTTTTCTTTTTCTTTATTTGAAAAAAATAAATCCTTTCACCATAAAAATCTAGATATTTAAAAAGAAGGTTCTAAAATAATTGTGGTGGTAATTTTCAAGAATTTTCATTTAGAAGAAATTTCCCGATTTACGTGCATATTTTACCGGCTAAAATAATATTTTATTTGGGAAAAAATCTATCTGAACCAAAACCTCCCAAATACCCATAAAGTTCGCGCACAAGCTTTATTTTAGCTAAAAAAGGTGCCGGTAAGCTTATACCGACGTTTGATCGAAATCGGGTTAAAACGGGAAAAACCGACAATTTTGCCCTAAAACGGGAAAATTCGCAAAACGATTTCTGAAACGTTACACTTCATGAAGCTTTTGACTTTGTCATTTAGCTTATTTATTTTGTCTTGATATTTATTAACCCAACCCAAACCTTAGCCTCTAGTTTATTCTCTACAAGGGTTAACTTCATCATTCTTAACCCATGGTTGGATTTGTAACCACAACAATAATTTCATTATTCATCACAAAAGCTTTTGCTTCTTCTTCTTCATCAAGCTCTTGAAAAACCTTCACTTGCTTTTTGATTTGTGATGAATTAGTATGAGAAATTGAAAACAAAAGAGAGCATAATTCCTATTTCATCATCCTCATCTATTCTAGCCACTTAGATTAGGGTGTTCACTTCTCTAATAAGTTGTTTAGTGAAGTGTATGCTTCGGTTAGAGATTCTTCACGGTAGATCATCTTAGATTATGAAGACTACAAGCAAGGTGTCTCATTTACCTCATGGAGCCACTCGAGAGTCGGAGTTCATGTTGATCGCAGCGAAGGGACCTCAACATGGAGCTTATGAAGCGAAGGAATGGAATACAAAGGTTGTAATCCTTATCTCTTTACTTCTTTGTATGTGATACAAATTTTGTTACCCTAGAAATTCTAGCAAGATTCATGGTTAGTTAGCTTTGCACCTCTCTAAATTTTAAAATGGCATGAGTGATGTTACCAAACCCTAGACTAGGTGCAAGGGTAACCCAACATCATCATCGTGGAAAAACCGATGTCCATCAACGAAACTCTAAATCCCAATACCTCAGGCGCCGTCACTCTGATCGGCCCTCATATCCGTAAATCTCATAGAACCTGAGTGCCCAACATCGAAACTCGAAACATCATGAAAACCCGTGTCCAACATCGAAACGTAAATCCACAGAACTCGAGCTACGTCAGTCGGGATCGCCCACGGGCTCCGTCAGTATGGATCGGCCCATATCCATCTCACGACTCCGGTCGGTATCCTCCGGATAACCGCCGGGTCCAAACTATCACCGGTAGGTAGTAGTCCCTCTGCCAGGCTCATCGTCTACTGCACAACATACTTTTCTTGCCCCGGGATACCATACCGGGTCCACCATGAACCCGCAAACAGATCATCTATCTCCTCGAATCGGGTTTCTAACACAAATCTCAGAACCTAGAAAACTCATGGTGGATGCATCGAAATATCATATCAGGAGAAACCGGGTTTTCAAAACAATGCATACTTTCTTGAAATATAACCACGGTTCTCGAATCCATAAATCACATGAAATAAGTATCTCAATGCGTAAATCAATGAAATATAATGTATGCAACATAGAACAGTAATATGAACATATCAAGGGAAAACCCCTCTTTTAAATGGATCAAGTTTTTAAAGATATCATGCGGTCCCCAAATATCCCGAAGTCAATTTCAAGATCACATAAAGGTGTATATATAGCTATAGTAGGGTATGTGTGTATGCATGTATGTATGTATGCATGATTCAATTCATATGCGCAATCGAACAAGAATCAACGACTAACTATTGATAATAATGGAAGCGGTACGATACATATTCCCTTAGTAAGGTGGTACAAGAACAACAGCCTCAATGTCAATAACGAATGCAGTACCACATATATGTATATGTTGAGCGTGTCATGGCAATTACCAACGGTGTGTATGTGGCATACAATTCAGTGCTCGTGCTACATAAACCGTCGGTAATGGTGCAGTGTCCAATAAGTACTAAGTCAATGTACAACAAGTAATGGTATGCAAATGATGCTCATGCACAATCAACGCATATGCATATAACATTTGGCTATAACATCATATCTAGCCCTCGACTCTTAACGCCATACGGGCGATTCCCCCGTAGATATTAAATCTACTCACCGATGATCTCGAGCTAGGTAAATCCAACCACCTGCTTTCCTTTCCTTGTAGTGTCCGAAGTCCTCGCACTCGCTCCTAATACCACACAAAACATAACAAGTGTAACTTAGAAACCGCTCAATAATACATACAAATTACGTTTAGATCAACGCACCGACTCCAACAAACTCTCAAGTGTTCGCTTAGTGGCTAACGTGTGTAGCGACCTTCTAAATCAAACCTAAGTGCAGCAAGCTATACAAAGTATGCAAACCGTGTCGGATATCGTAACGCGCATAGTCGAAACACTAGAAACTAGCAAAGTGGTCCCAGATTTTGCCTACAGTCAATACATAAAAATCAAGCAGTACCAAACACTCAGGATAACATACAGACAGCTACCCTCAAAACCCCAACTCCCCAGGCCCCTACAAATCCAGCGACGCAGGAATTTCGCCTCTTCTCGCCGGTTTTACTAGGTTGGATGGATCCGGGTTTCAGGATAACATTCAGGGCTTCTAACACAATAATACTACATTGCTAGATTTTATAGTAACCTATCGTGGTGATAGCAGATCACAGAGACTCCAATATAACATTAAAAATACGATATTACAAAAAAACTATAACTTTAATTAGTGTTCTAAAAAACAACTACCAGGCAACACAACATTTTAAAGACCTAATTAACAGTTAGAGATCACTACCTTACCACACTTACTCAAAAACCCTAGCTTTCCATGCTCCAAGTCTTCATTAGTGGCTTAACTTGACTTTGTGAGGGTCTAGATGATGTTTAGTGAAGATTTTGCTTGGTTTAGTGATGGATGTAGGGTTACTAGGTAATCTAATAAGGTTCTACAAGGCATCAACCATGCCCGATTAAAATTTTAGCCGTGCCGAATAACCCTAAACAAGATCTTTGCTAGATAATTAGGGTAATACATGCAAGAAAATAACAATTATATCTAAGTGAATACGGAAACATCCAATGTATCGACTTATCGAATCAACCCTTGATTCGATAACTTGGTTATATCGCATATAACCGATCGACACAAACATCGCGAGAATAGAATACGGTATCACATACTCGCATTTATCTCGGTCCCGCACATATCACATATGCGCTCCTATTTCGTTTTGCCTGAGCCAGTAAAACCTCTATGTAAGACTCTAAAGACTCGTCAATACGCCGGCAGTAGGTGATGATCATATCAAGCACGCACAAGCCGTCAGCGGTACTAGCTGGACGTAACGGCTACCCGGGTATTGAGCGATCAGAAGATCAGCAAGCAAGCCCGCTCCAACTCCTGCAAAAAGCCTGACAGTGACACTACAGTACAGTCCGGTCTCCTCGTCTGATATGTCGCATATCAAGTCTAGGGGTGGTAAACGTCAGACCCCAATATCCGATAAGTCATGCCAATATGAGGATCATAACGGGTCGAGAAACTACTGGTAACACTTACCAGTAAATCTCTAAACCAGCCCTGGCCAGGGGCTTCCCTGTTATGGCCAATCGAGCATAGCGCAACATCAACCCCCAATACCGGGAGAGACTAAACCCCTCCTATCGCTCATTGCCTCCATGTGACTCGGGACTGTACCCAAAAACCACCGTTTTGCACGCCCTCTTTGACGTGGTAAGGTGGAAATCAAAGCACAGTGGGAATCACACAAGACTCTATGACGATCTCGGGTCTACAGACTAACATGTACCAGGGTCACAAGAGAACTACCATCTGACGTAAGGTATAATACCATCTGGGAGTTCTCGGCGAGTCCGTCCAGTGTACCCAGTCTCTACTGAGCACCCGTATATCATCTCTGATGTCAAACACCAATGGATATGGGATCATCCATCGCCCATCTACATGGGTCGAGAAGCTATACGCTAGTCTACTCTGGTATATCGATGCCCCGTTTCGATACACCCATGACTAGGGACCTTGAAGGATGTACTTATGGACTACCATGTCCCCACTAGTATGATCCACATCATAGTCCAGGCAGTCAAGTGCACATCCTAATGGCTTTACCAACATGTAACAGAGAGAAAATCAGTGCACACGTTAAGGTAAAGAGTAACCAGATAGCATACTATCATGTCGAGCAAGAAAGTCCTCCCTATATATGTCCAAGCATCCACTACAATATACATCTCATGTATAGTAATGGCCTCTAGGGCATACAAATAACTAACAATCTCCCACTTGCACAAGGGCCATCTGATAACAGTGGTTGTAGTATCTCATACTCAACCATCCCATAAAAGTCTCTCTCTGGAAAAAAGCCTTTATCAGTGGATCCGCCATGTTGACCTCTGAGTCTACTCTCCTGACCTCGATCCCCTGGAGATCAACCATCTCCATGATCAGGTGATACTGCCTTAAAATATGTCTGGATCGCTGATGGGACGGGCGTTCCTTGGCATAAGCCACAACTCCATTGTCACACAATGGTAGGAACGAAGTTCATCTCATGAACTTATATACACCCAGACTTCCTCTTTGGTAGCATCTTTGGTAGCGATGTATCTAGCCTTTATCGTCTAGTATGCCACGGTATCTGTCTTGGAACTCTTCCAACATACCGTCCCTCTACTGAGAGTAAAGACAATGCCTGTGACTGACATTCAGTCTTCCTTATCACCCTGGAACCTTTCCAGTGATTCTCCCCAGGATCAATTGATACCATCTCACTACTACTAGTGAGTATCCTAACATCCCATTAGATCTATCTCATAGATCCAAAACCCAGGATTTAGTAGGTATTACTTTGATCCTATATGGAGAATCATTGTGATAAGCGGAGATTGACCGAGCGTAGCATAGGAAACTCCTTTCCTATCAAGAGTATGTTATCCATGTATTCTACGAGGATCTCCACCATACTCTCTACTACCTTTTTGTATACACAAGGTTCATCTACCATTTTGATGATGTCAAACTCTTTGACTAACACATCAAAACAGACGTTCCAACTCCGCGATGCCTACTTTATCACATAAAACATCTTGCACACGTTTCCGCTGCTCCCACTGTCTACGAAGCCCTCTGACTGTGTACTTATAGACACTCTCTTCTAAAACATCATTTAGAAAAGCAGTCATGACACCCAACCGCCAGATATCGTAGTCATGGTATGTAGCCGCGGCAAGTAGGATCTAGATGGACTTAAGCATAGCTTTGAAAGTCTCAACTTTTCCATGTACACCAAGTAATCTTCTTAAGATATACTTGCTGCTGATAGGGATTTAACCCATCAGATAAAGCAACCAAAGTCCATACTTTGTTGGTGTATAAGGATTCCATCTCAGATCGCTAAGCATCCAGCCATTCTTACAGAGTCCCCACTCTTGATGGCCTGCTCGAAACAAGATGGGTCATCATCTCATGATGCAATCCTCGCTCCCACGAAACCAAAGTATCTCTCAGGTGGGTGAGGAACCCTGCTAGATCGGCGGAGAGGCTGAGGTTCGTTGGAAACTATTGAATTCTTTGGTTCTACCAAATCATCAGCTGCAGTTTGTATAGCTAGAACTCCTTCCAGTTCTACCTCATGTCCACTAATTTCGTCACAAGAAATTCCCTTTCACAAAGGTGGCATGCTGAGAAACAAAACATCTTTTGTTCCTCGGTTTGGTAGAAGATATTCCCTTGCGAATGCTTGGGATATCCAACAAACTTCTACAGAATTGACTTTGCCTCGAGCTTGTCCGGATTATGCTTTTAGACATAGGCTGGACAACCCCAAATCATAACAAACTTAAGATATGGGCTCTTCCCTTTCCATATCTTATATGAAGTGGTAGGCAACTGATTTGATGGGAACCCTATTCAATAGGCATGCAACTTTACAAGTGCATAACTCCCTAAAAGGAAATAGGTAACTCAGTAGTACTCATCATAGAGCACACCTTATCATATAGGGTGTGATTGCTCCATACCGATACACCGATGTGCTGTGGTGTATACGGAGGAGTAATGCTGAGAGAGAATCTTATTCTCCTTTAGAATAATCCAGGAATTCCGAGCTCAAGTATTCTCCTCCTTGATCACATCAAAGGACATAAAACTTATACCCGTTTTGGTTCTCTACTTTCTAACTTATATTCTGTGAATATCTCAAAAGCTTCGGACTTGTGTTTCAACAGGAACATATGTCTGAATCTTGAGAGATCGTCAGAGAATGTAATGAAGTACAAAGAACCGGTCTTGGCACGTGTAGACTGGGGACCTTCATACATCAACATGTATCATCCCAAGAGTTCACTAACTCCTTCTCTGTTTCCTATAAACAGATCTATGGTCATCTTATCTCTGTGACATGACTGGCAAGTTTCACAAGATTTAAATTCAAACTAATTTAAATATGCATCTTATGTAACTTCAGCTAGTCGGGTCACATTGATATGGCCTAGTCTACAATACCTCAAGAAGGATTCGTTCATTTCTGAACTCTTCCTCTTGTGTGTGTTCTGTATACTAAGAACTGTAGTTTGATTTAGAACGTCAATGGTTTTAGGTAACGTGCCTGAACCGATCAACTCTTGATATAGGAAATGTTCAAAACATTATCCAACCATACAAAATTATATCCTTCTTTACTAATAAAGAGACTGATATGATGTTGTATATCAGGTTCGGTATCTAATAACATTCGTTCAGAATCAATGTATTCTGGTAATACAGGGTGATAACTACCAACAGATTTGGCTGCAACACTTGCACCATTTCTATCTTATGAAACTTATCACCCGTTCTCAGTTCTCTACCTATTTGTAGCCCATGTAACAAATTACATATGTGGGATCCTGATCCGGTATCTCATACCCATGACGTAAAGAATACTGAGAAACAGTTCTCTGTAATGAACACACCCGAAGAAGATGCATCATCATGCTCTTTCTTCGTTTGGGCGGCACGGGAATTCTGGTAATCCCCTGTTTCCTGCTCTGTCTTATAACATTTATAAGTTGGAGCGGGACCAACGTTCCCCTAGCTCAGTAAAACAAGCGGGTTCGGTCAATACATCCGTATTATTATCTTCATTAAGGTGTGATATGGTCGCTACCTGGAGAGAGAGAGAAGAAAACACTCTGCGTGCGCTCTTGGAAGATCAGATTGGTTATTATTTTATCAAATCAGGATGGCTCCCACTGTTTTAATCAAATCTTCCTTCAAACCCTAAAAGGAAAGACTAGCCGGGATTAATTATACCCTACAACTTCGCCAATCTTTCAACCAGGCCAGTGTCGGTACTTTGAGGGAGGTTCCCCATGCTTTCGCACGGACCTAATTAAAGTAAACCTCGTTTTCCCAGGGGTGTAATCCCGTTAACACCTTTCTAGACACCTACTTGATCGGCTAATTGTAATATGTAAAACTCTCCCAGGAGTAACAATTACTCGCAGTGGGTATCGAGATCCAACTATCTCATAGAAGGTATGCAATCTCATTGCAAATTTCAACACTTGAAATTCCCAATAATATTTTTCCCCAAGCATCCCATGACCTTGACGGAGGTCAACAAATCACAGGGTGCAAGTCAAGTTCAACCCGTCATTTCTTGATTGAATCAAACCCACCCGCACGACCCTTGACGGAGTTCAACAAGGTCGTACGACTACCCTAATCCAATCTGCATCATATGCATAAGCAGATAAATACTAGTTAGCTACCGCACACTACGCCTTGACGGAGGTCAACAAACGTAGCACGAATACTAAGTAGGATTTATCTGAAATGATGGAGGGCTATGACAGGTTTTTCTGAAAACCTATAGCGTAAAGAACTTGATATCGTTGTAGAATCAAATGATTTTAAAATGGAGTGTTTTTAGGGTTTTGCTAGTTTCTCTAAAGAGGTCACTCCCGGTGAAGGGATCTCGGCTCTTTTCTCGTCGAATGAGGTGCAGGATATATCATATATATCACTGTGCAAAGCAAGAACTAGAAAAGTAATCAAAAGACAAAACCGAGGGGTGTAGCATCTGCCAGTCATTGCTGAAGGGGTCACTCCCGGTGAAGGGATCTCGGCTCTTTCCTTATCGAATAAGGTGCAGGATGTTCTACAAGGAATACCGCGATGCAAAGCAAGAACTGTAGCTACCTGTTTTTGAAAATTCGATTCCACAACATCTTTTAGGTTTCTTTTCTTTCATTAATCACATTAATGAAGTCCCATCATTTAAGTCACCTAAACATCACAGATAAATACGACGTACACTTATGCCATCCGTATTCGGCTCGATGTCCCTTCATGCACCGTTAGGTTAGGTAACTAACGGCAGAGCGGGGCAGGGCTAGCGCGGGTGTAAAACATAAGTAACGTCTATATAATATATCATATATACTATATACAGTATATATCACAACATATCAAATGATCACATCACAGATATCGCAGCAGAAGAAACATATGAAACATTGGATATACTAGGACGTCCGTGTTTTATTTTGAGCCTCTATAAAACACGGATTCCACGGTCGCGATGAATAGCCAAACCCACATCCCTAGACCCCTATGACAGCGGCAAGCAACCCTTCCAATTCTAGAGTTTGAAGACCCGGACTCGACTCCTCGAGTTGGTCTCCCACTGGACTTTTGAACCCGGTTACTTGTGCTCTCCTCCTTGGGTCTACCTAATGCGGAAAAGTAAATAATATACAATGGTGGCATCATCCTCATCCCGGAAGTGCCCCAATAAAAGAATATTACATACAATGAATTTTACATGAATGAAAATAAAAACCCTCATCTCACATAAAACCCCCGGCTATTCAAAACGCGACGATCCAATATAACATATCCAGCAACTCATAACATCACATGTCATCAACGTAAGTAAATATACGCATCCCAATAGTCGTTGACATATAGCAACGAAACCGGCGATATCATATATTACACTTACGGTCACAGAAAAGAAAGTGTAAAACTACAACAGTTGGAATCCGCAACATCCTTAGACATCATATGCCTAACCAAATGAATTCCTTAGACATCGCATGCCTAACAATTATAAACCCCGCATTTCAGCCTCATTATTGAAAACTCTTTTCAATACCAAGTCGGGCAATTCAACAAGATTCCCGACATCCTGATCGAATGCTCGTCGCAAACTTTAGTAGACGGCCGCACCCCCGGATGCCATCGACGAAGTGCATTAAGGCGGAACACCGCTGCCGCGAGCTCCCGAACGGATGCTTTTGGCGACGGGGTTCTCCTACAGTCACTTGGTCGGGGCTATGGGGCATGGCTGTCTATTAAGTTTACCCGGCGAGTATCCGCGTACGCTACGTGATTGCAACGGACTTTTGATCGCATAAAAATCCCGTGGCAACCGATCATCTGAGACTAAACTGCTATGTTTATAACATTCAAATAAGTTATCTCATAACTACTTGTGGATTCCAAATATTGTATCACATTCCAGATAAATAGACAATGTTAAACTTTCCGATCGAATAATCAAATACCCAAGATTTCCCAAATAGTTCTCAACAATTGAGGGGAGTTTAAAAACATCCATCACATGCCACAGTACCAATGGTCCAGCTGTAGAAGGTTCAAGCTAACGCCTCACATTTGGCAACGCCGTACAGCCCCAAACCCTAAGGTTCAAAAGGCAGTTCAAGACGGTCACATAATCGAGTTAAGGTTTGTTGTCTTCTAGAGGGTCCATTGCGTAACTTGCACGATTTAGACGTTCTTAAACAACGGAAAAATCCAACACTTGGAAATTTTCCGGGTCGGGAAAAAGTGAGTAATTGATATCCGTTCGAACTTTTTAATACTTTCTAAATTATCCGAAAAAACATAACGAAATTAAATTTTCCAATCGAATCAATGAATACAAAATAAACCCCAGAACACTCAACACTTGAGTCAGATTAAAAATACCCATAAAATAGCACTTACAGAAATAGAAATAACTGTACAAAAATGAGTGCATAGTCTTTCCTTACTGCTGCGGATCCGCGGCCCAAGCGTGGTACGGCCGCGGTTCCGCGGTGGGTTGTACGGATTCAGACCTCGTTTTTCACAGTAATGTTTAAATTCCCCTGCTGAATTATTTAGACATTTTTAATACAGAAAAATCACAGTTTTTAAAAAATGTCCAGAGAAGGGTATATTTCGTCGTTTCGGAGTTCGTTCGGAGTTTTAACTTCGTATACACGTCGCCTAATGCTCTAGCTAGGCTCTAATACCACTGTAGAGTTACTAGGCACTCTAATAAGGTTCTACAAGGTATCAACCATGCCCGATTAAAATTTTAGCCGTGCCGAATAACCCTAAACAAGATCTTTGCTAAATAATTAGGGTAACACATGCAAGAAAATAACAATTATCTCTAAGTGAATACAAAATACAACCTTTGTAGATCGGTCCTTCACTTCTTAAGCTCCTTGTAGTAGTCCCTTCGCTGCGATCATCATGCTCCCGGACTCTCGGACGGCTCCTTGAGAAGAGGGCAACGGTTTTGCTTGAAGTCTTCGAGGCCGAAGATGATCTACGTCGAGGGAATACGAACTCTAGCTTCCACTTCACTAACTAGAGGATTCGTGAAGCAAACACCCTAAACTAAAGTGCTAGTCTAGTAGAGGATGATGAAATAGGAAATGGGTACACTTTAGAATTTCTTTTCTCACAATGTTTCTCTCTCTTTATCAAACCCTAGAAAGAATTTGAAGGAGGAAGAAGATGAGCTCAAAATGAGAATGAAAACTGATCAAGAGAGAGAGTAAGCTAACCATGGGTGAGTGGGTATCATATACTAACTCATATAGAGACATAACCATGGCTAATTACAGTGGTTAGGTTTATAAATATGCTAAGTAAAACAAAACTAGTGGACTTTGGTCAATACACTCATAAGCTTCATGAAGCTTCATGCACTTGAACAATTATCCACTAATTTTGTATTTACTTTGTATATTAAAACCCTACAAATATAATTAGTATGGTATAAATCTTATACACCCATGTAAGTTGTATCAACAACCATGATACAAAATGAACACAAATAAATATATATCACATATATATTAAGTTGTGCACAAGTGAGAAAAACAAATGCTTAAGTGAACCAATGTTAGTTAATGTAAATTAGTATATCACATATACAATTATACACTAAATAATTAAATCAACACTTGACTTAATAATCCGGTTATATCACATATAACCGACTAACATCCAATGTATCGACTTATCGAATCAACCCTTGATTCGATAACTTGGTTATATCGCATATAACCGATCGACACAAACATCGCGAGAATAGAATACGGTATCACATACTCGTATTATTCTCGGTCCCGCACATATCACATATGCACTCCTATTTCGTTTTGCCTGAGCCAGTAAAATCTCTATGTAGGACTCTAAAGACTCATCAATATGCCGGCAGTAGGTGATGATCATATCAAGCACCCACAAGCCGTCAGCGGTACTAGCTGGACGTAACGGCTACCCGGGTATTGAGCGATCAGAAGATCAGCAAGCAAGCCCGCTCCAACTCCTGTAAAAATCCTGACAGTGACACTACCGTACAGTCCGGTCTCCTCGTCTGATATGTCGCATATCAAGTTTAGGGGTGGTAAACATCAGACCCCAATAACCGATAAGTCATGCCGATATGAGGCTCATAACGGCTCGAGAAACTATTGGTAACACTTACCAGTAAATCTCTAAACCAGCACTGGCCAGGGACTTCCCTGTTATGGCCAATCGAGCATAGCGCAACATCAACCCCCAATACCGGGAGAGACGAAACCCCTCCTATCGCTCATTGCCTCCATGTGACTGATTAGTATGAAAACTTGTATTTACCGCAATCAGAAACGGCGTCGCTTTGCAGCTAGCCGGTGAGTACGGGTCGATCCACAGAGATGGGTAAATTCCTTTTTTGTGTTTTAACGAGTTGATTCAAAGTGTCGTTTTGGTTGGTTTATAAAAATCTATGAAAACTGGATCTAATTAATCTAATTAAAAGTCTTGCTAGGGTTAGGCTTAGGGGAAGTTTTAGAGATTAACGTTTTCCTCACCGCTTTCAATGCCTTCTTTTTTAGATCTATTAGATGTTACGGTAATTAGCAATAAAATGGATCCAAATCTTTTGGGAAGATGTTTCTTCCTCTAGATTTGTATCCTTCCTTTGTTGATAATTACCCTAACCCCCATGGAAAACGCGCGCAACCGGCCCTTTATACTACGGTTCACCGTTACCTCGAGGGGTAGGGTGCCGTAGGGAGCGGTTGTGCGCGTATGCAAGGAGTTCTAATTCATTAGGTGAATGTGGCATTGAAAGGGGTGAGAGATCTCATCTCTCAACCCTTTCCCTAAGGCTAACCCTAACAAGCGAGGAGATTACTCGCCCATTAGGGGATGAGAAAACATTTTAATTAAAGGAACAAAAATAACTTACTAGGTTGACGGCTCCCTCCAAGCAAGAAGACAGAATAGATCTGAATATAACTCCCAGAAATTCTGAATTTTATTTATTGAAAAGAGGCATGAGTTTTTACAGATCTGGAAATACAATTTATAGGAAAACAGAAAACCTAGGGTTACAGACTCTCGCACATGCGTAATTACAGATTTGACCTCTAAAAATCCCAACACCCGAACCGTTGCACCGACACAAGAAGTCGGTGCCGACACGTGCAACAAACGGCCGCGGAACCGCGGCAATAGGGAGCTTGGGCCGCGGTTCCGCGGTCCTTTGGTGGCCTTAGCTCACCAAACTTCTGGGACTCCTTATTAACTTCTTGGACTTCCTATTTCCATATGTATTTTCTCTTTTGGGCTTCTTATTCTCCTCCAGATATTTCAGTGAATACTTGTAGCGATCTTTTAACCGTTCACTTGACTTTTTGGACATGCATTGCCTTGTGAATTGTTCTTCGTCTAGGTTTGAGTAGGATCCGTCAACGTGTTGGTCAAAAAGTCCCTTTTCTGCATCAGCTTTCGTCTTTTTCACTGTATTTGCATCCAAGCCCTGTATCCTGTAACATGCAACAAAAGTGCGTCAAGAGTACCTGTTTATTTATAAAGAGAATAAGAATAGGGGAATGAATAATGCAATATTATAGTCTGAACAAATACCCCCAAACTTATCTTTTGCTCGTCCTCGAGCAAACTTATTATTTTTATTCACTAAAATCCTAACCACACTTTCGCAGGGAAACACGATTGCACTGAGCACGTGCAACAAGCCGTTAAACCTCTAGGTGTCCCTAGTAGGAGGAGTGTTGTCTCCTGAGGTTTTTCAGCGGATTACACCCACAAAATCCTATCTATTCAGCCCATTAACTTTTGTTCTCCAATTAGGTCTTCTAATAAGGAATTCTATTATCTTCTACTTGTAAATTATCCACCCATATTCTTCACGCTTCCTCATTATTTAACTTAAGATTATATATGTTATGTAGACCTACTTAGCTTTCAGCATCTCTTAAGTCTTCCTTCTAGGGTTTCATCTCTACTTAGGAATTTTTTATCAACTCTATTAAAGATACAAATTTTATCTTTCATTCCTCTCTCTTATCTAAATTCCAATCACATACCCCTACGTGTGTGTATAGATCACTCCTACACTTGGAAATTCAATTCAAGCAATCATGCCCTTGTCCATTGTCCAAAGTACTTATTAATACGTGAATTTTTAATTGAATTTTTGCTTACACATCCTTCATGCGACCGTTAATACTTCTTGAGGTACCAACGACCGATTACAAAATGTGTTTGCACTTTAAAAGCGTACTTCCTAATTTTTGCAACACCCAAGGCTTTTAGCAGTGACTCCCAAACCAGTTGGTCTAAGGCACTAGGTGATGAAGCACCCTCGCTAAATATTTTTCTATTCCTACAGCCTTAAGTAATCACAAAAACCAGTGTCCATTTTTTTATTCTTTATTCACATTTTTTTTATTTTCATTGTACTAAGGACTTTAGACAAGAGTATTTCAAGGTCTCTTCTACTATTCCAAGTTTCAAGGTGCGTGATAGTGCAAATTGTAGGGTATACATTTTCAGAAATTAGACTTAAGGTTGGAACTTTTTTCAAACTCATACTCTAATAAGAACATCAATACTTTTCCTTCATTTTGACTTAACCCAAGTAGTGAACCCAAAGTTTGCCTGTTTCTAAATAAATTACAAGGCATATACTTTCTACCGTTAAATTTTAAGGAATGTTATTTTTAGGGTTTTTAATTCACTAAGTCTAAGATCTAGTTGCTCCTAGCTAGTTAACCTATCTGTCAAACTCTAGTCAAATAAGCCAAAACTGAACGCGGGTGACCCGGGTTCGATCCCCGGCAACGGCGCCATTTGATTAGTATGAAAACTTGTATTTACCGCAATCAGAAACGGTGTCGCTTTGCAGCTAGCCGGTGAGTACGGGTCGATCCACAAAGATGGGTAAATTCCTTTTATGTGTTTTAACGAGTTGATTCAAAGTGTCGTTTTGGTTGGTTTATAAAAATCTATGAAAACTGGATCTAATTAATCTAATTAAAAGTCTTGCTAGGGTTAGGCTTAGGGGAAGTTTTGGAGATTAACGTTTTCCACAACGCTTTCAATGCCTTCTTTTTTAGATCTATTAGATGTTACGGTAATTAGCAATAAAGTGGATCCAAATCTTTTGGGAAGATGTTTCTTCCTCTAGATTTGTATCCTTCCTTTGTTGATAATTACCCTAACCCCCATGGAAAACGCGCGCAACCGGCCCTTTATACTACGGTTCACCGTTACCTCGAGGGGTAGGGTGCCGTAAGGAAGGGTTGTGCAAGGAGTTCTAATTCATTAGGTGAATGTGGCATTGAAAGGGGTGAGAGATCTCATCTCTCAACCCTTTCCCTAAGGCTAACCCTAACAAGCGAGGAGATTACTCGCTCATTAGGGGATGAGAAAACATTTTAATTAAAGGAACAAAAATAACTTACTAGGTTGACGGCTCCCTCCAAGCAAGAAGACAGAATAGATCTGAATATAACTCCCAGAAATTCTGAATTTTATTTATTGAAAAAAGGCATGAGTTTTTACAGATCTGGAAATACAATTTATAGGAAAACAGAAAACCTAGGGTTACAGACTCTCGTACATGCGTAATTACAGATTTGACCTCTAAAAATCCCAATACCCGAACCGTCGCACCGACACAAGAAGTCGGTGCCGACACGTGCACCAAACGGCCGCGGTTCCGCGGTCCTTTGGTGGCCTTAGCTCACCAAACTTCTGGGACTCCTTATTAACTTCTTGGACTTCCTATTTCCATATGTATTTTCTCTTTTGGGCTTCTTATTCTCCTCCAGATATTTCAGTGAATACTTATAGCGATCTTTTAACCGTTCACTTGACTTTTTGGACATGCATTGCCTTGTGAATTGTTCTTCGTCTAGGTTTGAGTAGGATCCGTCAACGTGTTGGTCAAAAAGTCCCTTTTCTGCATCAGCTTTCGTCTTTTTCACTGTATTTGCATCCAAGCCCTGTATCCTGTAACATGCAACAAAAGTGCGTCAAGAGTACCTGTTTATTTATAAAGAGAATAAGAATAGGGGAATGAATAATGCAATATTATAGTTTGAACAGTGACTCGGGACTGTACCCAAAAACCACCGTTTTGCACGCCCTCTTGGACATGGTAAGGTGGAAATCAAAGCACAGTGGGAATCGCACAAGACTCTATGACGATCTCGGGTCTACAGACTAACCTGTACCAGTGTCACCAGAGAACTGCCATCTGACGTAAGGTATAATACCATCTGGGTGTTCTCGGCGAGTCCGTCCAGTGTACCCAGTCTCTACTGAGCACCCGTATATTATCTCTGATGTCAAACACCAATGGATATAGGATCATCCATCGCCCATCTACATGGGTCGAGAAGGTATACGCTAGTCTACTCTGGTATATCGATGCCCCGTCTCGATACACCCACGACTAGGGACCTTGAAGGATGTACTTATGGACTACCATGTCCCTACTAGTATGATCCGCATCATAGTCCAGGCAGTCAAGTACACATCCTAAGGGCTTTACCAACATGTAACAGAGAGACAATCAGAGCACACGTTAAGGTAAAGAGTGACCAGATAGCATACTATCATGTCGAGCAAGAAAGTCCTCCCTATATATGTCCAAGCATCCACTATAATATACATCTCATGTATAGTAATGGTCTCTAGGGCATACATATAACTAACAATGGCTTGGTTAAGGTTTCAGTTGTAGGAGAGGAGAAGGAGAAAATAAGTGAGAATGAGGGAATGAGGAAAAGAAATAGGATGTGTGAGGTGAGAATGAGAGAGTGAGAGGGTGAGAGTAGCTATGCCCTTTTCTCTCTCTTCATTAAATGCTCCCCATGCTTGCCATGCCTCATCATTCACTCAAAAATTCAACCCTCCTCTCTCTTCAACATTTAAAACAAACCCTTTTTGTTTAAAACTAAATAATTAAATAAATATATATTACATAATGGCATGAAGGTTAAGGTGACATGCTACAATTATGGTTAACACAAATTAACCCTAGGTTAACATGCACAAGTGTGTGTAAGCCAAAACAAATAATAATAAAATACTAATTAATTTGTATAAAATATGTGAAAACTATTTTGGTTAAATTTTTACAAAAAACCCGCATTATCGCTTAATTAACACTAATCGCATCTTAAGGTGTTACAATCTTCCCCCTTAAAGAAATTCGGTCCCCGAATTTAAAAATCTTACCATGCGTACCTTCAAAGAGATAAGGGAATTTCTTCTACATCTCGCTCTCGGCCTCCCAAGTGACCTCTTCACTATTCAGGCCAAGCCAAAGAACCTTCACAGATGTCAAGACCTTTGACCGAAGTTTCTTCACCTGCCGATCCAATATAACTACCGGCTACTAGGTGAACGAAAGATCGTGTTCTAGCTGAACGGTCTGGTGTTGAATCATGTGAGAAGGGTCATGAAGGTACTTGCGATGCATCGATACATAGAATACGGGGTGAACATCCAGAAAACTGGACGGAAGTGCAAAACGATAGGCAACGGTACCAACACGTTCAAGGATCTTAAAAGGACCCACAAATCTGGGACTAGCTTCCCTTTCTTCCCAAATCTCATTACGCCCTTCATTGGAGAAATCCGTAGGAATATATGATCCCCCACTGCGAACTCGAGCCTGTGATGACGACGGTCGACATAAGATTTCTGTCTGCGCTGGGCTGCTCTTATCCTATCCTGAATCAACTGGATATTCTCCGTAGTCTCTTGAACTAAATGAGGTCCCAATATCCTGCTCTCGCTGAGTTCGGTCCAACAGACAGGCGATCGACACATTCTACCATACAAAGCCTCAAAAGATGCCATCTGAATCGTCTCCTGATAACTGTTATTATAGGAGAACTCTATCAACGGCAAGTGACGATCCCAAATGCCACCAAAATCAAGCACGCACGCACGAAGCATATCCTCCAGAGTCTGTATAGTCCGCTCTGACTGACCATCGGTCTTCGGATGGAAAGCGGTGCTAAAACTTAATCGGGTACCCAAATCTTCCTGAAGCTTCTGCCTAAGACGGCTAGTGAACTGGGTGCCCCTGTCTGATACGATGCATGTGGGTATGCCGTGCAAACGCATAATCTCATCAATGAACAACTGAGCATACTGAGCATAACCGAAAGTGGTCTTCATTGGAAGGAAGTGAGCCGCATTCGTCAAACGGTCAACAATCACCCAAATGGAGTCATACCCTCTACTGGACCTGGGTAGACCCACAACGAAATCCATGGAGATATGTTCCCATTTCCACTCCGGAACGAGTAAAGGCTACAACTCTCCTGCCGGTTTTTGATGCTTAGCCTTGACTTGCTGACAAATCAGGCACCTCGAAACGAAGTCCGAAACATCACTCTTCATCCCTGCCCACCAGTAGATATTTCTCAAGTCACGATACATCTTGGTGGAACCTGGGTGAACACTATAAGCTGACTGATGTTCCTACTCGAGGATCTCGTGTCCCAACCCATCGGTATCAGGTACACACAAACGTGTCCCAAAACGTAGTAAACCCTGGTCATCAATCCCATACTCTGAATCTCTACCCTGCCGAACACGCTCAAAAATCTCAGACAAATGGGCATCGTCTGGCTGTGCCTCATGAATAAGATCAAGCAGAAGTGGACGGGCGTGGACGTGAGCAAGCTGTCCCCCAGTGGAAGTGAATTAAAACTGTACTCTACTGTCGCACAAGATTTGCCAATCTGCAGAAGACTGTCTCTGAACTGCGCTCAACTGGGACAAGCTACCCCCGGGCCTACGACTCAAAGCATCAGCTACCACATTCGCCTTGCCCGGGTGATAAAGGATCTCACAATCATAATCCTTCACGAGCTCCATCCAACGGCGCTGTCTCAAATTCAGATCCCGCTGCTGGAAGATGTACTTTAAGCTCTGGTGGTCTATGAAAATCTAACACGACTCCCTGTACAAGTAGTGTCTCCAAATCTTAAGCGCAAAGACCACCGCGACCATCTCAAGATCATGAATGGGGTAATTTTGCTCATGCTTCTTCAACTGCCGGGAATCATAAGTGATAACTCTATCATTTTGCATCAATACACATCCGAGCCCCACTCGAGAAGTATCACAGTAAACGACAAAGCCGACCGATCCAGAAGGCAAAGATAAAACTGGTGCTATCGTCAACCGAGTCTTCAACTGCTGAAAACTCAGCTCGCATGCCTCAGTCCAAAGAAATGGAACCCCCTTCCTGGTCAGTCCGGTCAGCGGTGCAGCGATACTCGAGAAGTCCTGCACGAAACGGCGGTAGTAACCGGCTAAGCCCAAAAAGCTACGGACCTCTGTCACTGATACAGGTCTGGGCCAAAACTGTATGGCCTCGATCTTCCTCGGGTCCACACGAATACCGTCTCCCGTAACTACATGACCCAGGAAGTCAACACTATCAAGCCAGAAAGTACACTTCGAGATTTTAGCAAACAGATAGTGCTCTCTCAATGTCTGCAAAGCAATCCTCAAGTGCTGCTCATGCTCCTCTCGACTCCTGGAATAAACCAGAATGTCTTCAATAAACACAATAATGAACTGGTCGAGGAACGTCTTGAAAATCCGGTTTATCAAATCCATGAACGCTGCTGGGGCATTGGTGAGTTCGAACGATATCACCAAAAATTCATAATGCCCGTAGCGCGTACGAAAAGCAGTCTTCGGAATGTCATCATTACGAACCCGCAACTGATGATAACCCGATCTCAAATCAATCTTGGAAAAATGTCCCACACCCTGGAGCTGATCAAAAAAATCGTCAATACGAGGTAATGGATACCTATTCCGCACCGTAACGCGGTTCAATTGACAATAATCAATGCACAACCTCAAACCGTCGTCCTTTTTCTTGACAAACAGAACAGGAGCTCCCCAAGGCGAAACACTCGGACACACAAGTCCCCTATCAAGCAACTCTTGCAGCTGATCCTTAAGCTCCGCCGGGGCCATCCGGTAAGGCGTTATAGAAATACGCCCCGTTCCAGGGATCAAATGAATGCAAAACTCAATATCACGATTTGGCGGCAATCCAGGTAACTCATCGGGAAATACGTCGGGAAACTCCCTCACAATAGGAAACCGGTCCATCAAATCTACCATGGCTCCGGTATCATGAATGAAAGCTAAGAATCCCCGATATCCTCTCCTCAAGAGCCGACTAGCGCAAAGGGCAGAAATCAAATTGTGAGGGGCGGCACCACGGTCCCCCTGCACAATAAGAATGGACTCGCCCGGAAAACAAACCTGACTGTCTTCTCACGGCAGTCCACAGACGCGTAGCAAGTAGCTAACCAGTCCATGCCCAGGAGAACGTCGAAGTCCAACATCTCAAGAAGGATCAAGTTGACGGACGAATATCTATCTCCAATACGAACGGCACACGACCGAAACATGTGTCGCGCAACAAAAGACTTTCCAACAGGAGTAGTCACTACAAGCGAGTGATCTAGCAAACACGACTCTCGGCCCAACCTCGGCACGAAGTGTTTAGAAACATACGAGTGCGTAGATCCCTGATCAAACAAAACGTGTACATCGAAGGAACATACTGAAAGAGTACTTGAAACCACTTCATTGGACGCCTGCGCGTCATGATGAGTCAAAGAAAATACTCGAGCCTGCCCTCTACCGGCGACTGGCTGTCCTCCACCTCTGCCACCCCGTCCTCTCTGAACAAAACCTCCACGACCATGACCTCTCTGAGCATAAGTCTGACGCGGAGTAACAACAGACGTAGGAGGCAACGCTCTCTGAGGTGGAGAAGGTGGTAGGGTAACATGTGGTACGGCTGCCTCATCTTCACGTGGCTCAGTACAGTCTCTGACGCGATGATATAAACTCCCGCACCGGAAACATCCAGATGATGACTGTTGACCCTCCTGGGGATAAGATCTAAATAACTGGCCTCGTCCCAAGCCTCTGCTACTCCCACGACCTGAACGAAATCTGTCGCGACGTCAATACATCTGTCTCCGGGCTGATACACCAATACGAACCATCTTCGGTTCCGGAATGACCAAAGTCTCGAAAAGACGCTCCTTAACCAGTAGGGTTGCGTCCACTGCGGCCGCATATGCGTCAAAATGTTGGGCGCTGATAGCGAAGAACAACTGCGTAATCAGGCCTCGCACAAATCTCTTGATCCGCATCTCCTCAGTGTCCACCAAATATGGAGCATACACAGATAGCTGGGTAAACTGAACATCGTACTCTGCCACCGTCATACCCGGAGTCTGGCGTAACGACTCAAAACTGCGAGCTCGAACATCCCTGACGCTCTGTAGAAGAAAACGGGCAAGAAAAATCGTCACGAATTTAGCCCAGGTCATAGGAGAATGACTTGCAGCTCTGCCCCTCTCTAAAGACTCGCACCAGGTCTGGGAAAGACCCTCCAGAAGAAAACTCGCAAACTCTACCCATCTTACGTCGGAGCATCTCAGCGAACGACCGATCCTAGCCATCCGATCAATAAACGACCGGGGATACTCAGCTGTATTGGTGCCGGTGAAAACCGGAGGCTTCAGCCTCATGAACTCAGATAATGATACGGTGATAACCTCCATTGCTGTAGGTACGACTGCCTGAACAGTAAGGACCATCGCGGTCCCCGTAACAGGTAGGACAACCTCCTGTATCTGCGTTCGACTGGCCTCAACCAACGACCCCATCATCTAGCGCAAATTCAGCATACCGGCCTCTAGCCTAGTAATACGATCTATCGAAGGTGGATCAATCCGCTCCTGTGGAATAGGCGTACCGCCCTGGTTAGTCCTCATCTCTGACGAGCCTACCCTGACCTCGGCTCTCGCGGACGCTCTCAGCGCCCTCGTAGTCCTCGGCGGCATAATGGCTGGAATTGAAAACATGATTCGATAAGAATATAGAAATCGAATCATAAGGATACATGCAAATCAAGGAAAGAATTACAAGCAACATGTCCTAAGGTCACTTAGGCGGAGTATCGTGTCGTAAGTATGCCGCGGAACATACACACGCTACGTCACTCTACTTAAGCTACCTACTCCATCATACCAAGGTCATCCTACACTTCGAAAGGTAAAACCTAGCGCTCTGATACCAACTTTGTCACGACCCAAATTTAGGCACGTGACCGGCACATAAACTACGTGACGTCAACAGGCATAACACAATTTAAGTAAGCCAAAAACCCAGAAATCTAAACCATAAAAAGAAGTAAGTGATAAAAACATTGTTAAAAACATTTGGAAATCTCAAGTAAAAATCTTATAGCTTAAGTTTATTTTCTTAAAAATTTTGGCAGCACCACCTTTGTAAAACTAGCCCCGAAATGGGAGAAAATCACGCCCAGGGGCGGAAAACAATCACCAAAAGCATATATACGACGCCGTAGCGAAAAAATAGACAATAAAAATGAAAACAACATAAAGAGATAAAGCTACATAAGAAAAGGCTGGCTCCCACGAGTACGACACCCAGAGTCACAAAATATACAATATCGATCCTCACAACTCGTCTCTAAGTCAATACATGAAAGTGGTAGATGAAGAGTACTAGATACAATGAGATGTACAATGGATATAATCGGATAACTGCAAACCCACCTAGAGTAAAAAGGTCTCACAGCCAACCATAGCGGTATCCGCTGAAATAGATACAAGAAGGAGCCCTGCCGTGACTACTCTTAGGGTCAAGCCTGCAAAACACTGTGGCACTGTTGGGCTTCCCTTGCACCTAGTCTAGGGTTTGGTAGCATCACTCATGCCACTTTAAAATTTAGAGAGGTGCAAAGCAAGCAAACCATGAATCATGCTAGAATTTCTAGGGTAACAAAATTTGTATCACATACAAAGAAGTAAAGAGATAAGGATTACCACCTTTGTAGTCCGTTCCTTCGCTTCATAAGCTCCATGTTGAGGTCCCTTCGCTGCGATCATCAAGAACTCCGACTCTCGTGTGGCTCCAAAGGGTGAATCATGCATCTTGCTTGAAGTCTTCTTGATCTAAGATGATCTACCTTGAAGAATCTCTAACCCAAGCTTACACTTCACTAAAGAACTTATTGGAGAAGTGAACACCATAATCTAAGTGGCTAGAATAGATGAGGATGATGAAGTAGGAATTATGCTCTCTTTTGTTTTCAATTTCTCACACTTAATCATCACAACACAAAAAGCTAGCAAGCTTTTTCAAGAGCAAGAAGAAGAAGAAGAAGATGAAGCTAATCCTTTTGTAATGAATAATGAATTATTGTTGTGGTTACAATTGCAACCATGAGTTAAGAATGAGAGCTTTAACTCATGTAGAGAATAAACTAAGGTTAAGGGTTTGGGTTGGGTTAACAAATATCAAAACAAAATATCAAAGCTAAAAGACAAAGTTAAAGCTTCATGAAACATCCATGAACCTCATCCAAAAGCTAACCCAAAAGATAACCCTAATCCAAACCCTAACTTGGTTTAAACTCAACAACCATCTTGCATTTGTAACCCTAACATATTACAATATTGTATATCACATATATAATATATATTGTAACAAAAGAAAATAATACAATTAACATATATCGCATATACATCAATGTATTATCTAGTGAGAAAATGAATCAATAAAGCAAGCTTATATTAGTTAACGTAATGTAATATATCACATATATAATTATATATTAAATTATCGAATCAATACTTGATCCGACAATCCGGCTATATTGCATATAACCGATTAATATAACATGTACCTATTCATCGAATCAACACTTGATCCGATGACCCGGCTATATCACATATACCCGGCCGATATCTCATTTCTCGAGAATAGAATACGGTATCTCATATTGTATTATTCTCGGTCCCGCACATATCACATATGTGCTCCTACTCCGTTTTTCCTGAGCCAGGAAACCACTTTGTAGGACTCTAAAGAATCGTCAATACGCCGACAGTAGGTGATTATAATATCAAACACCCACAAGCTGCAAGCGGTCAGCTTAACGTAACAGCCACCCAGGTATTAAGCGATCAGAAGATCAACAAGCAAGCTTGTACATTCTCCTATGAATCCAATCAGTAACACTACTGTACAGTCCGGTCTCTTCGTCTCATATGTCGCATATCAAGTCTAGGGATGGTAAATGTCAGACCCCAGTAACCGATAAGTAGTGTCGATGTGAGGCTCATAACGGGTCGAGAAACTACTGATAACTCTTACCAGTAGCACTCCATATCAGCCGTGGCCAGGGACTTCCAGTTATAGCCAATCGAACACTGCACAACATCAACCCCCAATACCGGGAGAGACGAAACCCCTCCTATCGCTCATTGCCTCCATGTGATTCGGGACTGAACCCAAAAGCCACCGTTTTGCACACCCTCTTGGACGTGGTAAGGTGGAAATCAAAACACAGTGGGAATCACACAAGACTCTATGACGATCTCGAGTTTACAGAGTAACCTGCACCAGTGTCACCAGAGAAATGCTATCTGACGATAGGTATAATACCATCTAGGAGTTCTTGGCGAGTCCGTTCAGTGTACCCAGTCTCCACTGAGCACCCATACACCATCTTTGATGTCAAACACCGATGGATATGGGATCATTCATCGCCCATCATATGGGTCAAGATGCGTATACGCTAGTCTACTCTGGTGTATCGATGCCCTGTCTCAATACACCCTCGACTAGGAACAGTTATAGGATGTACTCGTTGACTACCCTGGCCCCACTAGTATGATCTCATCATATTCCCAGTAGTCAAGTACATATCGTAAGGGCTTTATCAACATGTGAGAGCAAGACAATAAACCAATACAAGTCAACATGTTAAGATAAAGTGAAACCAAATAGCATACTATCATGTCGAGCAAGAAAGTCCTTTCTCTATATATCCAAGCATCCACTATAATATACATCATATGTACAACAATGGCCTCAAGGGCATATATACAACTAACAATCTCCCACTTTCACTAAGGTCAGCTGTTGTAGTATCTCATACCCAACATCCCGAAGAGTCTCTCAAATTGTATCTTGGGAATGGCCTTCGTGAGTAGATCCGCAGTGTTGTCCTTCATGTCAACTCTCCAGACCTCGATCTCGCGGCTATCAACTATCTCCTGGATCAGGTGATACTGCCTCAGAATATGTCTGGACTTCTGATGGGACCTGGGTTCCTTAGCCAAAGCCACAGCTCCATTGTTATCAAAATACAAAGGTATTGGATGCTCAATGGAAGGAACCACACCAAGTTCAGTAATGAACTTCTTCATCCAGACAGCCTTTTTAGCTGCATCGTTGGCAACGATGTATGCAGCCTCCATCGTCGAGTCTGCCATGGTTTCTTGCTTGGAACTCTTCCAACAAACCGCCCCTCCATTTAGGGTAAAGACAAATCCCGAGTGCGACTTTGAGTCGTCCTTATCACTTTGGAAGCTCAAATCGGTAAAGGACTCCACTTAGAGTTCACCGTTACCATATACCAAGAACATCTCCTTAGTTCTTCTCAAGTACTTAAGAATGTTGTTCACAGCTGTCCAGTGACTCTCTTCTGGATCTGCTTGATACCTACTCACTACACTAAGTGAGTATGCTACATCGGGTCTGGTACATAGCATCGCGTACATGATAGAGCCTACTTCCGAAGTATAGGGTATCCCTTGGATGCGAGCTCTTTCCAAATCAGTCTTGGGAGACATCTCTTTGGAGAGAGTGAGTCCAGAGATAGTGGGTTGGTTCCCACGCTTAGATTCTTCCATACTAAACCTCTATGGTGTCAATGTACCTGGATTGGGACAATCCCAGTATTCTTTTAGATCTATCTCTATAGATCTTAATTCCCAAAATGCAGGAGGCATCACCTAGATCTTTCATTGAGAATCTATGTGATAAGAAGAGCTTGACCGAGTGCAGCATAGGAACATCATTTCTTATCCAGAATATGTCATCCATGTAAAATACGAATAAGACAACCTTATTCGCTGCAACCTTCTCGTATATACAAGGTTCATCTACGTTGTTGATGAAGTCAAACTCTTTGACTACAACATCAAAACAGATGTTCCAACTCCGCGATGCATGCTTTAACCCGTAGATGGATTTAAGCAGCTTGCGCACCTTTCCGCTGCTCCCACTATCTACGAAGCCCTCTGGCTGAGTCAAGTACACGCACTCCTCTAAATCGCCATTTAGAAAGGCAGTCTTAACATCCATTTGCCAAATTTCGTAGTCATGGTATGCAGCAATGGCAAGTAAGATCCGGATGGACTTAAGCATAGCCACTTGAGAAAAGGTTTCGTTATAATCCACACCTGGTCGTTGACGAAAGCCCTTTGCAACAAGTCTAGCTTTGAAAGTCTCCACTTTTCCATCTACACCAAGTTTCTTCTTAAAGATCCACTTGCTCCCAATGGGTTTACCGCTTCAGGAGAAACTTCCATGTAGGGTTCCTAGGCACTCATACAAGGGTCTATAAGGCATCAACCATGCCCGATTTAAAATTTAGACGTGCCGAACAACCCGAAGCTAGGATCTTTGCTAGATAATTAGGGTTTAACATGCAAGTAAACATCTTTACAACTAAGAGTGAGGGATTACAACCTTTGTAGTCCGCTCCTTTGCTTCATAAGCTCTGAGTATAAGTCCCTTCGCCGCGATCCATGATCTCCCGGACTCAAGAGAGGCTCCACAACCCAAACGATCCATGCTTGCTTGTAGTCTTCCTTTTCTCCGATGATCTACCTCGAAGTTTCTTTAACTCAAGCTCTCACTCACTAATGAGGTGAACACCCTAATCTAATTGGCAAGATTAGATGAGGATGATGATGTAGGATTTATGCTCTCTTTTATTATCAAATTCTCACACTAAATCATCACATAAAGAAAACCTAGAAAGCTTTCTCAAAGCTCAAGGAAGAAGAAGGAAATTCCTTTTGTGATGAATAATGAAATTCAAATGATAATTACAAATGCAACCATAGTTGATAATGAGTAGGCTAACCCATGTAGAGACTTAACCTATGGTGAAGGGTTTGGGTTGGGTTAACAATGACTCCAGAAAAATACAAAGAGAAAAGATAAAGTCAAAGCTTCATGAAGCTTCATGAAAGCTCATGAAAAAGCTAACCCAAATGCTAACCCTAATCCAAACCCTAACTAGGTTAAACTCAACTAATCAAGTTGCATCAGTAATCATAACATGTTACAATATTATATATCACATATATAATATATTTTTGTAACAAAAGAAAATAATGCAATTAACATATATCAATGTATTACCCGGAGAGAAAATGAATCAACAAAGCGAGCCAATATTAGATAATGTAATGCAATATATCATATATATAATTATACATTAAATTATCGAACAACACTTGTTCCGAGAATCCGGCTATATCGAATATAACCGACTAATATATCATGTACGGATTCATCGAATCAACACTTGATCCGATGACCCGGCTCATATCAAAATATCGCGAGAATATAATACGGTATCCCATATCGTATTATCCTCGGTCCTGCACATATCATATATGTGCTCCTACTCCGTTTTGCCTGAGTCAAGAAACCTCTATATAGGACTCTAAAGAATCGTCAATACGCCGGTAGCACGTGAAGATCATATCAAACACCCACAAGCTGCAAGCGGTCAGCTAAACGTAACAGCCACCCAGGTATTAAGCGATCAGAAGATCAACAAGCTAGCCTATACATTCTCTTATGAATCCAATCAGTAACACTCCCATATAGTCCGGTCTCTTCGTCTGATATGTTGCATATCTAGTCTAGGGGTGGTATACGTTAGACCCCAGTAACTGATAAGTCGTGTCGATGTGAGGCTCATAACAGGTCGAGAAACTACTGGTAACACATACCAGTAAATCTCTGTATCAGCCCTCGCCAGGGACTTCCGGTTATAGCCAATCAAACACAGCACAACATCAACTCCCTATACCGAGAGAGACGAATCCCCTCCTATCGCTCATTGCCTCCATGTGATTCGGGACTGCACCTAAAAGCCACCATTTTGCACGCCCTCTTGGACGTGGTAAGGTGGAAATCAAAGCACAGTGGGAATCACACAAGACTCTATGACGATCTCGGGTCTACAGACTACCCTGTACCAGTGTCACCGGAGAACTGATATCTGAAGTGGGGTATAATACCATCTTGGAGTTCTCGGCGAGTCCGTCCAGTGTACCCAGTCTCCACTGAGCGCCCGTACACCATCCTTGATGTCAAACACCGATGGATATGAGATCATCCATCGCCCATCATATGGGTCAAGATGCGTATACGCTAGTCTACTCTGGTGTATCGATGCCCTGTCTCGATACACCCTCGACTAGGAACAGTTATAGGATGTTCTCATCGACTACTCTGGCCCCACTAGTATGATCTCATCATAGTCCCAGTAGTCCAGTACTTATTCTAAGGGCTTCATCAACATGTGAGAGTAAGACAGTAAACTAATACAAATCAACATGTTAAGATAAAGTGAAACCAAATAGCATACTATCATGACGAGCAAGAAAGTCCTCTCTATATATATCCAAGCATCCATTATAATATACATCATATGTACAACAATGGCCTCTAGGGCATATACATAACTAACAATCTCCTACTTGCACTAAGGCCAGCTGCTGTAGTATCTCATACCTAGCATCCCGAATAATCCCTCAAACTGTATCTAGGGAATGGCCTTCGTGAGTGGATCCGCAGTGTTGTCCTTCGTATCTATTCTCCAGACCTCGATCTCCCGGTGATCAACTATCTCCCTGATCAGGTGATACCGCCTCAGAATATGTCTGGACTTCTGACGGGAGCTGGGTTCCTTTGCCAAAGCCACAGCTCCATTGTAATCACAATACAGAGGTATTGGATGCTCAATGGATGGAACCACACCAAGTTCACTAATGAACTTCATTATCCAGACAACCTCTTTGGCAGCATCGTTGGCAGCGATGTATTCAGCCTCCATCATCGAGTCTGCAACGGTATCCTGTTTGGAACTCTTCTAACATACCGCCCCTCCATTGAGGGTAAAGACAAATCCCGAGTGCGACTTAGAGTCGTCCTTATCACTTTAGAAGCTTGAATCGGTAAAGGACTCCACCCGGAGTTCTCCGTTACCATACACCAAGAACATCTCTTTAGTCCTTCGCAAGTACTTGAGAATGTTCATCACAGCTGTCCAGTGACTCTCTCCAGGATCGGCTTGATACCGACTCACTACACTTAGTGAGTATGCTACATCGGGTCTGGTACATAGCATCGCATACATGATAGAGCCTACTGCCGAAGCATAGGGTATCCCTTGCATGCGAGCTCTCTCCAAATCAGTCTTGGGAGACATCTCTTTGGAGAGAGTGAGTCCAGAGATCGTGGGTTGGTTACCACGCTTGGATTCTTCCATACTAAACCTCTTCAGTATGGTGTCAATGTACCTGGATTGGGACAATCCCAGTATCCTTTTGGATCTATCTCTATAGATCATAATTCCCAATATGCAGGAGGCATCACCTAGATCTTTCATTGAGAATCTTTGTGATAAGAAGAGCTTGACTGACTGCAGCATAGGAACATCATTTCCTATCAAGAGTATGCCATCGACGTACAATACGAGGAAGACAGCCTTACTCTCTGCAACCTTTTTATATATACAAGGTTCATCTACATTTTTGATGAAGTCAAACTCTTTGACTACAACATCAAAGCAGAAGTTCCAACTCCGCGATGCTTGCTTTAACCCATAGATGGATTTAAGTTGTTTGCACACCTTTCCGCTGCTCCCACTATCTACGAAGCCTTCTGGCTGAGTCATGTACACGCACTCTTGTAAATCACCATTTAGAAAGGCGGTCTTAACATCCATTTTCCAGATTTCGTAGTCATGGTATGCAGCAATGGCAAGTAAGATCCGGATGGACTTAAGCATAGCCACTGGAGAAAAGGTTTCGTCATAATCCACACCTGGTCGTTGACGAAAACCTTTTGCAACAAGTCTAGCTTTGAAAGACTCAACTTTTCCATCTACACCAATTTTCTTTTTAAAGATCCACTTGCTCCCAATGGGTTTTACCCCTTCAGGAGCATTTTCCAAAGTCCATACTTTGCTGGTGTACATGGATTCCATCTCAGATCGCATTGCATCCAGCCATTTCACAGAGTCACTACTCGTGATGGCCTGCTCGAAGCCAGTCGGGTCATCATCTTCCATGATGCAATCTCCTCTTCCACCATCAATGAGAAAACCGTAGTATCTCTTAGGTGAATGAGAAACCCTACTAGATCGGCGGAGAGGCTGGGGTTCGTCGGGTACTACTGAATCCTCTGGTTCCAATAAATCATCAATTGTAGTTTGCGGTGCTGGAACCTCTTCCAGCTCTACCTCATCGCCACAAATTTCTTTTGCAAGAAATTCCTTTTTCTAAAAAGGTGGCATGTTGAGCAACAAACACCTTTTTTTGTTCACTGTGGTAGAATAGATATCCATACGTATTGCTTGGATATCCAACAAACTTACAAAGAACTGATCGTGCCTCGAGCTTGTCCGGATTTTGCTTTTTAACATAGGCCGGAAAACCCCATATCTTAACTCTTTTAAGAGATGGTCTCTTCCCATTCCATATCTCATATGGAGTGGTAGGCACAGATTTGGTTGGAACTCTATTCAATAGGTATATGGCTGTCTCCAGCGCATACCCCCAAAAGGAAATAGGTAACTCAGCTGTACTCATCATAGAGCGCACCATATCTAATAGGGTGCGATTCCTCCGCTCCGATACACCGTTGTGCTGTGGTGTATAAGGAGGAGTAAGCTGAGAGAGAATCACATTCTCTTTTAGATAATCTAGGAACTCATTGCTTAAGTATTCTCCTCTTCGATCAGATCGAAGGATCTTAATACTTTTACCCATTTGGTTGTCTACTTCGTGCTTATATTCTCTGAATTTCTCAAAAGCTTCAGACTTGTGTTTCATCAGGAACACATGTCCGAATCTTGAGAGATCGTCAGTGAATGTAATGAAGTAGGAAGAACCATTCCTGGCGTGTGTAGACATAGGTCCGCATACATCACTATGTACCAGTCCTACGAGTTCCGTAACTCTTTCTCCGTGTCCACTAAACGGAGTTTTGGTCATTTTTCCTTTGAGACATGAATGGCAAGTATCTTAAGATGATAATTCGAACGGATTCAAATATCCATCCTTATATAACTAAGCTAGCCGTGTCGCATTGATATGACCAAGTCTACAATGCCATTAGAAGGATTCGTTCATTTCTGAACTCTTCCTCTTGTGTGTGTTTTGTATATTAAGGACTGTATTTTGATTGAGAATGAATATGCCATTATGTAACGAGCCTGATCCAATCAATTTTTGATCTAGGAAGATGTTCATAACATTATCCTGTACTACAAAATTATATCCTTCTTTACTTAATAAAGAAACCGATATAATGTTGCACATCATGTTCGGTATATAAAAGCACTCATTCAGAATCAATGTATTACTACTTGGTAATACAAGGTGATACTCGCCAACTGCTTTGGTTGCAATACTTGCACCATTCCCTACTTGTACGGAATTATCACCTTTTCCCAGTTTTCTACATTTACGTAGCCCACATAACAATTTACATATGTGGGATCCCGATCCGGTATCTAATACCCAGGACGTAGGGTGAACTGAGAAACAGTTCTCAATAACTAACGCACACGAAGAAGATGCATCATCATGCATGTTCTTTGTTTGGGCGGCATGAGAATCCAGATATTCTCCTGTTTCCTGTTCAGTCTTATAACTCTTATAAGAAATAACGGGACCAACGATCCCCTGCTCAGTATAATAAGCGGGTTCAGTCAATACATCCATATTATTATCTTGATTATGGCCTGACAGGGTCGCTACCTGGAGAGAGAGAGAAGAAAACACTTTAGTGTATGCTCTTGCAAGATTAGATTGGTTATTATCTTATCTAATCAGGATGTCTCCCACTGTTTTTTATCAAATCTTCTTTCAAACCCTAAAAGGTAAGATTAGCCGGGATTAATTACACCCTACAATTTCGTCAATCTTTTAGCCAGATCAGTGTCGGTACTTGAGGGATGGCGGAAAAGACCTCCAGATCGAGGCCTTTGCTGACTCTAAGCTTCCAGAGTGACAAGGATGATTCCAAGTCCACGTCGGGTTATGTCTTTACCCTCAATGGAGGGGCGGTGTGTTGGAAGAGTTTCAAACAGGAAACCGTTGCTGACTCGGCGATGGAAGCGGAATATATCGCTGCTGCAGATGCCGCAAAAGAAGCTGTCTGGATAAGGAAGTTCTTAACTGAACTTCAGGTGGTTCCGTCCATTGTTGATCCAATACCTCTGTATTGCGACAACAACGGGGCTATAGCTTTAGCAAAGGAACCCAGGTCCCATCAGAAGTCCAGACACATCTTAAGGCGGTATCACCGGATCAGGGAGATCGTGGGTCACCAGGAGATCAAGGTTCGGGGAGTTTCTACGGAAGATAAAACTGCTGATCCACTCACAAAGGCCTTACCCCAGACTCAATTCGAGCGGCTGATCGAGATGATAGGTCTTCGATACGGTACATGGCCTTAGTGCAAGTGGGAGATTGTTAGTGTATATGCCCTAGAGGCCATTACTGTATCATACTAGTTTGTATATTACTTAATGGAAGCTTGGGATATTCACCTTGTATAGACAATCTTGCTCAATATAGTAGTATGCTACTTGGTTTGTTTCTACTTCAATGTGTACATGTGTTTATTTTAGTATATCACCTATACACATTAGTGGAGCCCTTAGGATTTTTGCTTGATTAACAGCGTTGTGATGGCAGTCACACTAGTGGGGGCAGGGTAATCTATAAGCACATCCTTATGCAGGTCCCTAGTCGCAGGACTATCGAGACAGGGCATCGATACTCCGGAGTAGACTAGCGTATGCGCTTTTTATCCCAGTGTGGGAGACGGTCTGTCCCACAGCCGTCAGTACATCGTACTTGAGATAGTATGCGGGTGCTCGTTGGGTTACGAGTACACTGGACAGGACTCGTCGGGAACTGCTGGTTGGTACTATACCCATCGTCACTTATCAGTTTCCAGGTGACATGAGTACAGCTTAGTCCGCTGACTTGACACTGTCACTTCGCCTCGAGTATGTTCCTACTGTACTTAGATTACTACCCTACCACAGCTTAAAGGAGTCGTGCAAACAGGTAGTAGTTGGGTGCAGTCCCGAAGCACTTGGAGGCAGTGACGGTTAGACAGGATTCGTCTCTCCCGGTTTGGGGGTTGACATCGCGCTGTGTCTAGGAGAGCCATTACACGAGTAGTCCCTGGTCAGGGCAAGCGAGATATACTGGTAGGTTTCCAGTGTTATCTCAGGGTGTTCTGGGCTTCACTCCGACACGACTTGTACCGCTATTAGGGGACTGACGTTTACCGCCCCCTAGGCCCGCCATGCGATGTATCAGACGAACAGACCGGACTATGTAAAGATTGTCACATTCAGGCTCAGTAGGAGTTCAGATGGGTTTCACCTCGTCCGTCTTCTTGTCGGCATCTACCTGGGGACCGTTACGCACAGCTAGTGCCGCTTGCGGTCTGTGGTTAAACCCACTGCCAGCGTAGTGTCGAGTCTTTAGAGTCCCACACAGAAAGCTATTCGCCTTTAGGCAAAAGAGTAGAGGTCGCATGGTTTTGCGACAGGTCGCATGGTTTTGCGACAGGGTTCGGTCATATCCGTGCACTTGTGCACGTTTGGTGTCCGGACAGTTAACACTAGCGGGTTTTGGTTTAAGCCAGATCCTAGTGTACATTTTGGGATTGGTTTTATCTCGTTTGTATTCGTGTTCCTCGGAACGTGGATGCGGGTGTGTATGCACAGTTGACAGAGATACAGAGGCAGAGGATTCTCATTGGGGTTTTGACTGTTGACTGTTGACTATTGACTTTTGGCTAATCCCTAATGAGAATAAGAAATATGATTAACAATAATATTAATTAAGTATTATAGTGACATGGTTGTTGAGGTGTTGACTTTGTTGACTTGTTGACTTTGTTCACCGGTTGACTAGGTTGGACTAGTTGACCATCATCATGACAATGGCTATCATTTCATGGCAAAGACTTTTGCTTGCTTGTTTGTTTTTGCAAAATGAGTGCATGAAATGATATAGCCATTTTGACTTAAATCATCACACAATACTTGATTACTATTTTTGTTATGATGGTTTTGGATTATGAGAGCTTGGATGGCAAAAGACTCTCTCATTCTCTCATTTCATTTCTCTCTCTTGCTTGAGCTCTCCCTCTTGCTCTTCCTCTTGCTCTCTCTCTAGTTCAAGGCAACACCCTCTCATGAGTTGAGAAACATTGCCTTTGAGATAAAAAGAAAACCCAAATCACTTCTCTACTCATCCTAGTTCACAAGGTTTAGCAAACCAAGTGTTCTAGTTTCTTCAAGTTCGAAGAAGAAGCCAAAAGTAGAAGCTTTCAGGTGGTTCCATCTTCGGCGCAAGGAGACGACGAGGTGAGGCCAATCCGTACACCGGAAAGAGTCGAAGACGAAGGAGTTCAAGAAAGGTATAGTCCCCCTAACCGAGTAGGCAAAACTCTAGTTAGCTTGTTAGTTAGTTGTTTAACAAAGATCCGTATTATGCGTCCATGTTACCACCCTCTTGAAAATCGTTTTTCACCACTTCCGTAACCCCATAAGTACCGGGGAAGGGCAGCATGGACTTACAGTGGTATCAGAGCCTAGTTAAACACTATCTAACATGTTAGCAAAGTAACTAGAAATTCGATCGGAGAAAAAGTCACGAAACGAACCCGAAAAATCAAGTTTCTGTCGATTCTGTATTCTGTTCAAAAAATGATAAATCATGCACCAAAAATCGACTCAGGCTTTTTATGAAACACCCAAGAAATTTGGTCCACAGACTCGGTCAAAGCGCCGCGGAACCGCGACGGGAGCATACTCCCGCCGCGGATCCGCGGCCGAGTTGACTCGGCCGTGGGGCAAATTTCCTGCAGAGTGTTTCTGGGGTTGTTTTGGGATTTTTAAAATATGTTTCTTCTGCCCAGATTTTCCAGAAAGAAAAATTAGTTTTTAGGGCTTGAAAATCCGTATTTTGATCGAACTTCTAAAGACTTAAGCTGACGGGTTTATATCTGTGATGTGTTATATGTATTGAACATCCGCTAATCGCTATACGTCGATTAGTGGGGGTTATACATATCTGTGATCTGTAATGTTGATGGTATGTGTATATAAATTCATTAGATTGTCGCGGATGAATAGCCGGGGTTTGTGAGATGAGAGTTTTCTTTTATCTTTCCAATTCATGTAATATGTAAATTGATGTAATATTATTTTTGGCCGCACAACCGGGTCATGGTTGTAGCCGTCATTGTATAATTTCTTTTTACTATTTTTGCTCCTAGGATAGACCCAAGGTGGGGTGCACAAACTACCGGGTATCTCGAAGTGCCGAGTGGGCTACTCACGTCGTTGAGGGAGGTTGCTCCGCTTCGGATATTTGGCGGGTAGTTTGCTGCACCCGTAGGGGTCTAGGATGGGGTATTGGCTATTCATCGCGACCGTGTAATCCGCTTTTCGTTACAGGCTCATACAAATTGCGGATTCCTAGTATATCCAATGTATTCATCTGTGATCTGAAATGGCTATCATTGCAATATATCTATGTATGATATTATTTAGGCGTTGCTTATGTTTTGCATCCGCGCTAGTCCAGCCCCCGCTCTGTCGTTAGTTAAGTAACCCAATGGGTAATGACGGGGCCCCGTGGCGAATGCGGATGGCATATGCGTACGTCATATTTTGGTTGTTTTCTGCAATGGTAGGATTAAATGATGGGACGCATTGGAATTAATGCAAGAAAAAAATAAACCGAGTAAAAGTCGTTGGAACACTTTCAAAAACCACTCGGTTTCTTTTCAAAAAATAACTTTTAAACGCGGAGCTTAAGCAACTCCTTTTAAAAGCTATCTCGTTCCTTCGATTATATCAAGTTCACTACGTTCACGGTTTCGCCAAAACCATTCGTAGCCCTCCGTCGTTTCACATGGATGGTCAATAGTATTCAAGCTATGTTTGTTGGCCAAAGTCAAGGCATAGTGATTGGTAGCTATTGGGTATTCATATGCAGCATAGATAGATGTATTTGTTTGGGGCAGTCGTTCTACCTTGTTGGCCAAAGTCAAGGGTATGTGCGGGTAGGCTCAAATTAACCTGGAGAATGACGGGTAGAACTTGACATGTGACTAATGATTTGTTGGCCAAAGTCAAGGTCATAAGAGCATGGGGCAAAAATCCACATCGGGAGTTTCAAAAGAACTGAAACTTGCTAGCGCTGCATACCATTTAGAGTGTGATGATTCTGGTAGGATTCCTTCAGTTTTGTCACACAATGATATTTGAATCCCGATCCTACTGTGAGTATATGCTACTCCTCGGGAAATTTCTCACTTAACGATCAATGCTATAAACCAAGTAGGTGTCTAGAAAGGTGTTAGCGGGGCTACGCCCCCAGGGAAAAGAGATTATTTAATTAAGGAACTTCGCGAAAGCGTTGGAAAACCTCCCTCGAAGTACCGACACCAGCCTGGCCGAACGGTTAAGCAAGTATTGTACGGTGAGATTGATCGTGACTAATTCTTCCTTTTTGGTTTGAGGAGGGATTCGAGAGACAGTGGGAGCCATCCTGTTTAGACAAATTAAAAACCACTCTAAACTTGCAAGAGCATCATGCTAAAGTGTTTCTTCTCTCTCTCCTAATTGCAGCGACCAAATATCATGACCGAACTTAAGTTATTACTAGATAAAAACATACTGACAGGGCCAAACTACAAAGATTGGCTCAGGAATGTCAAAATGGCAATTACTTATGACAAGTTGGGGTATCTCCTTACCACCAAAGCTCCCCCTGTCCCAGGTCCCACCTCCAGCGTCGCGGATAAGGAAATCCGTAAGACTTGGGAGATCGATTGCGTGAAGGCCAGGTGCCTCGTGCTTGCCTCTATGGACAACGAACATCAGAGGAGGCACGAGAATATGGACCTTGAATCCATATTTCTCCATACAAAAGAACTGTATGGAGAGCAATCTCATATCGCAAGATACGAAGTGTCGAAGAAGTTATTTTCGGCAAGGTTGGCCATCGGATCATCGGTAGCGGAACACGTGCTTAAGATGATTGGCTTCATTGAGGAGCTCGCGGACCTTGGGACCACGTTAGAAACGAGCTCTATACGGACTTGATTCTCCAGTCCCTTCCTTCCACTTACGCCCAGTTTATACTGAACTTCAACTTACAAGAAAAAGAAGTTGAACTTTCAGAACTACTCAACATGCTGAGGAATGCAGAGGGCACCTTACAGAAAGGTAGGGAAACATCCACTTTGTTTGTAGGAGGATCTTCCTCTTCTAGATCCAAGGCGAAAGCCAAGGGAAAGAAGAAGAAAGCCCCCTCCAAACCAAGGGGCGGTGTTAATAAAGTGGATACGAAGGGAAAGACAAAAGCAACAAAGGTAGCGGGAAAGCTTATGGATAAGGAAGAATGCTTTTACTGTCACAAGAGTGGACACTGGAAGAAAGATTGCAGGGCTTGGAAAGCCAGAACACAGGATCTGAATCATGTTGCGGCTTCAGCTTCAGGTGTGTATGTTATTGAAAACTGTCTATCAATAAACTCTACTTCCTGGGTATTGGATACCGAATCAGGATCTCATATCTGTAATTCTTTGCAGGCGTTGAGAAACCGTAGGGTTTTGAAGGCAGGTGACATGACCCTCAAAGTTGCAAACGGAGCTAGCATGGATGCTAAGGCCGTGGGGGACTATCACCTGTAGTTGTCAGATGGACACGTTTTGGTTTTGCGTAATTGCTATTTTGTACCCAATGCAACATGTAATATCATTTCTGTATCTTTATTATCTAAAGAAGGTTATGAATTTGCATTTGTAAGTAATGTTGCAAACATTCACCTTAATCAAGTTCTGATTGGGTCAGGTACATTAAGCAATGGTATATACGTATTAAACCAACCATAGATTTTCAATGTCCAGAATACACACAAAAGAAAGTCTCCGGAAATAAATCAGACTTTCTTATGGCATTGTAGACTGGGTCACATCAATGAGAGAAGGTTGACGAAGTTACATACAGAAGGATATTTGAATCCGTTCGAATATCAATCGTATGCCACTTGTCAATCATGTCTCAAAGGAAAGATGACAAAGACTCCGTTCACTGGACACGAAGTAAGAGCGAGGGAGCTCTTGGGACTCGTACACAGCGACGTGTGCGGTCCAATGTCTACACATGCGCGAAGCGGTTATTCTTACTTCATTACTTTTACGGATGACTTTTCAAGGTACGGTTATGTCTTCTTAATGAAACATAAATCCGAAGCCTTTGGAAAATTCCAGGAATATAAGAATGAAGTAGAAAAACAAACCGGAAAAAGTATCAAGACACTATGATCGGATCGAGGTGGTGAATACTTGAGTGCCGAGTTCCTGGACTAATTAAAAGAGAATGGAATTCTCTCTCAGCTTACTCCTCCATACACTCCGCAACATAACGGTGTATCGAAGAGACGGAACCGAACCCTATTGGATATGGTACGGTCCATGATGAGTAACGCTGAGTTACCGCGATCATTCTGGGGATATGCACTAGAATCAGCTGCATACCTTTTGAACCGAGTTCCAACTAAGACTGTGCCTACCACACCATATCAGATGTGGTGTGGAAAGAGACCCTATCTTAATCACATTAAGACATGGGGATATCCAGCTTTTGTCAAAAAGCAGCATGCGGATAAACTCGAGGCACGCTCAGTACAGTGCAAGTTTGTGGGATATCTAAAGAACTCCAAGGGATATTTCTTCTATTGCGAAGAAGAACAAAAGATTTATGTTTCTCGTCATGCCCACTTCTTGGAAACTGAGTTTTTGGAAAATCAGATAAGTGGGAGCGCAATAGAACTGGAAGAAATTCCAGAACCACGAGCTATTACTGAAAGCTTAGTAGAACCAGAGGGTTCGAAAGATCATGACATTCCTACGCCGCTCCACAGGAGTACTAGGCAGTCTCATCCGCCCGAGAGATACTACGGTTTTCTCATAGACGGGGATAGAGAGGATTGCATCATTGATTATGATGAGCCGACTGGCTTCCAGCAGGCCATTCAGAGCGTTGACTCGGTAAAATGGCCGGATGCAATGCAGACCGAAATGGAGTCCATGTACACCAACAAAGTATGGACGTTGGACATTGCTCCAGATGGGGTAAAACCCGTAGGATGCAAGTGGATCTTCAAAAGGAAGATTGGTGTAGATGGACAGGTTGAGACCTATAAAGCTAGACTGGTTGCAAAGGGTTTTCGTCAAAGACCTGGTTTGGACTATGACGAGACCTTTTCTCCAGTAGCTATGCTGAAATCCATTCGGATCCTTCTTGCCATTGCTGCCTTCCACGATTATGAGATTTGGCAGATGGACGTAAAGACCGCTTTTCTAAATGGAAATTTAGAGGAGTGTGTTTATATGGACCAGCCAGAGGGTTTCATTCAGAGTGGGAGCAGCGGAAAGGTGTGCAAGTTGCTTAAGTCCATCTACGGACTAAAGCAGGCATCGCGGAGTTGGAACATCTGTTTTGATGAGACGGTCAAAGAACTTGTCTTTATCAAAAATCCAGATGAACCATGCATCTATAGTAGATTTGTAGCGAGAACTGTAGTATTCCTCGTTTTATACATGGATGACATTCTCTTAATAGGAAATGACATTCCTATGCTACAATCTGTCAAAGGGTTCTTGTCACACAGGTTCTCCATGAAAGACCTGGGTGATGCCTCATACATTCTGGGGATCCGGATCTATCGTGACAGATCCAAGAGGATACTCGGACTCTCACAGTCCAGGTACATCGACACCATACTGAAAAGATTTAGTATGGAAGATTCCAAGCGCGGTAATCTACCGGCTTGTCACGGGATCACCCTCTCCAAAGAGATGTCTCCCAAGACTGATTTGGAAAGGGATCGCATGTTTATTATACCCTACGCTTCTGCGGTAGGCTCTATAATGTATGCGATGTTGTGTACCAGACCAGATGTAGCTTATGCACTGAGTGTGGTAAGCCGGTATCAGTCAAACCCTGGGGAGAAATACTGGATAGCAGTAAAGAACATTCTTAAGTACCTGAGAAGGACTAAGGAGATGTTCTTGGTGTATGGCGGAAAAGACCTCCACATCGAGGCCTTTGCTGACTCCAGCTTCCAGAGTGACAAGGATGATTCCAAGTCCACGTCGGGTTATGTCTTTAACCGCAATGGAGGGGTGGTGTGTTGGAAGAGTTCCAAACAGGAAACCGTTGCTGACTCGGCGATGGAAGCGGAATATATCGCTGCTGCAGATGCCGCAAAACAAGCTGTCTGGATAAGGAAGTTCTTAACTGAACTTTAGGTGGTTCCATCCAATGTTGATCCAATACCTCTGTATTGCGACAACAACAGGGCTATTGCTTTAGCAAAGGAACCCAGGTCCCATCAGAAGTCCAGACACATCTTGAGGCGGTATCACCGGATCAGGGAGATTGTGGGTCGCCAGGAGATCGAAGTTCGGAGAGTTTCTACGGAAGATAACACTGCTGATCCACTCACAAAGGCCTTACCCCAGACTCAGTTCGAGCGGCTGATCGAGATGATAGGTCTTCGATACGCCAGTACATGGCCTTAGTGCAAGTGGGATATTGTTAGTGTATATGCCCTAGAGGCCATTACTGTATCATACTAGTTTGTATATTACTTAATGGAAGCTTGGGATATTCATCTTGTATAGACAATCTTGCTCAATATAGTAGTATGCTACTTGGTTTTTTTCTACTTCAATGTGTACATGTGTTTATTTTAGTATATCACCTATACACATTAGTGGAGCCCTTAGGATCTTTGCTTGATTACTAGCGTTGGGATGGCAGTCACACTAGTGGGGGCTGGGTAATCTATAAGCACATCCTTATGCAGTTCCCTAGTCACAGGACTATCGAGACAGGGCATCGATACTCCGGAGTAGACTAGCGTATGCGCTTCTCATCCCAATATGGGAGACGGTCTGTCCCACAGCCGTCAGTACGTCGTACTTGAGATAGTATGCGGGTGCTCGTTGGGTTACGAGTACACTGGACAGGACTCGTCGGGAACTGCTGGTTGGTACTATACCTATCATCAGTTATCAGTTCCCAGGTGACATGAGTACAGCTTAGTCCGCTGACTTGACACTGTCACTTCGCCTCGAGTGTGTTCCCACTGTACTTAGATTACTACCCTACCACGGCTCAAAGGAGTCGTGCAAGCAGGTAGTAGTTGGGTGCAGTCCCGAAGCACTTGGAGGCAGTGACAGTTAGACAGGATTCATCTCTCCCGGTATTGGGGGTTGACATCGCGCTGTGTCTAGGAAAGCCATTACACGAGTAGTCCCTGGCCAGGGCAAGCGAGATATACTGGTAGGTTTCCAGTGTTATCTCAGGGTGTTCTGGGCTTCACTCCGACACGACTTGTACCGCTATAAGGGGACTGACGTTTACCGCCCCTAGGCCCGCCATGGGATGTATCAGACGAACAGACCGGACTGTGTAAAGATTGTCACATTCAGGCTCAGTAGGAGTTCAGATGGGTTTCACCTCGTCCGTCTTCTTGTCGGCATCTACCTGTGGACCGTTACGAACAGCTAGTGCCGCTTGCGGTCTGTGGTTAAACCCACTACCAGCGTAGTGTCGAGTCTTTAGAGTCCCACACAGAAAGCTATTCGCCTTTAGGCAAAACAGTAGAGGTCGCATGGTTTTGCGACAGGTCGCATGGTTTTGCGACAGGGTTCGGTCACATCCGTACACTTGTGCCCGTTTGGTGTCCGGAAAGTTAACACTAGCGGGCTTTGGTTTAAGCCAGATCCTAGTGTACATTTTGGGATTGGTTTTATCTCGTTTGTATTCGTGTTCCTCGGAACGCGGATACGGGTGTGTATGCACAGTTGACAGAGAGACAGAGGCAGAGGATTCTCATTGGGGTTGTTGACTGTTGACTGTTGACTATTGACTTTTGGCTAAACCCTAATGAGAATAAGAAATATGATTAACAATAATATTAATTAAGTATTATAGTGACATGGTTGTTGAGGGGTTGACTTTGTTGACTTGTTGACTTTGTTGACCGGTTGAGTAGGTTGGACTAGTTGACCATCATCATGACAATGGCTATCATTTCATGGCAAAGACTTTTGCTTGCTTGTTTGTTTTTGCAAAATGAGTGCATGAAATGATATAGCCATTTTGACTTAAACCATCACACAATAGTTGATTACTATTTTTGTTGTGATGGTTTTGGATTATGACATCTTGGATGGGAAAAGACTCTCTCATTCTCTCATTTCATTTCTCTCTCTTGCTTGAGCTCTCCCTCTTGCTCTTCCTCATGCTCTCTCTCTAGTTCAAGGCAACACCCTCTCATGAGTTGAGAAACATTGCCTTTGAGATGAAAAGAAAACCCAAATCACTTCTCTACTCATCCAAGTTCACAAGGTTTAGCAAACCAAGTGTTCTAGTTTCTTCAAGTTCGAAGAAGAAGCCAAAGGTAGAAGCTTTCAGGTGGATCCATCTTCGGCGCAAGGAGACGACGAGGTGAGGCCGATCCGTACACCGGAAAGAGTCGAAGATGAAGGAGTTCAAGAAAGGTATAGCCCCCCTAACCGAGTAGGCAAAACTCTAGTTAGGTTGTCAGTTAGTTGTTTAACAAAGATCCGTATTATGAGTCCATGTTACCACCCTCTTGAAAATCGTTTTTCACCACTTCCGCAACCCCGAAAGTACCGGGGAAGGGTAGCATAGACTTACAATTTCAATACTTGAAATTCCCGATAATGCTTTTGCCCCTAGCAACTTATGACCTTAGCTAAGGTCAACAAATCATAAGTGCTAGCCAAGTTCAACCCGTAATTTCCTGATTGAATTAAACCCACCCGTACGAGCCTTGGCTAAGGTCAACAAACGCAGCACGAATACTAACCAGTCTCTATCTGAAATGACGGAGGGCTACGCAGGTTTTTCAGAAAACCATGAGCGTAATGAACTTGATATCGTTGTAGAAACAAGTGATTTTGAAAAGGAGTGTTTTTGAGGCTTTTCTAGTTTCGCTAAAGAGGTCACTCCCAGTGAAGGGATCTCGGCTCTTTCCCCATCGAATAAGGTGCAGGGTATATCATATATACCGCTGTGCAAAGCAAGAACTATATAAGTTGTCAAAAACTAAACCGCGAGTTTGTAGCATCTGCCAGTTTCGCTAAAGAGGTCACTCTCGGTGAAGGGATCTCGGCTCTTTCCTCATCGAATAAGGTGTAGGGTATATCATATATACCGCTATGCAAAGCAAAACTGTAGCTACCTTTTTTATAAAGTTTTGATTCTACAACATCTTTTAGGTTTCTTTTCTTTTTATTAATCTCATTAATATATCCCATCAGCTTATGCTTCCTAAGCATCACAGTAGAAACAAAAGCAGTAATATTTATATATCAGCATATATATATAGTATAAGCATTCGTCTCAGGCAGTAATATGATCTCATCAGAGAACATTGCAGCAGAAGAACATATATGAAATTTGGATATACTAGGATGTCCGTGTTTTAATACGAGCCTGTATAAAACACGGATTCCATGGTCGCGATGAATAGCCAAACCCACACCCCTAGACCCCTACGAGAGCGACAAGTAACACTGCCAATTCTAGGGTTAGGAGACCCGGTCTCGACTCCTCTAGATGGCCTCCCACTTACCCTAGAACCCGGTTACTTGTGCTCCCCTCCTTGGGTCTACTTAATGCGGAAAAGTAAATAATATACACTGGTGACACCAACCTCATCCCGAAAGTGCCCCAATAAAAGAATATTACATACAAATGAATTTTACATGAATGAAAATAAAAACCCTCATCTCACATAAAACCCCCGGCTATTCAGAACACGACGATCCGATATAACATATCACAGCAACATATAATATCTCATATCATCAACGTAAGTAAGTATGCATACACCGATCATCGTTGATGTATAGCAACGAAAACTGGCGATACAACTACATACTACACTTACGGTCACAGAAAAGAAATTGTAAAACTACAACATTTGGAATCCACAATCTCATTAGACATCGTAAATCCGAAATATCACATACATCGCATTTCATGCCTAACTATATGAATTCCACATATTGTATCACATTCCAGATAAATAGACATTATTAAACTTTCCGATCGAATAATCAAATACCCAAGATTTCCTAAATAGCTCAACACTTGAGCGGAGTACAAAAAGTCCCAGAATATGTCACAGTACCAATGGTCCAGCCGTAGAAGGGTCAAGCCAACGCCTCACATGTGGCAACGCCGTACTGCCCCAAACCCTAAGGTTTAGAGGCGGTTCAGACGGTCACATAATCGAGTTAAGGTTTGTGTTCTTCTAGAGGGTCCACCGCGTTACTTGCACGTTTTTCCGAAAGATTTAAACTCAAGAAAAATTCAACACTTGAATGTTTTTCGTGCCGGGAAAAAGTGAGTTAATGATATCCGTTCGAACATTTTAATACTTTCTAAATAATCCGGAAAACAGAATGAAATTAAACTTTCCGATCGAATCTACGATTACATAAAAATCCTCAGAACACTCAACACTTGAGTGAGATTAAAAATACCCAGAAGCAGCTACAAATACCTATGGATATATCCACCAGACACGTGTCCCCAATTCCCACATGTGGCCGCGGAACCGCCGCGACAAGCATGTTCTTGCCGCGGTTCCGCGGCCCTTTGAGAGCCTTGGGGGCTCGTATTTCAGGGTTATCCTTAGAATTCCCTGCTGATTTTTTTGAGTATTTTTAATGCAGAAAAAAATCACATTTTTACAAAATTTCCAGAGAGGGTCAATTTCGACGTATCGGGGTTCGATCGGACTTTTAACTTCGTATACACGTCGCCTAATGCTCTAGCTAGGCTATGATACCCCTGTAGGGTTCCTAAGCACTCATACAAGGGGCTATAAGGCATCAACCATGCCGGATTTAAAATTTAGACGTGCCGAACAACCAAAAGCTAGGATCTTTGCTAGATAATTAGGGTTTAACATGCAAGTAAACATCTTTACAACTAAGAGTGGGGGATTACAACCTTTGTAGTCCGCTCCTTTGCTTCATAAGCTCCGAGTAGAAGTCCCTTCGCCGCGATCCATGATCTCCCGGACTCAAGAGAGGCTCCACAACCCGAACGATCCATGCTTGCTTGTAGCCTTCCTTTTCTCCGATGATCTACCTCGAAGTTTCTTTAACTCAAGCTCTCACTCACTAATGAGGTGAACACCCTGATTAAATTGGATAGATTAGATGAGGATGATGATGTAGGATTTATGCTCTCTTTTATTATCAAATTCTCACTCTAAATCATCACATAAAGAAAACCTAGAAAGCTTTCTCAAAGTTCAAGGAAGAAGAAGAAGAAGGAAATTCCTTTTGTGATGAATAATGAAATTCAAGTGATAATTACAAATGCAACCATAATTGATAATGAGTAGGCTAACCCATGTAGAGACTTAACCTAGGGTGAAGGGTTTGGGTTGGGTTAACAATGACTCCAGAAAAATACAAAGAGAAAAGATAAAGTCAAAGCTTCATGAAAGCTCATGAAAAAGCTAACCCAAATGCTAACCCTAATCCAAACCCTAACTAGGTTAAACTCAACTAATCAAGTTGCATTAGTAATCATAACATGTTACAATATTATATATCACATATATAATATATTTTTGTAACAAAAGAAAATAATAGAATTAACATATATCGCATATATATCAATGTATTACCCGGTGAGAAAATGAATCAATAAAGCGAGCCAATATTAGATAATGTAATACAGCATATCATATATATAATTATACATTAAATTATCGAATCAACACTTGATCCGCTGACCCGGCTCATATCAAAATATCGTGAGAATATAATACGGTATCCCATATCGTATTATCCTCGGTCCTGCACATATCACATACGTGCTCCTACTCCGTTTTGCCTGAGTCAAGAAACCTCTGTGTATGACTCTAAAGAATCGTCAATACGCCGGTAGCAGGTGATGATCATATCAAACACCCACAAGCTGCAAGCGGTCAGCTAAACGTAACAGCCACCCAGGTATTGAGTGATCAGAAGATCAACAAGCAAGCCTGCACATTCTCCTGTGAATCCAATCAATAACACTCCCGTACAGTCCGGTCTCTTCGTCTCATATGTTGCATATCTAGTCTAGGGGTGGTATACGTCAGACCCCAGTAACCGATAAGTCGTGTCGATGTGAGGCTCATAACAGGTCGAGAAACTACTGGTAACACTTACCAGTAAATCTCTATATCAGTGTAACGTTTTGAAAATCGTTTCGGTGAAATTTCGAAAAATCGGTAAAATAAGGGGGTTTTCTGTAAAAAGTCAAATACAAATATCTTATTATAAAAATTAAATATACATATTCTAGCTATGTAATTGCTATTATTTGGTGTTTATTGAGCCACTGGTGAAATTTCAAATTTTCTGAAAAAAAATTATTTTATTATTATTTTAAGCCGTCACTAATACATTTAATTAGGGAAAATTACAAATTGGAATGAGTTGAAACAAATTTTTTGCATCATAAAACATTAAATAAAATTTTATCATGTGGTTTTTGGAACGAAATCATTTGCCAAAACGGTTTAGAAATTATTGAAGAAAAAATGCTTTTTTTGGCGTAAATGGATGTTTGGGGTATTGTATTTATCATTTTTCATCACCCCACATCCGTACCCACACTCACAAACCCCCATTTTCCCTCCCCCTTGGCTGAATTCAGCAGCCCCACCCATTTTTCCCACTTGAATTTCTAAGTTAAGATGAAAAGAAATGAGAAGAAAGGGTATATATATATAAGTATTGGTTGGGTTGACTTGGACTCCCTTTGACTTGGACCTTTCTACCCACTCTCACTCCCACACCCACACCCCCTCACCCCTCTCATTTTCGGCCAGAATCAACAGCAGCCCCTCCTCATTCTTCTCCTCTCTTTTCCTCATCAAAAGTCTTCAAAATCCATCAAATTTCCATCAAAATTAAACTAAAACTCAAATCTAAATCCTACCCATTTTTCATTTGCTATTCTTGCATGGATCTAGGGAGTAAGTTGGCATTTTAGAGGCTTGATTTTCATAATTGATCTCTTGATCATGAGGTATAATTCTAACATTTTCTTAAATTGTGCTAATTGTTTCATGTTAGCTTAATTAGGTTTTTTAATTAGTTCTAGGTGCTTGAATTAAAATTCAAGAGAAGGGTTTTGAATTAATGATTAGGGTTTGTGATCAAGTGAGGTTTTTATCATTTGTTTATGGTTGTAATGAGGAGATTAACATGTAGTTGTATGCAAAATCTAAGTCAGTTGCTATTTGCTAATTTGTTAATTTAAAATTATGATAACTTTGCTAATTGCTAACTAGGTTTTATAATTTGTCTAATAATTAGGTTTAAAAATCTAATTATGGTTTCATAGCATTATTAACATTAAGCTTAATTCTTAAATCGAGAATTTTTGCTTGAAAATTGTTAAAATTGGATAATTTGTAAACTAGGTTTTTGGGGTTTATGGAATTTAATGAGATTAAATTATGGGAATCATTTTTTTGACTTATTTAAGATATTTAGTGAATATTGTGGCCTCTAGATTCGTCTATACATCGAGTTTTGAACAAAAACGGTGATTTGTGCTTGCTAGATTTTCGGAAAAATGACTTTTTAAGTGAAATTGGGGTTTTTGTGAATTTTAAGCTATTTTATATTATAATTAGTGCTTTTAATTGTACAAATGAGTGTGTTGGGAGATTTCTCGATGGTTTGGCGTTTGTACGCCGACATCGAGGGTTTTTGTGTTGATTTGTGAAGCAACCATAGGTTTTGACCTATGTGGGATTCGTGCGTCGTTGTGGTCATCAGTCGGATTTTAATGCGGTATGGTGCATTATGATATGTAGGTACCCCATGTGGACTTCGAGACGACAAGCAAGCGCGTGGCGACGTCGGCACCGGCGAACGAGGACCAGGTGAGTAGATTTATATCTACGGGGAGAAATCGGGTGGATGGCGTATAGCACCCCCGCAGTCCGTGGTGGTGTATACGGATGCGTATACACACCAACAATTAGTATATGTTATTTAGGATTAATAACGATGTTAGGATGGATATTGGTGTGTTGGATTACTTTAGTGTTGCGAACCCTAGGGTAGTGTTGCACTACACATACACACATACATACTTGCATACATTCCTTTTTATATGTGCTCATGAGATTCTTTATAGTTATGTGTTCACATGGGTATGGGACTATGTGTTCACATACGGATTTGAGGATGATACTTGGGATTAAGCTGAGTCGATGAGATTTGTTTTGTGTTTGTGATATCGGTGATATGGCAGGATTCGTACTTGAGGTACGTCCTGGTGTTATAGCGGATCTTGGGGCGGCGATACGGGTGAATAGTGTTATAAATAAAATGGTCGACATGTGATCGTGATATGAGGCATGATATGCTAGGATATTGATATTAGGCCGTATCGGGCGATGTATACCCTTGATGATGCTATGTGCTGACGGTATCGGTTTGTACGAGATTGTCGATCTGTAGTCAGATCATGAGTATATTGAGGATATTAGTATTGTACGAGACATAGGTCAGTACCCTAGACTATGATCTTGAATAAAGAGGATACCAGAGGAATGGTGTGAGGAATATGATATTGACCCGTACCCAGATTTGGGGATGCCGTACGACGGATTTACGTACGAGCTATATCTTGATGATTGATCCGCACTCTTGACTTGGGATGGCTGATTGTAGATATGGTATCGGATATGATATTATTGAGGCGGGATCACCGACTAATATATATACAGGTATGTATATGGATCGACTCAGATGTTAGGCGGTTTCCTTACCTGTAGTCCAGCTTGTTAGCTTAGCCCTTAGTTTAGTTGTTAGATTAGATTCGATTCTTACCTATTTCAAAAACTAACGAATCGTGGGTATTTTAAAAGACAGCCCAAGGGATCCTACGGATATTTCAAAAGACATATCTTTTCATAAAAACACCGTAGCCCCTATTTTCAAAACCCCATGATTCGTGTTATTTCAAAAGGCACCATTTGTAGGACTTATATTAGATTAATGCAGGCTAGTTACAGTTGCGTCTAGTATTCAGCTCCCGCTTATTATTGTGGTTCGCTTCGCATCGCATACTTATGTTATAATTTCTTATTGCAATGTTGATATCATATTGTTAGGACACCAGCACCATTACCGATGATGCGTATGTACCACGTACACTTACTTGCCGGCTCACACACATCTTCATCGGTAATTGCCATGTCACGTACACCTTAGAAAATATTATTTCTTGACTTAGCTTGTGAGTTAGTAACTTGACATGATATCAGTGTGCCTGCCTTATATGCCAGCTTAACATTGTAGTTATTACTTGTCACTTCATGCATACTGTTATTCATTGTTATGCCTATATTCATGGTTTTTACATGCTATTGATGATTTGGATTCGGATTTCCATGAAATTTTCTGGATTTGGGGGGAAAACCGCAAAACTTATATAAACCGATTTCTCTCTTTTTAAATAAAAAGTGCGGTTTTTCCCATGATGTATGAGTCGTCCACCATGAGTTTGCTGATGGATTTCGAGACCCGATTCGAGGAGACGGATGAACCGTTTCGGGTACATGGTGGACCCGGTAAGGTACCCCGGGGCAAGAAGCGCGTGATGATGACGATGTGAGCCTGGCAGGGGAGCACTACCTACCGGTGATTTTACCCGACGTGTCGGATATCCGGAGGATACCGTCGTGGTCTTGAGATGGATGGTAGGGGCCGGTCTGGACTGACGGCGCCCTAGATATTGTGATTGAGACATTGAGATTTCGAGATATTGAGGTACAGAGACTGTGATACAGAGATATCGAGATATTGGTATTACGTTTTGTGCCGATGCTAGGCACTGTTTTATGCTGATTTCATGATGATACCTCATTTTAAAAATACAAAAGGAAATCTCACTAAATTATGAAAACAGTTCTTCATTTACATGTATTCTATTTTCATGCATTCATACCTCATTCATATGATATATTGCTAATTGAGGCACTGACACGGGCACATGAGATTACACTCGGGTTAGATATTTACCCTAGCCTTGTTATAGGCTACGTGTTATTCATATATTTGAGGATATATTATGATCATTGACCTAGGTTGCGTTATTTATGCGATTTCTGTGCGTAGATATTTTTCTATTCACGAGTTGGCAACTCACCCCCGTTGTGCCCCAGTTTCTTGCAGGTTTGCCGTACAGGTTTCATTACGGCTTTGTGGGCATAGTTTCCTTCGGGTGATTTGCTAGTAGGTGGGTTTACTTGTATCGTACCCCCATTATATATCTTGTATATCATTATTCTGTTGTATCTAGAAATTCCATCAACCAAACATGTATTTATTTTTGAGATAGAGACCAGTGATGTTATTCTTTCGACCTTAGAGTCGCGCGTTATTTTTCTGTGGATTTCTGGTGGTTTTGAGTTTCCTTTTGAGTTTTGATCCTCGCCGTTGGCGTTGTATATTATATTGCTTGTGTGGTTGTGACCGTCGATTGACGAAGAGCTAGCTCCCGCTTGGGGATGCCTTTTTCTTGATTTCGTATACTATTCATGTTGTATCCCGTTTGGGAGCCAGTATTTACAAAGGAGACTCTGCCGAAATTTTCAGTAAATTTTTTGATGTTTTTAAAAACCGCATAATACGGCTTATGCTATTGAAACTACTTGCTTTAAGTTGGTTTTTCCTGCACTCTACTACTTTTCTTGGTTTGGATTTCTTGGATTTCGGTTTACTTAGATTACGTACGCCTCGAGACGTTCGTAGTTTAAGTGCTGGTCATGTTCCCCACTTTCGGGTCGTGACAAAGTTGGTATCAGAGCGTTAGGTTTTACCTTCGGAGCGTAGGATGAACCTTGGTTGATGGAATAGGTGACTAAAGTAGAGTGATGTACCGTTGGTATGTTCCGCGGCATATTTTCAATACGCCACTCCACTTAAGAAGCCTTAGGATGTACATTTCTTTGTTCAGTATTATATTCATTCCTGATCTAGCCTCATCGGTACCAGTTATGGTTTTGCTGCCACGATTACGGGCAGGGAGAGCTACGGCTAGAGTTGCGGTCAGCACGAGCTCGTTATGAACGAGGACAGACCAGGGCGTAATTCCGGCGACACACGATTGCAGAGATGTGTCTTTTTATTGAGTTTTCACGCCACGAGCGTTTGGATGGATCGCTGTACGAGATTTCTCGGACGTGCCGATCAGTACCAGAGGATCGAGCCAATGATAGAGGCCAACCAGATTTTGATGACCTTTGGTGTATTGCTTATTCATGATGGTTGAGGCACTGTTCAGCGTGCAGACGAGCGAGCCAGTTATTGCTGCGAACGACGAGATATTGCCCCAGATGCTGGCGTTAGTGCAGAACGAGTTGTACTAAGAGATGATAGAAGGTCGCTAGTAATCGAGGATGAATGACTAGGACATGTGGATCGTTCGCCTACCCCGATGCGAGGTCATCAGATAGATTGATTCCAGCTAGAGACGACTTCACGCGGAGACGTTGGGAGTCGACAGAGACGATCGAATGTCAGAAACCTATTATTCCAAGTTTAAAGTAGTCGGAAAGACATGCAGGCAATTCTATGGTCCCTCTAGAAGAATGAAACCCTAACTCGACTTAATGACCGTGTGAAAGCCTTTGAACCTTCAGGTTTGCGGTAGTTCTACGGCGCCATTAGTGAGGCTTGGGTTTGCCCTTCTACGGCTGGACCACCGATGCTGTGGTATGTACTCGATACTATTAAACTGTGCCCAAGATGTTGAGCTCTTGGGTGATTATGAGGTTTTGACGACTCGATCGGATGGCTCGACTTAATTCGGATGCTAGGTGGTGAGATGCATTTCTTGGGAGACTCCCGATACGAGGATAGCCGTTGGAGCTCAGTCCATGTAGCCACGATGAAACGAGTCCGAAGCAGTCAACATTTGAGAAAGTGGAGTAAAGAGGTCCGTACAAGATCTGGATAAGACGACGTTCCACTCCGCCGACATCAGAGATGCGATGCGCATGCCGAGGCATGGTACTTGGACTTACCTTTCAGAAGGAGTTGCGATGAGTATGTAGCCGTTCCGGAATGAGAACAGATCTAGTAAGGGACGATGACTTCCGGACAGTTCGGCAGAGACGAGATTTGGGAGAGATTTCAGCAGGACCTTTCTGGAATGATTTACGAGGAGACTTGGACCCAGGAGTGGTCATGTTACGCACACCAGCAGGCCGGAATTCAGGTTCGTCGATGAGACATGCTATGAGTGACCACGACAGTTGGCCAGAGATTCTTGGAGTATGTGCTTGAGCGGTACTATTCCGCCATTATTAATTTTGATGTTTTGGGTGATTTATTCGGATGATTTGATTTTGATGATTGAGGATTTACGATTTTCACACAGTCATTGCGCTTGATATCGTTTTCGTGCTTTGGTTTCACATGTTTGTGATTTTATGGTTTTAAGACATTTGAGTTGATTTTGTGCGTATGCACGCGCGCGATTTGGTTCCTGCACTCTGTATAGTTTATATATGCTAGCAGTGCAGTGACATGTATTTTGTGCACTTGGATACACTGGATTTCGATTTCGAGGGTGATGCTCGACATTGTTTTGTGCATTTTATGCACCGGATTGGATTTTTAGCGCCTGTTGGGCGCCTGTTACGAGATGCGATTTGGTGCACACCAGATGCACTAATTCGAGATTTTTCGTGCATGTTAGATGCACCTGATTTTGCTGTCAGGCACACACGTTGCCTACGACAGATGCTTTGTGCACACCCGATGCATTTAGGTCTTGTTTCTGTGCACTTGTATGGCACGTATATGGATTTTGATTTCCGTGCGCACCAGACGCACGTAGTATTCATACGCGTATTTTGCGATTGATTTTTTCTTATAGAGCAGTACGTTTTTATGATATTGCTATGTGTTTTCGTACTGAGCAGGACTAGTCAGAGGACTGTACCTGAATATATTTTGCATGCATTGATATTTATTGAAGGGATTTCCAAAAAGCGAGCTATAGCCTCAGTATTTACCTAAGTGTCTGATATGACACGAAATGTTTAAAACAAGGAGACCCTTCTAAATTGTTTCCAAAACGGCGGAACGTACATTTCAAACAAAGGTATATATGTATATAGTTATTTTCTTAGGATAGACGTCCGCCACTGTGCAGTGTTATACGCGTGCACAACGACTTTAAGAGATTTGGCATGTATTTCCTTCAGATACTTACATATATAGATTCGATATTTATATGTATAGTTTCGAGTTATATCATATTGGTTTTGCTTTGGATTTGGCATTGATGTCTTCCCCATGACTCCGATGATTGCGGGATGCTTGACGGAGTTGTGATTTGAGTTATATGCTTATTTTTCACGCGAATGCGCTGCGCTACGATTTGTTTTATGTATTTATGATTTCGGAGCCCCGACGACTTGATGGTTTTTCTTAGATGTTTTAGTATTTGGGGGGAGTTTTAATTTAAATTCGGGGACCGAATTTCTTTAAGGGAGGAAGATTGTAACGTTTTGAAAATCGTTTCGGTGAAATTTCGAAAAATCGGTAAAATAAGGGGGTTTTCTGTAAAAAGTCAAAATACAAATATCTTATTATAAAAATTAAATATACATATTCTAGCTATGTAATTGCTATTATTTGGTGTTTATTGAGCCGCTGGTGAAATTTCAAATTTTCTGAAAAAAATTATTTTATTATTATTTTAAGTCGTCACTAATACATTTAATTAGGGAAAATTACAAATTGGAATAAGTTGAAACAAATTTTGTGCATCATAAAACATTAAATAAAATTTTATCATGTGATTTTTGGAACGAAATCATTTGCCAAAACGATTTATAAATTATTGAAGAAAAAAGGCTTTTTTTGGCGTAAATGGATGTTTGGGGTATTGTATTTATCATTTTTCATCACCCCACACCCGTACCCACACTCACAAACCCCCATTTTCCCTCCCCCTTGGCTGAATTCAGCAGCCCCACCCATTTTCCCCACTTGAATTTCTAAGTTAAGATGAAAAGAAATGAGAAGAAAGGGTATATATATATAAGTATTGGTTGGGTTGACTTGGACTCCCTTTGACTTAGACCTTTCTACCCACTCTCACTCCCACACCCACACCCCCTCACCCCTCTCATTTTCGGCCAGAATCAACAGCAGCCCCTCCTCATTCTTCTCCTCTCTTTTCCTCATCAAAAGTCTTCAAAATCCATCAAATTTCCATCAAAATTAAACTAAAACTCAAATCTAACTCCTACCCATTTTTCATTTGCTATTCTTGCATGGATCTAGGGAGCAAGTTGGCATTTTAGAGGCTTGATTTTCATAATTGATCTCTTGATCATGAGGTATAATTCTAACCTTTTCTTAAATTGTGCTAATTGTTTCATGTTTGCTTAATTAGGTTTTTTAATTAGTTCTAGGTGCTTGAATTAAAATTCAAGAGAAGGGTTTTGAATTAATGATTAGGGTTTGTGATCAAGTGAGGTTTTTATCATTTGTTTATGGTTGTAATGAGGAGATTAACATGTAGTTGTATGCAAAATCTAAGTTAGTTGCTATTTGCTAATTTGTTAATTTAAAATTGTGATAACTTTGCTAATTGCTAACTAGGTTTTATAATTTGTCTAATAATTAGGTTTAAAAATCTAATTATGGTTTCATAGCATTATTAACATTATAATGAGTGGTTTAATACCTTAGGTTATGCAAATCTAAGCTTAATTCTTAAATCGAGAATTTTTGCGTGAAAATTGTTAAAATTGGATAATTTGTAAACTAGGTTTTTGGGGTTTATGGAATTTAATGAGATTAAATTATGGGAATCATTTTTTTTACTTATTTAAGATATTTAGTGAATATTGTGGCCTCTAGATTCGTCTATACATCGAGTTTTGTACAAAAACGGTGATTTGTGCTAGCTAGATTTTCGGAAAAATGACTTTTTAAGTGAAATTGGGGTTTTTGTGAATTTTAAGCTATTTTATATTATAATTAGTGCTTTTAATTGTACAAATGAGTGTGTTGGGAGCTTTCTCGATGGTTTGGCGTTTGTGCGCCGACATCGAGGGTTTTTGGGTTGATTTGTGAAGCAACCATAGGTTTTGACCTATGTGGGATTCGTGCGTCGTTGTGGTCATGAGTCGGATTTTAATGCGGTATGGTGGGTTATGATATGTAGGTACCCCATGTGGACTTCGAGACGACAAGCAAGCGCGTGGCGACGTCGGCACCGGCGAACGAGGACCAGGTGAGTAGATTTATATCTACGGGGAGAAGTCGGGTGGATGGCGTATAGCACCCCCGCAGTCCGTGGTGGTGTATACGGATGCGTATACACACCAACAATTAGTATATGTTATTTAGGATTAATAATGATGTTAGGATGGATATTGGTGTGTTGGATTACTTTAGTGTTGCGAACCCTAGGGTAGTGTTGCACTACACATACACACATACATACTTGCATACATTCCTTTTTATATGTGCTCATGAGATTCTTTATAGTTATGTGTTCACATGGGTATGGGACTAAGTGTTCACATACGGATTTGAGGATGATACTTGGTATTGAGCTGAGTCGATGAGATTTGTTTTGTGTTTGTGATATCGGTGATATGGCAGGATTCGTACTTGAGGTACGTCCTGGTGTTATAGCGGATCTTGGGGCGGCGATACGGGTGAATAGTGTTATAAATAAAATGGTCGACATGTGATCGTGATATGAGGCATGATATGCTAGGATATTGATATTAGGCCGTATCGGGCGATGTATACCCTTGATGATGCTATGTGCTGACGGTATCGGTTTGTACTAGATTGTCGATCTGTAGTCAGATCATGAGTATATTGAGGATATTAGTATTGTACGAGACATAGGTCAGTACCCTAGACTATGATCTTGAATAAAGAGGATACCAGAGGAATGGTGTGAGGAATATGATATTGACCCGTACCCAGATTTGGGGATGCCGTACGACGGATTTACGTACGAGCTATATCTTGATGATTGATCCTCACTCTTGACTTGGGATGGCTGATTGTAGATATGGTATCGGATATGATATTATTGAGGCGGGATCACCGACTAATATATATACAGGTATGTATATGGATCGACTCAGATGTTAGGCGGTTTCCTTACCTGTAGTCCAGCTTGTTATCTTAGCCCTTTAGTTTAGTTTAGTTGTTAGATTAGATTCGATTCTTACCTATTTCAAAAACTAACGAATCGTGGGTATTTTAAAAGACAGCCCAAGGGATCCTACGGATATTTCAAAAGACGTATCTTTTCATAAAAACACCGTAGCCCCTATTTTCAAAACCCCATGATTCGTGTTATTTCAAAAGGCACCATTTGTAGGACTTATATTAGATTAATGCAGGTTAGTTACAGTTGCGTCTAGTATTCAGCTCCCGCTTATTATTGTGGTTCGCTTCGCATCGCATACTTATGTTATAATTTCTTATTGCAATGTTGATATCATATTGTTAGGACACCAGCACCATTACCGATGATGCGTATGTACCACGTACACTTACTTGCCGGCTCACACACATCTTCATCGGTAATTGCCATGTCACGTATACCTTAGAAAATATTATTGCTTGACTTAGCTTGTGAGTTAGTAACTTGACATGATATCAGTGTGCCTGCCTTATATGCCAGCTTAACATTGTAGTTATTACTTGTCACTTCATGCATACTGTTATTCATTGTTATGCCTATATTCATGGTTTTTACATGCTATTGATGATTTGGATTCGGATTTCCATGAAATTTTCTGGATTTGGGGGGAAAACCGCAAAACTTATACAAACCGATTTCTCTCTTTTTAAATAAAAAGTGCGGTTTTTCCCATGATGTATGAGTCGTCCACCATGAGTTTGCTGATGGATTTCGAGACCCGATTAGAGGAGACGGATGAACCGTTTCGGGTACATGGTGGACCCGGTAAGGTACCCCCGGGCAAGAAGCGCGTGATGATGACGATGTGATCCTGGCAGGGGAGCACTACCTACCGGTGATTTTACCCGACGCGTCGGATATCCGGAGGATACCGTCGTGGTCTTGAGATGGATGGTAGGGGCCGGTCTGGACTGACGGCGCCCTAGATATTGTGATTGAGACATTGAGATTTCAAGATATTGAGGTACAGAGACTGTGATACAGAGATATCGAGATATTGGGATTACGTTTTGTGCCAATGCTAGGCACTGTTTTATGCTGATTTCATGATGATACCTCATTTTAAAAATACAAAGGAAATCTCACTAAATTATGAAAACAGTTCTTCATTTACATGTATTCTATTTTCATGCATTCATACCTCATTCATATGATATATTGCTACTTGAGGCACTGACACGGGCACATGAGATTACACTCGGGTTAGATATTTACCCTAGCCTTGTTATAGGCTACGTGTTATTCATATATTTGAGGATATATTATGATCATTGACCTATGTTGCGTTATTTATGCGATTTCTGTGCGTAGATATTTTTCTATTCTCGAGTTGGCAACTCACCCCCGTTGTGCCCCAGTTTCTTGCAGTTTTGCCGTACAGGTTTCATTACGGCTTTGCGGGCATAGTTTCCTTCGGGTGATTTGCTAGTAGGTGGGTTTACTTGTATCGTACCCCCATTATATATCTTGTATATCATTATTCTGTTGTATCTAGAAGTTCCATCAACCAAACATGTATTTATTTTTGAGATAGAGACCAGTGATGTTATTCTTTCGACCTTAGAGTCGCGCGTTATTTTTCTGTGGATTTCTTGTGGTTTTGAGTTTCCTTTTGAGTTTTGATCCTCGCCGTTGGCGTTGTATATTATATTGCTTGTGTGGTTGTGACCGTCGATTGACGAAGAGCTAGCTCCCGCTTGGGGATGCCTTTTTCTTGATTTCGTATACTATTCATGTTGTATCCCGTTTGGGAGCCAGTATGTACAAAGGAGACTCTGCCGAAATTCTCAGTAAATTTTTTGATGTTTTTAAAAACCGCATAATACGGCTTATGCTATTGAAACTACTTGCTTTAAGTTGGTTTTTCCTGCACTCTACTACTTTTCTTGGTCTGGATTTCTGGGTTTTCGGTTTAATTAGATTACGTACGCCTCGAGACGTTCGTAGTTTAAGTGCCGGTCATGTTCCGTACTTTCGGGTCGTGACAATCAGTCCTGGTTAGGGACTTCCGGTTATAGCCAATCGAACACAACACAACATCAACTCCCTATACCGGGAGAGGCGAATCCCTTCCTATCGCTCATTGCCTCCATGTGATTCGGGACTGCACCGAAAAACCACCGTTTTGCATGCCCTCTATGACGTGGTAAGGTGGAAATCAAAGCACAGTGGGAATCACACAAGACTCTATGACGATCTCGGGTCTACAGACTACCCTATACCAGTGTCACCGGAGAACAGCTATCTGACGTGAGGTATAATCCCATCTGGGAGTTCTCGGCGAGTCCGTCCAGTGTACCCAGTCTCCACTGAGCACCCGTACACCATCCTTGATGTCAAACACCGATGGATATGGGATCATCCATCGCCCATCATATGGGTCAAGATGCGTATACGCTAGTCTACTCTGGTGTATCGATGCCCTGTCTCGATAAACCCTCGACTCGGAACAGTTATAGGATGTACTCATCGACTACTCTAACCCCACTAGTATGATCTCATCATAGTCCCTATAGTCGAGTACATATCCTAAAGGCTTCATCAACATGTGAGAGTAAGACAGTAAACTAATACAAGTCAACATGTTAAGATAAAGTGAAACCAAATAGCATACTATCATGACGAGCAAGAAAGTCCTCTCTATATATTGTTAGTTATATGTATGCCCTAGAGGCCATTACTGTAAATTGGATGTATATTGTAGTGGATGCTGGGACATATATAGGGAGGACTTTCTTGCTCGACATGATAGTGTGCTATCTGGTTACTCTTTACCTTAACATGTACATTGAAAATGCTCTCTGTACATTTTTGAAAATGGCATGGTTGGTGCCTTGTGAGAACTATAGTGTGTGCCTAGGAACCCTACAGTGGTATCAGAGCCTAGCTAGAGCCTTAGGCGAAGCGTAGACGGAGTTTGAAGTCCGATCGAACCAAAACCCTAACCCGAACATGCTCTCTGTACATTTTTGAAATTCGTGGAATTTTGTAAATTAAAAATTCTTAAAAAATTCAGCAGGATATTCTAAGAATTACGGTGCAAAATTGACCAAGCGATTCGTCTAAAGAGCGGCGGAACCGCGGCACATGAATGGCTTGTGCGGCGGTTCCGCGGCCAAGTTGTCACATCACCTCTTGAATTTTGCACAGTAATTTCTAACTTTTAGGGCTGTTTTTTCTAGGATTTTTTAATATTTATTCAAGAGTTGAATATTCTGGGTTGTATTGGGAGTTCGTAGATTCGATCAGATTATCAAAATTTGTCTAGGTGTTTTCCGGATAATTTTTGAATATGTTAAAAAGTTCGACCGGATATAAATACCCACCTTTTCCCCTGTTGGGAAATTTCCAAGTGTTGGATCTTTCCGTGGTTTAATAACGTTCTAAGTAGTGCAAGTAACGCGATGGACCCTCTAGAAGACAACAAACCTTAACTCGATTATGTGACCGTCTTGAACTGCCCTTTGAACCTTCGGGTTTGGGGCAGTACGGCGTGCCACATGTGAGTCGTTGGCTTGACCCTTCTACGGCTGGACCGTTGGTACTGAGGCATGAACTGGATGTTTTTAAACTTGTTTCATGTGTTGATCTGTTTCGGGAAAACTTGGGTGTTTGACTGTTCGATCGGAAAGTTTAACATTTTCTATTTATCTGGAATGCGATACAATAATTGGAATTCACAAGTAGTTATGAGATAACTGATTTGAATGTTATAAACATAGCACTTTAGTCTCACTTGATCGGTTGCCACGGAATTTTGATGTGATCAAAAGTCCGTCGCAATCACATAGCGTACGCGGATACTCGCCGGATAAACTTAATAGACAGCTACACCCCTTAGCCCCGACCAAGTGACTATAGGAGAACCCCGTCGCCGAAAGCATCCGTCCGGGTGCTCACGGTGGCGGTGTTCCGCCTTGGTGCACTTCGTCGACGGTATCGGGGGCACGGCCGTCTACTGAAGTTTTCGACGAGCATTCGATCAGGAAGTCGGGAATCTTGTTGAATTGCCCGACTTGATATTGAAAAGTGTTTTCGATAATGAGACTAAAATGCGGGGTTTATAATTGTTAGGCATGCGATGTCTAAGGAATTCATTTGATTAGGCATGCGATGTCTATGTAGGTTGCGGATTCCAACTGTTGTAGTTTTACACTTTCTTTTCTGTGACCGTAAGTGTAATATGTGATATCGCCGGTTTCGTTGCTATATGTCAACGACAATTGGGATGCGTATATTTACTTACGTTGATGACATGTGATGTTATGTGTTGCTGGATATGTTATATTGGATCGTCGTGTTTGAATAGCCGGGGGTTTTTATGTGAGATGAGTGTTTTTCATTTTCATTCATGTAAAAAACTTGTATGTAATATTCTTTAATTGGGGCACTTCCAGGCTGCGGAAGATGTCACCCTTTGTATATTATTTACTTTTCCGCACTAGGATAGACCCAAGGAGGAGGGCACAAGTAACCGGGTTCTGGGGTCCAGTGGGAGACCAACTCGAGGAGTCGAGTCCGGGTCTCCTAACTCTAGAATTGGTAGGGTTGCTTGCCGCTCTCGTAGGGGTCTAGGGGTGTGGGTTTGGCTATTCATCGCGACTGTGGAATCCTTGTTTTATACTAGCTCGTATTGAAAACACGGAGGTCCTAGTATATCCAATATTTCATATGTTTCTTCTGCTGCGATATCTGTGATGTGATCATGTGATGTTCTGTGATAGATACAGTATATAGTATATATATGATATATTATATAGGCGTTACTTATGTTTTACACCCGCGCTAGCCCTGCCCCGCTCTGCCGTTAGTTACCTAACCTAACGGTGCACGAGGGGACATCGAGGCGAATGCGGAAGGCATAAGTGTACGTCGTATTTATCTGTGATGTTTAGGTACTTAAATGATGTGACTTCATTAATGTGATTAATGAAAGTGAAAGAAACCTAAAGATGTTGTAGAATCGAATTTCAAAAATAAAACAGGTAGCTACAGTTCTTGCTTTGCACAGCGGTATATATGATATATGCTGCACCTTATTCGATAAGGAAATGACCGAGATCCCTTCACCGGGAGTGACTCCTTTAGCAATAACTGGCAGATGCTACACACTCGGTTTGTCTTTTGATTGCTTTTAAGAGTTTTTGCTTTGCACAGTGATATATATGATATATCCCGCACCTCATTCGATGAGGAAAGGGCCGACGATCCCTTCACCGGGAGTGACCCCTTTAGCAAAACTAGAAAAGCATAAAAAAACACTCCATTTCAAAATCATTTGATTCTACAACGATATCAAGTTCATTACGCAATAGGTTTTCAGAAAAACCTGTCGTAGCCCTCCGTCATTTCAGATAAGTCCTACTTAGTATTCGTGCTACGTTTGTTGACCTCCGTCAAGGCGTAGTGTACGGTAGCTAACTAGTATTTATCTGCTTATGGATATGATGCAGATTGGATTAGGGTAGTCGTGCGGCCTTGTTGACCTCCGTCAAGGGTCGTGCGGGTGGGTTTAATACGATCAAGAAATGACGGGTTGAACTTGACTAGTAGCCTATGGTTTGTTGACCTCCGTCAAGGTCATAGGACGCTAGGGGCAAAATATTATCGGGAATTTCAAGTGTTGAATTTTGCAATGAGATTGCATACCTTCTATGAGATAGTTGGATCCCGATACCCGCTGCGAGTAATTGTTACTCCTGGGAGAGTCTTACACATTACAATTAGCCGATCAAGTAGGTGTCTAGAAAGGTGTCAACGGGGTTACGCCTCTGGGAAAACGAGGTTTACATTAATTAGGTCCGTGCGAAAGCACGGGGAACCTCCCTCAAAGTACCGACACTGGCCTGGCTGAAAGATTGGCGAACTTGTAGTGTGTAATTAATCCCGGCTAGTCTTTCCTTTTAGGGTTTGAAGGAAGATTTGATAAAAACAGTGGGAGCCATCCTGATTAGATAAAATATATAACCAATCTGATCTTGCAAGAGCGCACGCAGAGTGTTTTCTTCTCTCTCTCTCCAGGTAGCGACCATATCACGCCTTAATCAAGATAATAATACGGAAGTATTGACTGAACCCACTTGTTATACTGAGCTGGGGAACGTTGGTCCCGCTCCAACTTATAATTGTTATAAGAAAGAGCAAGAAATTTGGGGATTACCAGAATTCCCGTGCCGCCCAAACGAAGAAAGTGCATATGAAGCATCTCTTTCGGGTGTGTTCATTATATAGAACTGTTTCTCAGTGTCCTTTATGTCCTGGGTATATGATACCAGATCAGGATCCTGCATATGTAATTTGTTACATGGGCTACAGATAGGTAAAGAACTGAGAACGGGTGATAAGTTTCAAGAGGCAGAAAACGGGGCAAGTGTTGCAGCCAAGTCTGTTGGTCACTGTCACCCTGTATTACCAATACATTGATTCTGAACGAATTTATTTGATACCGAACCTGATATACAAAATCATATCAATCTCTTTATTAGTAAAGAAAGGATATAATTTTGTATTGTTGGATAATGTTTTGAACATTTCCTATATCAAAAGTTGATCGGTTCAGGCACGTTATCTAAAAGCATTAATGTTCTAAATCAAACTACAGTTCTTTAGTATACGGAACACACACAAGAGGAAGAGTTCAGAAATGAACGAATCCTTCTTGAGGCATTGTAGACTAGGTCATATCAATGTGACCCGACTAGCTGAAGTTACATGTAGATGTATATTTAAATCAGTTTGAATCTACATCTTGTGAAACTTGCCAGTCATGTCACAAAGATATAATGACACCAGCTCTGTTTATTGGAAACAGAGAAAGAGTTAGTGAACTCTTAGGATGATACATGTTGATGTATGTAAGGTCCCCTGTCTACACATGCCAAGACCGGTTCTTTGTACTTCATTACATTCTCTGATAATCTCTTTAGATTCAGACATATGTTCTTGTTGAAACACAAGTCCGAACCTTTTGAGATATTCACAGAATATAAGTTAGAAGTAGAGAACCAAAAAGGGTATAAGTATTATGTCCTTTGATGAGATCGAGGAGGAGAATACTTGAGCACGGAAATCCTGGATTATTCTAAAGGAGAATGAGATTCTCTCTCAGCATTACTCCTCCGTATACACCATAGCACGATGGTATATCGGGGCAGAGCAATAGCACCCTATGTGATATGGTGTGCTCTATGATGAGTACTACTGAGTTTCCTATTTCCTTTTGGGAGTTGTGCACTTGAGAAGCTGCATACCAATTGAATTGGGTTCCAATCAAATCAGTTGCCTACCGCTTCATATGTGATATGGAAAGGGAAGAGCCCATATCTTAAGTTGGTTAAGATTTGGGTTGTCCGGGCTATGTCTAAAAGCATAATCCGGACAAGCTCGAGGCAAGGTCTGTTATGTAGAACTGGAAATGTTCCAGCTATACAAACTGCAGCTGATGATTTGAAAGAACCAAAGGATTCAATAGTTACCAACGAACCTCAGCCTCTCCGCCGATCTAGTAGGGTTCCTCACCCACCTGAGAGATACTTTGGTTTCTCGATGACAGTGGGAGCAAGGATTGCATCATGAGATGATGACCCAACTAGTTTCGAGCTGGCCATCAGGAGTGAGACTCTGTAAGAATGGCTGGATGCTTAGTGATCTGAGATGGAATCCTTATACACCAACAAAGTATGGACTTTAGTTGCTTTATCTGAAGGGTTAAATCCCCATCAGGAGCAAGTATATCTTGAGAAGATTACTTGGTGTAAATGGAAAAGTTGAGACTTTCAAAACTAGACTTGTTAAAAGGTTTGCATCATTGACCAGGTATGGATAATGATGAAACCTTTTCTAAGGAGCTATGCTTAAGTCCATCCAGATCCTACTTGCCACGGCTACATACCATGACTACGATATCTGGCGGTTGGGTGCCATGACTGCTTTTCTAAATGCTGTTTTAGAAGAGAGCGTCTATAAGTACACAGCCAGAGGGCTTCGTAGACAGTGGGAGCAGCGGAAACGTGTGCAAGATGCGTTATAGGATAAATCAGATATCGCGGAGTTGGAATATTTGTTTTGATGTGTTAGTCAAAGAGTTTGACATCATCAAAATGGTAGATGAACCTTGTATAAACAAAAAGGTAGTAGGGAGTATAGTGACGATCCTCGTACAGTACATGGATGACATGCTCTTGATAGGGAAGGAGTTTCCTATGCTACGCTCGATCAATCTCCGCTTATCACAATGATTCTCCACATAGGATCAAAGTGATACCTACTAAATCCTGGGTTTTGGATCTATGAGATAGATCTAAATGGATGTTAGGATTCTCACTAGTTGTAGTGAGTTGGTATCAATCGATCCTGGGGAGAATCACTGGAAGTGTTCCAGGGTGATAAGGACGACTGAATGTCAGTCACAGGCATTGTCTTTACCCTTAGTAAAGGGACGGTATGTTGGAAGAGTTCCAAGCAAGATACCGTGGCATACTAGACGATAAAGGCAGGATACATCGCTACTTAAGATGCTACCAAAAAGGATGTTTGGGTGTATATTGGTTCATGAGATGAACTACGTTCCAACCATTGTGAGACAATGGAGTTGCGGCTTATGCCAAGGAACGCCGGTCCCATCAGTGATCCAGACATATTCTAAGGCAGTGTCACCTGATCATGGAGATGGTTGATCTCCAGGGTGATCGAGGTTAGGAGAGTAAAGTCAGAGGACAACACGGCGGATCCACTCACAAAGGCCTTTTTCCCAGAGAGAGACTTTTATGGGATGGTTGAGTATGAGATACTACAACCACTGCTATCAGATGGCCCTAGTGCAAGTGGGAGATTGTTAGTTATATGTATGCCTTAGAGGCCATTACTGTACATTGGATGTATATTGTAGTGGATGCTGGGACATATATAGGGAGGACTTTCTTGCTCGACATGATAGTATGCTATCTGGTTACTCTTTTCCTTAACGTGTACATTGATTGTCTCTCTGTTACATGTTGGTAAAGCCCTTTGGATGTGTACTTGACTACCTGGACTATGATGCAGATCATACTAGTGGGGACAGGGTAGTCCATAAGTACATCCTTCAAGGTCCCTAGTCGTAGGTATATCGAGACGGGGCATCGATATACCAGAGTAGACTAGCGTATACCTTCTTGACCCATACAGATGGGCGATGGATGATCCCATATCCATTGGTGTTTGACATCAGAGATGATATACGGGTGCTCAGTGGAGACTGGGTACACTGGACGGACTCGCCGAGAACTCCCAGATGGTATTATACCTTATGTCAGATGGTAGTTCTCTGGTGACACTGGTACAGAGTAGTCTGTTGACCCGAGATCGTCATAGAGTCTTGTGTGGTTCCCACTGTGCTTTGATTTCCACCTTACCACATCCAAGAGGGCGTGCAAAATGGTGGTTTTTGGGTACAGTCCTGAATCACATGGAGGCAATGAGCAATAGGAGGGGATTCGTCTCTCCCGGTATTGGGGGTTGATGTTGCGCTATGCTCGAATGGCCATAACAGGAAATCCCTGGCCAGGGTTGCAGTGATCTACTGGTAAGTGTTATCAGTAGTTTCACACATGTTATGGACCTCACGTCGACATGACTTATCGAGCTATTGGGGTCTGATGTTTACCACCCCTAGGCGAGATATGCGACATATCAGACGATCAGACCGGACTGTACGGTAAGTGTTACTGGTTGGATTCACAAGAGTGTGAGCGGGCTTGCTCGTCGATCTTCTGATCGCTCAATACCCGGGTGGCCGTTACGTTTAGCAGACCGCTTGCGGCTTGTGGGTGCTTGATATGATCATCACCTGCTGCCGGCGTATTGACGAGTCTTTAGAGTCCTACACAGAGGTTTCCTGGCTCAAGCGAAACGAAATAGGAGCGCATATGAGATATGTGCAGGACCGAGAATAATGCGTGTATGTGATACCGTATTCTATTCTCGCGATGAATGTATCTATTGGTTGTATGCGATATAACCTAGTTATCGATTCAAGGATTGATTCGATAAATCGATACATTGGATATTAGTCGGTCATATGCGATATGACCGGATCGTTAAATCAAGTGTTGATTTAATGATTTAATGTATAATTATATATTTGATATATTACTTTGCATTAACTAGTAATGGTTCACTTTAAAAGGATTTTCTCACTTGATGTGCACATTGTATATGTGATATATTTTTGTGTGCACTTGATTGTATCATGTTTGATGATACATGCTTACTTGAGTTTGTGTAATGATTAAACCATGGTTATTTAAATGGTTAGGGTTTTGATTTTCATATCTATTTATTTATTTATTTATTATTGAAAAGATAAAGAGAAAATGGTGGCTTTCTTTGTTTGATATTGAAGCTTCATGAAGCTTTGACTAAGTCACCATTTTTGTCTTCATGTTTAACCCTAACCATTCATTTAACCCTAGTTCATTCTCTACACTTGACCATGGTTGGATTATGATAAGTATTCATTTATTTTCTATTTGAAAAATAACTTATCATAATATTTTCTTCTTCTTCTTCTTCTTCAAGATGAAGAAGCTTGCAACCATCAATGGTGATTTGATGAAAAGAGTGAGAAATCCAATTCTAAAGTGAACCCACCTCCTATTTCTTCATCCTCTACCTCTTGCCAAGTAGTATAGGGTGTTTTCTTCACAAGTTTCATGACTTGGTGAAGTGGGAGCTTGATCTTGTGATGCCTCGACGTAGATCATCTTCGGCATCGTTGTCGATGATCTAGCCCGCCCATTTCTCCGATGAAGCCGACGCGAGAGCCCGAGATTCGATTTGGACAGCAAGGAGACTTCATCATGGAGCTATGGAGGTGGAGGACCGGATCTACAAAGGTTGTATTTCCGTTCACTTAGTTAAGTTGTTAACTAGTTGCTTGTTTCGCCTAAAATTCTAGTTAACGATCCGTATTAGGGTTTCTCGGCACTTGTAAAATTTGAAATTGGGATGGTTGATGCCTTGTGAGAACTCTAGTGTGTGCCTAGGAACCCTATATATATATATCCAAGCATCCATTATAATATACATCATATGTACAACAATGGCCTCTAGGGCATATACATAACTAACATTCCAAAGTCCATACTTTGTTGGTGTACATGGATTCCATCTATGATCACATTGCATCCAGCCACTTCACAGAGTCCCCACTCGTGATGGCCTGCTCGAAGCTAATTGGGTCATCATCTTCCATGATGCAATCCTCGCTCCTACCGTCTATGAGAAAACCGTAGTATCTCTCAGGTGGATGAGGAACCCTACTAGATCGGCGGAGAGGCTGGGGTTCGTTGGGAACTACTTAATCATCTGGTTCCACTAAACCTTCAGTTGTAGTTTTTGGTGCTGGAACTTCTTCCAGCTCTACCTCTTCGCCACTAATTTCTTTTACAAGAAATTCCTTTTCTAAAAAGGTGGCGTATTGAGAAACAAACACTTTTTGTTCCTCAGCATGGTAGAATATATATCCTTGGGAATTTTTAAGATATCCTACAAACTTGCAAAGAACTGATCGTGCCTCGATTTTTTCCGGATTTTGCCTTTTGACATAGGCCGGACAACCCCATATCTTAACTCGTTTAAGATATAGTCTCTTCCCACTCCATATCTCATATGGTGTGGTAGGCACAGATTTAGACGGAACTTGATTCAATAGGTATGCCGCTGTCTCAAGCGCATAACCCCAAAAGGAAATAGGCAACTCAGCTGTGCTTATCATAGAGCGCTCCATATCTAATAGGGTGCGATTCCTTCGCTTCGATACACCGTTGTGCTATAGTGTATAGGGAGGAGTAAGCTGTGAGAGAATCCCATTCTCTTTTAGATAGTCAAGAAACTCATTGCTCATGTATTCTCCTCCTCGATCAGATCGAAGGATTTTAATACTTTTTCCTGTTTGGTTCTCTACTTCGTTCTTATATTCTCTGAATTTCTCAAAAGCTTCAGACTTGTGTTTCAACAGGAACACATGTCCGTATCGAGAGAGATCGTCAGTGAATGTAATGAAGTATGAGGAACCGTTCCTGGCATGTGTAGACATGGGACCACATACATCACTATGTATCAGCCCAAAGAGTTCAGTAACCTTTTCTCCGTGTCCACTAAACGGAGTTTTGGTCATCTTGCCTTTGAGACATGACTGGAAAGTATCATAAGATGAAAATTCGAACGGATTCAAATATCCATCCTTATGTAACTTAGCCAGTCGTGTCGCATTGATGTGACCTAGTCTACAATGCCACAAGTAGGATTCGTTCATTTCTGAAATCTTCCTCTTGTGTGTGTTTTGCACATTAAGTACTGTAGTTTGATTGAGAACATATATGTCATTATTTAACGAGCCTGATCCAATCAACTTTTGATTCAGGAAGATTTTCATAACTTTATCATGTACTACAAAATTATATCCTTCCTTACTCAATAAAGAAACTGATATAAGATTGCATATCGGGGTCGGAATGTAATAGCATTCGTTCAGATTGAATTAAACCCACCTGCACGACCCTTAACATAGTCAACAAAGTCGTACAACTACCCTAATCCAATCACATCTCATGTTTTAGAAGATAATCACTAATTATCTACCGCACACTACGCCTTAACATAGTCAACAAACGTAGCACGAATACTAAGTAGTACTTATCTGAAATGACGGAGAGCTACGCAGGATTTTCAGAAAACCATAAACGTAATGAACTTGATATCGTTATAGAAACAAGTGTTTTTGAAAAGGAGTGTTTTTTAGTCTTTTCTAGTTTCGCTAAAGAGGTCACTCCCGGTGAAGGGATCTCGGCTCTTTCCTTATCGAATAAGGTGAAGGATATTTCATAAACACCGCTGTGCAAAGCAAGAACAATAGAAGCAGTTAAAAACTAAAACGTGAGTTTGTAGCATCTGTCAGTTTTGCTAAGGAGGTCACTCCCCGTGAAGGGATCTCGGCTCTTTCCTCATCGAATAAGGTGCAGGGTATATCACATATACCACTATGCAAAGAAAAAACTGTAGCTACCCTTTTTGAAAATTTAATTCTACAACATCTTTTAGGTTTCTTTTCTTTTATTAATCTCATTAATAAATCCCATCATTTATGCTTCCTAAGCATCACAGAAGAAATGAAAATACAACGTACGCTTATGCCATCCGCATTCGCCATAATGTTCCGTTATGCACCGTTAGGTTACTTAACTAACGGCATACCGGAACGGGACTAGCACGGGTGTAAAACATAAGCAACGTCTACTATATATCTCATATATAATAATAAAGCATTCGTCTCATGCATATAATATGATCACATCACAGTATATCAGCAGCAGAAGAAACATATGAAATATTGGATATACTAGGAGGTCCGTGTTTTATATCGAGCCTGTATAAAACACGGATTCCACGGTCGCGATAAATAGCCAAACCCACATCCCTGGTCCCCTACGAGAGCGGCAAGCAACCCTACCAATTCTAGGGTTAGGAGATCTGGTCTCGACTCCTCGAGATGGCCTCCCATTGGACCCTAGAACCCGGTTACTTATGCTCCCCGCCTTGGGTCTATCCTAATGCGGAAAAGTAAATAATATACAATGGTGACATCATCCTCAACCCGGAAGTGCCCCAATAAAAGAATATCACATACAATGAATTTTACATGAATGAAAATAAAAACCCACATCTCACATAAACCCCCCGGCTATTCAAAACACGACGATCCAATATAACATATCACAGCAACAAATAATATCTCATATCATCAACGTAAGCAAGTATGCGTATCCCGATTGTCGTTGATGTATAGCAACGAAGCCGGCAATACCCCATACACTACACTTACGGTCGCAGAAAAGAAAGTGAAAAACTACAACATTTGGAATCCATAATCTCCTTAGATATCGTAAACCCGAAATATCACATATTACGGATTTATGCCTAACTATATGAATTCCACATATTGTATCACAATCACAGAATATCATGACGATGTTTAACGTTTCGATCGAATCAACATACACTCACAAATTACCCCCATGAGCTCAACACTTGAGCAAAGTCAAAACACTCAAAAACCGTGCCACAGTGTCCATGGACCAGCCGTAGAAGGAGTTAACCAACGCCTCACCTATGACACCATGGAACTACGACAAACCCGAAGGTTCGAACGCGGTTCCGTGGGCATAGAATCGAGTTAAGGTTATTATAGTCTTCTAGGGGGTCCATAGGGGTACTTGCACGATTTTAAGAGTACAATCAACTTCGGAAAATTGCAACACTTGGAAATTTCAGCGGGGTACAAAATGTGGTTTGCGAAGTTCGATCGAACTGCTAAAAATAGTCTAGTTTACCAACACAGTATTAAGTTATACGACTATGAAGCACTAAGAATTAGCCCCAGGTCAAACAAATCATCACATGAAAATTGGGCTAAATAAACAATACTAGGAAACCCAAAATGGAGACTTGAGAGCACAGGGGGAATACGGGGGGCAGAGGAGCCCATGGTGCCGGCCTGGCCGAATTTTCAGGCCAGGGGATCGGCCAAAATCCGAGCCCCTCCCTCCGTGTTTCTCCCATGTTCTTAGAATGTCCCAAATAGCATTCTGCACCTGTTTGAAAAATTTTTAAAGGACTTTTTTGAAAATTTTCTAAGAGCAAAATGGGGTGTTCATAATTTCGTATTTCAGAGTGGATTTCGTTTTCGTAATTGTTTTAACACCGTATCTAGAATTCTAGTTTGGCTCTGATACCACTGCTGCGCTTCCCTTGCACCTAGTCTAGGGTTTGGTTGCATCACTCAAGCCACTTTAAAATTTAGAGAGGTCCAAAGCAAGCAAACCATGAATCATGCTAGAATTTCTAGGGTAACAATGTTTGTATCACATACAAAGAAGTAAAGAGATAAGGATTACAAGATTTGTAGTCCGTTCCTTCGCTTCATAAGCTCCGTGTTGAGGTCCCTTCGCTGCGATCATCAAGAACTCTGACTCTCATGAGGCTCCAAGGGGTGAATGATGCATCTTGCTTGAAGTCTTCTTGATCTAAGATGATCTACCTTGAAGAATCTCTAACCCAAGCTTACACTTCACTAAAGAACTTATTAGAGAAGTGAACACACTAATCTAAGTGGCTAGAATAGATGGGGATGATGAAGTAGGAATTATACACTCTTTTGTTTTCAATTTCTCACACTTAATCATCACAACACAAAAAGCTAGCAAGCTTTTTTAAGAGCAAGAAGAAAAAGAAGATGAAGCTAATCATTTTGTGATGAATAATGAATTATTGTTGTGGTTACAATTGCAACCATGAGTTAAGAATGTGTACTTTAACTCATGTAGAGAATAAACTAAGGTTAAGGGTTTGGGTTGTGTTAACAAATATCGACACAAAATATCAAAGCAAAAAGACAAAGTCAAAGCTTCATGAAGCATCCATGAACCTCATCCAAGAGCTAACCCAAAAGCTAACCCTAATCCAAACCCTAACTTGGTTTAAACTCAACAACCATGTTGCATTTGTAACCCTAACATGTTATAATATTATATATCACATATACAATATATATTGTAACAAAAGAAAAATAATACAATTAACATATATCGCATATACATCAATGTATTATCTAGTGAGAAAATGAACCAATAAAGCGAGCTTATATTAGTTAACGTAATGTAATATATCACATATATAATTATACATTAAATTATCGAATCAACACTTGATCCGACAATTCGGCTATATTGCATATAACCGACTAATATAACATGTACGTATTCATCTAATCAACACTTGATCCGATGACCCGGCTATATCACAAATACCCGGCTGATATCTCATATCGCGAGAATAGAATACGGTATCTCATATCGTATTATTCTCGGTCCCTCACATATCATATATGTGCTCCTACTCCGTTTTGCCTGAGCCAGGAAACCTCTGTGTAGGACTCTAAAGAATCTTCAATACACCGGCAGTAGGTGATGATCATATCAAACAACCACAAGCTGCAAGCGGTCAGCTAAACGTAATAGCCACCCAGGTATTGAGTGATCAGAAGATCAACAAGCAAGCCTGTACATTCTCCTGTGAATCCAATCAGTAACACTACCGTACAGTCCGGTCTATTTGTCTAATATGTCGCATATCAAGTCTAGGGGTGGTAAACGTCAGACCCCAGTAACCGATAAGTCATGTCGATGTGAGGCTCATAACAGGTTGAGAAACTACTGATAACTCTTACCAGTAGCACTCCATATCAGCCCTGGCCAGGGACTTCCAGTTATAGCCAGTCAAACACAACACAACATCAACCCCCAATACCGGGAGAGACGAAACCCCTCCTATCGCTCATTGCCTCCATGTGATTCGGGACTATACCCCAAAGACACCGTTTTGCACGCCCTCTTGGACGTGGTAAGGTGGAAATCAAAGCACAGTGGGAATCACACAAGACTCTATGACGATCTCAGGTCTACAGACTAACCTGTACCAGTGTCACCGGAGAACTTCTATCTGACGATAGGTATAATACCATCTAGGAGTTCTCGGCGAGTCCGTTCAGTGTACCCAGTCTCCACTGAGCACCCGTACACCATCTTTGATGTCAAACACCGATGGATATGGGATCATCCATCGCCCATCATATGGGTCAAGATGCGTATACGCTAGTCTACTCTGGTGTATCGATGCCCTGTCTCGAAACACCCTCGACTAGGAACATTTATAGGATGTACTCGTTGGCTACCCTGGCCCTACTAGAATGATCTCATCATATTCCCAGTAGTCAAGTACATATCCTAAGGGCTTTATCAACATGTGAGAGCAAGAAAGTAAACCATTACAAGTCAACATATTAAGATAAAGTGAAACCAAATAGCATACTATCATGTCGAACAAGAAAGTCCTCTCTATATATTGCCAAGCATCCACTATAATATACATCATATGTACAACAATGGCCTCTAGGGCATATATACAACTAACAGGCACAACGGGGGTGAGTTGCCAACTCGTGAATAGTAAGTAACATCATACAGATAATCGCAAGTATACACGAACAGTGATAATCTATCAAAAGCAATCTAATAGCATAAGTATAACAATATGGATATGCAACAATCATGATCAAGGTATACCATCAGGTACTACAAATACATGAAACAATGCATATCAAATAACAACTGAGTGTGGGATAAAACATATCATCATCAATGAATCATCATCGTGGAAAAACCGGTGTCCATCAACGACACCCCAAATCCCAATAACTCAGGCGCCGTCACTCTGATCGGCCTCATATCCGTAAATCTCATGGAACCTGAGTGTCCAACATCGACACTCGAAATATCATGAAAATCCGTGTCCAACATCGACACGTAAATCCATATAACTCGGGCTCTGTCAGTCCGAATCGGCCCATATCCATCTCACGACTCCGGTGGGTATCCTCCGGTTAACCGCCGGGTCCAAACTATCACCGGCAGGTAGTAGTCTCTCTGCCAGGCTCATCGTCTATTGCACAACATACCTTTCTTGCCCTGGGGTACCATACCGGGTCAACCATGAACCCACAAACGGATCATCCATCTCCTCGAATCGGGTTTCTAACACAAATCTCATAACCGAGAAAACTCATTGTGGACGCATCGAAATATCATATCAGGAGAAACCGGGTTTTCAAAACAATGCATACTTTCTTGAAATTTAACCACGGTTCTCAAATCCATAAATCACATGAAATCGGTATCTCAATGCGTAAATCCATGAAATATGATGTATGCAACATAGAATAGTAATATGATCATATCAAGGGAAAACCTCTCTTTTAAATGTATCAAGTTTTTAAAGATATCATGCGGTTCCCAAATATCCCGAAGTCAATTTCAACATCACATAAAGGTGTATATGTAGCTATAGCAGGGTATGTATGTATGAATGTATGTATGAATGCATGATGCAATTCATATGCGCAATCGAACAAGAATCAACGTCTAACTATTGATAATAATGGAAGCGGTACGATATATATTCCCTTAGTAAGGTGGTATAAGAACAACAGCCTCAATGTCAATAATGAATGCAGTACCACATATATGTAAATGTTGTACGTATCATGGCAATTACCAACGGTGTGTGTATGGCATACAATTCAGTGCTCGTGCTACATAAACCGTCGGTAATGGTGCAGTGTCCAATAAGTACTAAGTCAATGTACAACAAGTAATGGTATGCAAATGATGCTCATGCACAATTAACGTATATGCATATAACATATGGCTATAACATCATATCTAGCCCTCGACGCTTAACGCCATACGGGCGATTCCCCTATAGATGTTAAATCTACTCACCGATGATCTCGAGCTTGGTAAATCCAACCACGGGGTTTCCATTCCTTGTAGTGTCCGAAGTCACCACACTCGCTCCTAATATCGCAAAAAACATAACAAGTGCAACTAGAAACCGCTCAATAATACATACAAACTACGTTTAGATCGACGTACCGACTCTAACAAACTCTCAAGTGTTCGCTTAGTGGCTAACGTCTGTAGCGACATTCTAAATAAAACCTAAGTTCAGCAAGCTACACAAAGTAGACAAACTGTGTCGGATATTGTAACGCGCATAGTCGTAACACTAGAAACTAGCTAAGTGGTCCCAAATTTTGCCTACTGTTAATACATAAAAATCAAGCAGTACAAAACACCCAGGATAACATACTGACAGCTACCCTCAAAACCCCAACTCTCCAGGCCCCTACAAATCCGGCGACGCCGGAATTTCGCCTCCTCTCGCCGGTTTTACTAGGTTGGGTTGGGTCCGAGTTTCAGGTTAACACTCAGGGCTTCTAACACAACACTACTACATTGCTAGATTTACAGTAACCTATCATGGTGATTGCAGATCACAGAGACTCCAATATACCACTAAAAATACGATATTACACAAAAACTATAACTTTAGTGTTCTAAACAGCAACTAGTAGGCAACACAACATTATAAAGACCTAATTAATAGTTAGAGATCACTTCCTTACCACACATGCTCGAAAATCCTAGCTTTCCATGCTCCAAGTCATCTTTAGTGGCTTAACTTGACTTTGTGAGGGTTTAGATGAAGTTTAGTGAAGATTTTCCTTGGTTTAGTGATGGATTGGTTAAGGTTTCAGTTGTAGGAGAAGAGAAGGAGAAAATAAGTGAGAATGAGGGAATGAGGAAAACAAATGGGAAGTGTGAGGTGAGAATGAGAGAGTGAGAGGATGAGTGTAGACATGCCCTTTCTCTCTCTTCATTAAATGCTCCCCATGCATGCCATGCATCATCATTCACTCAAAAATTCAACCCTCCTCTCTCTTCAACATTTAAAACAAACCTTTTTTGTTTAAAACTAAATAATTAAATAAATACATATTACATAATGGCATGAGGGTTAAGGTGCCATGCTACAATTATGGTTAACACAAATTAATCTTAGGTTAACATGCACAAGTGTGTGAAAGCCAAAACAAATAATAATAAAATATTAATTAATTTTTATAAAATATGTGAAAACTATTTTGGTTAACGTTTTACTAAAAACCCGCATTATCGTTTAATTAACACTAATCGCATCCTAAGGTGTTACAACTTGGGTCCTTTATATAATAGAGGCAAGTTTGTTATTTAGTTTTTGAAGAAATCACTCATTAAGAGATCTTAATTGATTTGGGGATTTTTACCCACCATTGGATCTTTGATCCAAGGGTTTCTGTTTTACAGAATATATTTTCTTGTTTTTAATAAGATTGGGGAAATATTTTCCATTGCACAGAATTTATTCTGTAAAACGGTGATTTTTTAATCACCGTTGGATTTTTAATCCACCGGTTCTCTGTTTTACAGACGACAATCTTTCTTATTTAGAAAGATTGAGGGAATATATCCCAAAATAGAATTTTATTCTATAATCCAATTTGGGGGATGTTTTCTCCTGAAAGAATTTAATTCTTTATTTTTGATGATTTATCATCTCCGTTGGATTTTTAATCCAACGGCTCTGTTTAACAGAGAGTAGAATTTAATTCTACTTAGGCGTCGGCGTTCACGTGTTGTGCACGTGGGCGCTACTCATGGTTTTAATTCTTATAATGGGTATTCATGTGCTTTGCAAATTGGCGCCCGCGTGAGGAACACGTGGGGTGCCACCATAGGATTAATTTCTATCAGATTGGTCTTGGCGCTGGCGCCCACGTGAGGAGCATGTGAGAAGCCACCATAGGATTAATTCTTATCAGATTGGTCTTAGCGCTGGCACCCTCGTAGGAAGCACGTGAGGCGCTGCCTCATTAATTTTTAAACAGAGCTTAGCTCTTTTATTGGGGAAACAGGGAAGATTGTAACACCTTAGAATACGATTAGAGTTAATTAAGTGTTATAATGCACGTTTTAATGAAATTTAACCAATAATTATTTTCATATTTTTTATTTAATTAATTAATATTTTATTTAATTATTTTTGTACTTGCACACACATGTGCATGTTAACCTAGGGTTAAGTTTGTGTTAACCATATTTTGTTAGCATAGCACATTAACATATATATGTATATTTAGTTTTTAAGTAAAAATGGTTCTTAAATGTTTTGAAAAATTGAGGAAAGAGAAGAGGTGAATATTGAGGCATGGCATGGGATGAGGCATGGGAGGCTATTAATGAAGAGAGAGAGAGAGAGAGAGAGAGCATGGCTCATTCTCACCTCACCCTCTCACCCTCTCATTTTCTTCACCTCACTCTCTCTCATTTCCTCACAACTCACTCATCTTCTCCTCCTTCACAATTCTTCACTTGATGTATTTTTCCTCCTCAAACTTTAAGCCTAAACCCTTGTCAAACCTCACGAAAACCCTTCACAACTCATGCTATTGTGATGACTTGGAGCTTCATGGCTAGGGTTTCATTCAAGTTGTGGTGAGGTAATGATCTCAAACTGTAAATTAGGCTCTAAGGAAGTTTGTGTGCTAATTTGTTTCAGTTTAAAACCTTAATGTTTTAGTTTGTGCTAAATATCGTATTTTTAGCTTGTTAGTGTCTCTATTGAATCTTCTATTGTTACGTAGATCCACAAATAAATCTAACAATGCAGTAGTTTTGTGAGTGAGCCCTGAAGATACCCTAGAAACCCGGACCCCACAATCCACCTTAGACCCGACGAGAAACCCATATTGCCCGGCGCTGCTGGTTTTCTTAACGGGTTAGGCGATGGCATTTTGAGGGTAGCTGTCTGTAGATTATAGATGGTGTTTGGTACACTTTGATTTTCCTATTTTGTCTGTAGGTAAAATATGGGTTTGTTTTGTATATTCTAGCGTTTCGATATCATGCGATACGGACTTTTCCGACTTCCGTTACGTGTTTCGTGTAGCTTGCAGCCATGGGTTTGTTAGTTATGTATATGCCCTAGAGGCCATTGTTGTACATATGATGTATATTATAGTGGATGCTTGGATATATATAGAAAGGACTTTCTTGCTCGATATGATAGTATGCTATCTGGTTTCACTTTGTCTAAACATGTTGACTTGTACTGGTTTACTGTCTTGCTCTCACATGTTGATAAAACCTTTAGGATATGTACTTGACTACTAGGACTATGATGTAGAACATACTAGTGGGGCCAGATGTAACATTTCAGAAAATATAAAATATCATTTTTAGAATTTAATATTAAAATAATATATTTCCCGAAAACTACCCGATTTATGAAATTAGGATTTTCGAAAAAGGGTATAAATATATACCAATATTTGTGAAATAATTGGAAGTTAAAATGATTTATTCATTTAAAAATATATTTATCAGATTTGGCATTTTTAAAATTTATTTTATGCAGTTTAAATAAAAACCCGATTGGTACACTGCTAATCGCGATTAAGCCAAATCCGTGTTTCTACAGTTTTCCGTGGCTAGTGTACCATGTCCTATTTCACATTTCTATATTTTTCAACCATGGTCTTTTCTTTATTGTTCATGCATGCTTTGTTTTAAATGATAAGAGAAGAAAAGATAAAGAAAAAGAAAATGATTATAGTATAAAGGTATGGGCATGAGAGAGAAATGAGAGAGAGGTGAGGGGTCTTCATTGACCATGGCCTTTGTTTATCATTCGTCATCCTCATCATTTTTCCTCTCCCCTCAACCCCATGGCAGCCCACTCCCTCCTCCCTCCTCTACCTCCTCAAAACACACACATCCCCATCTCAAAACATCATCCCCACTTCATTAAAAATGTGCTGATTGAAACGATTTCGGATTGTGTAGTATGAAAATTGTATAGAAATCACAACAAAAATATTTTGACCACAATCAATAACGGTGTCGGATGTAGCGCGTTAGCGAGTGCGGATCGTCCACAGGGATTGCGCGATTCGTTCGTATTTTGATTTGTTCGAATTGAAACTTTAAAGAAAAGAAAACAAACAATTCATGATTTATAGTTGAAGTTCAAGAATTAGAAAATCTAGATCTAATAACAAGAAAACGATAAAATCAAGAATTGAGAGTTTAATGATTTTTCCAACCAAATATCAAGAATCTAAATAAGGCTCGTAGGAATCGATCGGATCTATAGATGTGATGTAATCTTACGATGACGTATTCTTATCCAATGATGAATTGATACTAGATCGATGATGATCGACGAGAATTAGGGATTTCTAGTGAAACTAGGGTTTCATCATTTATCCCTTGTTCCTTCGTTGATATCATTCACATTCTAGCCTCTAGTAAATTCAAGAAACGATCGTAGATTCCTAATTTCGAGTGATAACAATCAAGAAAGCGTCGCAACGAAACTAGGACGTCGATTCTTCAATTTACTAGGGTTTACAAAACTCGTAGGACTTAAGAATCATTTTAAGATTTGTTACATCATCATTCTATTGATCGTCTCGACTCCTTTACGAGCGGAGTTTTACTCGAACATCACAACAAGAACCACAATTACAAATTGAGATCGAATCATGATGCAAGAATTTAAAGAAAACGAGATTAAAGAATTTCACCTTTTATTTATATCAACAATTTCGTTACAATCGCTCAAGAACTACAAGAGGAAGAACTAGATCGTCGATTTGGCTTCGCTCGTCTCCTTAAGTCGCGGATCGGCTTAGATCACTTGCTCGATTGAAGATCGGCTCCGCTCCTAAAAGGTTAAAGGCTTCTCGCTTGGATTTGGTACTCGGGATCTTGAATTTGGATTGGAATTAAGGTTAGGGTTTCGCACAAGTCGTGTCACTCAACTTGTGGAAGGAAGAGATGAAGAATTATTGAACTAACTAAAGATTAGAGATTAGCCATTAAGCCTAGGTCTAGGCTTCTATTTATAGACTTCCCAAAACCCTAGATCTAGGATTTGAATTTTGAATTTCCCTCCGAAAGTTAGTTAGAGGGAGAAGCTTCTAGATGAAGTTTGTTAAGCCGAGCCTTCTAGATGTGCCACGTGGAGAATCTACAATGTTCTGGAAGCTTGGACCGTTGGCTGAGACACGTGTAGGAAATCTGGGCGTCTGAAGCCATCATTGCGCCGCGGAACCGCGGCGGCTCTGAAGCCTCAGGGCTTGGGTCTTCTGGTAATTGTTGGGCCTGACACTTGGGCCATTTTCTGATATGTTGAATTTAATATTTCCCTCTAGATTGCTACCAGTTCTCAGGTCTTTGAGTTGGCGTAATGTTTGATCAGCAAAATGACAATTTTGGCCTTTCTTCTGGATTTTCCTGCACAATTTCTCGAGACAAGTGTTGCGCAATATAGGGATGATGCGATGCCAAGATAAACACACAATTCCCTCATAAATGTCGGTTTTAGAGTATAACACATGCAATCTGGTATTTCAGGACTGTTTTGCTAATATGTGTAATATGAATGCCGAACACTTCTAGATGAGTGCAAAAGATAGGGAAATTGCCGTGTTAAAAATGCAGTATTTTCGACTGATCAAATTCCCCCAAACTTATTTTCAGTCGTCTCGAGCGAAATGTTTTATTAAAAAGAGAAGGAGAAAATAAAGAAAGAGAAAAACTAACTAGCACACTTTCGTAGGCAACACGATTGCACTGAGCACGTGCAACAAGCCTTTAAACCTCTAGGTGTCCCTAGTAGGAGGAGTGTTGTCTCCTGAGGGTTTTCAGCGGATTGCACCCACAAAATCCAATAATAAAAGAAAGATCATGAATATTACATTTAAAGATAAGAATTGTAGAAGAAAGACTTTGAAAATTAGGGTTTCCAACTATGCTAGCTTTTCGGTTGTCATGAGCCCTATCTTAATAGTCATGAAAAGATGTCAGAAATCATATAACCCCTCAATAAAACATCGTCTTTATTCTTCATTCCTATCTGTCTTCTAAACATCGATCATATCACCCTACGTGTGTGTAATAAACATCCCTACACCCGGAGAATTCAATCAAGTTATCATACTCTTGTCCATCCACCTCAGTACTTTTTCATTAATGAATATTTAGATAAATTTGCTCACACACTTTCATGTGACCGTTAATACTTCTTGAGGTACTAATCGACCGATTACTCAAGTGCTTTCTTATTTGGTGTATTTTCCTTGTCTTGCATCACCTAAGGCTTAGCAGTGACTCCCAGACCAGTTGGCCTTAGGGAACTAGGTGTAGAGGCACCCTCGCTATATTTTTTTATTGCTGCCTTGGCGATAACAGAACCAGTGTTCATTTTTCTCACTATTTTATATTTTATTCATTTTTTTTATTTCCTTCATACATCGGCTTTTAGACAAGAGCATTTCAAGGTATCCTCTACTATCCCGAGTTTCAAGACGTGTGTAAGTGCGAATAGTAGGGTATCAACGTTCAAAATGTTTGGCTTCCAGAATAGAAACTATTTTTCAGACTTATTTTTATTCTCAGATTAGTGACTTCCTTCATCTTACTAACCCTTGGGACAACGGCTCATAACTACTTATTACTAGTTAGTATAAGAAAACTTCTAATTTTCTAGGTTTTCTTAAATTTTTCTAATCTTTTGGATGTAATTTTCACTATCTAATCTTTTATTATCTTATTTATGTACAAAAATTTTTATTTTTCTAAATTTTTTTAAATTTTTATAGGTTTTGAAATGTTTTGTGCTTATGCAAAGTATGATGCAAATGATGCAAAAATAAGCACAAACCTCCCCCAAACTTGTTTTCAACAGTGTCCTCACTGTTTCCATCTGCTAAATCTCGAAAAACCTGTAAGCTTGGGAGATATTTATTAGTGGGGGAAAAAATATTTAAGTGAAGAACCTCCCCCAAATTTATTCTTGGCTCATCATTTTGTAAAAATTTTCTTTTCAAGAGCCAGAAAAAATGCCCCCCCCCCAAAACTTGAGTTATGCAATGTTAATATTTGAAAATCATATGAGGGGGTCAAAAATCATTGGTCGATGCCAAGCTTTGCAAAGACCGAAAGTTAACACCAACCATTCAAAAATTTTATCAATGCAGTGCTCTGGTTGGTGGAAGAAGAAGTGGGGAAAGGGTAAGTGGTGGAATAGAATGTGTGTGCGTCTCATTTTGGAGAGACGATGCAGTGAATGTGATGGATTGCTCGCATTCTTTTTACAGTTCAGAAGAAGGGGTGGAGGTTCAATTTCATTGATTGGGAGATGATTCATCTCAACACCCGTGTCATTCAAAAATACGAGTTCATCAGCGAAGATCTCCTCAAAAGTTTCATAAATACCCCGAATAATATTGTCATCACAAAGTGCGGGGTGATCTTCAGACTCTAAAAGCATTTCATAATCAGTGTTAGTTGTTGACCCGGACATCTCGGTGGAAGAGTCCGTATGTGTATGATACATAGTTGGGTCAAACAATAACGTATGAAAAGTGTCAAGATCAGTATCATGAGGATCATCAAATTCGCTGCTGTCGACATCCATTAAGTCGACAGAACAGACCTGAGCAGTAGGTTCGGAGGGTACACATCCCAACTTGTAAATGTTTAGCTCAATTGACCTATTCCCGAAGGATAGGGTCATAGAACCATTACGACAGTTGATGATAGCATTGGAAGTGGCCAAAAATGGGCGACCTAAAATCACCGGAATTTGATTCCGTGGGTTCGCTGCAGGCTGTGTATCAAGTACAATAAAGTCCACAGGGAATATAAATTCCCCGATTTTTATTAACACATCCTCCAGTTCACCCCTAGGTTTGGTGATTGATCGGTCAGCCATCTGGAGAGTGCAATGGGCTGGTTTCAACTCTCCGATTCCTAGTTGCTCATAGACTGAGAAAGGAAGCAGGTTAACACTTGCGCCAAGGTCTAGTAGAGCACGGTTGATGTGTTTCTCCCCAATAGAAATGGAAATAGTAGGATAGCCAGGATCCTTACGTTTCCTTGGTAATTGTTGGGGGAAAGCCGTGTCTACTGTCTTTGCTATGAATATCTTCTTGGGCACTTGTTTCTTCCTCTTTCTAGTGCACAAGTCTTTAAGAACTTTCGCATACGTGGGGACTTGTTGGATAACATCTAGAAGAGGGATGTTGATGTTAACCTGTTTAAACATTTCAGTGATCATCTCCATTTGTGGACTCAGTGTGTTTCCCCTTAACCGATTCGGGTAAGGAGATTGGGCAATAAGGTCGGGGTCCAACAATGGAGAAGATCGTGTGGGTGGACCTGATCCCAGAATAGAATTGGGGATCGTCCATGGAGAACTAGAAAAGATGGGCTGAGGTGGCGAGCCTTGTAGGAAATGAAGAATAGGCTCGCAAGAAGGTGGTGGGGTAGAAGAACTGGTGTCAGAATTAGAAGTAGAAGTAGAAGGAAAGGTCTCAGCCGGGGTATCATCGATAGATTTTTCAGTGTCATCAATCTCTTCCCCAAAGTGGTTGTCAAGCACTCTTCTAGATCTCAACGTGGTGATTGCATTCACATGATGTGAATAGCCAGGATTGGGTAAGGGTTGAGATGGAAGTTTCCCTTTCTCTCTTGCACTCATTTCGGCTTTTAATCTTGCAATTTCTGCTTCCATCGATTTAATACTCTTGTGACGCAGAGTTTTTCTCAATTTTATCGACAGAAGACTTCATTTCAGCCGAAACTTGCATGATATTTGTTAAGACCAAATTCATGTATTGTGCAAATGAAGAGGATTCATCAGTCCCGGTCAACTGTAAAGGACTAGACAGTGCAGGTGTGTTGACCAGATATTGAAAGTTTCGTGCTTGGAAGGGGTGCTGACTCAATTGAAGTTGTGGTTGCTGTTGTGGTGGAGGGACCCTTTGGAAATTGTTTTGGGTTGGAACCGTGTTTTGAGGTTGTGATTGGTTCCAAGCAAAGTTAGGGTGATTCCTCCAACCCTGATTATATGTGGAAGAAAATGGATCGTTTCTAGGTCTTTGAAATGCGGCATTGGTATGCTCATGACCTTGAAACGGACATTCTTCCGTCAAGTGAGAAGGATCAGAACTACATCCACATACGGTTTTGGAGAGTGATATTTGACTTAGGGCGGCTAAAAATTTGTTTTCCATAGTCTCGAGTTTCTTTTGCATAGCTGAAATGTCAGCTCTAACTCCTATAGAAATATTATTGCTATCCCTAGACGATTGACTCACACCCTCCCACTGTAAAGATTTTTCAGCGAAATCTTCTAGAAATTTCCAGGCTTCCCCATCATCTTTGGTCGTGAAGTTGCCTTGACACATGGATTTAAGGGTCTGTCTTGTGTTAGGATTAATGCCCTCATAAATGATTCGGCACAGTTCCTATCTCGGGATGCCGTGATGTGGACATTGAACTAACAGATCCTTGAAGCGTTCAAGACATGTTGAAAATGGTTCATTTGGAAGCTGGGTGAATTGATTGATTTCGCTAAGGACTGGAGCTGTTTTATGATGTGGGTAGAATTTCTTAAGGAATGCTTTAACGAATTCTTCCCAATTTGAAATGGAATGTGCGGTAGTGTTATACAGCCACTTCTCGGTTATATCGCACAAAGCGAATGGGAGAAGACGTAGACGCATAGCATCCATAGAAAGCTGTGAGGTACCCATCATGGCGCATACATTTTCAAATTTGGTGATAAATGCATATGCGTCTTCAGTCTCGAGACCGTGAAATTTTGGTAGAAGGTTGATGTATTGTGGTTTTATTTGAAAATTTTCCCCGTTGGCTGGTGGAATGGAAAGACAGGTGGAAAGGGGACCTCGTGTTGGATAGCACCTATCCTGGAGAGAGATGCGAGGTGGATTCTGCGCACCAACGGACGGCGGCATATTAGTGGAAAAGAAGTTCGATGGAGACGGATCCATCGATGTGGGTGTGGTGGTGGGTTAAAGAAAGGGTAAATGTAGAAATACCGACTTTTGGGTCGATAAAGGAAACGCGGACTTAACGGGCACTAGAATCCCGTGTCCAGCCTATCTTGCACTAAAAAGGGTTAGTACAAGTGCCAGCGTGAATTTATAATTAGGGGAATGAAGAAAGAATGCAGTGTTTGTTTTGAAAAGCGGACGGATTTTTGAAAAAATGATGCAACACAACAAATGCAACACACAAAACCCTAGAATCTAGTGGTCACCTAGGTCAAACTCTAGACCGCTCCTAACAGCCAAAAAACAAGTCGCAGGATAAATCCTCCACTGCCTCTTTGTCTCTCCTGTGGCCAGGTAAGTGCCAGGTAGGTGGGAGGTTCTCCACTACGTAAGTAGTGGGCCTAATTAAGTAACCACTAGCCTTCGACACACTTGCCTTAGACACCACAAAAGAAACACGGATAAGTAATGAATTACCCACGGCCTTCTCTTGTCCTAACTGAGCGCGACGATCCTTAGAGTCATCTCTGGATCTTTTTTAGTTCATGAGGGTCAATGCGGATGCAAATTTTGCGGTTTTTGGGGCTTAGGAAGGGTAATGAACTCCCCACCTAATCTGGATTTGGGCTTTGCCCCTTAATGTCCGTATTAATTATGCAAACAACCACAAAGATCAAAATAAGCACAATTTAATTTTTGCTTTTTGAGCGGCGCTGCGAATTTTTGTAAAGAAACCTGCACAAAATTGTTAATGGAGCAGATTGAGAGAGAGATAAGAAAGATAGAAGTCACCTGAGAAAATTTTGTACAGAGAAGATGTCAGAACGCGGCGAAACCGCGTTGGGAGTCAGCTATTGCCGCGGAAACGCGGTCTAATGATAGGATCCCTGCACAAAATTTTAGGAGACTACTTCTATTGCTCCCCTTAGCTCTCTGGAATATGCAGAAAAAATTTTCCACAGCTCCACAAGTTCCAGATTTCCTCGCACAAATCACAACAACTCGTATTAGTGTTTGTGCGAATTTTGATCACAAAATTGTAATGGAATAAATCTTTCAATTCAAATTTCAAATAAAGAACGAATTCGCGCGATCCCCGGCAACGGCGCCATTTGATTGAAACGATTTCGGATTGTGTAGTATGAAAATTGTATAGAAATCACAACCAAAAATATTTTGACCGCAATCAATAACGGTGTCGGATGTAGCGCGTTAGTGAGTGCGGATCGTCCACAGGGATTGCGCGATTCGTTCGTATTTTGATTTTTTCAAATTGAAACTTTAATGAAAAGAAAACAAACAATTCTTGATTTATAGTTGAAGTTCAAGAATTAGAAAATCTAGATCTAATAACAAGAAAACGATAAAATCAAAAATTGAGAGTTTGATGATTTTTGCAACCAAATATCAAGAATCTAAATGAGGCTCGTAGGAATCGATCGGATCTATAGATGTGATGTAATCTTATCCATCGATGAATTGATACTAGATCGATGATGATCGACGAGAATTAGGGATTTCTAGTGAAACTAGGGTTTCATCATTTATCCCTGTAAGTCTACGGTAGCGCCCCGGCCGTCTACAGACGCCAAATGCGGAACAAAAACTTTTTAACTGGCGCTATCGTATACTATAGCCCGGATCTGCCATTATTGCTAAACTAACAAACTGTAAAGAGTGTAGAAAGGTTATACCGAACGATCCGAGTCCTTCGTTCTTTAACCATCATCCCACGCTCCGTTGCGGCTGCTCCGATCTCGTCGATCTCCGATCTGCTCGTCCAGGTGGCACCACGTCAACGATTCTTTAAACGGGCTCCCGCCTCTGACTCGAGGCAACTCGGTCGTCAAGTTTGCTAAAAGAGATGACCAAGAATGATGTAGAGAATGAGTAGATGACTTTGTCTCACTTCGTCCAAATCCGTGGACGATCGGTTAATGAAGTTGCCATTCGAATCGGGTGATGGAATGAAATGAGCTGTGAAATTCCTTGCACCCCAAATACTATCATAATCTTTTAACAAATGAATCAAGCGAGCGAGCAAGAGAGAGTGAGGAGAGGGGGGCCGGCCATATATAGGAGGAGGAGGGTGAGTGTAGGAGAAGGGGGGTGACCACAAGAAGCTTCTCACAAAAATATCAAGAAGATAAATATCTTAAGCTTAACAAAAAGCATTAATGAAAACAATGACTCATATCCTTAGTCATCCTTTTATTAAATGCAACCAATGAAAACACAACACCAATTAACCTAGTCACCTTATCTAGATACTTCTAGAAACTTCCACACTCATCTCAAGAAAAGATAAATCCGTCTTTAACCGAATGTTAAAAGACGGCTGATAGAAAACTGGAAACTGGCAACTTCCAAAAGTGATCCTGAAACGACTTTCAGGATAACCCCGTAACTGTATAAATATACCCGCATTTGTATTACGACCGAATACAAATGCAACTGAGACAAAGATATTATATCTACTCAATACAATACTCAGATCCGGCTTAAACCAAAACCGACCAGTATCATCTTCCCGAAAACTGACACGTGCGTAAATGCACGTGCATTTTCCGAACCCTTCCATAAAACCATACGGCCTCTACAACGTTTCGCCCGAACTTGGGAAACTGTCTGTGGGGGACTCTGATGACTCATCACTACCCTGGCAGTGGGTTTAACCGCAAACCGTCAACGGCACTAGCAATGCGTAACGGCTGCCCATGGACTGACCTCAAGGGAGGCCGATGAGTGAACTCATCCGGAAACCCTACTGAGCCTAACAATGACAATGTATATACAGTCCGGTCCGTTCGTCAATGAGTATCGCATATCTGCCTAGGGGGCTAGTAACGTCAGACCCCCAATAGCAGTATAAGTCGTGTCGGAGTGTAGCCCAATAACACCCTGAGATACTACTGGAGTACCTACCAGTAAATCTCCTGCCACGGCCGTGGGCTATGTGTAATGGCTCTCCTATACACAGCACGATCTCGCCCCCAATACCGGGAGAGACGAATCCCCTGCCGATCCGCTCACGTGCCTCCATATGGCTCGGGACTGTACCCAAAAGCTACCTGTTTGCACGACTCCTTTGAGCCATGGTAGGGTAGAAATCAAAGCACAGTGGGAACTCACACGAGACAAATGACGACCTCAGGTCGATGAACTAACCTGTACACATGTCACCAGGGAACTGCTATCTGACGATATGTATAATACCAACTAGCAGGTTCCCGGCGAGTCCTGTCCGGTGTACTCATAACCCAATGAGCACCTGTATACATCTTAGGTGATCCAACTGACACCAGTGGCTTGTGAGACCGGCCACCGCCCCTCGTCGGGGTCTCGACTGTATACACTAGTCTACTCCGGTGTATCGATGCCCTGTCTCGAAACTCCCACGACTAGGGACCACAATTAAGGATATGCGTATAAACTACCCAACTCTCACGTATATGATCGCCATCATACAGTTGGTAGTAAAGCAAGACCCTAAGGGCTCTATCAAAGTGTAACATGTAATCAGTCACCTGAACATGTACACGACTGATAAAGGCAAACCAGATAGCATACTATCATCTTGAGTAAGATTGTCCTACCGGTATAGGTCCTTCGCAATCATTGCAATCACGTACCTGCGATCCAATAATTGACTCTGAGGGCACTATCTCCAACAATCTCCCACTTTCACTCAAGGCTAATTATTGCGATGTCGACTACTCACAGCCCGTGTGAAACCGAACATCCAACTCCTCTACTAATCAGTTTCACAAAGCCCGTTTGTAAAACTATTGTGTTCGAGAAATAGCCCCAGTGAGTGGATCCGCCTAGAAGTTTCTTTCTATATCTCTCTATATCTCAAGTTCGCGGAGAAAGCCATCTCCCGAATCGAGTAATACCTGTCTTAGAATATGTCTGGATATCTGATGGGACCTAGTTCATAAATGAACTCCAAATCCAAACTTCTTAGACTGTATAGATCACTGAACCTAATCAGTATCCGGCACCATGCCACCCACAGTATCCTCTTGGACCACCTGTCCATAATACTGTCCCTCGTCAGAGGGAAAAAGCTATAACTCTGACAATCACTCTGTCAACCATGTCACCTTTGAAGCCTGGAATGATAATCGTCTCCCGAAGGAGGCCGCCGTTATCAAATCCTTAGAACATTTACTTATGTTCTAAAACTGCTTCCTTATGTTTCTCCAGGATTGGATTAATACAAACTTATTGCATCTAGTGTAAAAACAACATCTGGTGTGGTACTTGACATCTCATGATTGACTCAGTTGCCTAAGCAAGTGATCTGCCAATCATGCCCATCCCTCTCCACTTTAGTCTGTAAGACACCTTTAGAGAGGGTGACTCCATCACTTGCAGGTACACAACCATGCTAGGAGTCAACTATTCTAAAAACCATTAGAATATCTGTCAAAGTACCCACATTGGGAAACTACCCAAATCTAGATCTAAAACCATAGATCCAGAAACCAGAATGTCAAATATTATATCCATATCCTGTCTTGAGAAACAACTGTGTGACGACCACAGTACAACCGATCGTAGTATAGGAATTTTACTTCCTACTCTGTGTATGTCTTCCAAATACCATGACATCACACCCTACTACCTTCTTAACAGATCCATCCCCTATTCTGATGAAGTCAAACCTATGACTGTCACATCAAAATTAGATGATCTATCTCCGCTATAACTGCTCTAGTCTATAAATAGACATAAGCTACTTGCCCACTATGCTTCCGCTGCTCCCACTGACTACGACAACCCTCCTACCGGGTCTCATAGCCTGGAACAACAGTAGTGTCAAGTCTGGGTAGATAAGAACCTCCCTGTCACCGTCCTTGAGGCTACCGGAGTACCTCTCGGGTGTCTGAGGTTACCCACCATATCTGCGGAGTGGCTATTGGAATGTCAAATCTGATTGAACCTTTAGGTCCTATTAAATTTTCCGTAATCGTTTGCGGTTCTGGAATCACTTCCAGTTCTACCATACTCCCACTACTGTTTTCTGAAAAAGATCCATTTTATTAAAACTGTGGCGAGTCAAGAACAATATCACTATTGATCTTTCAAATGGTAGAATATCAACCCTCGTCATAGCCAGGGTCAACCCACAAACAGCCATTACAGAAATGTGCCCTGAGTTATCCAGAGTCTGGTTTTAAGCATAAGCTGGACAACTCCCCGTACCTTAACATCTTTTAAGGTATGAACCATTCTATATCCAATATAGAAACTTTGGCACTTATTTAATTGGAACCAGGTTCAATCATGCAACTGTCTCCAGTGCATATCAACTTAATGGAAAAAGGCTAATCAGCATTACTCAACTTAGGAATCCATCCAATTATGAGTAACCCGAAAGAGAAACAAGTTTCTCAAAACCATTACTATCATCTGAATACCAATTACAAGAATCTACATCTTCGATCTCTTTGAAGAATCCTGATACTTGTGACACATGGTTCTCTACTTTATTCTTATACCCACAACTTCTCAAAACTTAGACCTTGTATTTCTGCGAAACACTTGTCTAAAAACTAGAGAAGTTATAAATAAACAGAACATAGTACGAGGACCTACCCCTTTGTCCTGAAGGACACTTGGACAACATACAATACTCTGTATAAGTCCGCTGAGTTTAAACAACTCATAACCTGTGCGTCGTAGGTTGAAAACTGTACCCTGGCGATTTCCTTAAATATCACCAATTACAACGAATTCCGATATAATGAGGATGATCACCTAATTCCCAATAACTTACTCCCACTCATCATCTGTAAAACCATACAGATATGAGAATGAAACCTGGAAAATACATACCCTTGGAGTAAGTATCTAATCGGGAAAACAGTTTTCCTTTAACGATGCACTGAAACATGAAAATGTTTCGTAGGGGTATCCTGGTATTCATAGCAATGCCTCTTCCATAATTCAATTCATGACTATAACCGTATATCTCTTTGCCATCTCTCCAAATCCCTTTATTTGTCTTTAGTCGTTACCTTCTGTACACCATCGTTAGGCTAAATGGTTTTCTTCCTTCCCTACCGTTCGGCACCAGCCTATGGTTTGGAAGAAGACTATCCAGTAAGCATAATAGGTGTACCCTCCTAAACCAAGGAGTACTCATATCTTGAGAGAAGGTGATGATAAAAGACAACTGAATAATACCTTATTCCTTTAAAAGTGAAATAGGAGTGGCGATGAAGTACGCGGTTTTGGTCGTGAATGATATCAGTCGCAATTTACTTTGCCCTCTTTCTAATCCCTTTATTTTGTCTTTAGTTATTGCCTTCTGCACACCCTACTTAGGCTAATTGGTTTTCTTGATTCCCTACCTTTCGGCACCTGCCTATGGTTTGGAATAAGACTATCCAATAAGCGTAATAGGTGTACTCTCCTTAAACCAAGGAGCTCTCGCAACCTGAGAGAAGGTGATAATAAAAGACAACTGAATAAACCAATTCTATTTGTCCTGAACCTTGATCCATCCTCGAAAAAGTCCTTTCGAGTTCGTATATAACCATACGATGGATCTATCCAATGGAAGTGGATGTCCGTAGTAATACGGGTGTTCCGAGAGATACAAAGGGTAAAAGAAGGAGTGGCAATGACTTATGCAACTAGGACAATCCAGAAGCCAGTATTTTAAGAAGGTTCGGTCAACAAGGTCATTGAGTCATAGTCTAGGGTCGGTCAAGGGTCGCTGCCAAAGAGAGAGAGAAAAGAAACACTCTGCGTGCACTCTAACCTAGATCAGAATGGTTATCACTTTATCTAATCCGGAAACCTCCCACTGTCCTGTCAAATTCTCCTCCAAACCTGAAAGAAGAATCAATCGGGATCACCCGAAGAGTAAACCAACTCATCAGTGGGAATCGGGATCCAACTCTCATCGTATGATAACGTGATGGAATGCATCCACGTTACTCACACTCCAGAAGGTATGCGCATACTTGGCAAGTTTCAGTTTCTTTAGAAACTCCCGATATGATTTTTGCCCCATACTCTTATAACCTTGGCTTTGGTCAAAATATCATAAGTCACATGCCAAGTTCTACCCGTCACTATCTTGTCAATTTGAACCCACCCGCACATGCCCCTGACTTTGGCCAATCGGCAGAACGACTGTCCCAAACTAACTCATCTATCTATGCAACAAATGAATACCCAGCAGCTACCAAACACTATGCCTTAACTTTGGCTAAAATGCATAGCTTGAATACTACTGAATACCCAAAAGAAGTGACGGAAGGCTACGGCTGGTTTTTGGCGAAAAACCTTTAACGTAACGAACTTGATATCGCTGAAAGAACCTGATAGCTTTTTAAAATATAGTGGCGAAAACCTTTTGCTAAAGAGGTCATTCCCGATGAAGGGATCTCGGCTCTTTCCTCGTGGAATGAGGTGCAGGATATTCCACTGAATACCGCTATGCAAAGAAACTTGTAATCGACTATAGTGAAGTTATTACCCTGACGCAAACTTCTGCCCAAGGGGTCAGTCCCGGTGAAGGGATATCGGCCCTTGCCCCGTCGAATGAGGTGCAGGATATTCCACTGAATACCTCTATGCAAAACAAAAGGAAACATCTTTGCAATAACACTTTTTAAATTGTTCCAACAACATCAAACAGGTTTGTTTTACTTTGCATTGATCAGAATCAACGCAGTCCCATCAATCAATCACACCAGAAAAGAACGAAAATAAAATGTACGTATATGCCATCCGCATTCGTCACTTGGTCCCGTCATCACCCGTTAGGTTACTTAACTAACGACAGAGCGGGGACTGGACTAGCGCGGGTGTAAAACATATACAACATCTAATAGTATATAAACCAATATACAATAATCGCTCCAGGCGTGATAGTATGCAACATTATAGAAAAGTAATAAGCATCACAGAACAATACAGATAATCTGGGATCCCCGGGTTTCACAGAGCCGCTGCTGAAACCCGACGTTCCCCTGTCGTATGGATAGCCTGTGCAATGAAACCTAGACCCCTACGGGTGCGGCAAGTCACCCGCCAAAACCTGAAGCGAGGCAGCCCCCTACAGCAAAGTGAATGGACCACCCAGCACTTCACGGAATCCGGTAAGCTTGGGCACCCCTCCTTGGGTCAACCTGTACCCCCTACAAGTGCGGCGAACAGTCTGCCAATTCTAGAGTGAGGCCCTTCTGCCTCTCAAAGCCATGAGATGCGGACCCGTTGCCCCCCCAGAACCCAGCTATCCGTGCACTCCGTCGCGGGGTAAAACCTAGTACAGTAATGAAAAATAGTACAACAGGTACATCGACCGCAACCTGGTCGTGCCCCAAAAGAATATTATACAACGGGCAGTGACGGCAGTCCACATGTTGGACGCTCGCCCCGCAATATCAAATGTACAAATAAATCCAAACTGCACTAACATTGCACACTGCTATCCACCACGACAAATCCGCAACATCACAGCACAACACAGAACATCAACGCGAATGTCACGTTCGCAAACCCGTCTAAAAGAACTATAGAAATTAGACGCGGTTTACCAATCAAATGACATTCCCGGTCGGAGATATAATGTAAGCACTGTAAACTAACATGTTTAAATTTCGATCGACTAAATATCACAAAGTGGGCCCAACGAACAACTGGTGAACAGTAACAAAATCTGGGCCCAAAAGATATATACCAAAAACCCCAATTTCCAGAGAAGAATACACTGTGCAAGTTTGGGGGCATGATCACTCAGAACGGCCGCGGATGCGCGGCCAAACCATGGGTTTGGCCGCGATTCCGCGGCAGTCTTGTCGATTCATGAGCCCAAATTTGTACGGTGTTTTTATAAAACCCTGCACAGTTTTCTGAGATATGTAGAATAATTTTTGAACATCATTTAAAATCGACAGAAACTGTGAAGCTTGAAAATTGTGTTTTTCGATATCCGGTTCGATCGATGTTTTAAACGCGTTAGCACAAGTTAGTATAACAAAATGGTGAGGCTCTGATACCACTGTAAGTCTACGGTAGCGCCCCGGCCGTCTACAGACGCCAAATGCGGAACAAAAACTTTTTAACTGGCGCTATCGTATACTATAGCCCGGATCTGCCATTATTGCTAAACTAACAAACTGTAAAGAGTGTGGAAATGTTATACCGAACGATCCGAGTCCTTCGTTCTTTAACCATCATCCCACGCTCCGTTGCGGCTGCTCCGATCTCGTCGATCTCCGATCTGCTCGTCCAGGTGGCACCACGTCAACGATTCTTTAAACGGGCTCCCGCCTCTGACTCGAGGCAACTCGGTCGTCAAGTTTGGTAAAAGAGATGACCAAGAATAATGTAGAGAATGAGTAGATGACTTTGTCTCACTTCGTCCAAATCCGTGGACGATCGGTTAATGAAGTTGCCATTCGAATCGGGTGATGGAATGAAATGAGCTGTGAAATTCCATGCACCCCAAATACTATCATAATCTTTTAACAAATGAATCAAGCGAGCGAGCAAGAGAGAGTGAGGAGACGGGGGCCGGCCATATATAGGAGGAGGAGGGTGAGTGTAGGAGAAGGGGGGTGACCCCAAGAAGCTTCTCACAATAATATCAAGAAGATAATATCTTAAGCTTAACAAAAAGCATTAATGAAAACAATGACTCATATCCTTAGTCATCCTTTTATTAAATGCAACCAATGAAAACACAACACCAATTAACCTAGTCACCTTATCTAGATACTTCTAGAAACTTCCACACTCATCTCAAGAAAAGATAAATCCGTCTTTAACCGAATCTTAAAAGACGGCTGATAGAAAACTGGAAACTGGCAACTTCCAAAAGTGATCCTGAAACGACTTTCAGGATATCCCCGTAACTGTATAAATATACCCGCATTTGTATTACGACCGAATACAAATGCAACTGAGACAAAGATATTATATCTACTCAATACAATACTCAGATCCGGCTTAAACCAAAACCGACCAGTATCATCTGCCCGAAAACTGACACGTGCGTAAACGCACGTGCATTTTCCGAACCCTGCCATAAAACCATACGGCCTCTACAACGTTTCGCCCGAACTTGGGAAACTGTCTGTGGGAGACTCTAATGACTCGTCAGTATCCTGGCAGTGGGTTTAACCATAAACCGTCAGCGGCACTAGCAATGCGTAACGGCTGCCCATGGACTGACCTCAAGGGAGGCCGATGAGCGAACTCATCCGGAAACCCTACTGATCCTAACAGTGACAATGTATATACAGTCCGGTCCGTTCGTCAATGAGTATCGCATATCTGCCTAGGGGGCTAGTAACGTCAGACCCCCAATAGCAGTATAAGTCGTGTCAGAGTGTAGCCCAATAACACCCTGAGATACTACTGGAGTACCTACCAGTAAATCTCCTGCCACGGCCGTGGGCTATGTGTAATGGCTCTCCTATACACAGCACGATCTCGCCCCCAATACCGGGAGAGACGAATCCCCTGTCGATCCGCTCACGTGCCTCCATATGGCTCGGGACTGTACCCAAAAGCTACCTGTTTGCACGACACCTTTGAGCCGTGGTAGGGTAGAAATCAAAGCACAGTGGGAACTCACACGAGACAAATGACGACCTCAGGTCGATGAACTAACCTGTACACATGTCACCAGGGAACTGCTATCTGACGATATGTATAATACCAACTAGCAGGTTCCCGGCAAGTCCTGTCCGGTGTACTCATAACCCAATGAGCACCTGTATACATCTTAGGTGATCCAACGGACACCAGTGGCTTGTGAGACCGGCCACCGCCCCTCGTCGGGGTCTCGACTGTATACACTAGTCTACTCCGGAGTATCGATGCCCTGTCTCGAAACTCCTACGACTAGGGACCACAATTAAGGATATGCGTATAAACTACCCAACTCTCACGTATATGATCGCCATCATACAGTTGGTAGTAAAGCAAGACCCTAAGGGCTCTATCAAAGTGTAACATGTAATCAGTCACCTGAACATGTACACGACTGATAAAGGCAAACCAGATAGCATACTATCATCTTGAGTAAGATTGTCCTACCGGTATAGGTCCTTCGCAATCATTGCAATCACGTACCTGCGATCCAATAATTGACTCTGAGGGCACTATCTCCAACAATCCCTTGTTCCTTCGTCGATATCATTCACATTCTAGCCTCTAGTAAATTCAAGAAACGATCGTAGATTCCTAATTTCTTGCGATAACAATCAAGAAAGCATCGCAACGAAACTAGGTCGTCGATTCTTTAATTTGCTAGGGTTTACAAAACTCGTAGGACTTAAGAATCGTTTTAAGATTTGTTATATCATCATTCTATTGATCGTCTCGACTCCTTTACGAGTGGAGTTTTACACGAACATCACAACAAGAACCACAATTACAAATTGAGATCGGATCATGATGCAAGAATTTAAAGAAAACGAGATTAAAGAATTTCACCTTTTATTTATATCAACAATTTCGTTACAATCTCTCAAGAACTACAAGAGGAAGAACTAGATCGTCGATTTGGCTTTGCTCGTCTCCTTGAGTCACGGATCGGCTTGGATCACTTACTCGATTGAAGATCGGCTCCGCTCCTAAAAGGTTGAAGGCTTCTCGCTTGGATTTGGTACTCAGGATCTTGAATTTGGATTGGAATTAGGGTTAGGGTTTCGCACAAGTCGTGTCACTCAACCTGTGGAAGGAAGAGATGAAGAATTATTGAACTAACTAAAGATTAGAGATTAGCCATTAACCCTAGGTCTATGCTTCTATTTATAGACTTCCTAAAACCCTAGATCTAGGATTTGAATTTTGAATTTCCCTCCAAAAGTTAGTTAGAGGGAGAAACTTCTAGATGAAGTTTGTTAAGCCGAGCCTTCTAGATGTGCCACGTGGAGAATCTACAATGTTCTGGAAGCTTGGGCCGTTAGCTGAGACACGTGTAGGAAATCTGGGCGTCTGAAGCCATCATTGCGCCGCGGAACCGCGGCGGCTCTGAAGCCTCAGGGCTTGGGTCTTCTGGTAATTGTTGGGCCTGACACTTGGGCCATTTTCCGATATGTTGAATTTAATATTTCCCTCTAGATTGCTACCAGTTCTCAGGTCTTTGAGTTGGCGTAATGTTTGATCAGCAAAATGACAAATTTTGCCTTTCTTCTGGATTTTCCTGCATAATTTCTCGAGACAAGTGTTGCGCAATATAGGGATGATGCGATGCCATGATAAACACACAATTCCCTCAGAAATGTCGGTTTTAGAGTATAACACATGCAATCTGGTATTTCAGGACTGTTTTTCTAATATGTGTAATATGAATGCCGGACACTTCTAGATGAATGCAAAAGATAAGGAAATTGCCGTGTTAAAAATGCAGTATTTTCGACTGATCATGTGCACAAGCTCACTACAAGCACTTTGGACCAAGAAAGTTTGGATTTTGGACACTTGGGGCAACTCAAGAAAATTCTTGAGTTGCCAAATGGGGTAATTCCTTTACCATTAGTATTGTATTTCTTTCACCTTAGCATCTTTACATGTTTATAACCGATTTAGTGTTGTTTAGTGAACCTTTAAAATTTCAAGTTAGGGTTTGAGAGATTCTTGAGTTGGGATTGTGTAATTGAGGTCAGTGGAGGCTATATAAACCCTGTGGTGATTGTATACTGGACTACACCAGAGACTAGAACCTCAATTGGCAAACTTAGAAATCCCCGATATCGGAAAATTGTGGAAATTGTGATGTGTTTTGGTGATCTGCTATAACCCGGGTGGCCTGAAAATTATTTAGCGATTACTAGGAGTTGTGCAGGCAACCAGGAGTATACCCTAAAGACCCCATCCCCTGTACCCTTATTGTGGACGCAAATTTATCCCTTCTGGCTGCAATTTGCGGCCAGGGTAGGAGGGATTGCCTTCGTACTTGTTCTGTGGTCCCTTTTGCTGTAAACTAGACCCCTCCCATATGCAAAATTGGCTAATTTCACCTAGGGTAAAATCTGGAGTTGTTTTCTTGAGTTGCTGCATAATTTTGCGACTTCGTTTTAACTTGAGTTTTGGTATTCGATATTTTAATTCTTTCGTGTGGCGTTTGAACGTCGACGGCTAGGGCTATTGGTCGTGTTTTGCATGCAAGGCTATAGGTTTTAACCTATGAGCGAAACGTGTGCCGTTTTGGTTTTCCGCCTTGATTTTTAGTACGCATTTTCGATTGTGTATTGGTTGTAGGTACCCTACATGGAATTCAAAACGACGAGGAGAGCGTGGCGTCATCGACTCCAGCAGGCGAGGATCAAGGTGACTAGATCTATATCTACGAGTGAAGTCGGGTGGATAGCGTATAGTACCCCCGCAAGTTTTGATGGAAGCCGATTCATAGAATATGGTTAAGGAAACCTAGATTAGGAAACTATTGATAGGGTTAAAAAGATAGTTAGAGATGATGTGAATGATTGAATATGTATATTGGGATATGAGATGAAAGCTTTAGGGATACAAAAAGTGAAGGTGAATCATGACTTATAGATATGTAGTTGCACTAGAACAAGTATGAGTTTTAGGGTAGCAAAACATTAGATGTATAAGATAGAATGTATATATTGAGATGACTTATTGTGATGAAAAGGACATATGATGTGATATGATAATTTGATTGATATGTCGGTATACGGATGCGAGTCGATTGAGATAATTGATACCTTTGTCGGTCCCCCGATATGAGATTGTTATGGATGCGACATGGGGCATAGGCATATAGATATTGTAACTTCTTAGATTTCGGTTAGTGTTAGTTTAGACGTTAATGCGGGTTTACAGTAAAAAATTTACCAATTCGGGTTCCTCACATGTTATAACATTTAATTAATAATTTATTATTATTTGTTATGGACATGCATGCACGTGTGCACGTAAATGTGAGGGTTTGTTTGTGCTAATCTAGTTCTTAGCAACCATGACACTTAACTATTTATCTAATCCTTTACTTTATTCTAATCTTTGCTTAATCCAATCCTTAACCCTAACCTCAAGATATTTGTGTGATAGAGAAGATATTTGTTTTGGGTGTGTGAGGTGGCTTGATGAGTGGTATGAAAGCATTAATAGTGTTTTAATGCAAGGTGTTCTTACCCCTTAGCCTCACCTCCCTCTCTCTTTATCATTCTCTATCTCTTTTATCTATCTCTTTTATTCTATCATTTCCTCTCTCATCAAACTGAACACTTTCTTTATCCTTCAAAAATCCATCTAATCTATTCACAAAAACTTCACAAAATCACACCTTTTTCCTCTTGGATGCCTAGGAACTTGGAAAGATTAGATCTTTGAGTTCTTTTGGTTAGTTAATGATCTCTAGATGTTCTTTATGTAGTTATTGTGTAGCTTAGCTTGTTAGTTTCAGTTTAGATAGCGTTTAGTATCGTTTCGTTCAAATATCGTATTTCTAGTGCCTATATGTGGCATCTGTGATCTGCTGTGAACCGGAAAGTTTACTAGAAAACCAAACAATGTAGTTGGGTTGTACCTGAGACCATAGGACTTTACCTCCAACACGAGACACCCTGCTCGGACCTCGGCAGGAAATTATGAGGCAAATTCCGGTGAGATCGGCCCGTAGGTTGAGTTGGAATTTAGGCTTTTGAGGGTAGCTCTATTCTATGGTTTGGGTGTGTTTGGTTCTTTTTGTTTGTTGAGTTTTCTCTGTATACGAAATCTGGGATCACCTAGGTAGTTTCTTGTGTTACGTCTAAGTGCGATACGTTATACGACACGGATCGTGCACATTGTGTGGTTTTGCTCTTGAGTTGTTTTCGTCGTGTCGCTACGCACGTTAGCCACAATACGAACACTTGAGAGTATGTTTTGTGTTGTTGCGTCGGTCTAGTGCAGTTTGTACGTGTTTTAGGTCTATTACTAATATACACTTGTTTTATCGTTTATTGTTATAGGTTCGCAGGCGGGGACTTCGGACGCAGCTACAAAAGGAAAACAGGTGGTTGGCTTCACTTAGCCAGGAGCGTTGGTGAGTAGATTTAACATCTACAGGGGAATCGCCCGCATGGCGTTATGCGTCTGGGCTAGAAATGACTTGACTTGTCGCATATTCTATTTCATATATAGAGTTGCGCATACACTTTATTGCTTAGATATTGTTGTGCTTGGACTAGTACCCTTAGGACACTGCACCATTACTAACGGCTCATGTAGCACGAGCACTGATTGTATGCCACACACACCATCAATAATTGCCATGTCACGCACAACACACTTATAGATATGATACTGATTGGTTAGGGACATTGAGATATTGATTCATATTTCTTTATGCATATGATTTATAGCGTAATTGTATACCTACATGCTTAGACATATGTCTTGACATACCTACATGCTAGATACCAGATACCTATAGGGTATTGTACCATTAGCGATAGGTACATACACACATAATGATATAGCTACATGTATACCTTGCTATACCTTTTATGTTTACACATATATCTGGCTTTAGCTACATGTTTACTTTTACTTGATGTTATTTAGAATTGGAGAAATTAGGAACCGCATGATATTATATTAACTTGTTGCAGTTAAATTGCGGCTTTTCCTTTATATACTCGCATTTCAGTTTTTAAGTCGCGTATATTATATTCATGGATTTTCGCATTGAGATATGGATTTTTCATAATGTTTTCTGGATTTGGGGACCGTGATAGTTTCATGAAATTATGCATTATTGGAAAAACCCGGTTTCCCTTGATATGATATTTCAGCATCCACCATGAGATTTATCGGTTATGATATATATACCCCATGCGAGGAGGAGTCGTGGGCCGTATGGGGGTACATGGTGGAGCCCGGAGGTACCTCGGGGCAAGAGTCGATGTAACATGCCCATGAGCCTGGCAGAGGAACCATACCATCCGGTGACATTACCAATGACTCGGCGATTATCGTGGGGATACCGACGGGAGTCATGTACGTATGGATACGTGGAAAGACGAGGGTCAGAGCGAGGCACTCGGGCTTTTCGGATAGCGTGTGATACGTACCTATCAGGGTGCCAGTCGTGGTGACAGCTCCTGATAGATCAGCCTCTCTGTGTCGATGCTTGACACATTGTTTTCATGATATTTTTACTCCTAAGTATATATAACAGTGGAATGGGACGTTGTTATATATGTATATATATATATATATATATATATATATATATATATATTAGTCGAATGGGACGCTAATATATATGTATACATATAAATTCATATACTTCATCATAATTATTCATGCAATTATACTTAGGATATTTGAGATTCACTTGATTATTGGATTTGGGATATAGGAGATTCATTTGAGATTGGATACAGGATATATATGAGATTGCTGATTTTGTACATTCAGGATATATGAGATTTATTCGATATTGTACATTCAGGATTTGTGAGACCTACATGATATGAGAGCCAATTTGGGGGCTGATTTGAGGAATTGGGATTTGAATTGTCTTGATGGATTTTGATCCTACCACGATTTCAGGATTCCGTGGAAATGACATGTTTCACCCCATACTCCACATTTACTGTTTATGCACTGCTTCATGTATTAGTAGTACCTGTTAGCGTACCTTTCATGACTTTAGCATTTACATACTTCATTTTATATGCATTGTTTCATATGTTAGTTGTACAGGCTAGAGTACCTTTCATGACGGTTGCATATATATACATTTTCATATCATTATTGCATGATTATTGCATACCGATTGTCATATTATTGCTTCATGTATTTGTAGTACCTATTAATGTATCTTTCATGACTACTGCTTTCATATGACCTTTTATTGCTATTAGTTTGCATATGCTAGGTTCGCGTTGTACGTGCATACTTGCGATTACCTGCATATGTTATTTACTATTCACGAGTTTGCAACTCACCCCCGTTGTGCCACAGTTTGTTTTGCAGGTTGTTTCCCCAGAGTACTCGAGGCAGGCTATTCATCTATCTATCATCTTTTGCTGCGGATACCGCATCGGCTCACAGTGTGCAGTTTTTTCTTTAGGTGGGTTTTGTGGTTATTCGTGTTGTATTGTATATTCGTTGTATCCTTGTACTCTCCATCTACTACTTTCATGTTGACTTAGAGACTTGATGTGAGGACGATATTGTATAGTATTTTGTGACTTGGTTGTCCTTTATACAGTTTCCTTTTCATCGTCTTTTATTTCTTCGCTACGGCGTCGTATATCTGTTGTGGTGGTTGTTTTCCGCCTTTAGGCGTGTATGTTGTACCCATTTTTAGGGCTGGTTTTTACAAAAGAGGTGCTGCCAAAATTTTAAAGGAAATAAAGTTGGACTTTTAAAGAATTTGGGTGAGATTTCAAATGTTGTAAAACTTCTATTAATTCTTACTACTTTTGATGGTTTAGATTGCTGGGTTTTCGGCTTACTTAAATTGCGTTTCGTCTGTAGACGTTGCGTAGTTTAAGGGCCATCACGTGCCATTTTCGGGTCGTGATAGATATATATAGAATGTCGTGAATCATGAGTGGTATGCCGTACGAGACGTTAGGTCTGTACCCCTCATTGTCATATAGGAGGATAGGATCCCCGATGGTTTGATGCCGCCGTACGATGATTTTCCGTACGTGATGAGTTTTGCTTGATGATTGATCCATACCCTTGACTAGAGGATGCCGTACGATGGATTTTACCGTACGTGATGTTGTGAGGCTGGATGCTGATTGATAGATTCACCGACTCGGTCATGTTAGATATGTATACCTGTCAGCATTCGCATACGATTTACTTTATGCTACGCTCAAGTTATTCTCAGTGCATTACATATACCTGTGCTAGTACACCAGCACCATTACCGATGATGCATATGTTACACTTACACGGATTTTTCGGCTCACACACTTCATCATCGATAATTGCCAGGTCACTACACAGTAGGACAGCTGCATCAGGATATGACTCTTTGCATAATTTTACTTGCTATAGTTACATATGCACCTTTATACGATGTTGCATTTGACTTTGGATAAATCAGGAACCGCATGATATATTTTAAAACTGGATTTATTTAAAAAGAGTGGTTTTCCCTTGATATGTGCATATTACTTTTCCATGCTGCATGATATACGGATATGCTTACATTCTGTTATATGTCGCATACATCATGCTTTACGATTTTACGCATTGAGATATGCTGTTTTCATGAGATTTCTGGATTTGAGAACCGTGGTCATTTTAAAAAGGAAGTATGTATTGTTTTAAAAACTCGGTTTCTCTTGATATGATATTTCAGTGCGTCCACCATGCGTTTTCTCGGTTCTGAGATGTGTGACAGTGATACCCGATTCGAGTAGCTGGATGAGGCCGATTACGGGTACATGGTAGACCCGGTATGGTATCCCGGGGCAAGAACGGATTTGCTGTGCAGTAGACGGTGAGCCTGGCAGAGGGACTACTACCTACCGGTGATTGGTTGGACCCGGAGGTTATCCGGAGGATACCGACCGGAGTCGAGAGATGGATAGGGCTCGACCTGTTCTGCCGGAGCCCGAGGGCCGATCCCGTAGACGGAGCCCGTGGGCCGATCCGGACTGACGGAGCCCGAGATATGAGGATTTACGTGTCGATGCTGCACACGGGTTTCATGATGTTTCGAGTGTCGATGCTGGACACTCAGGTTCCATAATTTTGATGTGTCGCGAGGGACACACGTTGTTTTATATCCTCATATTTTCATGCATATACTTTTATGATATTTACATACACGATATTGTTGTGTCATCGGTTGACTCGTGGACGAGATCCACTTGCATACAGGAATTTGTTATTACTGTTTGGATGTTATCCGCATGCTCATAGGCCTTGTTTACATTGTTGGCACATATACAGTTACGGTCACCCTAGATATCATAGTTTTACCTTTATGATATAGTTGACCTAAAAAATCGTTATTTTATTCGATTTCTAGTTGTTGATGTTTTTCTACTCACGTGTTGGCAACTCACCCCCGTTGTGCCACAGTTCTTGCGGGTTGACCACATGGATCCGTAGCGGTATCGTTGGCACACAGCTGCATTCGAGTGTTTTGCTTTGGTACCGAGTCGGTGAATCTATCAATCGGCATCCACCCTCACAACATCACGTACGGTATGATCCATCTTACGGCATCCTCTAGTCAAGGGTACGGATCAATCATCAGACGAACTTATCACGTACGGAAAATCATCATACGGCGGCATTAAACCATCAGGGATCCTATCAACCTATATGACAATGAGGATATGGACCTAACGTCTCGTATGGCATATCACTCATGATTCACAACATTTTTATATATCTATATACCTATATCCCCGGGTCACATCCATAACAATCTCATATCAGGGGACCGGCAAAGGTATCAATCATCTTAATCGACTCGCATCCGTATACCGACATATCAATCAAGTCATCATATCACATAGTATATCCTTTTCATCGCATTAAGTCATCTTACATCAAGTCCATTTATATATACCTTCTACTTTATACATCAAATGTCAAGCTACTTTAAAATTCATACTATTCTAGTGTAACCATAAATCTATAAGTCGTGATTCACATTCATTATTTCATACCCCTATAGATTTCATCTCATACCTCAATACATATATTCAACCATTCATCTCTAACTATCCTTTTAACCATATCCCTAATTTGCTAATCTAGGTTTCTATGACTGTATCCTATAGATCGGTTTCCATCAAATTGCGGGGGTGCTATACGCCATCCACCCAACTTCCCCCGTAGATATAGATCTACTCACCTTGATCCTTACTTGCCGAAGTCGATGACACCATGCTCCGTCGTCTCGAAATCCACGCGAAAGTACCTACAAGCAATACAATCGCAATCACTATTAAAATCGAATCCGGAAAATCAATATGGCACACGGATCGCCTATAGATTAGAACCTATAGTCCACGCATGCAAAACCAGCTAATCATCCCTTGTTGTTGATGTACAAACATCCAACAACCAAATCCAAATCCAAATATCACAACCTAGCATTCAAAATACGGTAAACATAACCAAAAATCACATCAATGTGCTCCCAGATTTTGACTCAGGTCAAACTAGCCAATTTTGCATATGGTGTTGCTCTAGATATAGGATAACAATGCCCCAGACCAAAAATCATAAGGTTTCACTCCGACTTAGCCACAAATTGCGGCCTATAGAAATAAATCTGCGGAAAGATGAATGAATCAGGGGCCCAGGCTTCAAGGGTTGCTTCTATGTTGCATGCACGTCTCACTGCCAAGGGAACTTGTTTTATAAAGGCCTCGAGTCATCCCAGATTTCTAAATACCATCGCTAAATCCACAAAAACCTGATATCGGCAAATCTAAAGTTCGTATCTTGGTTTCTAATCCGGGTCTTGGCCAGTAAATACAGCATTAAAAGTCTGGTAAACAGAAACGAACATCACCACTCCACACAAACACCCAAACCCTTCTCTAGGGATATCTAACCTCACAACAACCAACCCAAATCAACTTCTAAACTAACTAGAATACAAGAAAACTCAAAACTGAATAAATGGAAGAAGCTATACCTCATTGGGGCAACTCAAGAAAAACCCTAGCTTCTCAAAGTCTTCAAAATCAAACTTTTCTTGGTCCAAAGTGATAAGGGTGAGGAGATGATCATTTTTTGTGAAAGGGGTATAGGGTTTTGAGGAGTATTTTGAGATGGCTCATGAGGGTAGAAGATGGAGGGAAGTGAGGAAGAAGAAGGAGATGAAGCAAAAGAAATGGGGGAAATGAAATGAGGCAGCCCCTCTCTCTCTCTCACTTATTCTCACTCTCTCTCTCTCTCTCTCTCTCCATTCATTCTAAACTTTAACCCTTTTCTCCTTTTCTTTTCTTTTCACCAACCAACCACATAATACCCCAAAACAACATAAGAAACACATCATGTAACCAAAATGCAACATGAAGTGGTGCACTAGTCACGGAAGACTGTAGAAACACGGATTTGGCTTAATCGCGATTAACAGTGCACTAATCGGGTTTTCATTTAAACTGCATATAATTGATTTTAAAAATACCAAATCCTTTAAATATATTTTTAAATGAATAAATCATTTTAATTTCCAATTATTTCACAATTATTGGTATATATTTATACCCTTTTTCGAAAACCCCAATTTCGCAAATCGGCAGTTTTCAGGAAGTATATTATTTTAATATTAAATTCCAAAGATAATATTTTATATTTTCTGAAATGTTACATCGTCATATTTTCTTCTTTTTCTGCAATGTTAGGCTAATTGATGGGAAGCAATATATTAATGCAAAGAAAACAAACCAAAGCTGAATCGTTGGAATAATTTTTAAAACCACTCGGTTTTTTCAAAACAGCAGACTTTTAAATGCGGTGCTTAAACCACTCCTTTTAAAAGCTATCAGGTTCCTTCGATTATATCAAGTTTACTACGTTTGCAGTTTCGCCAAAAACCATTTGTAGCCCTCCGCCATTTCATATGAATGTTCAGTAGTATTCAAGTTATGTTTGTTGACCTTCGTCAAGGCATAGTGATTGGTAGTTGCTGGGTGTTCATATGTAGCATATATAGATGCGTTGGTTTGGGAAAGTCGTATTACCTTGTTGACCTTCGTCAAGGGTATATACGGGTGGGTTCAAATTAGCCTGGAAAATGATGGGTAGAACTTGACATATGACTTATGATTTGTTGACCTTCGTCATGGTCATAAGATCATGGGGCAGAAATCCACATCGGGAGTTTCTAAAGAAACTGAAACTTGCTAGTGTTACAAACCATTTTGAGTGTGATAATTTTGGTAGTATTCCTTCAGCTTTAGCACATAATGATATTTGGATCCCGATCCTACTATGAGTTCCCGATCCTACTATGAGTATATGCTACTCCTCGGGAGATCTTTTCACTATCACAATCAATGCTTTAAACCAAGTAGGTGTCTAGAACGGTGTTAGCGGGGCTACGCCTCTAGAGAAAAGAGATTATGTAATTAAGAAACTTTGCGAAAGCATTGGAAAATCTCCTTCGATGTACCAACGCCAACCTGGCTGAACGGTAAAGCAAGAATTGTAGGGTGAGATTAATCCTGACTAATTCCTCTTTTATGGTTTGAGGAGGGATTCGAGAAACAATGGGAGCCATCCTGTTTAGATAAATTAAAAACCAATTTAAACTTGCAAGAGCATCATGCTAAAGTGTTTCTTCGCTCTCTCCTAATTGCAGCGACCAGGTTACCGGACATAGATTACAACTAGATAATAAGTTGACTGAACCAGGCTATATTAATTGGCAAAGGTTTGTCCAGATGTCCATTACCTATGACAAGCTGGATCATCTCATTACTGCTCACGCCCTTGCCGTCCCAGGTCCAGTTTCCACCGTCGCGGATGATATCCATAAGACAACGGAAAAAGAATGTGCGAATGCCAAGTGCCTCGTGTTGGTCTCAGTTGATGGTGTATACCAGAGGCAGCATGAGAAGATGGACTTAGCTTCCATCTTCATCCATAACAAGTATTTATATGGAGAGCAATCTCGTATCGCAAGATATGAGACCTCGAACAAATTGCTTCAAGCGAGGTTGGCTGTCGGATTATCTGTAGGGGACCACGTCGGTACAATGATTAGTTGTATTAAACAGCTCACGGACCTGGGGACCACGTTGGAGAACGAGTCATATGGTGACTTAATTCTACAGTACCTACCTTCTACTTACGCCCAGGGGAAGAAAGTTATAATTCCAGTTGGGGGCACCTTGAAGGAAACCAGGGAGACACCCGTTCTGCTTATTGGAGAATCATCCTCTTCAAGATCCATGGTGAAAGCCAAGGGTGAGAAGAAGAAGACCTCCACAAAGCCGAAAGGTGGTGTCAGTAAAGTAGAAGAAAAGGGAAGGGCAAAAGTTTCAGGGCTAACAGTAATAAAGGAGGGATGTTCCTATTGTCACGAAAAAGGGCATTGGAAGAAGGGATGTAGGGCTTGGAAAGCCAGAATCCAGGATCCGAAGCATGTTGTGGCTTCGGCTTCGGGTGTGTTAGAGTTTGAAAACTATCAGTCAATTAACTCTACTTCCTGAGTACATGATACCAGATCAGGATCTCATTCTTTACGGATTTTAAGAAACCGTAGAGTTATCAGGACTGGTGATATAACTCTCTGAGGTGCTAACGGAATGAGCAAGGATGCTGTATCCGTAGAGGAATATCATCTAGAAATGACAAGTGAGCAGTTATTGATTCTACGTAACTTTTTGTATGTACCTAGTCAAGGTTGTGAATGTCATATATGTATCTTTACATTCTAAAGAAAGATATGATTTACATATGTAAGCGATGTGATCCACATCCACCTAAATCAAAGATTTGATTGGGTCAATACATTAGATAACGGTATGTACGTATTAGATCAAGCTCAGGTTTTCAAACGTCCAGAACACACTTATAAGAAAGTCCCCAGAATCAAATCGGACTTTCTTATGGCATTATAGACAGGGTCACATCATCGAAACAAGGTTGACGTAGTTACATAGAGAAGAATATTTTGGTTCCGTTCGAATATCAGTCTTATGCAACTAGTCAATCATGTCTCATAGGAAAGATGGCAAAGTCTCCGTTCACTGAGCACGAAGTAAGAGTGAGCGAACTCTTGGGACTCATACACAGCATTGTGTGTAAGTCCAATGTCTATATATGCACGAAGTGGTTATTCCTATTTCATTACTTTTACAGATCATTTCTCTGGGTTAGGACATGTCTTCTTATTGAAGCATAAAATCCGAGGCCTTTGAGAAATTCCGGGAATATAAGAATGAAGAGGAAAAATAAAAAGGCACAAGTATCAACTCACTAAGATCTGATCGAGGTAGTGATACTTAAATGCCGAGTTCCTGGATTACATAAAAGAGAAAGGAATTCTCTCTCAGCTTATTCCTCCATACACATCACAACATTATGGTTTATCGGAGATACGGAACATAACCCTATTGGATATGGTTCGTTCCATAATAACACCGAGTTGCCACCATCCTTCTGAGGTTATGCACTAAGATTAGCTGCATATCTTTTGAAAAAGGTGCATACCATGACTGTGCCTACCACACCATATCAGATGTGGATTGGGAAGAAACCCTATCTTCAGTATCTGAAGATTTAGGGATGTCCAGCTTTTGTAAAAACCGGTATGTGGACATGTTTGAGGCACACTCAGTACTGTTTAAGTTTGTGGGATACCCAAAGGACTCCAAGGAGTATCTTTTCTATTACGCGGAGGAATAAAAGAATGTTGTTTCTCATATTGCCCACTTTTTAGAAAATTAATCTCTTTTTAAGGAACTAGTAGGAGTGTAATAGAACTGGAAGAAATTCCAAAAGCACAAACTATTACTGAAAGTAAGGTAGAACCAGAAGTTTCATAAGAACCGGACATACTTACGCCACTCCGGGGAAGTAGTAGGCAGTCTCATCCACCCAAGAGAAACTGAGGTTTTATCATAGACGGGGATAGAGAGGATTGCATCTTTTGATGTGCCAACTAGCTTCAAGTATGCCATTTAGAGCAGTGACTCGGTATAATGGCTAGATGCAATGCAGACCGAAAATGGAGTCCATATACACCAATAAAGTATAGACTTTGAACTTTGCTCCAGAAGGGGTAAAACCCGAAAGCTGCAAATGGATCTTCAGAAAGAAGATTGGTGTAGATGGACAGGTTAAAACCTATAAGGCTAGACTTATTGCAAAAGGTTTTCTTCAAAGACCTGGTTTGGACTATGATGAATCTTTTTCTCCACTGGCTATGCTCAAATCCATTCGGATACTTCTAGCCATTGTTGCCTTCCACGATTATGAGATCTGGCAGATGAACGTAAAGACGGCTTTCCTAAATGGATATTTGGAAGAGTGCGTCTATATGGATCAGCCAGAGGGTTTCATTCAGAGTGGGAGCTGCGGGAAAGTGTGCAAGTTGCTTAAGTCCATTTATGGACTAAAGCAGGCATCGCGGAGTTGGAACATCTTTTTTGATGAGACGGTCGAAGAATTCAACTTTATTAAAAACCCGGATGAACCATGCATCTATAGTAGGATTGTAAGGAGAACTGTGGGATTCCTTGTCAAGAACGAGGATGACATTCTCTTAATAGGATATAACATTCCTATGCTACTATTAGTTAAAGGATTCTTGTCACAGAGGTTCTCCATGATATACCTGGGTGATACCAAATACATTCTGGGGATCCAGCTCTATCGTGATAGATCAGAGTGGATAGTGGGACTTTTTAAAGTCCAGGTACATTGACACCATACTAAAACGATTTAGTATGGAAGATTCTAAGCGCGGTAATCTACCGGCTTGTCACGGAATCACCCTCTCCAAAGAGATGTCTACCAAGACTGATTTGGAAAGGGCTCTCATGACATCTATACCCTACGCTTCTGCGGTGGGCTCTATAATGTATGCGATGTTGTGTATCAGACCAGATGTTGCTTACGCAGTAAGCGTGGTAAGCCAGTATCAGTCAAACCCATGGGAGAAGCACTGGATAGCAGTAAAGAACATTCTCAAGTACCTGAGAAGAACTAAGGAGATGTTCATGGTGTATGGCGGAAAAGACCTCCAGATCGAGGCCTTTGCTGACTCCAGCTTCCAGAGTGACAAGGATGACTCCAAATCCTTGTCGGGTTATGTCTTTACCCTCAATGGAGGGACGGTCTGTTGGAAGAGCTCCAAGCAGAACACCGTTGCTGACTTGACAATAGGAGCGGAGTATATCGCTGCTTGTGACACCGTAAAAGAGACAGTCTGGATAAGGAAGTTCTTAATTGAAATTTATGTGGTTCTTTCCATTGTTGGTCCTATACTTTTGTATTGTCACAACAATTGGCGCTACAGCTTTAGGGAAGGAACCCAGATCCCATCAGTGATCCAGACATATCTTAAGGCGGTAAAACCAGATCAGGGAGATAGCTGTTCTCCAGGAGATCGAGGTGAGGAGAGTAGACACGGAGAACAACATTGCAGATCCACTCACCGGGGCCATCGCTCAGACACGTACGAGTGGCTATTCGAGATCTTTGGTCTGCGATATGCCAATACATGGCCTTATTGCAAGTAGGATATTGTTAGTGTATATGCACTAGAGGTCATTATTGTATCATACCGGTTTGTATATTACTTAATAGAAGCAAGGGATATTCACAGTTGTATTGACAGTCTTGCTAAAAAATGGTAGTATGCTACTTGGTTTGTTTCTACTTCAATATGTGCTTGTGTTTCTTTTAGCATATCGCTTATACATATTAGTAGAGCCCTTAGGATCTTTGCTTGATTACCAGCGTTGTGATGGCAATCACACTAGTGGGGGCTGGGTAATCTACAAGCATGTCCTTATACAGGTCCCTAGTCGTAGGATTATCGAGACAAGTCATCGATACTCCGGAGTAGACTGGTGTATACGCTTCTCATCCCAGCAGGGGTGATGGTCTGTCCCACAGCCATTAGTACGCCGTACTGGAGATAGTATGCAAGTGCTCATTAGGTTATGAGTACACTGGACATGACTCATCGGGAACTGTTGGTTGGTATTATACCTATCGTCAGGTAGCAGTTCCCAGGTGACATGAGTACAGATTAGTCCGTCGACTTGACATCGCTGCTTCGCCTCGAGTGTGTTCCCACTGTACTTTGATTATTACCCTACCACGCTTAAAGGAGTTGTGCAAACAGGTAATAGTTGGGTGCAGTCCCGAAGCACTTTGAGGCAGTAGCGGTTAGATAGGATTCGTCTCTCCCAGTATTGGGGGTTGATATCACGCTGTGTTTGGAGAGCCATTACACAAAGTCTCTAGCCAGGGCAAGTGAGATTTACTGGTTGGTACTCCAGTAGTTTCTCAGGGTATGATGGGCTTCACTCCGACACGACTTATACCGCTATCAGGGGTCTGACATTTACCGCCCCCTAGGCCCGATCTGCGATACTCTTAAACAAACAGACCAGACTGTACAGAGATTGTCACAGATAGGCTCAGTTGGAGTTCGGATGAGTTATTCTCATCGGCCTTCTCATCGACATATACCTGGGGGCCTTTACGTACAGCTAGTGCCGCTTGCGGCCTGTGGTTAAACCTACTGCCAGCGTAGTGTCGATTCTTTAGAGTCCCACACAGAGGGTTTCCCTGCATCGGACAAAAGATGTATAGGTCGTATGGTTTTACGACAGGGTTCGGTCACATATGTGTACTTGTACACGGATGATGATACGGACGGACAATACTAGTTGGCTTTGGTTTAAGCCGGATCCTAGTATTGTATTGATGGATTGTTTTCGTCTTTTTTATCCGCATTTTTCGGAATACGGATACGGGTATGTATGTACAGACGAGGGGCATTTTTGTAAATTGGTCAAAGATGTTTCTAGAAGGTGACATGTCATATTGTTATTTTTCATTTTGGTTTAAATGGAGATATATTATGACATGGAGAGAATGAGGTGGAAAATGCATGAATTTGGACATAGCTTTACATGACACATGGTGGCTTTTTGGCCCATGACTCATATTTGGTAAATTGAACTATATATGTAATTATCCATTTGATTTTCCAAGGGGATAATTCATATGGTTCAGTTTAGACAAAAAGGAAAAGGCTATCTCTATTCTTTATTTTTTTTCCTCATTAGCTTTTCTCCATAGCCACCTTCTTCACCACACCCTAGTGAACTCATGTGTAGAGTGTTCTAGGGTAAGAAAAGATATTACAATCCATCCATACAACCCTAAATTCTTTAAGATATCATGAGTAGTGACCTTGATGCCCTAGTTGCCTCGGTTAAGGTAGGAGTTCGATGCACATCTCCTCGGGTGGATCATCTTGGATTTGAGGAGTCCGACGATGGAGCAGCGATACGATACGATCCATGGAGTCGACGAGGAGACGGAGGACAGCGAGGAATGAAGACCCGAAGGACCGGAATCATGAGGTATAAACATCTGGACATGTAGTTTACCTCACATCTAGTTACTGGTTAGGCTTTAGCACCGATCCTGGAGTCCAAGTCCGTGCCGCAAATCATTTGAAAATCGTTTTTCACATATTCCGCCTCCCCGCGAACCCGCGGGGTGAGCGAAATGGACTTACAAACATGTCATCATCATCGTGGAAAAACCGGTGTCCATCAACGATACCCCAACTCCCAATACCTCAGGCGCCGTCACTCTGATCGACCCTCATATCCTGTAAATCTCATGTAACCTGAGTGCCCACCATCGGCACTCGAAAACATCATGAAAACTCATGTCCAACATCGATACGCAAATCCACATATCTCGGGCTCCGTCAGTCCAGATCGGCCCACGAGCTCCGTCAGTCCGGATCGGCCCATATCCATCTCACGATTCCGGTCGGTATCCTCCAAATAACCGCTAGGCAACCAATCACCGGTAGGTAGTAGTCCCTCTGCCAGGCTCATCGACTATTGCACAACATCCCTTTCTTGCCCCGAGGTACCATACTGGGTCTACCATGTGTAGGGTTCCTAAGCACACTTGTGAAGGTTCATAAAGCATCAAACATGCCCGAATAAAATTTTACATGTGCTGAACAACCCAAAGACGAGATCTTTGCTAGATTATTAGGGTTTAGCATGCAAGATGATATCTTTATAACTAAGTGTGAAGGATTACAACCTTTGTAGTCCGCTCTTTCGCTTCACAAGCTCCGAGTAGAAGTCCCTTTGCCGCGATCCACGATCTCCCGGACTCAAGAGAGGCTCCACGACTCGAACGATCCATGCTAGCTTGAAGTGTTCCGATTCTCCGATGATCTACGTCGAAGTTTCTATAACCCAAGCTTTCTCACTCTAAAGAGATGAACACCCTAATCTAATGGGCTAGATTAGATGAGGATGATGGAGTAGTATTTATGCTTTCTTTTTAATTCACTTTCTCACAAGAAATCATCACAAAAGAATTAACTAGTAAGCTTTTTCTTTTTGAACTCAAGAGAGAAGAAGATGATAATGAAAAAGATAATCCTTTTGTGATGAATAGTATTCAAGAATATATGATTGATTATCTAACCATGGTCAAGGATGATAGGATAAAAGTTGTAGAGAATAAACTAGAGTTAGGGTTTAGTTAGGTTAAGGATAAGTATCAACCATAATATCTTAACCAAGACAAAATAGAATCTTTCTAGAATGAACAAGAAGAAGCTAACCCTAATCAAACCCTAATCCCTTTTTATCATCCTTAAACATGTTTTATAATAAATCATATTATGTCACAATAATATATATCACATATATATTATATATTTGCAACAAAAGAAAATAATACATTTAACATATATCACATATATATCAATGTATTAATCCGGTGAGAAAATGAAATAATATAGCGAGCCAATATTAGATAATGTAATACAATATATCATTTATATCATTATACATTAAATTATCGAATCAACACTTGATCCAACGATCCGGCTATATCGAATATAACCGGCTAATATATCATGTACCGATTCATCGAATCAACATTTGATCCGATATCCCGATTCATATCTAAATATCGTGAGAATATAATACGGTATCTCATATCGCATTATCCTCGGTCCTGCACATATCACATATGTGCCTCTACTTCGTTTTGCCTGAGCCAAGAAACCTCTCTGTAGGATTCTAAAGAATCGTCAATACGCCGGTAGCAGGTGATGATCATATCAAACACCCACAAGCTGCAAGCGGTCAGCTAAACGTAACAGCCACCCAGGTATTGAGCGATCAGAAGATCAACAAGCTAGCCTGTCCGTTCTCCTGTGAATCCAATCAGTAACACTCCTGTACAGTCCGGTCTGTTCGTCTGATATATCGCATATCAAGTCTAGGGGTGGTATACGTCAGACCCAAGTAACCGATAAGTCGTGTCGATGTGAGGCTCATAACAGGTCGAGAAACTACTGGTAACACTTACCAGTATATCTCTATATCAGCCCTGGCCAGGGACTTCCAGTTATAGCCAATCGAACACAGCACGACATCAACTCCCTATACCGGGAGAGACGAATCTCCTCCTATCGCTCATTGCCTCCATGTGATTCGGGACTGCACCCAAAAGCCACCGTTTTGCACGCCCTCTTGGACGTGGTAAGGTGGAAATCAAAGCACAGTGGGAATCACACAAGACACTATGACGATCTCGGGTCTACAGACTACCCTGTACCAGTGTCACCGGAGAACTGCCATCTGACGTGTGGTATATCACCATCTGGGAGTTCTCGGCGAGTCCGTCCAGTGTACCCAGTCTCCACTGAGCACCCGTACACCATCCTTGATGTCAAACACCGATGGATATGGGATCATCCATCGCCCATCATATGGGTCAAGATGTGTATACGCTAGTCTACTTTGGTGTATCAATGCCCTGTCTCGATATACCCTCGACTAAGAACATTTATAGGATGTACTCATCGACTACCGTGGCCCCACTAGTATGATCTCATCATAATCCCAGTAGTCGAGTACAGATCCTAAGGGCTTTATCAACATGTGAGAGAAAGACAGTAAACAAATACAAGTCAACATGTTAAGATAAAGAAAAACCAAGTAGCATACTATCATGACGAGCAAGAAATTCCTCTCTGTATATATCCAAGCATCCATCATAATATACATCATATGTACAATAATGGCCTCTAGGGCATATACATAACTAACAATCTCCCACTTGCACAAAGGCCAGCTGCTGTAGTATCTCATACCTAGCATCCCGAATAATCTCTCAAACTGTATCTGGGGAATGGCCTTCGTGAGTGGATCTGCAGTGCTATCCTTCGTATCTACTCTCCTGACCTCGATCTCCCGGCGATCAACTATCTCCCTGATCAGGTGATACCGCCTCAGAATATGTCTGGACTTCTGTTGGGATCTGGGTTCCTTGGCCAAAGCCACAGCTCCATTGTTATCGCAATACAGAGGTATTGGATATTCAATGGATGGAACCACACCAAGTTCAGTGATGAACTTCTTCATCCAGACAGCCTCGTTGGCAGCGATGTATTCAGCCTCCATCGTCGAGTCTGCAACGGTATCCTGTTTCGAACTCTTTCAACATACCGCCCCTCCATTGAGGGTAAAGACAAATCCCGAGTGCGACTTAGAGTCATCCTTATCACTTTGGAAGCTGGAATCGGTAAAGGACTCCACCCGGAGTTCTCCGTTACCATACACCAAGAACATATCTCTAGTCCTTCATAAGTACTTGAGAATGTTCTTCACAGCTGTCCAGTGACTCTCTCCAGGATCTGCTTGATACCGACTCACTACACTTAGTGAGTATGCTACATCGGGTCTGGTACATAGCATCGCATACATGATAGAGCCTACAGCCGTAGCATAGGGTATCCCTTGCATGCGAGCTCTCTCCAAATCAGTCTTGGGAGACATCTCTTTGGAGAGAGTGAGTCCAGAGATCATGGGTTGGTTCCCACGCTTGGATTCTTCCATACTAAACCTCTTTAGTATGGTGTCAATGTACCTGGTTTGGGACAATCCCAGTATCCTTTTGGATCTATCTATATAGATCCTAATCCCCAATATGCATGAGGCATCACCTAGATCTTTCATTGAGAATCTTTGTGATAAGAAGAGCTTGACTGATTGCATCATAGGAATATCATTTCCTATCAAGAGTATGTCATCCACGTACAATATGAGGAAGACAACCTTACTCTCTGCTACCTTCTTATAGATACAAGGTTCATCTATGTTTTTGATAAGGTCAAACTCTTTGACTACTACATCAAAACAGATGTTCCAACTCCGCGATGCTTGCTTTAACCCATAAATGGATTTAAGCAGTTTGCACACCTTTCCGCTGCTCCCACTATCTACGAAGCCCTCTGGCTGAGTCATGTACACGCACTCTTCTAAATCACCATTTAGAAAGGCGGTCTTAACATCCATTTTCCAGATTTCGTAGTCATGGTATGCAGCAATGGCAAGCAAGATCCGGATGGACTTAAGCATAGCTACTGGAGAAAAAGTTTCGTCATAGTCCACACCTGGTCGTTGACGAAATCCCTTTGCTACAAGTCTAGCTTTGAAAGTCTCAACTTTTCCATCTACACCAATTTTCCTTTTAAAAATCCACTTGCTCCCAATGGGTTTTACCCCTTCAGGAGCATTTTCTAAAATCCATACTTTATTGGTGTACATGGATTCCATCTCAGATCGCATTGCATCCAGCCATTTCACAGAGTCACCACTCGTGATGGCCAGCTCGAAACTAGTCGGGTCATCATCTTCCATGATGCAATCCTCGCTTCCACCATCAATGAGAAAACCGTAGTGTCTCTCAGGCGGATGAGAAACCCTACTAGATCGGCGGAGAGGCTGGGGTTCGTCGGGTATTACTGAATCCTCTGGTTCTACTAAATCTTCAGTTGCAATTTGTGTTTCTGGAACCTCTTCCAGCTCTACCTCTTTGCCACTAATTTCTTTTGCAAGAAATTCCTTTTCCAAAAAGGTGGCATATTGAGAAACAAACACATTTTGTTCTTCAGCGTGGTAGAAAAAATATCCTTGGGAATTCTTAGGATATCCCACAAACTTGCAAAGAACTGACCGTGCCTCGAGTTTGTCTGGATTTTGCCTTTTGACATAGGCCGGACAACCCCATATCTTAACTCGTTTAAAATATGGTCTCTTCCCACTCCATATCTCATATGGTGTGGTAGGCACAGATTTAGACGGAACTTGATTCAATAGGTATGCTGCTGTGTCAAGCGCATAACCCCAGAAGGAAATAGGCAACTCAGCCTCGCTCATCATAAAGCGCACCATATCTAATAGGGTGCGATTCCTCCGTTCCGATACACCGTTGTGCTGTGGTGTATAAGGAGGAGTAAGATGAAAGAGGATCCCATTCTCTTTTAGATAATCTAGGAACTCATTGCTTAAGTATTCACCTCCTCGATCAGATCGAAGAATCTTAATACTTTTACCCGTTTGATTCTCTACTTCGTGCTTATATTCTCTGAATTTCTCAAAAGCTTCAGACTTGTGTTTCATCAGGAACACATGTCCGAATGTAGAGAGATCGTCGGTGAATGTAATGAAGTAGGAAGAACCGTTCCTGGCATGCGTAGACATGGGACCGCATACATCACTATGTACCAGTCCTAAGAGTTCAGTAACTCTTTTTCCGTGTCCACTAAACGGAGCTTTGGTCATTTTTCCTTTGAGACAAGAATGGCAAGTATCATAAGATGATAATTCGAACGTATTCAAATAACCATCCTTATGTAACATAGCCAGTCGTGTCGCATTGATATGACCAAGTCTACAATGCCACAAGAAGGATTCGTTCATTTCTGAACTTTTCCTCTTGTGTGTGTTTTGTATATTGAGGACTCTATTCTGATTTAGAATGAATATGCCATTATGTAACGAGCCTGATGCAATCAACTTTTGATATAGGAATATGTTCATAACATTATCCTTTACTACAAAATTATATCCTTCTTTACTTAATAAAGAAACTGATATAATGTTGCACATCATGTTCGGTATATAATAGCACTCATTTAGAATCAGTGTATTACGACTTGGCAATACTAGGTGATATTCGCCAACTGCTTTGGCTGCAATACTTGCACCGTTCCCTACTTGAACGGAATGATCACCTTTTCCCAGTTCTCTACCTTTACGTAGCCCATGTAACAATTTACATATGTGGGATCCTGATCCGGTATCCAATACCCACGACGTAGGGTGAACTGAGAAGCAGTTCTCAATAACTAACACACCTGAAGAAGATGCATAAACATGCATGTTCTTTTGGGCGGCGTGAGAATTCAGATATTCTCCTATTCCCTGTTCAATCTTATAACTCTTATAAGAAAGAACGGGTCCAACGTTCCCCTGCTCAGTTTAATAAGCGGGTTCAGTCAATTCATCCATATTATTATCTTGATTATGGCCTGACATGGTCGCTACCTGGAGAGAGAGAGAAGAAAACACTTTAGCGTATGCTCTTGCAAGATTAGATTGGTTATTATCTTATCTAATCAGGATGTCTCCCATTGTTTTTATCAAATCTACCTTCAAACCCTAAAAGGTAAGATTAGCCGGGATTAATTACACCCTACAATTTCGTCAATCTTTCAGTCAGATCAGTGTCGGTACTTTGAGGGAGGTTCCTCGTGCTTTCGCACGAACCTAATTAAAGTAAACCTCGTTTTCCCAGAGGCGTAACCCCGTTAACACTTTTCTAGACACCTACTTGATCGACTAATTATCATGTGTAAAACTCTCCCAGGAGTAACTCTTACTCGCGGTGGGTATCGGGATCCAACTATCTCATAGAAGGTATGCAATCTCATTGCAAATTTCAACACTTGAAATTCCCGATAATATTTTGCCCCTAACAATTTATGACCTTAACATAGTCAACAAATCATAATTGCTAGCCAAGTTCAACCCGTCATTTCCCGATTGAATTAAACCCACCTGCACGACCCTTAACATAGTCAACAAAGTCGTACAACTACCCTAATCCAATCACATCTCATGTTTTAACAGATAAGTACTAATTAGCTACCGTACACTACGCCTTAACATAGTCAACAAACGTAGCACGAATACTTACTAGTCTTTATCTGAAATGACGGAGGGCTACGCAGGTTTTTCAGAAAACCAAGAGCGTAATGAACTTGATATCGTCGTAGAATCATGTGAAATTTTGAAATGGAGTGTTTTTGAGGCTTTCATTAGTTTTGCTAAAGAGGTCACTCCCGGTGAAAGGATCTCGGCTCTTTCCTCATCGAATAAGGTGCAGGACATATCATATATATCACTGTGCAAAGCAAAACTCTAAAAGCAATCAAAAGACAAACCGAGTTTTGTAGCATCTGCCAGTTTCGCTAAAGAGGTCACTCCCGGTGAAGGGATCTCGGCTCTTTCATCATCGAATAAGGTGCAGGGTATATCATATATACCGCTATGCAAAGAAAAACTGTAGCTACCCTTTTTATAAAGTTTTGATTCTACAACATCTTTTAGGTTTCTTTTCTTTTTATTAATCTCATTAATAAAAATCCCATCAGCTTATGCTTCCTACGCATCACAGATAAATACGACGTACACTTATGCCATCCGCATTTGCCTCGATGTCCCCTCGTGCACCGTTAGGTTAGGTAATTAACGACAGAGCAGGGCAGGGCTAGTGTGGGTGTAAAACATAAGTAACGTCTATATAATATATCATATATACTATATACTGTATCCATCACAACATATCAAATGATCACATCACAGATATCGCAGCAGAAACATAGATATAATGTGGGATATACTAGGACGTCCGTATTTAGTATTTAGCCAACAATAGAAAATACGGATTCCACAGTCGCGATGAATAGCCAAGCCCACACCCCGGACCCCTACGAGAGCGGCAAGCGACCCTACCAATTCTGGAGTTTAGGAGACCCGGTCTCGACTCCTCGAGATAGCCTCCCACAGAACCCCCGAACCCGGTCACCTGTGCTCCCCTCCTTGGGTCCATCCTAATGCGGAAAAAGTAAATAATATACAACACTGGTGGCATCAACCTCAACCTGGAAGTGCCCCATATAAAAGAATATTACATTACATTTGAATTTACATGAATGAAAATATAAAACTCTCATCTCACATAAAACCCCCGGCTATTCAATCGCGACAATCCTGCACATCATATCTCAGCAACACATAATATCTCATATCATCAACGTAAGTAAGTATGCATACACCGATCGTCGTCGATGTATAGCAACGACAACCGGCAATACAACTACATACTACACTTACGGTCACAGAAAAGAAATTGTAAAACTAAAATATTTGGAATCCACAATCACTTTAGACATCGTAAATCCGAAATATCACATACTTCGCATTTCATGCCTAACACAATGAATTCCACATATTGTATCACATTCCAGATAAATAGACAGTATTAAACTTTTCGAACAGATAATCAAATACCCAAAATTTCCTAAAATGCTCAACACTTGAGCGGAGTTCAAATAATCCCAGAATATGTCACAGTACCAGTGATCCAGCCGTAGAAGGGTCAAGCCAACGCCTCACATGTGGCACGCCGTACTGCCCCAAACCCGAAGGTTCAAAAGGAAGTTCAAGACGGTCACATAATCGAGTTAAGGTTTGTTGTCTTCTAGAGGGTCCACCGTGTTACTTGCACATTTTTCCGAAATATTTAAGCTCGAGAAAAGATTCAACACTTGAAAATTTTTCGTGTCGGGAAAAAGTGAGTTAATGATATCCGTTCGAACTTTTTAACAGTTCTTAAATATCCGGAAAAATAATAACGAATTTAAAATTCCCGATCGAATCGACGATTACAAAATAAACCTCAGAATACTCAACACTTGAGTCAGATTAAAAATACCCATAAAATAGTAAATACAGATACAAGAATTACTGTGCTCTAAACCGTACCTAATACCCTTATACTGCCGCGGAACCGCCACCAATGGTGGGTCATTGCCGCGGTTCCGCGGCCATGTTGCCGAATTGGAGGCACGAATTTCACCATAATTCTTATATTATCCTGCTGTATTTTTTAGGTATTTTTAATTCTGGAAAAACCCAGATTTTAAAAAATGTACAGAGAAGTGTTTAAAATGTCGTATTCGGGTTCGATCGGGGTTTTAACTTCGTTAACACATCGCCTAATGCCCTAGCTAGGCTATGATACCACTGTAGGGTTCCTAAGCTCACTTGTGAAAGTTCATAAAACATCAAACATGCCCGAATAAAATTTTACATGTGCCGAACAACCCAAAGACGGGATCTTTGCTAGATTATTAGGGTTTAGCATGCAAGATGATATCTTTATAGCTAAGTGTGAGGGATTACAACCTTTGTAGTCCTCTCCTTCGCTTCACAAGCTCCGAGTAGATGTCCCTTTGCCGCGATCCACGATCTCCCGGACTCAAGAGAGGCTCCACGACTCGAACGATCCATGCTAGCTTGAAGTGTTCCGAATCACCGATGATCTACGTCGAAGTTTCTATAACCCAAGCTTTCTCACTCTAAAGAGATGAACACCCTAATCTAATGGGCTAGATTAGATGAGGATGATGGAGTAGTATTTATGCTTTCTTTTTAATTCACTTTCTCACAAGAAATCATCACAAAAGAATTAACTAGTAAGCTTTTTCTTTTTGAACTCAAGAGAGAAGAAGATGATAATGAAAAAGATAATCCTTTTGTGATGAATAGTATTCAAGAATATATGATTGATTATCTAACCATGGTCAAGGATGATAGGATAAAAGTTGTAGAGAATAAACTAGAGTTAGGGTTTAGTTAGTTAAGGATAAGTATCAACCATAATATCTTAACCAAGACAAAATAGAATCCTTCTAGAATGAACAAGAAGAAGCTAACCCTAATCAAACCCTAATCCCTTTTTATCATCCTTAAACATGTTTTATAATAAATTATATTATGTCACAATAATATATATCACATATATAATATATATTTGCAACAAAAGAAAATAATACATTTAACATATATCGCATATATATCAATGTATTAATCCGGTGAGAAAATGAAATAATAAAGCGAGCCAATATTAGATAATGTAATACAATATATCATATATATCATTATACATTAAATCATCGAATCAACACTTGATCCAACGATCCGGCTATATCGAATATAACCGGCTAATATATCATGTACCGATTCATCGAATCAACACTTGATCCGATGTCCCGATTCATATCTAAATATCGCGAGAATATAATACGGTATCTCATATCGCATTATCCTCGGTCCTGCACATATCACATATGTGCCTCTACTCCGTTTTGCCTGAGCCAAGAAACCTCTGTGTAGGACTCTAAAGAATCGTCAATACGCCGGTAGCAGGTGATGATCATATCAAACACCCACAAGCTGCAAGCGGTCAGCTAAACGTAACAGCAACCCAGGTATTGAGCGATCAGAAGATCAACAAGCTAGCCTGTCCGTTCTCCTGTGAATCCAATCAGTAACACTCCCGTACAGTCCGGTCTGTTCGTCTGATATATTGCATATCAAGTCTAGGGGTGGTATACGTCAGACCCCAGTAACCGATAAGTCATGTCGATATGAGGCTCATAACAGGTCGAGAAACTACTGGTAACACTTACCAGTATATCTCTATATCAGCCCTGGCCAGGGACTTCCAGTTATAGCCAATCGAACACAGCACGACATCAACTCCCTATACCGGGAGAGACGAATCCCCTCCTATCGCTCATTGCCTCCGTGTGATTCGGGACTGTACCCAAAAGACACCGTTTTGCTCGCCCTCTTGGACGTGGTAAGGTGGAAATCAAAGCACAGTGGGAATCACACAAGACTCTATGACGATCTCGGGTCTACAGACTACCCTGTACCAGTGTCACCGGAGAACTGCCATCTGACGTGTGGTATATCACCATCTGGGAGTTCTCGGAGAGTCCGTCCAGTGTACCCAGTCTCCACTGAGCACCCGTACACCATCCTTGATGTCAAACACCGATGGATATGGGATCATCCATCGCCCATCATATGGGTCAAGATGCGTATACGCTAGTCTACTTTGGTGTATCGATGCCCTGTCTCGATATACCCTTGACTAGGAACATTTATAGGATGTACTCATCGACTACCGTGGCCCCACTAGTATGATCTCATCATAATCCCAGTAGTCGAGTACAGATCCTAAGGTCTTTATCAACATGTGAGAGAAAGACAGTAAACAAATACAAGTCAACATGTTAAGATAAAGAGAAACCAAATAGCATACTATCATGATGAGCAAGAAAGTCCTCTCTGTATATATCCAAGCATCCATCATAATATACATCATATGTACAACAATGGCCTCTAAGGCATATACATAACTAACACCATGAACCCGCAAACGGATCATCCAGGTCCTCGAATCGGGTTTCTAACACAAGTCTCAGAACCGAGAAAACTCATGGTGGACGCATCGAAATATCATATCAAGAGAAACCCGGTTTTCAAAACAATGCATACTTCTTGAAATATCCCCACGGTTCTCAAATCCATAAATCACATGAAATCCGTATCTCAATGCGTAAATCCATGAAATATGATATATGCAACATAAAACAGTAATATCAGCATATCAAGGGAAAACCACTCTTTTAAATGAATCCAGTTTTTAAATATATCATGCGGTTCCCAGTTTCTCCAAAATCAAATCCAACATCATATAAAAGGTGTACATGTAGCTATAACAAGTATGGGTGTATACATGTAAATATGTATGCACAATGTATTTCATATGCGCAATAGAACAAGAATCAACGTCTCAATGTCAACAAATTATACAATACCACATATGTGTATAGGTTGTGCGTGTCATGGCAATTACCGACGGCATACAATTTAGTGCTCGTGCAACATGAACCGTCAGTAATAGTGCAGTGTCCACTGGATACTAAGTCAAGGCACAATAAGTAATGGTATGCAATGATGCTCATGCACAATCAACATATATGCATATAAACATGCGGCTATAATATCATATCTAGCCCTGACGCATAATGCCATACGGTCGATTTCCCCCGTAAATGTTAAATCTACTCACCGGTGATCTCGAGCTAAGTAAATCCGACCACCTTCTTACCTTTCTTCGCAGCGTCCAAAGTCCTCGCCTGCCATTCTATTAACACAATAACGTGTGGATTTAGCAAACTACGCAATAATAACGAACACAACGCCAATTTAACTAATTGGTTCCCTTTGGATACAAAAGGGTTCGCTTAGCGACTAACGTGTGTGGCCACATCACCAAACCAAACCCACTACAGCAAGCTACCCGAAACACTAAAACTACGTCGGAACAATCGTAACGCGCGTCGTCGAAACACTAAAAACTAGCAATTTGTTCCCAGATTTTACATACTGTCAAGACCAAAAAATCTAGCAGTACCCAACACCCTAAAACAACTGTAGAAAGCTACCCTAAAAATTACAACATCCCAGGCCACCAAAAATCTAAGCTCGCCGGATTTCTTCCCTATCTCGTCGGCCAAAACGGGTCAGCTGGGGTTCGTGCTTCAAGTGAGCACTCAGGGCAACTAGTACAACACTACTACACTGCTGGTTTTTCCAGTAACTCGGGGTCACAGAGATCACAAACATCCTAAAATGACACTAAAAACACGATACGTGCACAAAACTATATCTTTATCGTTCTAAACAGCGACCACAATGCAACACAACAATATAACAACCTAATTAACAGTTTATAGGTCGTTGCCTATCCATACTTGCTCAAAACCCTAGCTTTCCATGCTCCAAGTGATCCTAGTGGCTAATCTTGGCTTTGTGAAGGGTTTTAGTGAGTTGTAGTGGAGATTTGGTTTGGGTTTGTGAGGATTTGTGAAGGTTTTGGGTAGGATTTCAGTTGAGAGTGTGATGGAGAAATGAGGTGAAGAAAATAATGAGAATGAGAGTTGTGAAAGAGAGAGTGAGGGAAATGAGAGTGAGGGATGAGGGAATGAGGGGGTGAGAGTAGTATGAGCCATGCCTCCCTCTTCTCTTTCCTCATTTAATGCATTCCATGCTTGCCCATGCCTCATGATTCCCATGCCACCCTCTCTCTCTCTCTCAAATAAACTAAAACTTCAAACCTCTTTTAAACTAAATTAATTTAGATAATTACATAAAACAAATGGCATGACATTTAGGTTAGGGTGCCATGGCTACTTAAGCATGGTTAACCCTAATTAACCCTAGGTTAACATGCACAAGTGTGTGCAAGCCCGAAATAAATAATAATAAATATTAATTAATTTTTATTAAATATTTAAAATCTATTTTGGTAAACTTTTTACTAAAAAACCGCATTATCGCTTAATTAACACTAATCGCATTCTAAGGTGTTACAATCTTCCCCCCTTAAAGAAATTCGTCCCTGAATTTAAAAATCTTACTATGTGTACCTTCAAAGAGATGAGCGAATTTCTTCCGCGTCTCGCTCTCGGCCTCCTAAGTGACCTCTTCACTATTCGGGCCACGCCAAAGAACCTTCACACATGGCAAGACCTTTGACCGAAGTTTCTTCACCTGCCGATCCAATATAACTACCGGCTGCTCGGTGGACGAAAGATCGCGCTTTCGCTGAACGGTCTGTTGCTGTATCATGTGAGAAGGGTCATGAAGGTACTTGCGAAGTATCGACACATGGAATACGGGGTGAACATCCGGAAAACTAGGTGGAAGTGCCAAACGATAGGCAAAGGTACCAACTCGCTCAAGAATCTCATAAGGACCTACTAATCTGGGAATAAGCTTCCTTTTCTTCCCAAATCTCATCACGCCCTTCATCGGAGAAATCCGTAGGAATACATGATCCCCCACTGCGAACTGGAGCCCGCGACGACGACGGTCGGCATAAGACTTCTATCTGCACTGGGCTGCTCTCATCCTATCCTTAATCAACTGAATTTTCTTCGTAGTCTCTTGAACTAGCTGGTCCCAAAATCCTGCTCTCGCTGAGTTCGGTCCAACAGACTGGCGATCGACACTTTCTACCATACAAAGCCTTAAAAGGTGCCATCTGAATCGTCTCCTGATAACTGTTATTGTAGGAGAACTCTATCAATGGCAGGTGACGATCCCAACTGCCGCCAAAATCAAGCACGCACGAACGAAGCATATCTTCCAGAGTCTGTATAGTCTGCTCTGACTGACCATCGGTCTGTGGATGGAAAGTGGTGCTAAAGCTCAAATGGGTACCCAAAGCTTCCTGTAGCTTCTGCCAAAGACGACTAGTGAACTGGGTGCCCCTATCGGATACAATGCATGTGGAAACGCCGTGCAAATGCACAATCTCATCAATGTACAACTGAGCATACTGAGCATAACCGAAAGTCGTCTTCACTGGAAGGAAGTGAGCCCCTTTCGTCAACCGGTCAACAATAACCCAAATGGAGTCATACCCTCGACTGGACCTGGGTAGATCCACAACGAAATCCATAGAGATCTGCTCCTATTTCCACTCCGGAATGGGTAAAGGCTGCAACTCTCCTGCCGGTCTCTGATGCTCAGCCTTGACTTGCTGACAAGTCAGGCACCTCGAAACGAAATCCGAAACATCACTCTTCATCCCTGCCCACCAGTAGATATCTCTCAAGTCACAGTACAACTTGGTGGAACCTGGGTGAACACTATAAGCTGAATGATGTGCCTGTTCTAGGATTTCGCGTCTCAACCCATCGTTATCAGGTACACACAAACGAGTCCCAAAACGTAGCACACCCTGGTCATCAATCAAGAACTCTGAATCCCTACCCTGTCGAACATGCTCAAGAATCTCAGACAAACGGGCATCGTCGGGCTGTGCCTCACGAATACGATCTAGTAGAAGTGGACGGGCGCGGACATGAGCAAGCTGTCCCCCAGTGGAAGTGAACTCAAACTGTACTCTACTGTTGCACAAGATCTACCAATCTGCAGAAGACTGTCTCTAAACTACGCTCAACTGGGACAAGCTACCCCCGGGCCTACGACTCAAAGCATCAGCTACCACATTCGCCTTGCCCGGGTGATAAAGGATCTCACAATCATAATCCTTCATAAGCTCCATCCAACGGCGTTGTCTCAAATTCAGATCCCGCTGCTAGAAGATGTACTTCAAGCTCTGGTGGTCTGTGAAAATCTGACACGACTCCCCGTAAAAGTAGTGTCTCCAAATCTTAAGCGCAAAGACCACCGCGGCCATCTCAGGATAATGAGTAGGATAATTCTTCTCGTGCTTCTTCAACTGTCGGGAAGCATAAGAGATAACTCTATCATGTTGCATCAATACACAACCGATCCCCACTCGAGAAGCATCACAATATACGACAAAGCTGCCCGATTTAGAAGACAAAGATAAAATTGGTGCAGTCGTCAACCGAGTCTTCAACTGCTGGAAACTTAGCTCGCATGCCTCAGTCCAAAGAAAAGGAACTCCCTTTCTGGTCAGTCCGGTCAGCGGTGCAGTGATGCTCGAGAAGTCCTGCACGAAACGGCGGTAATAAATGGCTAAGCCCAAAAACCTGCGGACCTATGTCACTGATACAGGTCTGGGCCAATGTTGTACGGCCTCGATCTTCCTCGAGTCCACACGAATACCGTCTCCTGTAACCACATGACCTAGGAAGTCAACATTATCAAGCCGGAAGGCACACTTCGAGAATTTAGCCAACAGCCGGTGCTCTCTCAATGTCTGCAAAGCAATCCTCAAGTGTTGCTCATGCTCCTCACGACTCTTGGAATAAACCAGAATGTCATCAATAAACTAAATAATAAACTGGTCGAGGAACGGCCTAAAAATACGGTTCATCAAATCCATGAATGCCGCTGGGGCATTGGTGAGTCTGAACGTCATCACTAAAAACTCATAATGCCCGTAGCGCGTACGAAAAGCAGTCTTCGAAATGTCATCATTCCGAAACCGCAACTGATGATAACACGATCTCAAATCAATCTTAGAAAAATGCCCCGCACCCTGGAGCTGATCAAACAAATCGTCAATATGAGGTAAAGGATACCTATTCCTCACCGTCACTCGGTTCAATTGACGATAATCAATGCACAAACTCAAACTTCCATCCTTCTTCTTGACAAACAGAACAGGAGCTCCCCAAAGAAAAATACTCGGACGTACAAGTCCCCTATCAAGCAACTCTTACAGCTAATCCTTAAGCTCCGCCGGGGCCATCCGGTAAGGCGGTATAGAAATAGGCCCCGTGCCGGGGATCAGATCAATGCAAAACTCAATCACACGCTCTGGCGGCAATCCAGGTAACTCATCGGGAAAAACGTCGGGAAACTCTCTCACGATAGGAACCTGGTCCAACGAATCTACTATGGCTCTAGTATCTCGTATGAAAGCCAAGAATCCCCGACATCCTCTCCTCAAAAGCCGACTAGCGCAAAGGGCCGAAATCAAACTGTGAGGGGCGGCACCATGGTCCCCGTGCACAACCAAAACTGGCTCGCCGGGAAAACAAAACCTGACTGTCTTCTCGCGGCCGTCCACAGACGCATAGCAAGTAGCTAACCTGTCCATGCCCAGGAGAACGTCGAAGTCCAACATCTCAAGAAGGATCAAGCCGACGGACGAATCTCTATCTCCAATACGGACAGCATACGACCGAAACACGTGACGCACAACAAACGACTCACCAACAGGAGTAGCCACGACAAGCGGCTAGTCTAGCAAGCACGGCTCTCGGCCCAACCTCGGCACGAAGTGTGTAGAAACTTACGAGTGTGTAGATCCCGGATCAAAAAAAATGTGTGCATCGAAAGAACATACTGAAAGAGTACCTGAAACCACTACATTGGACGTCTGCACGTCCTGATGAGGCAAAGCAAAAACTCATACCTTCCCTCTACCTGCAACTTGCTATCCTCCGCCTCTGCCACCCAGTCCTCTCTGAACAAACCCTCTACGACCACGACCTCTCTGAGAATAAGTCTGACGCGGAGCAACAATAGACGCAAAAGGCAACGGTCTCTGAGGTGGAGAAGGTGGTAAGGTAACATGTGGTACGGCTGCCTCATCCTCATGTGGCTCAGTACAATCTCTAACGCGATGATAAAAACTCCCGCACCGGAAACATCCTGACGATGATTGCTTACCCTTCTGAGGATAAGAGCTGAATAACTGGCCTTGTCCCAAGCCTCTGCTACTCCCATGACCTGAACGAAATCTGTCGCAGCGTCTAAACATCTGTCTTCGTGCTGATACACCAGTACGAACCCTCTTCGATTCCGGAACTACCGATGTTTCGGAAAGACGCTTCTCAACTAGTAGGGTTGCGTCCACTGCGGCTACATAGGTGTCACAATGCTGTGCGCTGATAGCGAGGAACAACTGGGTAACCAGGCCTTGAACAAATCTCTTGAACCGCGTCTCCTCAGTGTCCACCAAATACGGAGCATACACAGATAGCTGGGTAAACTGCACATCGTACTCTGCCACCGTCATACACGGAGTCTGGCGTAACGACTCAAAACTACGCGCTCGAGCATCCCTGATGCTCTGCGAAAGAAAACGGACAAGAAAAACCATCACGAACTCAGCCTAGGTCATAGGAGAAAGACCTGCGGCTCTGCCCCTCTCTAAAAACTCGCACCGCTTCTGGGCAAGACCTTCCAAAAGAAAACTCGCGAACTCTACCCATCTCACGTCAGAGCATCTCAGCGAACGACGGATCCTGGCCATCCGATCGATAAACGACTGCGGATCCCCAGCTGCATCAATGCCAGTGAAAACCGGAGGCTTCATCCTCATGAACTCAGATAAAGATACGGTGATAACCTTCGTAGCTGCAGGTACAACTACAGGAACAGTAGGCACCAACGCGGTCCCCGTAACAGGTGGGACAACCTCTTGTCACTGCGCTCGATTGGCCTCAACTAACAACTCCATCATCTGGCGTAAATCCTGCATACCGGCCTCTAGCCTAGTAATATGATCAAGTGAAGGTGGATCAATTTTCTCCTGAACAACGGGCGTACGACCCTGGTCAGTCCTCATCTCAGACGAGCCAACTCTGACCTCAGCTCTCGCGGCCGCTCTCTGCGCCCTAATAGTCTTCGGCGGCACAATGGCTGGAAATGAAAACAAGATTCGATAAGAACACGAAAATCAAATCACAAGGATGTATATAATCACGGAAGGAATTTCAACCAACAAGTCCTAAGGTCACTTAGGCGGAGTACTGTGTCGTAAGTATGCTGCGTAACATACACACGCTACGTCACTCTGATTAAGCTACCTACTCCATCATACCAAGGTCATCCTACACTCTAAAAGGTAAAACCTAACGCTCTGATACCAACTTTGTCACGACCCAAAATTTGGCACGTGACCGGCACTTAAACCACGTAACATCAACAGGCGTAACACAATTTAAGTAAGCCGAAAACCCAGAAATCTAAACCATCAAAATTAGTAAGTGATAAAAACATTTGGATATCTCAAGTAAAAATATTTAAACTTAAGTTTATTCTCTTAAAAATTTCGGCAGTACCTCATTTGAAAAAACTAGCCCCGAAACGGGTACAAACATAAGATATAAGTAAAGCAACATATGATATAAATAAAGCATCCCCAAACGGAAGCAAATCACGCCCAAAGGTGGAAACAACCACCACAAGCATATATACGACGCCGTAGCGAAGAAATAGACAGTATAAGTGAAAAACAACATAAGGAGATAAAACTGCATAATAAAGGCCAGCTCACACGAGCTCGACACCCAGAGTCACAAAATATACAATATCGTCCTTACAACGCGTCTCTAAGTCAATACATGAAAGTGGTAGATGGAGAGTACTAGATACAATGAAATATACAATGGATATAAAATCGGATAACCGCAACCCACCTACAACAAAAAGGCTCACGGCCAACCGTAGCGGTATCCGCTGCAAAAAGATACAATAAGAAGCACTGCCGCGACTACTCTGAGAGTCAACCTGCAAAACACTATGGCACAACGGGGGTGAGTTGCAAACTCTTGAATAGTAATTAACATCCTACAGATAATCGCAGGTATGCATGTACAACGATAATCTATTACATGTAATCCGATAGTATCAATATGGTAATCTGGATATCCAACAATCAAGAAAGGTACTCTATCAGGTACTATAAATACATGAAGCAATTCATATCAAATGAATGCTGAGTATGGGATAAAACATGTCGTCATCATCGTGGAAAAACCGGTGTCCATCAACGACACCCCAACTCCCAATACCTCAGGCGCCGTCACTCTGATCGGCCCTCATATCCTGTAAATCTCATGGAACCTGAGTGCCCAACATCGGCACTCGAAAACATCATGAAAACTCGTGTCCAACATCGACACGTAAATCCACATATCTTGGGCTCCGTTAGTACGGATCGGCATATAGGCTCCGTCAGTCCGGATCGACCTATATCTATCTCACGACTCCGGTCGGTATCCTCCGGATAATCGCCACGTCCAACCAATCCCTGGTAGGTAGTAGTTCCTCTGCCAGGCTCATCGTCTACTGCACAACATCCTTTTCTTGCCCCGAGGTTCCATACCGGGTCCACCACGAACCCGCAAACGGATCATCCAGCTCCTCGAATCGGGTTTCTAACAGAAGTCTCCGAACCAAGAAAACTCATGGTGGACGCATCGAAATATCATATCAAGCGAAACCGGTTTTTCAAAACAATGCATACATTCTTGAAATATCCCTACTGTTCTCAAATCCATAAATCACATGAAATCCGTATCTCAATGCGTAAATCCATGAAATATGATATATGCAATATAAAATAGCAATATGAGCATATCAATGGAAAACCGCTCTTTTAAATGAATCCAGTTTTTAAATATATCATGTGGTTCCCAATTTCTCCAAAATCAAATCCAACATCATATAAAGGTGTACATGTAGCTATAGCAAGTATGGGTGTATACATGTAAGTATGTATGTACGATGCATTTCATATGCGCAATAGAACAAGAATCAACGTCTCAATGTCAACAAATTATACAATCCCGCATATGTGTATAGGTTGTGCGTGTCATGGCAATTACCGACGGTGTGGGTGTAGCATACAATTTAGTGCTCGTGCAACATGAACCGTCAGTAATGGTGCAGTGTCCACTAGATACTAAGTCAAGGCACAACTAGTAATGGTATGTAATGATGCTCATACACAATCAACATATATGCATATAAACATACGGCTATAATATCATATCTTGCCCTGACGCATAACGCCATACGGTTGATTTCCCCATAGATGTTAAATCTACTCACCGGTTGTAACATTTCAGAAAAATAAAATATTATTTTTGGAGAATTATATAATTAAAATAATAAATATTAGGAATATTTTAAAGGTGTGGTATAATTAAATACCGATAATTTAGGAAATATTGGGAGGTTAAATTGAATGGTGATTTTTGGAAGAATTTATGTGATTTAAGCAAATTACAAATTCCTTATGATTAATTATATTCTATATTATGCTAATCTCGATTAAATATCACTAATCGTGCATTAAGCCTGAGTTGTGCACATGACATGCACCACGTCATGTTACACACTTGTTTTATTTTTGAACCATGACATTTTGTTTTTCTTTATATGTATATGGGTTGTATTTGTTTTTTTTTATAAAAGAAAATAGAAGAAGAGAAAAAGGGAAAAAGAAAAGAAAATGAATAAAGAAAGATGTATGGGCATAAGAGAGAAGAGAGAGAGGTGAGGAGTCTTTGACTTGGCTTCATTCTTCATCCCCTTCATTATTTTCCCTCCTTCTTCCTCCTTCAGGGCTGCCCTCCTCCTTCCACCTCCTCAAAACACATCATTCCCTTCACCAAAAATGTGCACAAGCTCACTACAAGCATAGGGAACCAAGAAAGTAGTGATTTTGAAAACTTAGGGCAACACAAGAAATTTCTTGAATTGCCAAATGAGGTATTTTCTTCACCATTAGTGTAGTAATCCTTTTCCTTTAGCATATAAACTAGTTTAGAATCCATTTAGTGAGGTTTAGTTAACTTGGAAAATTCCATGTTGAGCTTTAGGTGTTATAATGAATGGAAAGGGTGCAATTAAGGTTTAGTAGTGATCTTAAGCCCCTTTAGTGTTAGAATTTTGAACTAAAACAGAGACTAGAACCCCAAACCCCAAACTTAGAAACCCCAATATCGGATTTTGTTGACTTTGGTGATGTGTTTTGGAGATTTGCTATAACCCGGGGCACCTGAAAAATATTTAGCGAAGACTGAGAGATGTGCAGGCACCTAGGAAGCTAACCCCGAGACCCGAGACCCCAATTTTACTGTTTGGCCACAGATTTAACCTAGGAGGACGCAAATTGCAGCCTGGGTACCACATTTTGGATTCGTGCTTCGTCCATGGCTCCATTACCTGTTAATTAGACCCTTCACTTATGCAAAATTTGCTAATTTTACCTTGAGCAAAATCTGGTAGTGTTTTCTTATGTTGCTGCTTTGGTTTTGCGACTATTTTGACTTGGATTTTAGTATTTAGGTTTTGACTCGGTGGTGTGACGTTTGCACGTCAATCTCGAGGGTTGTTTGGTCATTCTTGAATGTGTAGACCATAGGTTTTAACCTATGTACGATACGCGTGCCGTTTTGGTTTTCGTGTACGATTTCGGTTTACGGTACTATGTGTGATATGTAGATACCCTCACGTGGACTTCGGATGATGAATAAGAGGATGACGACATCGACTTCGGCAAGCAAGGATCAAGGTGAGTAGATATATATATACGGGGGAAGTCAGGTGGATGGCGTATAGCACCCTCGCAGTTCATAGTGTAGCCTTTGATATATTATATTTATATATGAATATGTGTTATGTGAGACGTTATTATTTAGCAAGAAAGGTTTTAGGAGATCATGGGTTAAATTTTAGTGTAATTGGATGATAGTGTCGTTAGTTAGTTTCTTAGTCGCGAACCCTAGAATAAGGTTTACACACACGCATGCACACACGGGTTATGTTTTGGCATATATGATATATGTATATGTGTGTGTGTATGTGTGTGTGTGTTGCTATATATATACATATACGTATATCCGTATGATGAGGATAATATATGGCACTTAGAGATGAGTCGATGTGATTGGCATGATGCCATGAGATCGGTGATGTGATTTGGGTCCTGTTATCAAATACTACATATTATGTTAGCGGATTGATGGGCGATGTGTTTTCATACACACGCGGACATATGTTGATGGTATCGGAGTGTACTAGACTTAGATCAGTACCCTAGTTCGTGATATTATGATGATTATACCATATGAATAATGTGTTATATGTGATATTTGACCCGTACCCCGATTTTGGGATGCCGTACGAGGGATTTACCGTACGAGATATATAATTTATGATAGTTCCGCACTCATGACTCGAGGATGTCATATTATATATATTTTATCGTACGTGACGCTATTGAGGCGGGATCACTGACTACTAGATATATCGACTCGGACTTAGGTGGATTTTCCTTACCCTTTCGTCTAGTCTCTTAGCTTTGTCCTGTAGTTACTTAGTAGATGTTAGATTGGGCTCGAGTCATACCTATTTCCAAAACTAGCGAATTGTGAGTATTTTAAAGACATGCTAAGGGATACTACGGATATTTCAGAGAACGTACCTTTTCTTAAAAACACCGTAGCCCCTATTTTCTAAACACCACGATTCGTGTTATTTCAAATGCCAAAACTGTATGACTCGTATATATAATGTAGATTCTTTATTGTTGCGTTTACTATTCATTTTCCGTATATTCTTGCTATTCGCATCGCATCGCTTGTTTAAATGTGTTTTTATTGTTATTATGAACTCATACTGTCAGGACACCAGCACCATTACCGATGATGCGTATGCTCCACGTACACCTGCTTACCAGCTCACACACATCATCATCGGTAATTTTCATGTCACGTACACATTAGAAAATGTTACTTCATTTGTAAGAATTGCTAGCTGGTAGTTTCGACATAGTACTAGTACGCATGCCTTTATATGCTAATTTAGATATTGCATTTATTACTGTGATATTTCATGTATATTTATATATTCATTTGCCATGCAATATTATAGGCCAGTCCGGATTGCCGGAGCCCGGTATTCACTGTTATTGACTCTTCATTTTGGGATTTCGGATTTTCCATGAGATTTCTGGATTTGGAGAAACCGCAAGAATTTTATAAACTCATTTTCATTTCAAAAGATAAAAATTGCGGTTTTCTCATGATATGATGTGAGATATGTCTACCATGAGTTTTCTCGGCTCTTGGCAGTATCATACACCAGATTCGAGGAGGAGGAGAAACCGTCTGCGGGTGCATGGTGGACCCGGTGCGGTACCCCGGGGCAAGATGGTCGCAGATGATGGCGTTGAGCCTGGAAGGGGAGCACTACCGACCGGTTATTTGTGACGCGGCGGATATTCGGAGGATACCGACATAGTCGGGAGATTTGATGATTTAGGCCAGTCCGGATTGCCGGAGCACGAGATATTGAGACATTGAGATACCGAGACTTTATGATATGGGTCAGTCGGGATTGCCGGAGCCCGAGATATTTAGATATTGAGACATATGTTTTTTGTCGATGCTTGACACGGATTTCTCTGTTGATTTCATTGATGATACTCGGTTTTTATACAGAAATCTAACTGAGAGATAAAAACAGTTTTCTCATTTAGATGTATTCTGTTTTCATGCATTCATACATCATATATATGATATGTTGTTACCTGAGGCACTGACACGAGCACCTGATATTACACTTATATGTAGATGTTTCAGGGTTATATTTTATGAGGAAATTATTATCGTATGACCTAGGATTGAGTCATATATGCGATTTCTGCTCGGTGATGATTTCTACTCACGAGTTGGCAACTCACCCCCGTTGTGCCACAGTTTCGTGCAGGTTTTCCCGTACAGGTTTCCTTGGCGGCTTTGCTGGCACACTGCTTCCTTCCGGGTGATTGCTTTGGTTGGTGCGTTCACTTGCATCGTGACCACAATTATACTATTATTTATTTCAGTTGTATCTAGTAAACTCCATCAACCAGACTTGTATATTTGATAGCCTTAGAAGACCAGTTGTATATTCTTTCGACCTTAGAGTCGCGCTTGTATTATTATGGTTTTCTGGTGGGCTTTGGTTTTCTTCTTAGTTTTTATCCTCGCCCTTCGGCGTTGTATATTATATTGTCTTGCGTGGTTGTATCCGCCAATTGGCGAAGAGCTAGCTCCCACTTGGGGATGCCTTTATTCATTATATCTATTTCATGTGTTGTACCCGTTTGGGGCCAGTATTTATAAAGGAGACTCTGCCAAAATTTTCGGGAGAATATAATGTTGCTTTAAAATGTTTAATGCTACTTATTTTATTAAAACCACTTGCTTTAAAACAAATTTTCCTTCACTTTCTCTTTAAAATGGTGTAGATTTCTGGGCTTTTGGCTTACTTGAATTAGGTGTGGTCTATAGACTTCACATGATTCAAGTGTCAGTCATGTGCTATTTTGGGTCATGACAAAGTTGGTATCAGAGCGCTAGGTTTGACCTTGGTTCGAGTCTATGTTTGACTATGCAGAGTCTAGGGCGTTTATATATATTCGAAACGTAGACTTGACCTTACGGAACATAGACTTGGTCGAGGGAGTATTAGACCCGAATTTTCGTCGCATAGGTTGACATTGGTTGATGGAGTAGGTGACTTAAGTTGAGTGACGTACCGTGTGTATGTTCCGCGGCATACTTACGATACGCTACTCCGCTTAAGAAGCCTTTGGATGTACATTTCTTTGCACAGTATTCTATTCATTCATATGATCTATCCTCATCGATATCGTTTGGTGGTTTTGTTACCACGATTGCATAGGCAGAGAGCTGCGGCTAGAGTTGCGGCCAGCACGAGCTCGTCTTGGACGAGGACTGACCAGGATGTATTCCAGTGACACACGATTCCATAGATGTGTCGTTTTATTGTGTTTTCGCACCATGAGAGTTTGATGGATTGCGTTTACTAAAATTTCTCGAATGTGCAGATCAGCACCAGAGGATTGGGCCACTGCTAGAGGCCGGCTAGAATGTGGTGACCGTTAATGTATCGTCTATTCTTGATGATTGAGACACTGTTTAGCGTGCAGATGAATGAGCCAAATGTTGCTGCGACTGACAAGATACCGCCATAGATGTTTGAAGCTATTGTAGCACGAGTTTATACTTAGAGATATGATAGAAGATCGCTAGTCACCCAAGGATGAATGACTAGGACATGTGGTTCGTTGCATACCTCGATGCGAGGTCATCAGATTGATTGATTCCAGCTAGAGAAGACTTCACATAGATACGTTGAGAGTCGATAGGAAACAATCGAATGTCAGAAACCCATTTTTCCAACTTTAAGGTATTCGGAAAAACATGCAAGTAATTCTGTGGACCCTCTAGAAGAATGAAACCCTAAATCGACATAATGACCATGGGAACGCTTTCGAACCTTAGGGTTTGCGGCAGTTCCGCGGTGCCATTAATGAGGCTTGGGTTTTCCCTTTTACGGCTGGTCCACAGGTACTGTGGCATGTACTGGATATTATTAAACTGTACTCAAGAGTTGAGCTCTCGAGAAATTATGGGACTTTGATGAATCGATTAAAAAGTTCGACGTCGTCCGGATATCATGTGATGGGATACATTACTTAGGAGACTCTAGGTATGAGTATAGCCATTGTAGCGCAGTCCATACAGCTATGAAGAGACGAGTCCGAATCAGTCGGCAGTAGAGAAAAGTGGAGTAAGAGATTCGTACGAGATTTTGACGAGATGGCGTTCCACTCCGTTGATATCAGAGATGTGATACGCATGCAGAGGCGTTGAATAAGGATATATCTTCCAGAAAGAGTCGTGATGAGTATGCAGCCGTTCCGGAACAAGAAATGGATTTAGTAAAGGGTGATAACTTCCGGGCAGTTCGGCGGAAACGAGAATTGGGAGAGACCCTGACAGAATCTTCTGCAATACTATACGAGAAGACTTGGACCCAGGATCGGTCGTATTATGCACACCCAGTAGGACAGAGTTCGGCATCGTTGACGAGACATGTTATGAGTGACAATGATAGTTAGCCAGAGATTTTTAGAGGATGTGCCAGAGCAGAACTGTTTCTATCATCATTTCCATATTGGGCCGTTGAGCCGAGGAGCTATGTAATTAGAAATTCGCAGTGAGAGACGAGAGCCTAAGGGCACCAGGCGCTAGACCATGAATAGGAGGCAAGTAGATTTCTTGCTCTGCTATCTTTGGAAGCACCGACACCTTCTCAACTTTGAAGGAAGGACATATCGACGACAGCATTAATGATTTGTGATTTGGTGATTCTAATATCACGTATCCGTCATTTTGGATTTCGGTATTTTGGGCGGTTTATTTGCATGATTGAGATTTTGTGCACCACAGTTGCACTCGACTTCGATTTGATGTCGATCGAGATGTTCAATTTTGATTTCAAGCCCATGGTGTGTATGTGATTTGACTTGTGCCTTCGGTGTAGTTTTCATGCACTTCAGTATTTTGATTCGATTTTGTGTACGCCGATGTACGTGGTTGTGAGATTATATACCACGGTATACCTAATTTGGGTTGAGGTATGTTGTATACCATCGATTTCGATTTGTGATATTCAATATTTGTTTTGTGCACCTTGTGCACTTGAGTTGGATTTTTGCGCATACTTGGCGCGCTTGATACGATTTTGGTGCACACCAGATGCACTAAATCGGGATTCTTCATGCAAATTAGATGCAACTGATATTGTTGTCAGGCACACTCGTTGCCTTTGACAAGCTTATTTTCGTGCACACCCGTTGCACTTAGATTTGGTTTCTGTGCACATGTACAGAACATTTGTTGATTTCGATTTCCGTGCGCACCAGACGCACGTGGCATCCTTATATTCATTTTAGGATTGATTTCTTTTGGAGCCGTATGTTTTATGATATTTACTATTTGGTATAGTGACTGAGCAGGACTAGTCAGAGGATAGTACCTGGATATGTTTTTGCATGAATTGATAGTTTTCGAAGGGATTTCCAAAAAGGAGCCATAGTCTCAGTACTTACCTACGTGTCCGAGATGACACGAGACATTTAACAAAGGAAACCCTTCTAAATTATTTTCAGAACGGCAGGACGTGTATGTTAAACAAAGGATATGTATATATATAGTTAATTTCTTACAATAGACATCCGCTACTGTGCCGTGATACGCGCATCGCACGGTAATTTGAATAAGGTTTGGCATGCATTTCTTTCAGATATTTTGACGAGTTTACAACGATGCGTACTATGTACATGTTATAGTTTTGATGTACATCATGTTGGTTTTCGCATTGGACTTGGACATTGGTGTCTTCACCATAACTCCGATGATTGCGTGATGCTTGACGGAGTTTTAATTTTTGAGTTATATACTCGGTTCCATGCGTATGCATTGCGCTACGATGTGTTTTATGTATTTATGATTTCGGAGCCCCGACGACTTGATCATTTTACTGAAATGTTTTAGTATTTGAGGAGTTTAAATTTAAATTCGGGGACCAAATTTATTTAAGAGAGGAAGACTGTAACATTTCAGAAAAATAAAATATTATTTTTGTAGAATTATATAATTAAAATAATAAATATTAGGAATATTTTAATGGTATGGTATAATTAAATACCGATAATTTGGGAAATATTGGGAAGTTAAATTGAATGGTGATTTTTGGAAGAATTTATGTAATTTAAGCAAATTACAAATTCCTTATGATTAATTATATTCTATACTATGCTAATCTCGATTAAATATCACTAATCATGCATTAAGCTTGAGTTGTGCACATGACATGCACCATGTCATGTTACACACTTGTTACAACACAACGGTGTATCGGAGCGGAGGAATTGCACCCTATTGGATATGGTGCGCTCAATGATGAGCACCGTTGAGTTACCTATTTCCTTTTGGGGTTATGCGCTTAAGACAGCATCATACCTATTGAATCAAGTTCCATCTAAATTTGTACCTACCACATCATATGAGATATGGAGTGGGAAGAGACCATATCTTAAACGAGTTAAGATATGGGGTTGTCCGGCCTATGTCAAAAGGCTAAATCCGGACAAACTCGAGGCACGATCAGTTCTTTGCAAGTTTGTAGGATATCCAAAGAATTCAAATGGATATTTTTTCTACCATGGTGAGGAACAAAAGGTGTTTGTTGCTCAACATGCCACGTTTTTACAAAAGGAATTTCTTGTAAAAGAAATTAGTTGCAAAGAGGTAGAACTGGAAGAAGTTCCATCTACACAGACTACAACTGAAGATTTAGTGGAACCAGAGGATTCGATAGTTCCCAACGAACCTCGGCCTCTCCGCCGATCTAGTAGGGTTCCTCATCCACCTGAGAGATACTACGGTTTTCTCATTGATGGTGGGAGCGAGGATTGCATCATGGAAGATGATGACCCAACTAGCTTCGAACAGGCCATCACGAGTGGGGACTCTGTGAAATGGCTGGATGCAATGCGATCCGATATGGAATCCATGTACACCAACAAAGTATGGACTTTGGAAGATGCTCATGAAGGGGTAAAACCAATCGGAAGCAAGTGGATCTTCAAGAAAAAATTTGGTGTAGATAGAAAAGTTAAGACTTTCAAAGCTAGACTTGTTGCAAAAGGTTTTCGTCAATGACCAGGTGTGGACAATGATGAAACCTTTTCTCCAGTGGCTATGCTTAAGTCCATCTGGATCCTACTTGCCATCGCGAGTGGGGACTCTGTGAAATGGCTGGATGCAATGCGATCCGAGATGGAATCCATGTACACCAACAAAGTATGGACTTTGGAAGATGCTCCTGAAGGGGTAAAACCAATCGGAAGCAAGTGGATCTTCAAGAAAAAATTTGGTGTAGATGGAAAAGTTGAGACTTTCAAAGATAGACTTGTTGCAAAAGGTTTTCGTCAACGACCAGGTGTGGACAATGATGAAACCTTTTCTCCAGTGGCTATGCTTAAGTCCATCTGGATCCTACTTGCCATCGCTGCATACCATGACTACGAAATCTGGCAAATGGATATTAAGACTGCCATTGTAAATGGCGATTTAGAAGAGTGCGTGTACATGACTCAGCCAGAGGGCTTCGTGGACAGTAGGAGCAACGGAAATGTGTGCAAACTGCTTAAATATATTTACGGGTTAAAGCAGGAATCGCGGAGTTGGAACATCTGTTTTGATGTGGTAGTCAAAGAGTTTGACTTCATCAAAAACGTAGATGAACCTTGTATATACAAGAAGTGTAGGGTTAGCTTAGCACCTTAGCAAGGTTTTGGCAAGTATCAAACATGCAATTTAAAATTTTGGGGTGCTAAACAAACCAACCAAGTAATCGAACTAGAGAATTAGTGTTAAACATGATATGTAAACAACTTTACAACTAAGTGATAGGGATTACAACCTTTGTAGTCCGTTCCTTCGCTTCATAAGCTCCGAGTTGTGGTCCCTTCGCAGCGATTATCAAGCTCCCGGACTCTTGAGAGGCTCCATAAAGTAAATGATGCAACCTTGCTTGAAGTCTTCACTATCCAAGATGATCTGCTTTGTGGAGTCCCAACCCCAAGCTATCTCTTCACTAATTAAGGATTAGTGAAGATAACACACTAATCTATATGGCTAGTATAGAAGAGGATGATGAAGTATCTTTTTTTATCTCTTTAGTTTTCTTTTTCTCACTTAATTTCATCACATGAAAAAATCTAGCAAGCTTTTGTGAGGATGAAGAAGATGAAGTGATGAAAGAAATGAATAATGAGCTTAGGTTAGAAATGCAACCATAGTGAGTTAGTATATGTCATGGCTAACTCATGTAGAGAATAAACCATAGGCTAGGGTTAAAGTTAGGTTAACAAATATCATGAGTAAAAACAAATCAAGTGGACTAAGTCAATGTTCTACAAGCTTCATGTAAGCTCCATGAGGTGAGAAAATCCAAATGATTTATAATTACTTAATAATAAATATTAACCAACATTAAACCTAGCTTGATTTAAGTCGCATACACCCTTGTTGCATGTATAACCCTAGCATGTCACAATATCATATATCACATATATAATATTTTGTAACAAAAGAAAAGAATACATTTAACATAGTATCACATATATATGAATGCATCCTAAGTGAGAAAAAGAATCATTTAAGTGAGCTTATATTAGTTAATGTAATGTAATATATCATATATATAATTATACATTAAATTATTAAATCAATACTTGATTTAATAATCCGACTATATTACATATAACCGAGCAATATAATATGTATCAATTTATCAAATCAGCACTTGATCTGATAATCCGGCTATATCACATATACCCGGCCGATATCACATATCGCGAGAATAGAATACGGTATCACATACACGTATTATTCTCGGTCCCGCATGTTGGGGTAAAAATTTACACCCCGGTTGACCAAGTCAAAATCAAAGTCAACCCCAAGCCAAGTGGGCCCAAGCCCAGATCATGTGGGCCCATGCCCGGGTCGAGCCCGAACATGAAGCGGCCGGCCTTCCCCCTTGCCAAGATAAAAATTTTGAAATAAATAATTTTTTTGTATTTCTTTTATTTTGTTTTATGGATAAATGTAAGAAAAATAGGCATAAAGCCAAATTTTTTTAAAGCCCATGGCTTATGTGCAAAAAGAAATGGCACATGAGCCATGGGATAGGCAAAATGCCATTTTGTGAAGCCCAAGGGGCTATGTGTAAAGTGTATAACCTATAAAGGCAAAGATAATGAAAAAATCTCACAACTTTTTCTCTCTCTCTCAAAATTTTTTCAGATCTGAGATCTTTTCTCCTTCTTCAAGGTTCCAAAACCTTTTTTTTCTCTTGAATTAAATCAAGAGTTTTACTCTTCTTTTTATAAAACAAATTAGTTCTTCACCACAAAACCCATAAAGGGGAACTCAGATCTTCCATTAGATCTCAAAAAGAAGAGATTTTTAAAAATCCCATATCTCTTGATCTTCAAGATCCAGCTAACAGAGGAGGAAGAAGAAGAACATCTTTCACTAAACCCAAAAAAAAACACACTCAGGAGTCCAACTCCTCTCTGATTTCTCTTCCGAGAATTTTTTTTAGGCTAAAAGCCTCTTTTTCTCGCCGGCGCTCAAGCGCAGAGCGCTCGCGTGCCGACACATGGCGCGCTTGTGCTCCAGCGCTCAGCGCTCGAGCGCAAAGCGCCCACATGCCGACACGTGGCGCGCTTGCGCTCCAGCGCAAGCGCTCGAGCGCAAGTCGCCCCGGTGCCGACACGTGGCGCGCTTGCGCTCCAGCGCAAGCGCTCGAGCGCAAGTCGCCCCCGCGCCGACACGCACTTGAGCTCAAGCGCCCAGCGCTCAAGCGCAAGTTGCCCCCGTGCCGACACGTGGCGCACTTGCGCTCGAGCGTCAGGCGCTGAAGCGCAAAACGCTCACGTGGCGCGCTTGCGCTCAAGCGCCTCAAGCGCAGAGCGCCCATGTGCCGACACGTGGCACTCTAGCTCCTGAGTGCACAGCACCTAGGCGCACAGCGCCTAAGGTGCTGCCCCCATGCATCCTTTGGATGTCTTTTCCCCTTTTTATATATATACATGTATATCTATACATATGTATACATATGTACATACACACATACTCCACGACACTGTCCCTGTTAGAAAAAAATTTCTAACGGGGCGCTGCCTTGCACCCCATAAGGGGGCTGCTAGCCCCCTTGACCCCCAGCCCGCTATCCGGGTAGCGGGACCCCTGTAAAAACTCTGCGTGGCTCCCGATATATTTAAACCCCCCTCCAAAACAAAACACACGTACACTGCACATTGAGTTCGCATGACCAGTTTAACCCGTTAATCAGAGATTCCCTTGCCCTAAAGGCAGGTGGTAATTAACGACAGCTTAGTCCGCGGTTGCCGAAGATTCGGATCCCCATAATCATTAAACCCCGGCCTACCCTAGGCAGGGGGAATCTGTAGTACGCCTGACAAGCGCGCGCGTATTCCCATCTCAATGGGGTGACGAAAAACACCCTACACCGCACATATCACATGTGTGCTCCTACTCCGTTTCGCCTGAGCCAGGAAATAGGACTCTAAAGACTCGTCAATATGCCGGCAGTAGATGATGATCATATCAAACACCCACAAGCTGCAAGCGGTCAGCTAAACGTAACAGCCACCCGGGTATTTAGCGATCAGAAGATCAACAAGCAAGCTTGCACACACTCCTGTGAATCCAATCAGTAACACTACCGTACATTCCGATATCTTCGTCTGATATGTCGCATATCTAATCTAGTGGTGGTAAACGTCAGACCCTAGTAACCGATAAGTCGTGTCGATGTAAGGCTCAGAACGGGTCGAGAAACTACCGATAACACTTACCAGAAGATCTCCATATCAGCCCTGGCCAGGGACTTCCTGTTATAGCCAATCGAACACAGCGCAACATCAACCCCCAATACCGGGAGCGAAGAAACCCCTCCTATCGCTCATTGCTTCCATGTGATTCGGGACTGTACCCAAAAGCCACCGTTTTGCACGTTCTCATGAACGGGGTAAGGTGGAAATCAAAGCCCGGTGTGAATCACACAAGACTCTATGACGGTTTCAGGTCTATAGACTAACCTGTACCAGTGTCACCAGAGAACTGCTATCTGACGATAGGTATAATACCATCTAGGAGTTCTCGGCGAGTTCGTTCAGTGTACCAGTCTCTACTGAGCACCCGTACACCATCTTTGATTTCAAACACCAATGGATGTGGGATCATCCATCGCCCATCATATGGGTCAAGCTATGTATACGCCAGTCTACTCTGGGGTATCGATGCGCTGTCTCGATACACCCTTGACTAGGAACAATTATTGGATGTACTCGTGGACTACCCTGGCTTCACTAGTATGATCTGCATCATAGTCCTAGTAGTCAAGTACATGTCCTAAGGGCTTTATCAACATGTGAGAGCAAGACGGTAAACCATTACAAGTCAACATGTTTAGACAAAGTGAAACCAGATAGCATACTATCATATCGAGCAAGAAAGTACTCTCTATATATATCCAAGCATCCACTATAATATACATCATATGTACAACAATGGCCTCTTGGGCATATACATAACTAACAATCTCCACTTGCACTAAGGCCAACTGTTGTAGTATCTCATACCCAACATCCCGTAAAAACTCTGTGTGGCTCCCGATATATTTAAACCCCCCTCGAAAACAAAACACACGTACACTGCACATTGAGTTCGCATGACCAGTTTAACCCGTTAATCGGAGGTTCCCTCGCCCCAAAGGCGGGGGCTAATTAACGGCAGCTTAGTCTGCGGCTACCGGAGATTCGGATCCCCATAATCATTAAACCCCGGCTTACCCTAGGCAGGGGGAATCTGTAGTACGCCTGACAAGCGCGCGCTTATTCCCATCTCAATGGGGTGACGAAAAACACCTTACAGATTTTAGCACGCCCGGTGGGACCCTTCTCTCCTCCTATATTTCGGGTTAAACGTTCATGCGAACTCAATCAATATACATATCAATTGCCTATACTGAAATGATGTTTTCTTTTCCTGCAGCAATCAACTTTCAACGACAATGTCTCCCAAGACGAATTCAACTTCCAAAGCGACCCCGATTCCGTACGTGGTCAAGACCAACACTGGTGTGGTTCTCCCCGCAAGCCTCAGTCGACAGTGGGAGGAACCGCCCTGCCAGTTTGGCTCCGTCACCATCTACCCTGCCGGAAGCGCTCATCTGGCGGAGATCCCGGCGAAACAGTTGGCCAAGCCGGTCTCAAGGGGTAAGAGGTTGAATGTCTTGATCGCCAAGGCACCACAACCAAAACTTAAGACGGTATCTGAATGATTCTCTGGTGCTCCAGTGGGGGGCAAGAACTTCGGTACAAAGGGCAACATCAAATGTTGCGGACGAGCTCAGGCGATGACTCCAACAAATGCACAATCGAGCGTATCTCCAAGGCCCTCCATCGCCCGGTCTGCGGTGTCTTCCCAAAGAGCCGAAGTCTGCCAGGTGCTTAGAACAGAAAAGTTAAGGCAGAAGCGGCTCAGGTATCGAGCCAACAAGAGGGCCAAGGCTTCGGCCAAATGGAATCGTGTGAAGTTCCAAGTGCAGGGTTGCCCCGCGACGACGGCTGAGTCGGACGTAAGAATCAGCAATTTGTAGGGTTCCTAGGCACACACATGAGGTTCTACAACTGATCAAGCATACCAAAATCAAAAATTTCCATGTGCCAAAGAACCCTATACTAGATCGTTAACTAGAGGTAAGGCGAAAGAATGCAAGTTAACAACTTTAACTAAAAGGAAAGTGACTACAACCTTTGTAGATCCGGTCCTCCACTACTCTAGCTCCGTGTTGACGTCCCTCCACTGTGATCATCGGATCCCGGACTCTGGCGATGGTTTCGTCGGAGAAATGATCGGGCTAGGTCGTCGACTTCGATGCCGAAGATGATCCACGTCGAGGCAACTCAAGATCAAGCTCCATCTTCAATTGGTCATAGAACTTGTGAAGATAACACACTCTACTACATGGCAAGTGGTAGAGGATGAAGAAATAGGAAGTGGGTTCACTTTGGATTTGGATTTCTCACTCTTTTTCTCATGGCACCATTGGAGGTAGCAAGGTTTCTTCTTCTTGAAGAAGAAGAAGAAGAAGAAAGAATATCATGAGAATAATAATAAATCAAGTGATCTTATCATAATGCAACCATGGGTGAGGCTAACACATGTAGAGAATAAACTAGGGTTTAGGTAAATGGTTAGGGTTAAGGAATAAAACAAAATGGTTACTTTGTCAAAGATGCATGAAGCATCAAGAAGCTTCTTGCATAAAGACAAAGAAAGCAACCATTCTATTTTACCCAAATAAATAAATAAATAAGGTAATGGAAACCCTAACCATTAACTAAACATGGTGTATAGCATACACTCACCCAAGTTTTCATGTATCATCAAACATGATACAATCTAGTGCACGAAAATATATCCCATATACTACTTGTGCACATCAAGTGAGAAAATCCATCTTAAGTGAACAAATACTAGTTAATGTAAAGTAATATATCAAATATATAATTATACATCAAATCATTAAATCAACACTTGATTTAATGATCCGGTCATATCGCATATAACCGAGTAATATCAAGTGTATCAATGTATCGAATCAACACTTGATTCGGTAACCCGGCTATATCATATATAACCGTCCAATGATACAAATCGCGAGAATGGAATACAGTATCACATACAGGTATTATTCTCGGTCCCGCACATATCTCATATGCGCTCCTATTTCGTTTCGCTTGAGCCAGGAAACCTCTGTGTAGGACTCTAAAGACTCGTCAATACGCTGGCAGCAGGTGATGATCATATCAAACACCCACAAGCTGCAAGCGGTCTGCTAAATGTAACGGCCACCCGGGTATTAAGCGATCAGAAGATCAACGAGCAAGCCAGCTCACACTCTTGTGAATCCAACCAGTAACACTTACCGTACAGTCCGGTCTGTTCGTCTGATATGTCGCATATCTCGCCTATATGTGGTAAACGTCAGACCCCAGTAGCTTGATAAGTCATGCCGATGTAAGGTCCATAAAAAGCATGAAACTACTGATAACACTTACCAGTAAATCAGTGCAACCCTGGCCAGGGATTTCCAGTTATGGCCAGTCGAGCATAGCGCAACATCAACCCCCAATACCGGGAGAGATGAATCCCCTCCTATCGCTCATTGCCTCCATGTGAATCGGGACTGTACCCAAAAACCACCTATTTGCATAACTCAATAGAGCCGTGGTAGGGTGGAAATCAAAGCACAGTGGGAGACACACAAGACTCTATGACGATCTCGGGTCAACAGACTAAGCTGTACCAGTGTCACCAGAGAACTGCTATCTGACGTGAGGTATAATACCATCTGGGAGTTCTCGGCGAGTCCGTTCAGTGTACCCAGTCATCACTAAGCACCCGCATACCATCTCTGATGTCAAACACCAATGGATATGGGATCATCCATCGCCCATCACATGGGTCGAGAAGATATACGCTTGTCTACTCTGGAATATCGATGCCCCGTCTCGATATTCCCACGACTAGGAACACTGAAGGATGTACTCATGGACTACCCAGGCCCCACTAGTATGATCTACATCATAGTCCTGCAAGTCGAGTACACATCCTAAGGGCTTCATCAACATGTAACAGAGAGGCAGAAAGTATACATGTTAAGATAAAAAGCTACCAGATAACGTACTATCATGTCGAGCAAGAAAGTCCTACCTATATATGTCCCAGCATCCACTACAATATACATCCTATGTACAGTAATGGCCTCTAGGGCATACATATAACTAACAATCTCCCACTTGCACTAGGGCCATCTGTAGCAGTGGTTGCAGTATCTCATACTCAACTATCCCATAAAAGTCTCTCTTTGGGAAAAGGCCTTTGTGAGTGGATCCGCCATGTTGTCCTTTAAGTCTACTCTCCTAACCTCGATCACCCTGGAGATCAACTATCTACATGATCAGGTGATGCTGCCTCAGAATATATCTGGGTCACTGATGGGATCGGGGTTCCTGGGCCAAAGCCACACTTCCATTGTCACACAATGGTAGGAACCTAGTTCATCTCATGAACCAATATACACCCAAACTGCCTCTTTGGTAGTATCTTTAATAGCGATGTCACCAGCCTTTATCGTCTAGTCTGCCACGGTATATAGCTTGGAACTCTTCCAACATACCGTCCCTCCACTGAGGGTAAAGACAATGCCTGCGACTGACATTCAGTCGTTATTATCACCCTGGAACCTTTCCAGTGATTCTTCCCAGGATCTGCTGATACCATCTTAATAAACCTAGTGAGAAGCCTAACATCCATTTAGATCTATCTCATAGATCCAAATCCCAGGATTTAGGAGGTATCACCTTTATCCTATTTGGAGAATCCTTGTGATAAGCGGAGATTGACCGAGCGTAGCATAGGAAACTCCTTTCCTATCAAGAGTATGTCATCCACGTACTATACGAGGATCATCACCATACTCCATACTACCTTTTTGTACATACAAGGTTCATCTACCATTTTGATGAAGTCAAACTCTTTAACTACCACATCAAAACAGACGTTCCAACTCCGCGATGCCTGGTTTATTATGTAAAGCAGCTTGCACACGTTTCCGCTGCTCCCACTGTTTACGAAGTCCTCTGGCTGTGTACTTATGGACGTTCTCTTCTAAATCAGTATTTAGAAAAATAGTCATGACACCCAACCACCAGATATCGTATTCATGGTATGTAGCAATGTTAAGTAGGATCCGGATGGACTTAAGCATAGCCACTGGAAAAAAAAGTTTCATCATTATCCATGCCTGGTCGATGATGAAAACCATTAACAAGTCTAGCTTTGAAAGTCTCAACTTTTCCATCTACACCAAGTAATCTTCTCAAGATATACTTGCTCCTGATGGGGATTTAACCCTTCAGATACAGTATCCAAAGTCCATACTTTGTTGGTGTACATGGATTCCATCTCAGATCGCTAAGCATCCAGCCATTCTTACAGAGTCCCTACTCTCGATGGCCTGCTCGAAACTAGTTGGGTCATCATCTCATGATGCAATCCTCTCTCCCACTGTCATCGAGAAACCGAAGTATCTCTCAGGCAGGTGAGGAACCCTGCTAGATCGGCGGAGAGGCTGAGGTTTGTTGGGGACTATAGAATCCTTTGGTTCTACCAAATCAGCAGCTGCAGTTTGTATAGCTGGAAATCTTTCCGGTTCTACCTCATGTCCACTTATTTCTTCACAAGAAATTCCCTTTCATAAAGGTGGCATGATGAGAAACAAAACAGTTTTGTTCCTCGGTTAGGTAGAAGATATTCCCTTGCGAATGCTTGGGATATCCAACAAACTTCCACAGAACTGACTTTGCCTCGAGCTTGTCCGGATTATGCCTTTCAGACATAGGCCGGACAACCCCAAATCTTAACAAACTTAAGATATGGGCTCTTTCCATACCATATCTTATATGGAGTGGCAGGTACTGATTTGATTCGAATCCAATTCAATAGGTATGCAACTTTTCAAGTGCACAACCCCAAAAGGAAATAGGTAACTCAGTAGTACTTATCATAGAGCACACCATATCTAATGTGGTGCAATTGCTCCGCCCCGATACACCGTTGTGCTGTGGTGTATTCAGAGGAGTAACACCGAGAGAGAATCTCATTCTCCTTTAGAATAGTCCAAGAATTCCATGCACAAGTATTCTCCTCCCTGATCTTATCATAGGACATAATACTTATACCCGGTTTTTGGTTCTCTACTTCTAACTTATATTCTGTGAATATCTCAAAAGTTTCGGACTTATGATTCAACAGGAACATCTGGCTGAATCTTGAGAGATTATCAGAGAATGTAATGAAGTACAAAGAACCGGTCTTGGCATATGTAGACAGGGGACCTTGCATACATAACTATGTATCAGTCCCAAGAGTTCACTAACTCTTTCTCTGTTTCCAATAAACAGAGCTATGGTCATCTAATCTTTGTGACATGACTGGCAAGTTTCATAAGATGTAAATTCAAACTAATTTAAATATGCATCTAAATGTAACTTCAGCCAGTCGGGTCGCATTGATATGACCTAGTCTACAATGCCTTAAGAAGGATTCGTTCATTTCTGAACTCTTCATCTTGTGTGTGTTCTGTATACTAGGAACTGTAGTTTGATTTAGAACGTCAATGCTTTTAGATAACGTGCCTGAACCGATCAACTTTTGAAATGTTCAAAACAATATTCAACAATACAAAATTATATCCTTTCTTTAATGAATAAAGAGATTGATATGATTTTGTATATCAGGTTCGGTATCTAATAGCATTTGTTCAGAATCAATGTATTGGTAATACAGGGTGATAGTGACCAACAGACTTGGCTGCAACACTTGCACCGTTTTCTGTCTCATGAAACTTATCACCCGTTCTCAGTTCTCTGCCTTTCTGTAGCCCTATGTAACAGATTACATATCTGGGATCCCGATCCGGTATCAGATACCCAGGACGCAGAGGACACTGAGAAACAGTTCTTTATAATGAACACACCCGAAGGAGATGCATCATATGCACTTTCTTCGTTTGGGCGGCATAGGAATTCTGGTATTCCCCTATTTCCTGCTCTGTCTTATAACAATTATAAGTTGGAGCGGGACCAACGTTCCCCAGCTCAGTATAACAAGCGGGTTTGGTCAATACATCCATATTATTATCTTGATTAAGGCGTGATATGGTCGCTACCTGGAGAGAGAGAGAAGAAAACACTCTTCGTGCGCTCTTGCAAGATTAGATTGGTTATATATTTTATCTAATCAGGATGGCTCCCACTGGTTTTATCAAATCTTCCTTCAAACCCTAAAAGGAAAGACTAGCCGGGATTAATTACACCCTATAAGTTCGCCAATCTTTCAGCCAGGCCAGTGTCGGTACTTTGAGGGAGGTTCCCCGTGCTTTCGCACGGACCTAATTAAAGTAAACCTCGTTTTCCCAGAGGCGTAACCCCGTTGGCACCTTTCTAGACACCTACTTGATCGGCTAATTGTAAAGTGCAAAACTCTCCCAGGAGTAATAATTACTCGCAGTGGGTATCGGGATCCAACTATCATATAGAAGGTATGCAATCTCATTGCAAATTTCAACACTTGAAACTCCCGATAGTGGTTTTTACCCCTAGCACTTATGACCTTAACTATGGTCAACAAATCATAAGTACTAGTCAAGTTCTACCCATCATTTCGTGATTAATTAGACCCACCCACATGTCCCTTAACTAAGGTCAACAAAGTCACGCGACTGTCCTAACTAATCGCATCGTATGCAGTGTAGGAAGACAACACTTAGCTACCGTACACTGTGCCTTGACTATGGTCAACAAACACAGCACGAATACTAAGTACTCTACTTCCTAAAATGACGGAGGGTTGCGAATGGTTTTTATGAAAACCTTTAATGCTTTGAACTTGATCTCGTTGCGGAATCAAATGGTTTTTAAATGGAGTGTTTTTTAGGCTTTTCTAGTTTTGCTAAAGGGATCACTCCCGGTGAAGGGATCGTCGGCCCTTTCCTTATCGAATAAGGTGCAGGATATATCATATATACCGCTGTGCAAAGCAAAAACTATAGAAGCAATCAAAAGACAAACCGAGGGTTGTAGCATCTGCCAGTTATTGCTAAAGGAGTCACTCCCGGTGAAGGGATCTCGGTCCTTTCCTTATCGAATAAGATGCAGGATGTTCTACAAGGAACACCACAATGCAAAGCAAAAACTATAGCTACCTATTTTATCTTTGAAATTCGATTCCACAACATCTTTTAGGTTTATTTTCTTTCATTAATCTCATTAATGAATGTCCCATCATTTAAGTCCACCTAAACATCACAGATAAATATAACGTACGCTTATGCCATCTGCATTCGCCTCGATGTCCCGTCTGCACCGTTAGGTTAGGTAACTAACACCAGAGCGAGGCAGGGCTAGCGCATGTGTAAAACATAAGCAACGTCTATATAATATATCATATATACTATATACAATATCAATTTGAACAAATCACATGATCACATCACAGATAACGCAGCAGAAAATATCATATGAAATACTGGATATACTAGAACGTCCGTGTTTTTTTTTTGAGCCTGAATAAAACACGGATTCCACGGTCGCGATGAATAGCCAATCCCATACCCATAGACCCCTACGAGAGCGGCAAGCAACCATACCAATTCTAGGGTTAGGAGACCCGGACTCGACTCCTCGAGATGGTCTCCCACTGGACCCTAGAACCCGGTTACTTGTGCTCCCCTCCTTGGGTCTATCCTAATGCGGAAAAGTAAATAATATACAAATGGTGACATCATCCGCAACCTGGAAGTGCCCCAATAAAAGAATATTACATACAAGTTTTTTACATGAATGAAAATGAAAAACACTCATCTCACATAAAAACCCCGGCTATTCAAACACGACGATCCAATTTAACATATCCAGCAACACATAACATCACATGTCATCAACGTAAGTAAATATGCCCATCCCAATTGTCGTTGACATATAGCAACGAAACCGGCGATATCAAATATTACACTTACGGTCGCAGAAAAGAAAGTGTAAAACTACAACAGTTAGAATCCGCAACCTGCTTAGACATCGCATGCCTAACCAAATGAATTACTTAGACATCGCATGCCTAACAATTATAAACCCCGCATTTTAGTCTCATTATCGAAAACACTTTTCAATATGAAGTCGGGCAATTCAACAAGATTCCCGATATCCAGAACGAATGCTCGTCGCAAACTTTAGTAGACGTCCGCACCCCCGATACCGTCGACGAAGTGCACTAAGGCGGAACACCGCTGCCTTGAGCACCCGAACGGATGCTTTCGGCGACGGGGTTCTCCTACAGTCACTTGGTCGGGGCTATAGGGCGTGGTTGTCTATTAAGTTTACCCGGTGAGTATCCGCGTATCCAACGTGATTGCGACGGACTTTTGATCACATCAAAATTCCGTGGCAACCGATCAAGTGAGACTAAAGTGCTATGTTTATAACATTCATTCAGTTATCTCATAACTACTTGTGGATTCCAAATATTGTATCACATTCCAGATAAATAGAAAATGTTAAACTTTCCGATCGAACAATCAAATACCCAAGTTTTCCCGAATGGTTTTCAACACTTGAAATAAGTTTAAAACATCCATTTCATGCCATAGTACCAACGGTCCAGCCATAGAAGGGTCAAGCCAACGCCTCACACGTAGCACGCCGTACTGCCCTAAACCCTGAGGTTCAAAGGGCAGTTCAAGACGGTCACATAATCGAGTTAAGGTTTGTTATCTTCTAGAGGGTCCATCGCGTTACTTGCACTACTTAGAACATTCTTAAACTACCGAAAAATCCAACACTTGGAAATTTCCCGGCAGGGGAAAAAGTGGGTATTTATATCCGGTCGAACTTTTGAACATTTTCTAAAATATCCGGAAAAACATAAACGAAGTTAAATTATCCGATCGAATCAACGAGTCCCCAATACAACCCTAGAAAACTCAACACTTGAGTGGAATTAAAAAATTCCCAGAAAAAATTAACAAGAAAGGACCTAAGAATAATTACATGTAATACCAGGGCCTAAGTCACAATTTTGGCCGCGGAACCGCCGCCAAACCCTTGGTTTGGCCGCGGAACCGCCGCCAAACCCTTGGTTTGGCCGCGGTTCCGCTGTCAAATTTTTGAGTTAGGGGTCCGTACTTCACAGTAATTCTTAGATTTTCCTGCTTAATTTTCTGAGCATTTTTAATTCACAAAAATCCACAGTTTGAAAAAATGTACAGAGAAGGGTTTTGATCGGGGTTTCGTGGTTCGATCGGATCTCTAACATCGTCTACACTTCGCCTAAAGCTCTAGCTAGGCTCTGATACCACTGTAGGGTTCCTAGGCACACACATGAGGTTCTACAACTGATCAAGCATGCCAAAATCAAAAATTTCCATGTGCTAAAGAACCTTATACTAGATCGTTAACTAGAGGTAAGGCGAAATAATGCAAGTTAACAACTTTAACTAAAAGGAGAGTGACTACAACCTTTGTAGATCCGGTCCTCCACTACTCTAGCTCCGTGTTGACGTCCCTCCGCTGCGATCATCGGATCCCGGACTCTGGCGATGGTTTCGTCGGAGAAATGATCGGGCTAGGTCGTCGACTTCGATGCCGAAAATGATCTACGTCGAGGCAACTCAAGATCAAGCTCCAGCTTCACTTGGTCATAGAACTTGTAAAGATAACACACTCTACTACATGGCAAGTGGTAGAGGATGAAGAAATAGGAAGTGGGTTCACTTTGGATTTGGATTTCTCACTCTTTTTCTCATGGCACCATTGGAGGTAGCAAGGTTTCTTCTTCTTGAAGAAGAAGAAGAAAAAAGAATATCATGAGAATAATAATAAATCAAGTGATCTTATCATAATGCAACCATGGGTGAGGCTAACACATGTAGAGAATAAACTAGGGTTTAGGTAAATGGTTAGGGTTAAGGAATAAAACAAAATGGTTACTTTGTCAAAGATGCATGAAGCATCAAGAAGCTTCTTGCATAAAGACAAAGAAAGCAACCATTCTATTTTACCAAAATAAATAAATAAATAAGGTAATGGAAACCCTAACCATTAACTAAACATGGTGTATAGCATACACTCACCCAAGTTTGCATGTATCATCAAACATGATACAATCTAGTGCACAAAAATATATCACATATACTACTTGTGCACATCAAGTGAGAAAATCCATCTTAAGTGAACAAATACTAGTTAATGTAAAGTAATACATCAAATCATTAAATCAACACTTGATTTAATGATCCGGTCATATCGCATATAACCGACTAAAATCAAGTGTATCAATGTATCGAATCAACACTTGATTCGGTAACCCAGCTATATCATATATAACCGTCCAATGATACAAATCGCGAGAATGGAATACAGTATCACATATTGGTATTATTCTCGGTCCCGCACATATCTTATATGCGCTCCTATTTCGTTTCGGTTGATCCAAGAAACCTCTGTGTAGGACTCTAAAGACTCGTCAATATGCCGGCAGCAGGTGATGATCATATCAAACACCCACAAGCCACAAGCGGTCTGATAAATGTAACGGCTACCCGGGTATGGAGCGATCAGAAGATCAACGAGCAAGCCCGCTCACACTCCTGTGAATCTAACCAGTAACTCTTACCGTACAGTCCGGTCTGTTCGTCTGATATGTCGCATATCTCGCCTAGGGGTGGTAAACGTCAGACCCCAGTAGCTTGATAAGTCATGCCGATGTAAGGTCCATAACAAGCATGAAACTACTGGTAACACTTACCAGTAAATCAGTGCAACCCTGGCCAGGGATTTCCAGTTATGGCCAGTCGAGCATAGCGCAACATCAACCCCCAATACCGGGAGAGACGAATCCCCTCCTATCGCTCATTGCCTCCATGTGAATCGGGACTGTACGCAAACCACCTGTTTGCATGACTCAATAGAGCCGTGGTAGGGTGGAAATCAAAGCACAGTGGGAGACACACAAGACTCTATGACGATCTCGGGTCAACAGACTAAGCTGTACCAGTGTCACCAGAGAACTGCCATCTGACGTGAGGTATAATACCATCTTGGAGTTCTCGGCGAGTCCGTTTAGTGTACCCAGTCATCACTGAGCACCCGCATACCATCTCTGATGTCAAACACCAATGGATATGGGATCATCCATCGCCCATCAAATGGGTCGAGAAGATATACGCTAGTCTACTCTGGAATATCGATGCCCCGTCTCGATATTCCCACGACTAGGAACATTGAAGTATGTACTCATGGACTACCCAGGCCCCACTAGTATGATCTACATCATAGTCCTGCAAGTCGAGTACACATCCTAAGGGCTTCATCAACATGTAACAGAGAGACAGAAAGTATACATGTTAAGATAAAAAGCAACCAGATAGCGTACTATAATGTCGAGCAAGAAAGTCCTACCTATATATGTCCCAGCATCCACTACAATATACATCCTATGTACAGTAATGGCCTCTAGGGCATACATATAACTAACACAATTCATTCGAGCCTCTGAAGTGGGTTCAGAAAAATGCCACAACCGCCAGAATCAAGAAGACAGCGGTCCGAACAGTGCCACAAAGAGACGTGTCCCGGTCCCGACAGAAAAAGTATGACACTGTCTCTTCAAGAGTCTATCAAGCACTCTGTGCCGCACGAAAGCAGCGGGGCAAACCCAGAAAAGAAGCGCCGGCACCATTCAAGAACCTGGTTAGGCCAGCCGCCTTCAATCGACTACCAGCTACCGAAACAAGGGGGTCAAGACAGCGATCCGTGAAATCAGCCGCCAATGATAGAAAGACGGCCGGATATATCATCCATACGGTCTATATGGCGGACGGGCGCCCCAGCGACAACCTTCGCAGCAAAAGCAAGGATGGGGCCACCACATCCCAAGCCCAATCTAGCCTGAATGTGGTTGCCGCTGCCCAAGAACAGCCGCCCCCGCTGTATGAAGAAAACCCTCTCGATGAGGATGATAGGCAGAAAGACCCCTCGGTCCATGCAGAGTCAAGCTCGGACTGCGAGGAAGAGCCGACTTTCCGCCCTAGGACTGCGGAGCAAGAGCTGCTTCAAGAGCTTCGAAAATAGCTCAGGAGCAAAGATAAAGAGATGTCCAAACTCTATTCGAAGATTGACGACTTAACGAACGTGGTGATGCAGCTTACGGCTCAAATTGCTCGAGCGCCTCCCAATCAAGCATAAGCCGCTACTAATCAACCGGGTGATGACAATCCGAGGCAGCCAATGCATGTTCCTTCGGGTCCAAGATTGGTCGAGCCACATGAAAGCCGGTCACACTCCGCTTCTGGGGACGCCTTGGCCCCAGATAGCACTATCCCGCTAACACAGGATCAGATAATGGATTTGGTCACCAGCAAGGTTAAAACATTGGTGGCCGAAGCTGAAGCTCAGAAAGAAATCGGCAGTAGTGGACGGCCATATCCCGCGCAGTACGATCTGATTGAGTTCCCAAGCGGCTACGTCATTCATAAGTTTGGAAGATTTGATGGAACGGGGAATGCAAATCAGCACGTCACCCACTTCAAAGCATCGTGCGGAAATATAGGGGGCAATGACGCGCTCCTTCTTCGTCAGTTTGTCAACAGCCTGACCGGTGTCGCTTTTGACTGGTACGCGAGCATACCAGACGGGTCCGTCATTACCTTTGCCCAAATGGAATCTCTGTTTAGACAAAGGTTCATGAGTGTCAGTGATAAAATCTCCATTGCCGACCTTGTGAGGACCAAGCCGGGGAAGAATGAAAGCAACACCGACTTTATCGCTCAATGGCGTAATCTCACAGTCAAGTGCGAACCGCCGGTGGAGCGGGACCAGTCCGTCAGCCTTCTCATTGGGAACCTCAACAATTAGATGGTCTCATTCTTGTGTATGACGGGCCTCAAGACATTTCAGGAGCTAACCAAGAAAGTCCAAATGCTGGAACGCTCGTAGCAAGAGTCCCCGCCGGATTCTCAGAGAAACAAAACTTGGAAAAGCAAGCGGGACGACAACCGTAGAAGCGGGAGTTCCAGCAGTACCAATGTCTTCAATGCCTCCGACAATGAAGAAAAGCGAAGGGCGGGCGAATCCAAAACCAACTGGTCTCGAAAGCCATTGCTGGGAGGAGATGGGCCTTCCCTAGAGGAGAAAAAGAACAAGGTTTACTCTTTCAGAAGGGACAAGGTCCGCAAGATATTTAAAGATTCCTTGAACAACGGCCTACAATTGCCGGAGTCGAAAAGACCCCAAGAAGCAAAAATGACCGACAATCCTCTGTATTGCCCGTACCACCGAGTAGTGAGCCATGCGATCGAGGATTGCTATATCTTCAAAGACTGGTTCGAGAAGCAGTACAAGGCTGGAGAGATCGAGCTGTCCAAAAGTGTGTTGGTGAACAATCAAGTTGCAACCACCAACTTTATACAGACAGAAACTGAAGCCTTCTGGGAGAAGAAAGCCGAACCCGCTGCCCTGAGAAATGAAACGGACTCATCGCGGCATCCGTGAAGTACGCACATATCTAATAAGACAAAGAAGATGATAAAGCTACTTCGGAAAGAACCCAGGAAGGAATGGGAAGGGCAGAAGAAGCCTACCATTCTAGCTGCCGATGCGGCTCCATCAGGCTCAAAATCCAAGAAGCTCAAGAAAAAGAAAAGTGCAGCTCGGCGCGAAAAGGTGTCTGCAGGGAGATCGACCATCCAAAAATATATCGATTCCCTCAAAGAATATGAACAGAAGGAAAGAACTTTGGTTCAATTAAAAGAGTTCCTCCCTGTACAAGCGGCTGAAATTCTGGAGGAGTTAGAAGAAGACTCCAATGAAGAGATCCCAGTAGTGACCTGCTACGCCATCCATCTTGGCAGCGACTCCGAGGATGAGCTCTGTTTTCCCGAAGAGGATAAGGAGATCGCCACAAAGGCCAATCAAATCCAGCTCAGAAGCGGCAGGGCTCTACCGCCAAATCAGGGCAACGCCCCAAAAAGGAATGAAAAAAAGTCGCTGATAAAGAAGATGGCAGAGAACCAGCTGATGAAAACATAAGTCCTTCCTCGGTGGACTATAATGTCTTGGCACATCTCCGGAAGCTTCCATCTCTCCTTAGCATCTACGACGCCTTGGTCCTATCTAAGGAGCTTAGAGATGTTCTCATTCACTCTCTACAAAACCCCGAGCGGTATCAGGCTCACTTTGCGGAAATTAATATGAAAGAAGCCCAGCACGCTTTGCATGCCGCTGCAGTCACATTTAAGGATGAAGACTTGCTACTGGGAACGACTGAGCATAATCGGACGCTTTACGTGACCAGGTACAGCGACGGAGATCGGATTAATCGCATATTGATTGATCCCGGGACTTCAGTGAACTTTATGAACTTGCGGACGCTGAAGAGTTTGTCAATGGACGTCCGACACCTGTCAAGGGAAAGTATTGTCATTCAAGGCTTCAATCAAAACTGCCAGCAAGTTCTGGGGTCTATAGCTTTGCCAATCAAATTCGGGGATCTGCAAACTGAAGCTAAGATATACGTGATCGACGCCGACACGTCTTATAAGATTCTCTTGGGCGGCCGTGGCTCCACGATTACGGCATCATTCCGTCAACTCTCCATCAATGCATGAAGTATACTAAAAATGGCGAAGAAAGACGCATTGACGGAGACATCCAGCCGTTCGGTGTGCATGAAGTCCGATATGAAGATTCTCGGTACTTTATGAACCACCAAAATGTTAAGCCACAACTGACTGAGGATAGACCGGCCCCAAGACTCAAAAGCAAATCTACGCCGGTTGTCACTTTCAAAAGCAAAAATACCAAAGTGCGCCCGCATTTCGGCAGCGACACTGATGAGTCCGACGCTGGAAGCCCTTCCTTCCGTAAAACTCGTCCTCATTTCGGCAGCGATACGGACGAATCTGTAACTGAAGGCCTATCTAGAAGCAAAGTCCGCCCTCATCTTGGCAGCGACACTGAAGAGTCGGAGGAAGAGGACCTGCCGTGCAATAGCGGTGCAAATTGGACCCCCATGCAACAAGCGAAACTATGAGAGACCTTCGAAATTGCAGAAGGGTTCCTAGCCGTGCCAAGGGTACCAGAGCAGTTGTGCAAAGAGCTCGATGCGTTGTCAGTCTCCACCGTGGACCAGTTGAAAACTTTCTACGTCCCCGGAAGGAAAAGTGGGCAGAAAGGCATCCTATTTTATGGGTCAAACCCCGTTGTGCAACCGGACGATCTGTCTGTCGCGTGCCTTCCATATGAGAGAGGCATAAGAGCCGTCCTCAATCCCAGATACTATGCGCCCAAGATGCGGGAATAATTTAAAAAGTGCGGATGCCGGTTATATCAAACGGAGTCCGAAGAAAAGTTTTACGAAGGGCTATGGTATCCGCCCCAGATCCGAGCACTTATCGATGGACGAATTCCAGATAGACGGGGCATAGGCTACGTTCAACCTGATTCCAAAACATGCTACATGATCCATGTTGGTGAGACCAGCGAAAGATCAAATGATGATGAAGAAATAGCCGAGCCAGAAGAAGCTCCTCAAGAGCTCGAAGATGGCGGACAAACAACCTTTGATGAGCTAACCGAGATTGACTTAGGAACGCCCGATAATCTAAGGCCGACCTACATCAGCTCACTCTTGTCGGAGGAAATGAAAGAGCAGATAATTGCCCTGCTGCATGAGTTCGTCGACTGCTTTGCATGGACATACAAAGAAACGCCAGGCCTTTCCCTGAAGTGGCCGTGCATAAGCTGGCTATATCTCCTGATGTTAAGCCAGTCAAACAAGCTCCTCGAAGAATGAGAAGGGAACTAGAAGAAAAGGTCATCGAGGAAACCAAGAAGCTCATCGATGCCGGCTTCATCAGGGAAGAAAAATATGCGGACTGGATCGCATGCATAGTCCCAGTGAAGAAGAAAAATATGCAGATCCGAGTTTGTGTCGATTTCAGGGACCTCAACAAGGCATGTCCTAAAGACGACTTCTCGCTACCGGTCATGGAAATGATGGTCGATGACACCTCAAATTACGAGCTGTTCACCTTTATGGATGGCTCGTCTGGATATAATCGATCAAGATGTCGCCTGAGGATGAGAAACACACCTCATTTCGAACCCCGATCGGAATATATTGCTACAAGGTCATAACGTTCGGACTGAAGAACGCAGGTGCTACATATCAAAGGGCAATGACTAATATCTTTGATGACCTAATCCATAAAGTCGTCGAATGTTATGTTGATGATCTGGTCGTCAAAACTAAAGCCAAGGCCGACCACATCCAAGATCTTAGGACCGTTCTCACCAGACTGAGGGAGTACGATCTGAAAATGAATCCTCTGAAGTTCGCTTTTGGCGTGTCATCGGGAAAATTCCTGGGCTTTATAGTTCGGCATCGAGGGATCGAAGTTGACCCATCAAAGATAAAGGCCATCATGGAGATGCCCCCTCCGAAGAGTCTGACGCAGCTAAGATCTTTTCAAGGCAAGCTTGCTTATATACGGAGATTTATCTCAAATTTATCGGGGAGATGTAGGCCCTTCTCAAAGCTCATGAAGAAAGGAGCTCCTTTTATCTGGGATGCCGAATGTCAAGCAGCGTTCGAAAGCATCAAACAATACTTGTTGCACCCTCCAGTGCTGGCCGCTCCCATTCCAAATAAACCGTTGATTCTCTACACTGCCGCGCTAGATGAGTCACTCGGTGCACTCCTCGCCCAGAATAACGAGGAGGGAAAGGAAAATGCCCTCTACTACCTCAGTCGAACTCTAGTCGGGGCGGAACCCAACTATTCCCTAATCGAAAAGCAATGCCTGGCTCTGATATTTGCTGTGAAGAAGATGAGGCACTATCTGCTGGCTCATCGGGTTATGCTGATCTCCAAGGTCGACCCGCTCAAACACTTGATGACCAAAGCAAGCCTAGCCGGCAGAATGGCAAGATGGGCTGTCATGCTACTTGAGTTTGACATAGTTTATACTCCTCAAAAAGCAGTAAAAGGGCAAGCTCTTGCATACTTTCTCGCTGCTCATCCCATACTAGAAGGGTCGCCGCTAAATTGTGAGTTACCCGACGAACAAGTGCTGCACCTCGAGGAAGATGGGCCATGTTGGGAGCTCTACTTCGATGGAGCCTCATCAATAAGGAGCTCCGGCAGATCAAGCGTCCCGGAGGTAAAAGCGGGGATAGGATTGGTGTTCATCACGCCATCAATGGGAACCCTACGGCATTCTTTCGCTCTCACCGAGCCTTGAACGAACAACGAAGCTGAGTATGAAGCTCTGATAGCTGGTTTGGAGCTCGCCATAGAAATGGAAATCCTTCGGCTACGGGTTTACGGTGACTCCCAGCTTGTCGTCAACCAAGTAAGCGGCAATTATAAGATATACAAACCCGAATTAGCTCGGTACAGAGGCCGAGTGGTGGAACTCATGAAACGGTTCACTCACATTGAACTAATGAGCGTCCCTAGAGCGTTGAATGGAAAGGCTAACGTACTCGCTCGCTGAGCCAAGGAGCTGGCTGATCCTGACATGGACAAAATTCTGTTCACAGTCAGGAGCCGACAAATTCTACCCCCAGTCTCTCTACGAGAAGAGGAAAGCACGGAACAGAAGAGCATTCCTGCCGAAGAAGCTTCGATCATCCAAGACGAGCCCGATTGGAGAGAACCCTTCATAGAGTACCTCCGATACGACAAGCTGCCCGAAGAAAAATCTGTGAGGATTCAGCTGAAGAAAAGAGCTCTCCGATACGTGTTTGTAAATGATACGTTATACCGCAGGTCATATGACCAACTCTGGCTCAGGTGTTTGTCATTGGCCGAAGCCCAAAAGGTCATGAAAGATGTTCACTCGGGCGTTTGCGGTGCTCACCAATCTGGCCCCAAGATGCGACTTCAGATCAAACGGCTTGGGTATTACTGGCTCACCATGATACGGGATTACGGAGAGCATGCAAAGAAATGTTAGATCTGCCAAATCTATGGTGATTTCATTCACAAGCATCCCAATCCATTGCATCCTACGGTGGCGTCGTGGCCCTTCGATGTCTGGGGCACCGACATTGTTGGCCCAATTGATCCTCCGTCATCCAAAGGCTACCGGTTCATACTGGCCACGACAGACTACTTCTCCAGATGGGCTGAAGCTGTCCCGCTAAAAGAAGTCAAGACAAATGATATTCTGAAATTCTTCCAGCATAATATTCTATACTGCTTCGGTACACCAAGAAGAATCATTTCTGACAACGGGCCTTCTTTCAAGAGCTTCAATGTCTCAAGGTTCGCTACTCAGCACAAGATAGACTGGAGATATTCCTCCATCTATAATTCAAGAGCCAATGGGCTAGCCGAAGTCTTCAATAAGACTTTATGCAAGCTCCAGAGGAAAAATGCTTCAGCCAACAAGAGAGACTGGAATCTCAAACTTCACGCGGCATTGTGGGCATATCGTACCACGCACCGTACTCCAACTCAGTCCACTCCATACTCATTGCTCTTCGGAGTGGAGGCGGTCCTCCCCGTCGAAGTCGAAGTTCCAAGCTTAAGAATGGCCGTTCAGCACGAGTTGACGGAGGAGGAAAACGTGCTCCTTCGACTTGAAGAGCTCGATGCCCTCGAAGAAAGAGGCTCGCGGTGCAGCAAAATCTGGAGCTATACCGAGCCCAAATGTCACGGGCCTATGATAAGATAACCCGTCTCCACGTTTTCAAGAAAGGTGAATTGGTGTTGGTCCTCAAAAGACCGATCGTCCTCAATCGACATGGCAAAGGAAAATTCGAGGCAAACCGGGAAGGACCATACGTCATCTAGAAAGTGTTCGACGGAGGATCCTACCAACTAATAAGTGCCGAGGGAGAAAGGCCCATGCCACCCATCAATGGCCGATATCTCAAGAAATACTACACGTGAATGCTCCAAGTCGCAGGCGAATTGAGCACATCAGCCCTACGGTCTGGATCATACACCTACAAAACCGTATACAATCCACGGGCGTAAAATGACCCCTATCTCTCCCAAATCCTGCCGGTGAGACTACTTTTAAAGTCCCACTAGTGGCAAAAAAAGAGAAAAAAAGAAGAAAGAAAAAAAAAAGAAAAAAAAGGGTATGTCCATAAGCAAAACGGGCACGGATGAAAACCCGAAAGGGCTCCGTGAGTAAAAACAGCAGGACTACCGGCGAGTTTGTGAAAACCCGAAAGGGCGCAAACTCGTGAAAAGAGATGAATACACTCGCAAAGTCCTTTCGACCTTGTGAGGAGAAAACCCCTGCGTGAGATCCTTACGACTCAAAAAGGAGCAACACACTTAGGAATCCTCACGATTCCTAAGGAGAACATACACCTGCGAGATCCTCTCGACTCGTAGGGAGAAAATGCTTTTATGACACCCTCACGGCTCATAAAATTGAAAAGCCTTAGGTGACAGGGACCCAAACCTGTCTCCTAAGCCATTGTTCCCCAACGGGCAACGACAAGTGATGAGTGTTGGATATATATGCCCTAGAGGCCTACATTGTATAGGATGCTTGGGATATGTATATACATGACAGTCTTTCTTGATATGATAGTACGCTATTTGGTTTGACTTTGTCTTAACGTATGATATATTTTACTTGGTACTTATATATATATGTCGATAAAGCCCATAGGGTGTTTGTCTGACTACCGGCGTTGTGATGGCAGTCATACTACTGGGAGCTGGATAGTCAATAGGCACACCCTTAGATGTCCCTGGTCGCAGGAGTATCGAGATTAGGCATCGATACTCCGGAGTAGACTAGTGTATACATATCTAGACCCTGACGAGGGGCGATAGATTGGTCCCGCAACCATTGGTGGTGTTCACCTAAGATTGTATACAGATGCTCACTGGGTGTGAGTACACCGGATAGGACTCGCAGAGAACTGACTGGATGGTATTATACCTAACGTCAGATAGCAGTTCTCAGGTGACATGTGTGGAGATAATCCGTTGACTTAAGGTCATCATTTGTCTTGTGTGAGTTCCCACTATGATTTGATTATTACCCTACCACGCCTCAAAGGAGTCGTGCAAACAGGTTTTAGTTGGGTACAGTCCCGAGCCACGTGGAGGCAGTGAGCGACTGTTAAGGATTCGTCTCTCCCGGTATAAGGAGTTGATATCGCACTGTGGTCGGTTGGTAATTACCATAAGTCCCTGGCCAGGGCTGATTGAGAATTACTGATAGATTGATCAGTAGATTCTCGGGTGGTCTTGAGCCATACCGACACGACTTGTACGGTTATTAGGGGTCTGACGTCCACCACCTCCCTAGACCATACATGCGATACTCTTAGACGAACAGACCGGACTGCACGGATATTGTCACGGACAGGTTCAGTAGGATTTCAGATGGGTTACCTCATCAGCTTTCTTATCGACAACTACCTGGGGACCGTTACGTACAGCTAGTGCCGCTTGCGGTCTGTGGTTAAACCCACTGCCAGCGTAGTAGTCGAGTCTTTAGAGTCCCACACAGAGATTTCCCAAACCCAGGCGAAAAGATATAGAGGTCGTATGGTTTTACGACAAAGGTTCGGATGCATACGTGTTTGAACGCACGTACGACATTCGGACAGTTTTTACTAACCGGCTTTGGTTTAAGCCAGATTCTAGTATCAGGTTATTGGATTTGTACAGTCTAAATTTTTTCCGTGTTTTCATGGATGAGAGGGGCGTTCTCGTAATTTTCCGAGAAGCTTCTTGAAGGATGTGGCTTGGAGGGAGAGGTGGCATTTTCATTTAATGATTTAGTGACTCATTGTGAGTGATTCATCAGGTCATTAATGCATTATTAAATGCTTAATGACTCACATAATGAATCACCCACTTGCATTAATGAAACATGATGAATAATCTCATATTATTCATTTCTTTTTAATTCATTATGTTTCATATATCAAGTGAGAAGCTATTTCATTATTATTATTATTATCATTATCATCTTCTCACTCTCTCTCTTCAAGTTCTCTCTCCTTCACCAAACCCTAATCCTACCCTCATGAGTTGAGAACTAGGATTAGGAAAGACTAATCACTCCATAACCTATCTCTACATCACCTTAGCTACTCTATTTAGCAACTAGAGAAACTAAGTAACCTCAAGTTTAGAGGTTATAGTTTGGACTAGGGTTCTCGAGTGGATCGTCTATCACGGAAGAAAGCCGAAGAGGACGTGGAACAAGATTGTTATTCATATTTCCGCCTCCCCATAAGTATTGGGGTGTTGAACATCGACTTACAGTGGTATCAGAGCCTAGCTAAAAAATATTTAACACACTTGCAAATTTGTATGAATTTCGAACGGAAAAACAAACCGGAAAAACCCCGATATCATGTACTTTCTGTTGAATTTTAAATGAGGTCCAAAAATTTTTCAGGGACCTTCAGAATGACCTAAATGAATGTATTAGAACACCCAAGAAAATTAGGCTCATGAATCGGCCATAGCGCCGCGGAACCGAGGCCGATCCCACCGGTCCGCCGCGATTCCGCCGCGCTTTGGACGACTCATCATCCTAAGTTTCTTGTGTTGATTCTCTGTGATATTTTGTGTTTTCTGGTAATTTTTATTTTTGCTCAGGTTTCAGATTTACAGAGAAGTATTGGAGCAAAATTAAATGTGTTTAATCGATCGAAATTATACGGTATTTGCTTGTTTGATTATATCTGTGAAATGTATTATGTGTTCGTAAACCTCCCCTAACTGCTAGTATGTCGGTTGGCAAGGGGTTGCACATATCTGTGATATTATATATAACTGTTTGTGTATATAAACTGTATTGGACTGTTGTGGTGATTAGCGATGGGTTATTGTATTAATTCATTTGATGTAAATGTAATAAGTTGTAATATTATTTTGCGGGGCACATCCAGGTTGCGGTTGTAGCCACCGTTGTATTATTTCCTTTTACTGTTTTTGCTCCTAGGATAGACCCAAGGTGGGGTGCACAAACTACCGGGTATTTTGAAGTGTTGGGGCAGACCGCTTCACTTCTGGTACTTGGCGGGTAGTTTGCCGTACCCGTAGGGGTCTGGGGTGGGAAAATGGCTATTCATCACAACTGTGTAATCCGTCTTTAATTGCAGGCTCAAAAGAAATGCGGATTGCTTGCAAATCCACTATTGTTTATCTGTGATCTGGAATGCCTATTATTGCGTCTGACGAATGTACAATATCTATATATGATAGCTATTTAGACGTCGCTTATGTTTTACACCCGTGCTAGCCCAGCCCCCGCTCTGTCGTTAGTTAAGTAACCTAACGGGTGATGACGGGACCCCATGGCGAATGCGGATGGCATAAGAGGACGTTGTATTTTCGTTGTTATCTGTAATGATAGGTTAAAGATGGGACGCATTATTATTAATGCAAAGAAAATAAAACCTAAAACTGAATCGTTGGAACAATTTCTAAAACCCACTCGGTTTTCTTGAAAAAGCAAATTTTAAATGCGGAGCTTAAACCACTCCTTTTAATAAAAGCTATCTTAGTTCCTTCGATCAAATCAAGTTCACTACGTTAACGGTTTTTTGCCAAAAACCAGCCGTAACCCTCCGTCGTTAGACAGCACGTCGTATTCATGCTATGCTTGTTGGCCTACGTCAAGGCATAGTGAATGGTAGCAGTGTGTGTGCCTATTTGTTGCATAGATAGATGCATTAGTTTAATACAGACGTACACCTTGTTGGCCTACGTCAAGGGCTTGTACGATGTATTTAAATTGATCAGGACAATGACGGGTAGAACTTGACTTGCGTCTTATGACTTGTTGGCCTACGTCAAGGTCTATAAGAGCTTGGGGTAAAAATCACATCGGGAGTTTCAAACATAAAGGAAACTTGCAGATTTAGCTTACCTTCTAGAGTGTGGTGACTAGAGTGGCTTCTATTTAGGGCATCATGCAATGATAGTTGGATCCCGATCCCACTGATGAGTAGGATTACTCTCGGGAATTTCTCTCACTTAACAATCAATGCTATAAACCAAGTAGGTGCATAGAAAGGTGTTAGAGGGGCTACGCCTCCAGGGAAAAGAGGTTCTTTAATTAAGGAACTTCGCAAAAGCGTTGGAAAACCTCCCTCGAAGTACCAACACCAGCCTGGCTGAAAGGTTAAGCAAGTATTATGACGTGTGATTAAATCCTGACTAGTTCTTCTTTTAGGTTTTGAAGAAGGATTTGAGGAAACAGTGGGAGCCATCCTGTTTAGATAAATTAATAACCAATCTAAACTTGCAAGAGCATATGCTGAGTGTTTCTTTTCTCTCTCTCTGGCAGCTACCATGACTAGACTAAAACTATTACTTGAAAAGAATATACTGACCGGGCAGAACTATAAAGATTGGCTACGGAACGTCAATATTGCGCTGACTTATGACAAAGTTGCATATGGTACCACCGCTGTTCCTCCCCTTATCCCAGGACCAAATTCCTCAGTTGCGGACAAGGAAGTTCGCAAAACCTGGGATCTAGACTGCGAGCGAGCTAAGTGTATCGTGCTGGCGTCTATGAATAATGAACTCCAGAAACAGCACGAGAGTATGGATATTGTATCCATATTCCTCCATTGCAAGGAATTGTATGGTGAACACTCCCGTATCGCGAGGTACGAAACCTCAAGGAAACTCTTCCAGATGAGGTTAGCTCCAGGATCGCCTGTTGGAGAGCACGTCCTCAAAATGATCACCCTCATTGAGGAACTCGCAAACCTGGGATGCGTGCTAGAGAATGATTTGTATATCGACTTGATTTTGCAGTCCCTTCCCCACACCTTCTCTCAGTTCGTGCTGAACTTCAACATGCACGAAATGGAAGCGGATCTTCTAAAGCTCCTCAATATGTTGAGGGTAGCAGAGACCTCCTTGAAAAAGGAGAAGACCCCCGTTCTATATGTTGGCCAATCATCTTCTTCTAAATCTAAAGCGAAAGCTAAAGGGAAAAAGAATATGAAAGCCACCAAACCGAAGGGTAGGGTCAAGAAGGTGCAGGGAACGAACAAGGCAGGAACGGTGAAGGCAGAAAAGAACGAGTGCTTCTATTGTCACAAGCAAGGGAACTGGAAGAAGGACTGTTTGGCCTTTAAAGCCAAGGACATGAAGCAAGCTGTTGCTTCTGCTTCAGGTGTGTTCGTAATCTAAAATTGTCTTTCAGTAAACTCTCCTTCATGGGTACTTGATACCGGTTCTGGTTCTCACATCTGTAATTCTTTGCAGGATCTGAGAAATAGTAAAGTACTGGGGGAAGGTGATATGACTCTCCGGATGGGCAATGGAATGCATGTAGATGCAGTTGCAATAGGGGAATATCACCTAGGGTTGCATAGTGGACACATTTTGGTACTGTACAGCTGTTTTTGTATTCCCAGTATATTGTGTAATATTATATCAGTATCTTTGTTGTCTAATAAAGGATATAATTTTGTGCTTGAAAGAAATGTCATGAACATTCTCCTAAATCAAGAACTGATTGGGTTTGGCACACTGGAAAACGGCATATACATACTTAATCAACCTCAAATTTTCAATATTCAAAACACGCGTAAAAGAAAGGCTCCAGATTCGAATCAAGCCTTCCTATGGCATTGTAGACTTGGTCTTATAAATGAAACAAGGTTGACTAAGTTACATAAAGATGGATATTTAGATCCGTTTGAATATTCATCATATGCAACTTGTCAATCATGTATCAAAGGAAAAATGACCAAATCTCCGTTCACCGGACACGGAGAAAGAGCCACTGAACTCTTGGCACTAGTACAAAGTGATGTATGTGGTTCGATGTCTATACATGCACGAAGTGGTCACTCCTATTTCATCACTTTTACTGATGACTTCTCTAGGTATGGACATGTGTTCTTAATGAAGCATAAATCCGAGACTTTTGAGAAGTTTAAGGAGTATAAAAATGAAGTAGAGAAACAAACTGGTAAAAGCATCAAGACACTTCGATCTGATCGAGGTGGAGAATACTTAAGTACCAGTTTCCTTGAATACTTAAAAGAGAATGGAATTCTCTCTCAGCTTACTCCACCTTATACACCTCAGCATAATGGTGTATCAGAAAGGAGGAATCGCACGCTATTAGATATGGTGTGTTCAATGATGAGTAGTGCTAAGTTGCCACTTTCCTTCTGGGGATATGCTCTAGGATCAGCCGCATACCTATTGAATAGAGTTCCAACTAAATCTGTACCTACCACTCCATATGAAATGTGGTGTGGGAAGAGACCATATCTCAAGTATATCAAGATATGGGGGTGTCCGGTATATGTTAAGAAGCATAATCCGGACAAACTCGAGGCACGATCGGTTTTGTGCAAGTTTGTAGGATACCCCAAGCATTCAAGGGGGTATATGGTCTACCACACTGAAGAACAAAAGGTGTTTGTCACTCGCCACATTGTCTTCTTAGAAAGCGAATTTCTTGCAAAAGAAATTAGTGGGAGCGCGGTAGAACTGGAAGAAATTCCAGAACCTCAAACTGCAATCGAGGACTTAGAAGAATCTCAGATTTCAATAGAACATGACGAACCAACGCCACTCCGCAGATCTAGTAGGCTTTCTCATCCTCCTGAAAGATACTATGGTTTTCTTCTTGATGGGGATCGAGAGGATTGCATCATCGAAGATGATGAGCCTACTAGTTTTCAGCAGGCTATCACGAGTAGCGACTCAGTGAAGTGGCTGGATGCTATGAGATCCGAAATGGAATCCATGTACACCAATAAAGTATGGACTTTAGAAGTTGCTCCTCCTGGGGTAAAACCAGTTGGGTGCAAATGGATCTTCAAAAAGAAGATTGATACATTTGGACAAGTGGAAACCTACAAAGCTAGACTAGTTGCAAAAGGTTTTCGTCAAAGACCAGGATTGGACTATGATGAAACATTTTCACTAGTAGCTATGCTTAAATCCATTCGGATCATGCTTGCCATTGCTGCCTTCTATGACTATGAAATCTGGCAAATGGATGTAAAAACAGCTTCTCTAAATGGACATCTAGAAGAGAGAGTTTACATGGATCAACCAGAAGGTTTCTTAGATAGTGGGAGCAGCGGAAGAGTGTGCAAATTGCTTAAATCCATTTATGGGTTAAAGCAAGCATCGCGGAGTTGGAACATCTGCTTTGATGAAACAGTCAAGGAATTTGACTTTATCAAAAATGTAGATGAACCATGTATTTATAGGAAGATTGTAGAAGGAGCAGTAGTCTTCCTCGTTTTGTACGTCGACGACATACTACTGATAGGGAATGATATCCCTATACTACAATCAGTAAAGCTCTTCTTGTCACAGAAATTCTCCATGAAAGACTTAGGAGATGCATCATACATTCTGGGCATTAAGATCTATCGTGATAGATCTAATAGAACATTGGGACTTTCACAGTCCAGGTATATAGACACTATACTAAAGTGATTTAGTATAGAAGATTCCAAGCGCGGCAATATGCCCGCTTGTCACGGAATCACCCTCTCCAAAGAGATGTCTCCAAAGACTGATGAAGAGAGGGATCGCATGGGCATTATACCCTACGCTTCGGCGGTAGGATCAATAATGTATGCGATATTATGTACCAGACCGGATATAGCTTACGCACTTAGCGTGGTAAGCAGGTATCAGTCTGACCCAGGTGAGAAACATTGGATAGCGGTGAAGAACATTCTCAAGTACCTGAGAAGGACTAAGGAGATGTTCTTGATTTACGGTAATGGGAACCTCCAGGTAGAGGCTTTTATCGACTCCGGCTTCCAAAGTGAGAAGGATGATTCTAAATCCATTTCGGGTTTTGTGTTTACCCTCAATGGAGGGGCGGTATGTTGGAAGAGTTCCAAACAAGATACCGTCGCAGACTCAACTATGGAGGCTGAGTATATAGCTGCTAGTGAAGCCGCAAAAGAGGCTGTCTGGATGAGGAAGTTCATTTCTGAACTTCAGGTGGTTCCGTCCATTGCCAATCCAATACCTTTATATTGCGATAACAATGGCGCTGTAGCTTTAGCGAAGGAACCAAGGTCCCATCAGAAATCCAGGCATATCTTAAGGCTGTTTCACCTGATCAGGGAGATCGTGGATCGTCGGGAGATCGAGATACGGAGAGTGGACACAAAAGACAACACGGCAGATCCATTCACCAAGGTCATTCCTCAATTACAGTTCGAGAGGCTATTTGAGATGTTGGGCATGCGGTACGCCAGCAACTAGATCTGGTAGAGACAGTGGGTACTCATTGCACTAATTATAGGCCTTAGTGCAAGTGGGAGATTGTTGGATATATATGCCCTAGAGGCCTACATTGTATAGGATGCTTGGGATATGTATGTACATGACAGTCTTGCTTGATATGATAGTACGCTATTTGGTTTGACTTTGTCTTAACGTATGATATATTTTACTTGGTACTTATATATTTATGTTGATAAAGCCTATAGGGTGTTTGTCTGACTACCGGCGTTGTGATGGCAGTCATACTAGTGGGAGCTGGATAGTCAATAGGCACACCCTTAGATGTCCCTGGTCGCAGGAGTATCGAGATTGGGCATCGATACTCCGGAGTAGACTAGTGTATACATATCTAGACCCTGACGTGGGGCGATGGATTGGTCCCGCAACCATTGGTGGTGTTCACCTAAGATTGTATACAGATGCTCACTGGGTGTGAGTACACCAGACAGGACTCGCAGAGAACTGACTGGATGGTATTATACCTAACGTCAGATAGCAGTTCTCAGGTGACATGTGTGCAGATAGTCCGTTGACTTAAGGTCATCATTTGTCTCGTGTGAGTTCCCACTGTGCTTTGACTATTACCCTACCACGGCTCAAAGGAGTCGTGCAAACAGGTTTTAGTTGGGCACAGTCCCGAGCCACATGGAGGCAGTGAGCGACTGTTAGGGATTCGACTCTCTCGGTATAGGGAGTTGATATCGCACTGTGGTCGGTTGGTCATTACCATAAGTCCTTGGCCAGGGCTGATTGAGAATTACTGATAGACTGATCAATAGATTCTCGGGTGGTCTTGAGCCATACCGACACGACTTGTACGGTTATTAGGGGTCTGACGTCCACCACCTTCCTAGACCATACATGCGATACTCTTAGACGAACAGACCGGACTGCACGGATATTGTCACGGACAGGCTTAGTAGGATTTCAGATGGGTTACCTCATCAGCTTTCTTATCGACAACTACCTGGGGACCGTTACGTACAGCTAGTGCCGCTTGCGGTCTGTGGTTAAACCCACTGCCAGCGTAGTAGTCGAGTCTTTAGAGTCCCACACAGAGATTTCCCAAACCCAGGCGAAAAGATATAGAGGTCGTATGGTTTTACGACAAAGGTTCGGACGCATACGTGTTTGAACGCACGTACGACATTCGGACAGTTTTTACTAGCCGGATTTGGTTTAAGCCAGATTCTAGTATCAGGTTATTGGATTTGTACAGTCTAAAGTTTTTCCGTGTTTTCACGGATGAGAGGGGCGTTCTCGTAATTTTCCGAGAAGCTTCTAGAAGGATGTGACTTGGAGGGAGAGGTGGCATTTTCATTTAATGATTTAGTGACTCATTGTGAGTGATTCATCATGTCATTAATGCATTATTAAATGCTTAATGACTCACATAATGAATCACCCACTTGCATTAATGAAACATGATGAATAATCTCATATTATTCATTTCTTTTTAAGTCATTATGTTTCATATATCAAGTGAGAAGCTATTTCATTATTATTATTATTATCATTATCATCTTCTCACTCTCTCTCTTCAAGTTCTCTCTCCTTCACCAAACCCTAATCCTACCCTCATGAGTTGAGAACTAGGATTAGGAAAGACTAATCACTCCATAACCTATCTCTACATCACCTTAGCTACTCTATTTAGCAACTAGAGAAACTAAGTAACCTCAAGTTTAGAGGTTATAGCTTGGACTAGGGTTCTCAGGTAGATCGTCTATCACGGAAGAAAGCCGAAGAGGACGTGGAGATCCAAAGAGGCCGTAGATAACATTAAGACGAAGGACTAGAACCGTTTGGTATAATCTCTTAACATAGTAGTTTAGAACTCTATATCTTTTGTTAAAACTTGTTTAGCAAACGATTCATACGGTTATTCGATGTTTAACCATAGAACAAGATTGTTATTCATATTTCCGCCTCCCCATAAGTATTGGGGTGTTGAACATCGACTTACAATGAGTCACTCCTGGCACTTCGCTTCAGTGTTAGCAGTGCTGATGCAGGCAAAAACCCAAATCCTAAGTCCTCCCAAGGCAAATGATGAGTTCCTCCTGGCATCATTCTAGTGCAGCAATGCTGATGCCAAACAATATCCAAATTCCAAGTCCCCAAACGGCGAATGATGAGTCACTCCTGGTACCATATTCCAGTGTAGCGATGCAGACGCCAACCAAAATCCAATTTCTCAAAATTCTCCAGCCCTACGGCCAGTCCCCAAATTGACTGCTGTATACAATCCACGGGCTCAAATAATTGTCGTCATACCCATGCCCCACCACAATCACCAGTTGCGCGGCTGGTCTCCGCCTTTGAAATTATGCTCCATTGAGAAGACCCATTCATGTGTCCTCATGATACATGAGGAGAACAAACCTTTGTGGGATCCTTACGACCCATAAAGGAAAAATACACTTAGGAGTCCTCACGACTCCTAAGGAGAAAATACACCTGCGGGATCCTTACGACTCGTAGGGAGAAAATGCTTTTATGGGACCCTCACGGCCAATAAAATTGAAAAGCCTTAGGTGATAGGGACCTAAACCTGTCTCCTAAGCCATCGCTCCCCCAACAGGAATAGGCAAATGATGAATTTCTCCCGGCACGTGTGCTTCAGTGTTAGCAACGCTAATGCCTACCCTAACCCCAAAATCCCAAACTCCAATCCAATAGACCCCTAAGTCGTTAAACTGGGAACAGATGACCCCCAAGTCGTTAAACTGGGAACAGATGACCCCTAAGTCGTTAAACTGGGAACAGATGACCCCTAAGTCGTTAAACTGGGAATGAGGGAAATCTCCTCATGGCAGATGATGATTCGCTCCTGGTACCATATTCCAGTGCAGCGATGCTGATGCCAAACCAAAACCAAAATCTCCAAACCCTGTCATGACAAATGATGATTCGCTCCTGGTACCATATTCCAGCGTAGCGATACTGATGTCAACCCAAATCACATCAGGTCGGGAAAACAACCAATGACCTCCCTGGCAGAACTAAATTACACCTCGGAAACAAGTCAACTTCAACCCTGACGCCGCAAGAAGCGGGGCAAGTCAAATCCAGCATCGACCGTCCACGTCACAAAAAGGGCAGCACCGACCGTCCAAGTCACAAAAAGGGCAGCATCGACCGTCCACGTCGCAAAAAGGGCAGCACCGACCGTCCAAGTCACAAAAAGGGCAGCATCGACCGTCCACGTCGCAAAAAGGGCAGCATCGACCGTCCACGTCGCAAAAAGGGCAGCATCGACGGTCCAAGTCGCAAAAAGGGCAGCATCGACCGTCCACGTCGCAAAAAGGGCAGCACCGACCGTCCAAGTCGCAAAAAGGGCAGCATCGACCGTCCACGTCGCTAAAATGGCAGCACCGACCGTCCAAATCGCAAAAAGGGCAGCGTCGACCGTCCACGTCGCTAAAATAGAAGCATCGACCGTCCACGTCGCTAAAAGGGCAGCAATGACCATCCACGTCGCTAAAAGGGCAGCACCGACAGTCTACGTCGCCAAAAAGGCAGAACCGACCGTCCAAGTCGCTAAAAGGGCAGCATCGACCGTCCATGTCGTAAAAAGGGCAGTGCCGGCTTCCCAAAAGGTGGGAACCGAATCAAGTCGCCTCCACGTGAAAGAAGATCCATCAATTTCATGCACACGACCCACATATATGGTGTGCATTTATTGATGGGGGGCAATTTGTTGGGGTAAAAATTTACACCCCGGTTGACTAAGTCAAAATCAAAGTCAACCCCAAGCCCAGATCCAGTGGGCTCATGCCCGGGTCGAGCCCGAACATGAAGCGGCCGGCCTTCCCCCATGCCAAGATAAAAATTTTGTAATAAATAAGTTTGTTGTATTTCTTTTATTTTGTTTTATGGATAAATGTAAGAAATAGGCATAAAGCCAAATTTTTGTAAAGCCCATGGCTTAAATGCAAAAAGAAATGGCACATGAGCCATGGGATAGGTAAAATGCCATTTTGTGAAGCCCAAGGGGCTATGTGTAAAGTGTATGGCCTATAAAGGCAAAGATAATGAAAAAATCTCACAACTTTTTCTCTCGCTCTCAAAAAACTTTCAGATCTGAGATCTTTTCTCCTTCTTCAAGGTTCCAAAACCTTCTTTTTTCTCTTGAATTAAATCAAGAGTTTTACTCTTCTTTTTATAAAACAAATTAGTTCTTCACCACAAAACCCATAAAGGGGAACTCAGATCTTCCATTAGATCTCAAAAAGAAGAGATTTTTAAAAATCCCATATCTCTTGATCTTCAAGATCTAGCTAACAGAGGAGGAAGAAGAAGAACATCTTTCACTAAACCCAAAAAAAAACACTCAGGAGTCCAACTCCTCTCTGATTTCTCTTCCGAGAAATTTTTTTTTAGGCTAAAAGCCTCCTTTTCTCGCCGGCGCTCAAGCGCAGAGCGCTCGCGTGCCGACACGTGGCGCGCTTGCGCTCAAGCGCTCGAGCACGAAGCGCCCACGTACCAACACGTGGCGTGCTTGCGCTCGAGCGCAAGTCGCCCCGGTGCCGACACGTGGCGCGCTTGAGCTCCAACGCAAGCGCTAGAGCGCAAGTCGCCCCCGTGCCGACCTCAAGCGCCCAACGCTCAAGCTCCCAGCGCTCAAGCGCAAGTCGCCCTCGTGCCGACACGTGGCGCACTTGCGCTCGAGTGTCAGACGCTGAAGTGCAAAACGCTTACGTGGCGCGATTGCGCTCAAGCGCCCAGAGCTCAAGAGCAGAGCGCCCACGTGCCGACACGTGGCATTCTAGCGCCTGAGCGCACAACACCTAGGTGCTGCCCCCACGCGTCCTTTGGATATATTTTACCCTTTTTATATATATACATGTATATCTATACATATGTATACATATGTACATACACACATACTCCACGACACTGTCGCTCTTAGAAAAAAATTTCTAACGGGGCACTGCCCCGCACCCCGCAAGGGGGCTGCTAGCCCCCTTGACCCCCATCCCGCTATCCGGATAGCGGGACCCCCGTAAAAACTCTGCGTGGCTCCCGATATATTTAAACTCCCCTCCAAAACAAAACATACGTACACTGCACATTGAGTTCGCATGACCAGTTTAACCCGTTAATCAGAGGCTCCCTCGCCCCAAAGGAGGGGGGTAATTAACGACAGCTTAGTCCGCGGTTGCCGGAGATTCGGATCCCTATAATCATTAAACCCCGGCGTACCCTAGGCTGGGGGAATCTGTAGTACGCCTGACAAGCGCGCACGTATTCCCATCTCAATGGGGTGACGAAAAACACCCTACACCGCACATATCACATGTGTGCTCCTACTCCGTTTCGCCTAAGCCAGGAAATAGGACTCTAAAGACTCGTCAATATGCCGGCAGTAGGTGATGATCATATCAAACACCCACAAGCTGCAAGCGGTCGGCTAAACGTAACAGCCACCCGGGTATTTAGCGATCAGAAGATCAACAAGCAAGCTTGCACACACTCCTGTGAATCCAATCAGTAACACTACCGTACATTCCGGTCTCTTCGTCTGATATGTCGCATATCTAATCTAGGGGTGGTAAACATCAGACCCTAGTAACCGATAAGTCGTGTCGATGTAAGGCTCAGAACGGGTCGAGAAACTACTGATAACACTTACCAGAAGATCTCCATATCAGCCCTGGCCAGGGACTTCCTGTTATAGCCAATCGAACACAGCGCAACATCAACCCACAATACCGGGAGAGAAGAAACCCCTCCTATCGCTCATTGCCTCCATGTGATTTTGGACTGTACCCAAAAGCCACCGTTTTGCACGTTCTCATGAACGTGGTAAGGTGGAAATCAAAGCACAGTGGGAATCACACAAGACTCTATGACGATTTCGGGTCTACAGACTAACCTGTACCAGTGTCACCAGAGAACTCCTATCTGACGATAGGTATAATACCATCTAGGAGTTCTCGGCGAGTTCGTTCAGTGTACCAGTCTCTACCGAGCACCCGTACACCATCTTTGATGTCAAACACCAATGGATGTGGGATCATCCATCGCCCATCATATGGGTCAAGCTACGTATACGCCAGTCTACTCTGGGGTATCGATGCGCTGTCTCGATACACCCTCGACTAGGAACAATTATAGGATGTACTCGTGGACTACCCTGGCTCCACTAGTATGATCTGCATCATAGTCCTAGTAGTCAAGTACATATCCTAAGGGCTTTATCAACATGTGAGAGCAAGACAGTAAACCATTACAAGTCAACATGTTTAGAGAAAGTGAAACCAGATAGCATACTATCATATCGAGCAAGAAAGTCCTCTCCATATATATCCAAGCATCCATTATAATATACATCATATGTACAACAATGGCCTCTGGGGCATAAACATAACTAACAATCTCCCACTTGCACTAAGGCCAGCTGTTGTAGTATCTCATACCCAACATCCCGAAGTGTCTCTCAAATTGTATCTGGGGTATGGCCTTCGTGAGTGGATCCGCAGTGTTTTCCTTCATGTCAACTCTCCTGAACTCGATCTCGCGGCGATCAACTATCTCCTGGATCAGGTGATACCGCCTCAGAATATGCCTGGATCTCTTATGGGACGTGGGTTCCTTGGCCAAAGCCACAACTCGATTGTTATCAAATTACAAAGGTATTGGATGCTCAATGGACGGAACCACTCCAAGTTCAGTTATGAACTTCTTCATCCAGACAGCCTCTTTGGCAGCATCGTTGGCAGCGACGTATTCAGCCTCCATCGTCGAGTCTGCCACGGTTTCCTGTTTGGAACTCTTCCAACACACCGCCCCTCTATTGAGGGTAAAGACAAATCCCGAGTGCGACTTAGAGTCGTCCTTATCACTTTGGAAGCTCAAATCGGTAAAGGACTCCACCTGGAGTTCTTCGTTACCAAACACCAAGAACATCTCTTTAGTCCTTCTCAAGTACTTGAGAATGTTCTTCATAGCTGTCCAGTGACTCTCTCCTGGATCTGCTTGATACCTACTCACTACACTTAGTGAGTATGCTACATCGGGTCTGGTACATAGCATCGCGTACATGATAGAGCGTACTGCCGAAGCATAGGGTATCCCTTGCATGCGAGCTCTCTCCAAATCAGTCTTGGGAGACATCTCTTTGGAGACAGTGAGTCCAGAGATTGTGGGTAAATACACATGCTTGGATTCTTCCATACAAAACCTCTTTAGTATGGTGTCAATGTACCTGGATTAGGACAATCCCAGTATCCGTTTAGATCTATCTCTATAGATCTTAATCCCTAAAATACAGGAGGCATCACCTAGATCTTTCATTGAGAATCTATGTGATAAGAAGAGCTTGACCGAGTGCAGCATAGGAACATCATTTCCAATCAAGAGTATGTCTTCTACGTACAATACGAGGAAGACAACCTTACTCTCTGCTACCTTCTTGTATATACAAGGTTCATCTACGTTCTTGATGAAGTCAAACTCTTTAACTACAACATCAAAACAGATGTTCCAACTCCGCGATGCCTGCTTTAACCCGTAGATGGATTTAAGCAGCTTGCATACCATTCCGCTGCTCCCACTGTCTACGAGGCCCTCTAGCTGAGTCATGTACACGCACTCCTCTAAATCACCATTTAAAAAGGCGGTCTTAACATCCATTTGCCAGATTTCGTAGTCATGGTATGCAGCAATGGAAAGTAGGATCCGGATGGACTTAAGCATAGCCACTGGAGAAAAGGTTTTGTCATAATCCACACCTGGTCGTTGACGAAAACCCTTTGCAACAAGTCTAAGTTTGAAAGTCTCAACTTTTCCATCTACACCAAGTTTCTTCTTAAAGATCCATTTGCTTCTAATGGGTTTTACCCCTTCTGGAGTAACTTCCAAAGTCCATACTTTGTTGGTGTAGATGGATTTCATCTCAGATCGCATTGCATCCAGCCATTTCACAGAGTCCCTACTCGTAATGGCCTGCTCGAAGCTAGTCGAGTCATCATCTTTCATAATGCAATCCTCGCTCCCACCATCAATGAGAAAACTGTAGTATCCCTCAGGTGGATGAGGAACCCTACTAGATCGGCGGAGCGGCTGAGGTTCGTCGGGAACTACTGAATCCTCTGGTTCCACCAAATCTTCTGTCGTAGTTTGTGTAGCTGGAACTTCTTCCAGTTCTACCTCATTGCCACTAACTTCTTTTTCAAGAAATTCCTTTTCTAAAATGGTGGCATGTCGAGAAACAAACACCTTTTGTTCCTCAGGGTGGTATAAGATTGTAACGTTTTAGAAATCGTTTTGCGAATTTTTCCGTTTTAGGGTAAAATAGTCTGTGTTTTCTGTTTTAACCCGATTGTGATCAAACTTCTGTATAGACTTCATGGCACCTAGTTTAGCTAGAATGAAGCTAGTGCGCAGGCTTTGGGGGTCAATTGGAAGTTTTTGGTTTACATAGAATTTTTCCCTAATTAAAATATTGTTTTTAATGCTTTATTTGTGCACTTTATTAGTGGTAATTACTTTTTGGTTTGGGTTAATTACTACTAATGGGAATCTATGCTAAGTTAATCACTAGATTAGCAACAATCCATCTTTGAAAATATCCAACCAAAAAATCTAGATATTTGCGTGATTTAAAGAAAATTTTAATTAGAAAAGAAAAGATATAACAGGTGGCATTTGCATTAATTAGCATTTAATGTTGTTTTTAGCTAGAAAATTCCATTCATTTCACACAAAAAAAAAACTCCTTGCTTGGCCGGCCATTCTTCCCCTTGGCTGCCCTTTTCTTTTCTCACCCTAATTTCATCACTTCTAGCTTCTCAAATTCATCAAAAAACCTAAATAATTTATACAAACTCAAATACAAATCATTTCCCTTCATTCTTCTTCACAAAAATAGCTTGAATCTTCCTAGAAGTCATCATTTTGGAGTTTATTTTGATGATCTTGGTACTTTGTTGTGTGAATCCTTGATGGTATAATTTCTAATCCTAAGCTCAAGTTCTTCTTTTAATACATTAATTAGCTTGTTAGAAGTTTAATTAAAGCTTTTAATTGTATGTTTAGAATTTCTAGAAAAGATTTGTGAAGATTTAGTTAAGGTTTTGTTTAGTGAATGGTTAAGTGTGATGTTTAATCAAATGAAAACTTAACCTAGTTGCTAGTTTGTTAAATGATATTTTCCTAATTATCTAATTAGCTTAATTACAAACTAGACTTTTACTAAATCCTAATTAAGTGAGATTAAAATTATAGTAAAGGTATGAATGGTTTAATCTTGCTATATTATGATGTTTGTAAATTCTAGTTTTGGTAAAAACTTGTAGTTTTGGTAAAAACTTGTAGTTTTGAGCTAAAATGATATATGTTGCTTACTAGATTTCGGTATGTTTTTGCGTGGGTTTCTTTTGACGTTGGGACATTATTTATTTTGGATTCCACGTTTATTAGTGTGTTGTGAATGCGTGATCGGTACGATCAGGGTCTAAGCTTGATGGTTGTGTCATTTAGCGCTCCTAGCTAGGGTTGTGCCGATGTCATTCGTGTCTTTGTGTAGTTTTTGCTCTTGAGTTGGTTTCGTAGTGTCGCTATGCGCATTAGCCACTTGACGAACACTTGAGAGTATGATTGGAGTTGGTGCGTCGTTCAAACGTAGTTGGTACGTGTTATTGGTCGATTGCTAATATATACTTGTTATATTGTTATATACTTTCATGATCGCAGGCGGGGACTTCGGGCGCTGCGAAGAAGGAAAAGCGAGTGGTTGGCTTTACTTAGCAGGATTGATGTGATTAGATTTAACATCTACAGGGAAATCGCCCGCATGGCGTTATACGTCTGGGCTAGATTAAATGATATGACTATTAGTTAGATGTATACTGATATTGATTGTGCATGTGTACCTTTGTTGCATATCTCATTTCCTATTGTGCATGGACTTAGTATTAATGAGACACAACACCATTATTGACGGTTCATGTTTCACGAGCACTAATTGTATGCTACACACACACCTTCGATAATTGCCATGACACGCACAAGACCTATACATATGTGATATTGTATTGTTTAGGGACATTGAGACATGATCCTTACTTTCCTTCGTGCATATGACATATAGCATACCTGTATACCTACATGCTTACACATATGCCTTGACATGCTTACATGCTAGTTACCCATATACCTATATGGTATTGTACTATTAGTGATAGGTATATACACATATGTGGCATAGCTACATGTACATCTTGCTTACATACTTATACATATACCTGGGGGGTATTACATCATTATTGATATGTAGGTACACATACCTTGCTATGCCAACACGGTTACGCATACCTGGCTATAGCTACATGTTCACCATTATTTGATGCTGTATGGACTTGGAGAAATTAGAAACCACATGATATATATATTAACTTGTTGTAGATAAATAGCGGTTTTTCCTTTATAAGCTCATATTACTGTTTCATATTGCATATATTACATACATGGATTTCATATGATGTTCTCTGATATTTTTACTCCTAAGTATATATACAGTGGAATGGGACGCTGTTATATATATATATATATATATATATATATATATATATATATTAGTGGAATGGGACGCTAATATATATGTATTGATTCATGCAGTTATACTTATGCATACTTGATGTTTTCTGGATTTGAGGACCGTGGTAGTTTCATGAAATTATGCATTATTTGAAAAACCCGGTTTCTCTTAATATGATATTTCTGCAGCCACCATGAGTTTTATCGGTTTTGATATATATATACCCTATGCGAGGAGGCGTAGTGGGCCGTGTGCGGGTACATGGTGGGGCCCGGAGGTACCCCTGGACAAGAAGATCGATGGACCACGCCGACGAGCCTGACAGGGGAACCATACCTACCAGTGACAGTACCTATGACTCGGCGGTTATCGTGAGGATACCGAATAGAGTCATGTACGTATGGATACGTCGAATTTCGAGTGTCAGAGCTAGGCACTCGAGTTTTCGGGATAGCGTATGATAAGTACCTATCAGGAGGGCCAGTCGTGGTGACAGCATCTGATAGATCAGTATTTATGTGTCGATGCTAGACACTTGTTTCATGATGTTTTTGGGTGTCGATGTTAGACGCTCACTTTGTTAGTGATATGTATGCCCTAGAGGCCATTACTGCACATACGATGTATATTGCAGTGGATGCTTGGACATATATATGGAGGACTTTCTTGCTCAAAATGATTGTATGCTATCCGGTTGCACTTTATCTTAATATGTACTCTGATTGTCTCTATGTTACATGTTGATAAAGCCCTTAGGATGAGTACTTGACTACCAGGACTATGATGCAGATCATACTAGTGGGGACAGTGTAGTCGCTAAGTATATCCTTCAAATGTTCCTACTCGTAGATGTATCGAGACAGGGCATCGATATACCAGAGTAGACTAGCGTCTACTTCTCGACCCATGTAGATGGACGATGGATGATCCCATATCCATTGGTGTTTGACATCAGAGATAGTATAGGGGTGCTCAGTGGAGACTGGGTACACTGGACGGACTCGCCGAGAACTCCCAGATGGTATTATACCTCACGTCAGATGGCAGTTCTCTGGTGACACTGGTACAGGTTAGTCTGTAGACCCGAGATCGTCATAGAGTCTTGTGTTATTCCCACTGTGCTTTGATTTCTACCTTACCACGTTAAAGAGAACGTGCAAATCGGTGGCTTTTGGGTACAGTCCCGAATCACATGGAGGCAGTGAGCGATAGGAGGGGTTTCGCCTCTCCCGATATTGGGAGTTGATGTTGCGCTGTGTTCAATTGGCCATAACTGGAAATCCCTGGCCAGTCTTGCTAAGATTTACTGGTAAGTGTTATTAGTAGTTTCTCGCACTGTTATGGACCTCATATCGACACGACTTATCGGTTACTGGGGTCTGACGTTTACCACCCCTACACTAGATATGCGACGTATCAGACGAAGAGACCGGACTGTACGGCAGTGTTACTGATTGGATTCGCAGGAGAATGTACATGCTTGCTTGTTGATCTTCTGATTGCTCAATACCTGGGTAGCTGTTATGTTTAGCTGACCGCTTGCAGCTTGTGGGTGTTTGATATGATCATCACCTACTGCCGGCGTATTGACGATTCTTTAGAGTTCTACACAGAGGTTTCCTGGCTCAGGCAAAACGGAGAAGGAGCACATATGTAATATGTGCGGGACTGAGAATAATACGATATGAGATACCATATTCTATTCTCGCGATATGTGATATCGGCCGGGTATATGTGATATAGCCGGGTCATCGGATCAAGTGTTGATTCGATAAAATGGTACATGTTATATTAGTCGGTTATATGTATTATAGCCGGGTTATCGGATCAAGTGTTGATTCGATAGTTTAATGTATAATTATATATGAGATATATTACTTTACGTTAACTAATATAAGCTCGCTTTATTGATTCATTTTCTCACGGGATAATACATTGATATATATGCGATATATGTTAATTGTATTATTTTCTTTTGTTGCAAAATATATTATACATGTGATATATAATATTGTAACAAATTAGGGTTACAAATGCAACATGTTTTGTGGAGTTTAAACATAGTTGTAGGGTTCCTAGGCACTCTAACAAGGTTCTACAAGGCATCTACCATGCCCGATTCAAAAAAATAGCCAGGCCGAACAACCCTAACCAAGATCGTATACTAGAGATTGTGCGAAAACTAGCAAGTTAAACATTTTAACTACAAGTGAAAGGGATTACAACCTTTGTAGATCCGGTCCTTCACTTCTAAAGCTCCGTGTTGACGTCCCTTCGCTGCGATCATCGGGATCCCGGACTCTAGCGATGGTTTCTTCGGAGAAATAAGCGGGCTAGGTCGTTGACTTCGAGGCCGAAGATGATCTACGTCGGGGAGACACTAACTCAAGCTATGCCTTCACTTGGTCATGAACTTTGTGAAGAGAACACCCTATACTACATGGCAAGTAGTAGAGGATGAAGAAGTAGGAAGTTGGCTCACTTTAGAATTGATTTTCTCACACTTTTTCTCATGGCACCTTTAGAGCTAGCAAGCTTTTCATGGAGCTTGATGAAGAAGAAGAAGAAGAAAGAATAATCATCATATGAATTAATTCCCTCAATAATGTAACCATGGATGAGTTAAGCTATCATGCTTAACTCATGTAGAGAATTGACCATGGTATGAGGTTAAGGGTTATGTTAAAGAATATCAAGAGAAATGACAAAAGTGTGGACTTTGTCAAAGTTTCTCCAAGCTTCTTTAAGCTTGATAACTTTGACTAAGTTCAACTCTTTTGTTATATCTTAAGATAAAATAATAACCTAATCTTAAACCTAAGCTTGGTATAAGTCTCATACACCCATCTTGTGTGTATCATCAAGTATGATACAAACATGTGTACACAAATATATATCACATATACACTTATGCACAAACTAGTGAGAAAATAAATCTTAAGTGAGCTAATACTAGTTAATGAAATGTAATATATCAAATATATAATTATACATTAAATTATTAAATCAACTCTTGATTTAATAATCCGGCTATAACCGACTAATATCAAAAGTAACAACTTATCGAATCAACACTTGATCCGATAACCCGGTTATATCGCATGCAACCGATCAATGTCACAAATCGCGAGAATAGAATACGGTATCTCATATCTTATCAATCTCGGTCCCGCACATATCACATATACGCTCCTACTCCGTTTCGCTTGAGCCAGGAAACCCTGTGTAGGACTCAAAAGACTCGTCAATACGCCGGCAGTAGGTGATGATCATATCAATCACCCACAAGTCGCAAGCGGTCTGCTAAACATAACGGCCGCCCGGGTATTGAGCGATCAGAAGATCAACGAGCAAGCCTGCTCACACTCCTGCGAATCCAATCAGTAACACTTACCGCACAGTCCGGTCTGTTCGTCTGATATGTCGCATATCTCGCCTAGGTGTGGTAAACGTCAGACCCCAGTAGCCTGATAAGTCATGCCGATGTAAGGTCCATAACAAGCATGAAACTACTGATAACACTTACCAGTAAATCACTGCAACCCTGGCCAGGGATTTCCAGTTATGGCCAGTCGAGCATAGCGCAACATCAACCCCCGATACCGAGAGAGATGAATCCCCTCCTATCGCTCATTGCCTCCATGTGAATCGGGACTGTACCCAAAAACCACCTGTTTGCATGACTCAGTAGAGCCGTGGTAGGGTGGAAATCAAAGCACAGTAGGAGACACACAAGACTCTATGACGATCTCGGGTCAACAGACTAAGCTGTACAAGTGTCACCAGAGAACTGCCATCTGACGTGAGGTATAATACCATCTGAGAGTTCTCGGCGAGTCCGTTCAGTGTACCCAGTCTCCACTGAGCACCCCCATACCATCTCTGATGTCAAACACCAATGGATATGGGATCATCCATCACCCATCACATGGTGTCACGACCCGAAAGTACGGAACATGACCGGCACTTAAACTACGAACGTCTCGAGGCATACATAATCTAAGTAAACCGAAAACCCAGAAATCCAAACCAAGAAAAGTAGTAGAGCGAAGGAAAACCAATTTAAAATCAAGTAGTTTTAATAGCATAAGCCGAGTTATGCGGTTTTAAAAACATCAAGTATTTCCTGAAAATTTCGGCAGAGTCTCCTTTGTAAATACTGGCTCCCAAACGGGATACAACATGAATAGTATACGAAATCAATAAAAAGGCATCCCCAAGCGGGAGCTAGCTCTTCGTCAATCGACGGCCACAACCACACAAGCAATAATATACAACGCCAAGGGCGAGGATCAAAACTCAAATAGAAACTCAAAACAACAAGAAATCCACAGAAATACAACGCGCGACTCTAAGGTCGAAAGAATAACATCACTGGTCTCTATCTCAAAAATAAAACATGTTTGGTTGATGGAACTTCTAGATACAACAGAATAATGATATACAAGATATATAATGGGGGTACGATACAAGTAAACCCACCTACTAGCAAATCGCCCGAAGGAAACTATGCCCGCAAAGCCGTAATGAAACATGTACGGCAAACCAGCAAGAAACTGGGGCACAACGGGGGTGAGTTGCCAACTCGTGAATAGAAAAACATCTACGGAAAGAAATCGCATAAATAACGCAACCTAGGTCAAAGATCATAATATATCCTCAATTATATATATAACATGCAACCTATAACAAGGCTAGGGTAAAAATCTAACCCGAGTGTAATCTCATGTGCCCGTGTCAGTGCCTCAGGTAGCAATATATCATATGAATGAGGTATGAATGCATGAAAACAGAATACATGTAAATGAAGAACTGTTTTCATAAATTAGTGAGATTTCCTTTGTATTTTTAAAATGAGGTATCATAGATGAAATCAGCATCAACAGTGTCTAGCATCGACACAAAACATAAATCTCAATGCCTCAAAGCCTCAGGCTCCGGCTATCCGGACTGGCCTGTATCATCAAATCTCAGTACCTCAATATCTCGAAATCTCAATGTCTCGATCTCAATCTCTTGGGCACCGTCAGTCCAGACCGGCCCCTACCATCCATCTCAAGACCACGACGGTATCCTCCGGATATCCGACGCGTCGGGTAAAATCACCGGTAGGTAGTGCTCCCCTGCCAGGCTCACATTGTCATCATCATGTGCTTCTTGCCCTGGGGTACCTTACCGGGTCCACCATGTACCCGAAACGGTTCATCCAACTCCTCGAATCGGGTCTCGAAATCCATCATCAAACTTATGGTGGACGAGTCATACATCATAGGAAAAACCGCCCTTTTCATTTAAAAAGAGAAGGAAGAAGTTTGTATTTGTTTTGCGGTTTTCCCCAAATCCAGAAAATCTCATGGAAATCCGAATCCAAAACCTCAATAGCACGTAAAAAGTGAATATATGCATGAGAATCCATGAATGTGGCATAACAATGAATAACGGTATGCATGAAGCGACAGTAATAACTACAATATCTAAGCTGGTATATAAGGTAAGTACACAAATATCATGTCAAACTACTAGCTATCAACCGAAGATAAGCAATAATATTTTCTAGGGTGTGCGTGACATGGCAATTACCGATGAAGATGTGTGTGAGCCGGCACGTAAGTGTACGTGGTTCATACGCATCATCGGTAATGGTGCTGGTGTCCTAACAACATAATATCAACAATGCAATATGAAATAACAATGTAAGTATGCGATGCGGAGCGAGCAACCAAAATGAGCGGGAGCTAAATATTAAACAATGGTGCCATTTGAAATAACACGAATCATGGGGTTTTGAAAATAGGGGCTACGGTGTTTTTATGGAAAGATACGTCTTTTGAAATATCCGTAAGATCCCTGGGGCTGTCTTTTAAAATACCCACGATTCGTTAGTTTTGAAATAGGTAGGAGTCTAATCTAATCTAACAACTACACTAAACTATACGGCTGAACTAACAAGCTGAACTACAGGTAAGGAAACCGCCTATCATCTGAGTCGATACATATACATACCTTTATATGTATAGTCGGTGATCCTGCCTCAATAATATCACATCCGATACCATATCTATAATCAGGCATCCCAAGTCAAGAGTGCGGATCAATCATCAATATATAGCTCGTACGTAAATCCATCGTACGGCATCCCCAAATCTGGGTACGGGTCAATATCATATTCCTCACACCATTCCTCTAGTATCCTCTTTATTCAAGATCATAGTCTAGGGTACTGACCTATGTCTGGTACAATACTAATATCCTCAATATACTCATGATCTGACTACTGATCGACAATCTCGTACAAACCGATATCATTAGCACATATCATCATCAAGGGGTATACATCGCCCAATACGGCCTAGTATCAATATCCTAGCATATCATATCTTATATCACGATCACATGTCGACCATTTTATTAATAACACTATTCACCCGTATCGCCGCCCCAAGATCCGCTATAACACTAGGACGTACCTTAAGTACGAATCCTGCCATATCACCGATATCACAACCACAAAACAAATCTCATCGACTCAGCTCAATCCCAAGTATCATCCTCAAACCCGTATGTGAACACATAGTCTCATACCCATGTGAACACATAACAATAAAGAATTCCATGAGCACATATAAATAGGAATGTATGCAAGTATGTATGTGTGTATGTGTAGTGCAACACTAAAATAATCCAACACACCAATATCCATCCTAACATCGTTATTAATCCCAAATAACATATAATAATTGTTGGTGTGTATACGCATCCGTATACACCACCACGGACTGTGGGGGTGCTATACGCCATCCACCCGACTTCTCCCCGTAGATATAAATCTACTCACCTGGTCCTCGCTCGACGGTGCTGACGTCGCCACGTTCTTGTTTGTCGTCTCGAAGTCCACATGGGGGTACCTACATATCATAACGCACCGCATCGCATTAAAATCCGACTCATGACCAAAACGACACACGAATCCCACATAGGTCAAAACCTATGGTTGCTTCCACAAATCAACCCAAAAACCCTCGACATCGGCGTACAAACGCCAGACCATCGAGAAAAACCCAAATACACTCATTTGCACATTCACGAACACTAATTTTAATATAAAATAGGTTAAAACTCACAAAAACCCCAAATTCACTTTAAAAGCCGTTTTTCCGAAAAACTAGCAAGCAAAATTTCACTTTTTAGTACCAAACTAGACGTTTAAACAATTCTAGCGGCCATAATACTTATTAAATAACTTAAATAAGTCATATAACCTATAACAACAATTTAATCTCATCAAACTATATACGTTCAAAAAAAAAAACTAGTTTGCAATTTTACCCAAATTTCAACCATTTTAGCAAAAATGCATAAACAACAATTTAGTTTGGATTTGCATGATCTAAAATATTAAAATACAATTTAAAATGTTAATAATACCATGGATACCCTAATTAGATTTTTATCCCAATTGATTAATTAAATTCCCAAAACCTAGTTAACCGAATTAGTGTAATTATCACAATTTTTAAACTAACAATTAACAACTAGCTACTAACTTGTTTTAACAAGTCATAAGAGCTTAAATACATTACACAACCATACACCAATTTCACAAAACCCTAACTTGCATTCAAGTTCTTCTCTTGAATTTTCATCACACAAACCACAACAACCAATTTAACATTTATAAACAAAATCATATAAGCAACTAATCAACAAACAACCATGGGGCACAAAATTTATACCTCACAAATCCATGATCAAACATGAAATCTAGACCTCCAAAATGAAATCCTTGCACAAAGATCCATGCATCTAAGGCTACACTAAAATGGGTAAGAACTAGATTTAGATTTTGGGATTTTTTTGATGGGTATTTGATGAATTTTTTGAAGCAAAAGAGATGGAACAATGGGGGGGAGAAAGAGGGCTGTTGGTGCAGGAATTTTCGGCCAGCAAGGGAGTGGGGGGAGGAGAGAGAGGGAGGTGGAGAAAAATGGGGAGAAAAAGACAAAGTCTACACCCCCTTTTGACTTTCTTTCATTTCCCTTTTTCTTTTCTTTTCTTTTCTTTTGAAAGGTGAGGTAATTGGAGAGAGAGAGGGGGGGCTGTCAAAGTGGGGCCGGCCATGTGGGGAGGGGGAGAGAGGGTGAGGTGTGGGTGTGTGGGTTAGGGAAAAAGATGAATGTATTACCCCAATTCCCATTAACACTAATTTCACCGAAAAAAAGCCTTTTTCTTCGATATTTTCTAAACCGTTTTAGCAAACGATTTCATTTCAAAAACCATATGATAAAATTTTATTTAATGTTTTATGATGCACAAAATTTGTTTCAACTCATTCCAATTTGTAATTTTCCCTAATTAAATGTATTAGTGACGGCTTAAAATAATAATAAAATAAATTTTTTTCGGAAAATTTGAAATTTCACCAGTGGCTCAATAAACACCAAATACTAGCAATTACATAGCTAGAATATATATATTTAATTTTATAATAAAGATATTTGCATTTTGACTTTTTACAGAAAACCCCCTTATTTAACCGTTTTTTCGAAATTTCACCGAAACGATTTTCAAAACGCTACAATCTTCCCCCCTTAAAAAAATTCGGTCCCCGAATTTAAAGTAAAACTCCCCCCAAATACAAAAACATCTAAGCAAAATCATCAAGTCGTCGAGGCTCCGAAACAATAAGTATATAATACGCACCATAGCGCAATGCATGCGCATGAGCAATGAGCATATAACTCAAATCAAAACTCCGTCAAGCATCCCGCAATCATCGGAGTCATGGTAAAGACACAAATGTCAAATCCAAAACAAAACCAATATGATATAACTCGAAACTATACACGTAAATATCAAATCTATATATGTAAATAACTGAAGGAAATGAATGCCAAATATATTTAGGAACTGTCCTCTGAGTAGTCCTGCCCTGTACGAAGACACATAGCAAATATCATAAAACGTACTGCTCTATAAGATAAATCAATCCCGAAATACGCGTATGAATAATACGTGCGTCTGGTGCGTACGGAATTCAAAATCCAAATATGTGCCATACATATGCACAGAAACAACATCTAAGTGCATCGGGTGTGCACGAAACATCTGTCGTAGGCAACATGTGTGCCTGACAGCAAAATCAGGTGCATCTGACATGCACGAAAAATCTCGATTTAGTGTATCTGGTGTGCACCAAAATCACACTTCAAAACATGCGCCCAACATGCGCGAAAATCCAAATCAGGTGCATCCATCGTGCACGAAATCATGAAATCCAATATCAAGTGCCGAATATGCACAAAATCAAATCAGGTGCACAAGGTGCACAAAACAAATATCGAACATCACCATCGAAATCAAAGTCCAATGCATCTAAGTGCACAAAAGGCGTATCACTGCACTTCAAGCATATATAAACTATACAGAGTGCAGGAACCAAATCGTGTGCGTGCATACGCACAAAATCAACTCAAATGTCTAAAACCGTAAAATCACAAACATGTGAAACCCAAGCATGAAAACGATATCAAGTGCAACACTGTGCAAGGATCGTAAATCCTCAATCATGAAAATCAAATCGTTCGAATAAATCACCCAAAACATCGAAATCAATAATGGCGGCATAGTACCGCTCAAGCGCATCCTCTAAGAATCTCGGGCCAACTGTCGCGGTCACTAGTGGGACGTCTCGTCGATGATCATGAACTCTAGCCTGCTAGTGTGCGTAACAATGACCACTCCTGGGTCAAGGTCTTCACTGGGAATTACCAATCTCTCGGTCCATCGGCTCATCGGCCTTGTCAGGTGTGCTTACGGGGATGATCCCGTTCTGGCACGTCTCTTGTCATCTCCCGGTCAATCATCGCGACCACTCGTAAGACAGCATATCACTGGCGTCGGCTTCTGGCTCTCTGAATGTACGTGACACATCTGATCCTGGGTGCAAGTATCATTGCAGCAGTGTCCTGGAAGGAATCCTGCTCACGGTCTCTTCCATGTCTCGTCTCTGCCAACTGTCCGGAAGTCATCGTCCTTTCCTATATCTGCATCTTGCTCCGGAACGGCTGCATACCCATCGCGACTCATTTTGGAAGGTATATCCAGTACTCTGCCTCGGCATGCGTATCGCATCTCTGATGTCGGCGGAGTGGAACGTCGTCTTATCCAGATCTTGTACGGACCTCTTTACTCCACTTTCTCTAATGTCGACTGCTTCGGACTCGTCTCATAGTGGCTACATGGACTGAGCTCCAACGGCTATCCTCGTATCGGGAGTCTCCCAAGAAATGCATCTCACCACCTAGCATCCGAATTAAGTCGAGCCATCCGATCGAGTCGTCAAAACCTCATAATCCCCCAAGAGCTCAACCTCTTGGGCACAGTTTAATAGTATCGAGTACATCCACAGCATCGGTGGTCCAGCCGTAGAAGGGCAAACCCAAGCCTCACTAATGGCGCCGTAGAACTGCCGCAAACCCGACGGTTCAAAGGCTTTCACACGGTCATTAAGTCGAGTTAGGGTTTCATTCTTCTAGAGGGACCATAGAATTGCCTGCATGTCTTTTCGACTACTTTAAACATGGAATAATAGGTTTCTGACATTCGATCGTCTCTGTCGACTCCCAACGTCTCCGCGTGAAGTCATCTCTAGCTGGAATCAATCTATCTGATGACCTCGCATCGGGGTAGGCGAACGATCCACATGTCCTAGTCATTCATCCTCGATGACTAGCGACCTTCTATCATCTCTTAGTACAACTCATTCTGCACTAACTCCAGCATCTGGGGCAATATCTCGTCGTTCACAGCAATAACTGGCTCGCTCGTCTGCACGCTGAACGGTGCCTCAATCATCAGGAGTAAGCAACACACCAACGGTCATCAAAATCTGGCTGGCCTCTATCATTGGCTCAATCCTCTAGTGCTGATCGGCATGTCCAAGTAATCTCATACAGCGATCCATCCAACGCTCGGGGCGCGAAATCACAATCAAAAGACACATCTCAACAATCGTGTGTCGCCGGAATTATGTTCTGGTTAGTCCTCGTTCGTAACGAGCTCGTGCTGACCGCAACTCTAGCCGTAGCTCTCCCTGCCCGTAATCTTGGCAGCAAAACCATAACTGGTACTGATGAGGCTAGATCGGAATGAATATAATACTGAGCAAAGAAATGTACATCCTAAGGCTCCTTAAGTGAAGTGGCGTGTCGTAAGTATGCCACGGAACATACCCACGGTACGTCACTCTACTTTAGTCACCTATTCCATCAACCAAGGGTCATCCTACGTTCCGAAGGTAAAACCTAACGCTCTGATACCAACTTTGTCACGACCCGAAAGTACGGAACATTACCGGCACTTAAACTACGAACGTCTCGAGGCGTACGTAATCTAAGTAAACCGAAAACCCAGAAATCCAAACCAAGAAAAGTAGTAGAGCGAAGGAAAACCAATTTAAAATCAAGTAGTTTTAATAGCATAAGCCGAGTTATGCGGTTTTAAAAACATCAAGTATTTCCTGAAAATTTCGGCAGAGTCTCCTTTGTAAATACTGGCTCCCAAACGGGATACAACATGAATAGTATACGAAATCAATAAAAAGGCATCCCCAAGCGGGAGCTACCTCTTCGTCAATTGACGGCCACAACCACACAAGCAATAATATACAACGCCAAGGGCGAGGATCAAAACTCAAATAGAAACTCAAAACAACAAGAAATCCATAGAAATACAACACGTGACTCTAAGGTCGAAAGAATAACATCACTGGTCTCTATCTCAAAAATAAAACATGTTTGGTTGATGGAACTTCTAGATACAACAGAATAATGATATACAAGATATATAATGGGGGTACGATACAAGTAAACCCACCTACTAGAAAATCACCCGAAGGAAACTATGCCCGCAAAGCCGTAATGAAACCTGTACGGCAAACCTGCAAGAAACTGGGGCACAACGGGGGTGAGTTGCCAACTCATGAATAGAAAAACATCTACGGAAAGAAATCGCAAAAATAACGCAACCTAGGTCAAAGATCATAATATATCCTCAATTATATATATAACATGCAACCTATAACAAGGCTAGGGTAAAAATCTAACCCAAGTGTAATCTCATGTGCCCGTGTCAGTGCCTTAGGTAGCAATATATCATATGAATGAGGTATGAATGCATGAAAACAGAATACATGTAAATGAATAACTGTTTTCATAAATTAGTAAGATTTTCGTTGTATTTTTAAAATGAGGTATCATAAATGAAATCAGCATCAACAGTGTCTAGCATCGACACAAAACATAAATCTCAATGCATCAAAGCCTAAGGCTCCGGCTATCCGGACTGGCCTGTATCATCAAATCTCAGTACCTCAATATCTCAAAATCTCAATGTCTCAATCTCAATCTCTGGGGCGCCGTCACTCCAGACCGGCCCCTACCATCCATCTCAAGACCACGACGGTATCCTCCGGATATCCGACGCGTCGGGTAAAATCACCGGTAGGTAGTGCTCCCCTGCCAGGCTCACATCGTCATCATCACGCGCTTCTTGCCCCGGGGTACCTTACCGGGTCCACCATGTACCCGAAACGGTTCATCCAACTCCTCGAATCGGGTCTCGAAATGTTAGTTATATGTATGCCCTAGAGGCCATTACTATACATAGGATGTATATTGTAGTGGATGCTGGGACATATATAGTGAGGACTTTCTTGCTCGACATGATAGTATGCTATCTGGTTGATCTTTACCTTAACGTGTATATTGATTGTCTCTCTGTTACATGTTGGTAAAGCCCTTAGGATCTGTACTTGACTACCTGGACTATGATGCGGATCATACTAGTGGGGACATGGTAGTCCGTAAGTACATCCTTTAAAGTCCCTAGTCGTGGATGTATCGAGACGGGGCATCGATATACCAGAGTAGACTAGCGTGTACCTTCTCGACCCATACAGATGGGCGATGGATGATCCCATATCCATCGGTGTTTGAAATCAGAGATGATATACGGGTGCTCAGTAGAGACTGGGTACACTGGACGGACTCGCCGAGAACTCCCAGATAGTATTATACCTCACGTCAGATGGCAGTTCTCTGGTGACACTGGTACAGAGTAGTCTGTTGACCCGAGATCGTCATAGAGTCTTGTGTGGTTCCCACTGTGCTTTGATTTCCATCTTACCACGTCCAAGAGGATGTGCAAAACGGTGGTTTTTGGGTACAGTCCCGAGTCACATGGAGGCAATGAGCGATAGGAGGGGATTCGTCTCTCCCGGTATAGGGGGTTGATGTTGCGCTGTGTTCGATTGGCTATAACAGGAAATCCCTGGCCAGGGTTGCTGAGATTTACTGGTAAGTGTTACCAGTAGTTTCTCGAACAGTTATAGACCTCATATCGACACGACTTATCGAGCTATTGGGGTCTGACGTTTACCACCCCTAGGCGAGATATGCGACATATCAGACGATCAGACCGGACTGTACGGTAGTGTTACTGGTCGGATTCACTGGAGTGTGAGCGGGCTTGTTCGTCGATCTTCAGATCGCTCAATACCCGGGTGGCCGTTACGTTTAGCAGACCGCTTGCGGCTTGTGGGTGTTTGATATGATCATCACCTGCTGCCGGCGTATTGACGAGTCTTTAGAGTCTTACATAGAGGTTTCCTGGCTCAAGCGAAACGAAATAGGAGCGCATATGAGATATGTGCGAGACCGAGAATAATGCGTGTATGTGATACCGTATTCTATTCTCGCGATAAATATATCGAATGGTTGTATGCGATATAACCTAGTTATCGATTCAAGCGTTGATTCGATAAGCCGATATATTGTATACTAGTCGGTTGTGTTCGACATAACCGGGTCATTGAATCAAGTGTTGATTTAATGATTTAATGCATATTTATATATTTGATATATTACTTTGCATCAACTAGTATCGGTTTACTTAAGATGGATTTTCTCACTCGGATGGGCGCATTGTATATGCGATATACTTTTGTGCACTTGATTGTATCATGTTTGATGATACATGTCATGCTAGGGTTCAAGTGTAAAGATTAACCCTTGGTTAATGAAATGGTTAGGGTTTATTATTTATTATTTATTATTCATTTATCTTATTTAATTATCTTTTTATTTTTGATAAATGAATAAAAGAAAAGAGAAAAGAATGGTGGCTAATTTTGTTCTTTAGTTGAAGCTTCATGAAGCTTTGTTCAAGTCAACCATTCTTATCTCATCCTTAACCCTAACCATTCCCACTAACCATGATTCATTCTCTACACTTGACTCTAGTTAAAATTATGATAAGAATTCATTTTCTTTTCTTTTACAATGATCTTATCTTATCATTATTCTTCTTCTTCTTCCTTGAACTTGAAGAAGAAAGCTTACCTCATCAATGGTGATTGATGAATTAGAGTGAGAAATCCAATTCTAAAGTTAACCCAACTCCTATTTCTTCATCCTCTACCTCTTTCCAAGTAGTAGAGTGTGTTTACTTCACAAGTTTCTTGACTTGGTGAAGTCGGAGCTTGATTTAGCGATGCCTCGACGTAGATCATCTTCGGCATGGACATCGACGACCTAGCTTGCCCATTCTCCGACGAAGCCGATCCTAGAGCCCGGATTTGACTTGGACAGCGGAGAGGACTTCGTTGCGGAGCTATGGAGGTGGAGCACCGGATCTACAAAGGTTGTATTTCCGTATTCCCAATAGTTAAGTGTTAACTAGTTCTTTTTCGCCTAGACATCTAGTTATCGATCCGTAGTTTAGGGTTTGTAGGCACCATATTTTTTGAAATTGCCATGTTCGATGCCTTGTGTGACCTCACTAGGGTGCTTAGGAACCCTACAGTGGTATCAGAGCCTAGCTAGAGCCTTAGGCGAAGTCTAGACGGAAATTGAAGTCCGAACGAACCCGAAACCCCGATTCAAACATGCTCTCTGTACTTTTTTCAAAAACAGTGATTTTTCCAAATTAAAAATATGCAGAGAACTCAGTGGGAAATTATAAGAATTACGGTGTAATTATTTTTTCATGAACAGTGCACTGAGGCGCGGATCCGCGGCATATTCCTTAGTTAGGCGGCGGTTCAGCGGCTTATTGCTGACGTCAGCCTTTAAACGTTGCACAGTAATTCACTGTTTTCAGTGCTGAGTTCTCTGGATGTTTTTAAATTTTATTCAAGAGTTGAATTTTCTGCAGTTGTTTTGGGGATTCGGTGTTTCGATCGGGATATCAAATTTTGTCTGTGTGGCTTTCCGGATAAATTTTAGAATATGTTAAAAAGTTCGACCGGATATAAATACCCAATTTTTCCCCTATCGGGAAATTTCCAAGTGTTGGATTTTTCCGTAGTTTAACGACGTTCTAAGTAGTGCAAGTAACGCGATGGTCCCTCTAGAAGATAACAAACCTTAACTCGATTATGTGACCGTCTTGAACTGCCCTTTGAACCTTCGGGTTTGGGGCAGTACGGCGTGCCACATGTGAGGCGTTGGCTTGACCCTTCTACGGCTGGACCATTGGTACTGAGGTACGAACGGAATGTTGTTAGACTTATTTCATATGTTGAGCTGTATCGGGAAAACTTGGGTGTTCGATTGTTCGATCGGAAAGTTTAACATTTTCTGTTTATCTGGAATGTGATACAATAATTGGAATTCACAAAAAGGTTATGAGATAACTAAATGAATGTTATAAACATAGCAGTTTAGTCTCACTTGATCGGTTGCCACGGAATTTTGATGTGATCAAAAGTCCGTCGCAATCACGTAGCGTACGCAGATACTCGCCGGGTAAACTTAATAGACAGCCTCACTCCATAGCCCCGACCAAGTGACTGTAGGAGAACCCCGTCGCCGAAAGCATCCGTCCGGGTGCTCGCGGTAGCGGTGTTCCGCCTTGGTGCACTTCGTCGACGGTATCGGGGGTGCGACCGTCTACTAAAGTTTGCGACGAGTATTCGATCAGGATGTCGGGAATCTTGTTGAATTGCCCGACTTAATATTGAAAAGAGTTTTCGATTTTGAGACTAAAATGCGGGGTTTATAATTGTTAGGCATGCGATGTCTAAGTAATTCATTTGGTCAGGCATGCGATGTCTGAGGTGGTTGCGGATTCCAACTGTTGTAGTTTTACACTTTCTTTTCTGTGACCGTAAGTGTAATATGTGATATCGCCGGTTTCATTGCTATATGTCAACGACAATTGGGATACGCATGTTTTCTTACGTTGATGACATGTGATGTTATGTGTTGCTGGATATGTTATATTGGATCGTCGTGTTTGAATAGCCGGGGGTTTTTATGTGAGATGAGTGTTTTTCATTTTCATTCATGTAAAAACTTGTATGTAATATTCTTTTATTGGGGCGCTTCCAGGTTGCGGGAGTTGTCACCTGTTGTATATTATTTACTTTTCCGCACTAGGATAGACCCAAGGAGGAGGGCACAAGTAACCGGGTTCTGGAGTCCAGTGGGAGACCAACTCGAGGAGTCGAGTCCGGGTCTCCTAACTCTAGAATTGGTAGGGTTACTTGCCGCGCTCGTAGGGGTCTAGGGGTGTGGGTTTGGCTATTCATCGCGACCGTGGAATCCGTGTTTTATACTGGCTCGTATTGAAAACACGGACGTCCTAGTATATCTAATATTTCATATGGTTCTTCTGCTGCGATATCTGTGATGTGATCATGTGATGTTCTGTGATAGATACAGTATATAGTATATATGATATATTATATAGACGTTACTTATGTTTTACACCCGCGCTAGCCCTGCCCCGCTCTGCCGTTAGTTACCTAACCTAACGGTGCACGAGGGGACATCGAGGCGAATGCGGATGGCATAAGTGTACGTCGTATTTATCTGTGATGTTTAGGTACTTAAATGATGGGACTTCATTAATATGATTAATGAAATAAAAGAAACCTAAGATGTTGTAGAATCGAATTTCAAAATAAAACAGGTAGCTACAGTTCTTGCTTTGCACAGCGGTATATATGATATATCCTGCACCTTATTCGATAAGGAAAGGACCGAGATCCCTTCACCGGGAGTGACTCCTTTAGCAATAACTGGCAGATGCTACACACTCGGTTTGACTTTTGATTGCTTTTAAGTGTTTTTGCTATGCACAGTGATATATATGATATATCCCGCACCTCATTCGACGAGGAAAGGACCGACGATCCCTTCACCGGGAGTGACTCCTTTAGCAAAACTAGAAAAGCCTCAAAAACACTCCATTTCAAAATCATTTGATTCTACAACGATATCAAGTTCATTACGCAATAGGTTTTCAGAAAAACCTGTCGTAGCCCTCCGTCATTTCAGATAAGTACTGGTTAGTATTCGTGCTACGTTTGTTGACCTTAGCCAAGGCGTAGTGTGCGGTAGCTGATTAGTGCTTATCTGTATAAGCATATGATGCGATTGAGTTAGGGTAGTCGTGCGACTTTGTTGACCTTAGCCAAGGGTCGTGCGGGTGGGTTTAATTCAATCGGGAAATGACGGGTTGAACTTGGCTAGCACTTATGATTTGTTGACCTTAGCCAAGGTCATAAGCTGCTAGGGGCAAAATATTATCGGGAATTTCAAGTGTTGAAATTTGCAATGAGATTGCATACCTTCTATGAGATAGTTGGATCCCGATACCCGCTGCGAGTAAGAGTTACTCCTGGGAGAGTTTTATACATTACAATTAGCCGATCAAGTAGGTGTCTAGAAAGGTGTTAACGAGGTTACGCCTCTGGGAAAACGAGGTTTACAGTAATTAGGTTCGTGCGAAAGCACGGGGGACCTCCCTCAAAGTACCGACACTGCCTGGCTGAAAGATTGGCGAACTTGTAGTGTGTAATTAATCCCGGCTAGTCTTTCCTTTTAGGGTTTGAAGGAAGATTTGATAAAAAGCAGTGGGAGCCATCCTGATTAGATAAAATAATAACCAATCTATTCTTGCAAGAGCGCACGCTGAGTGTTTTCTTCTCTCTCTCTCCAGGTAGCGACCATATCACGCCTTAATCAAGATAATAATACGGAATATTGACCGAACCCGCTTGTTATACTGAGCTGGGGAACGTTGGTCCCGCTCCAACTTATAATTGTTATAAGACAGAGCAGGAAATTGGGGAATACCAGATTTCCCGTGCCGCCCAAACGAAGAGAGTGCATGCTGATGCATCATCTTCGGGTGTGTTCATTACAGAGAACTGTTTCTCAGTATCCTTTACGTCCTGGGTATGTGATACCGGATCAGGATCCCAGATATGTAATCAGTTACATAGGGCTACAGAAAGGTAGAGAACTGAGAACGGGTGATAAGTTTCATGAGGCAGAAAACGGGGCAAGTGTTGCAGCCAAGTCTGTTGGTCACTGTCACCCTGTATTAAAAATACATTGATTCTGAACGAATGTTATTAGATACCGAACCTGATATACCAAATCATATCACTCTCTTTGTTAGAAAAGAAAGGATATAATTTTGTATTGTTGGATAATGTTTTGAACATTTCCTATATCAAAAGTTGATCGGTTCAGGCACGTTATCTAAAAGCGTTGATGTTCTAAATCAAACTACAGTTCTTACTATATGGAACACACACAAGAGGAAGAGTTCAGAAATGAACGAATTCTTCTTGAGGCATTGTAGACTAGGTCAGATCAATGTGACCCGACTAGCGAGAGTTACATAAAGATGCATATTTAAATTAGTTTGAATTTACATCTTGTGAAACTCGCCAGTCATGTCACAAAGATAAGATGACCATAGCTCCGTTTACTGGAAACAGAGAAAGAGTTACTGAACTCTTGGGATGATACATGTTGATGTATGTAAGGTCCCCTGTCTACACATGCCAGGACTGGTTCTTTGTACTTCATTACATTCTCTGATAATCTCTCAAGATTCAGACATATGTTCCTGTTGAAACATGAGTCCGAGCCTTTTGAGATATTCACAGAATATAAGCGAGAAGTAGAGAACCAGATATAAGGGTATAAGTATTATGTCCTATGATGAGATCAAGGAGGAGAATACTTGAGCACGAAAATCCTGGATTATTCTAAAGGAGAATGAGATTCTCTCTCGGCATTACTCCTCCGTATACACCATAGCACGATGGTATATCGGGGCGGAGCAATCACACCCTATGTGATAAGGTGTGCTCTATGATGAGTACTACTGAGTTACCTATTTCCTCTTAGGGAGTTATGCACTTATGAAGCTGCATACCTATTGAATAGGGTTCCAATCAAATCCGTTGCCTACCGCTTCATATGTGATATGGAAAGGGAAGAGCCCATATCTTAAGTTGGTTAAGATTTGGGGTTGTCCGGCCTATGTCTGAAAGCAAAATCCGGACAAGCTCGAGGCAAGGTCTGTAATGTAGAACTGAAAAGGTTCCAGCTATACGAACTACAGCAGATGATTTGATAAAACCAAAGGATTCAGTAGAGACCAACGAACCTCAGCCCCTCCGCCGATCTAGTAGGGTTTTCTCACCCACCTGAGAGATACATTGGTTTCTCTATGACAGTAGGAGCGAGGATTGCATCATGAGATGATGACCCAACTAGCTTCGAGCTGGCCATCGAGAGTAAGACTCTGTAAGAATGGCTGGATGCTTAGCGATCTGAGATGGAATCCTTATACACCAACAAAGTATGGACTTTGGTTGCTATATCTGAAGGGTTAAATCCCCATCAGGAGCAAGTATATCTTGAGAAGATTACTTGGTGTACATCGAAAAGTTGAGACTTTCAAAGCTAGACTTGTTAAAAGTGTGCATCATTGACCAGGTGTGGATAATGATGAAACCTTTTTCAAGTATCTATGCTTAAGTCCATCCAGATCCTACTTGCCACGGCTGCATACCATGACTACGATATCTGGCGGTTGGGTGCCATGACTGCTTTTCTAAATATTGATTTAGAAGAGTGCGTCTGTAAGTACACAGCCAGAGGGCTTCGTAAACAGTGGGAGCAGCGGAAACGTGTGCGAGATGTTTTATCTGATAAAGCAGGCATCGCGGAGTTGGAACATCTATTTTGATGAATTAGTCAAAGAAGTTGACATCATCAAAATGGTAGATGAACCTTGTATAAACAAAAAGGTAGTAGGGAGTATGGTTACGATCCTCGTAGAGTACGTGGATGACATACTCTTGATAGGGAAGGAGTTTCTTATGCTATGCTCGATCAATCTCCGTTTATCACAATGATTCTCCGTGTAGGATCAAAATGATACCACCTAAATCCTGGTGTTTGGATCTATGAGATAGATCTAATTAGATATTAGGACTCTCACTAGTATGTAGTGAGATGGTATCAATCGATCCAGGGGAGAATCACTGGAAGTGTTCCAGAGTGATAAAGACGACTGAATGTCAGTCACAGGCATTGTCTTTACCCTCAGTAAAGGGACGGTATGTTGGAGGAGTTCCAAGCTACATACCGTGACATACTAGACGATAAAGGCAGGATACATCGCTACTTAAGATGCTACCAAAGAGGTTGTTTGGGTGTATATTGGTTCATGAGATGAACTATGTTCCTCCCATTGTGTGACAATGGAGTTGTGGCTTATGCCAAGGAACGCCGGTCCCATCAGTGATCCAGACATATTCTAAAGGCAGTATCACTTGATCATGGAGATGGCTGATCTCCAGGGAGATCGAGGTTAGGAGAGTAGACTCAGAGGAAAACACAGCGGATCCACTCACAAAGGCCTGTTCCCAGAGAGAGACTTTTATGGGATGGTTGAGTATGAGATACTTCAAACCACTGCTACAGATGGCCCTAGTGCAAGTGGGAGATTGTTAGTTATATGTATGCCCTAGAGGCCATTACTATACATAGGATGTATATTGTAGTGGATGCTGGGACATATATAGTGAGGACTTTCTTGCTCGACATGATAGTATGCTATCTGGTTGATCTTTACCTTAACGTGTATATTGATTGTCTCTCTGTTACATGTTGGTAAAGCCCTTAGGATCTGTACTTGACTACCTGGACTATGATGCGGATCATACTAGTGGGGACATGGTAGTCCGTAAGTACATCCTTTAAAGTCCCTAGTCGTGGGTGTATCGAGACGGGGCATCGATATACCAGAGTAGACTAGCGTGTACCTTCTCGACCCATACAGATGGGCGATGGATGATCCCATATCCATCGGTGTTTGAAATCAGAGATGATATACGGGTGCTCAGTAGAGACTGGGTACACTGGACGGACTCGCCGAGAACTCCCAGATGGTATTATACCTCACGTCAGATGGCAGTTCTCTGGTGACACTGGTACAGAGTAGTCTGTTGACCCGAGATCGTCATAGAGTCTTGTGTGGTTCCCACTGTGCTTTGATTTCCATCTTACCACGTCCAAGAGGGCGTGCAAAACGGTGGTTTTTGGGTACAGTCCCGAGTCACATGGAGGCAATGAGCGATAGGAGAGGATTCGTCTCTCCCGGTATAGGGGGTTGATGTTGCGCTGTGTTCGATTGGCTATAACAGGAAATCCCTGGCCAGGGTTGCTGAGATTTACTGGTAAGTGTTACCAGTAGTTTCTCGAACAGTTATAGACCTCATATCGACACGACTTATCGAGCTATTGGGGTCTGACGTTTACCACCCCTAGGCGAGATATGCGACATATCAGACGATCAGACCGGACTGTACGGTAGTGTTACTAGTCGGATTCACTGGAGTGTGAGCGGGCTTGCTCGTCGATCTTCAGATCGCTCAATACCCGGGTGGCCGTTACGTTTAGCAGACCGCTTGCGGCTTGTGGGTGTTTGATATGATCATCACCTGCTGCCGGCGTATTGACGAGTCTTTAGAGTCCTACATAGAGGTTTCCTGGCTCAAGCGAAACGAAATAGGAGCGCATATGAGATATGTGCGGGACCGAGAATAATGCGTGTATGTGATACCGTATTCTATTCTCGCGATAAATATATCGAATGGTTGTATGCGATATAACCTAGTTATCGATTCAAGCGTTGATTCGATAAGCCGATATATTGTATACTAGTCGGTTGTGTTCGACATAACCGGGTCATTGAATCAAGTGTTGATTTAATGATTTAATGCATATTTATATATTTGATATATTACTTTGCATCAACTAGTATCGGTTTACTTAAGATGGATTTTCTCACTCGGATGGGCGCATTGTATATGCGATATACTTTTGTGCACTTGATTGTATCATGTTTGATGATACATGTCATGCTAGGGTTCAAGTGTAAAGATTAAACCTTGGTTAATGAAATGGTTAGGGTTTATTATTTATTATTTATTATTCATTTATCTTATTTAATTATCTTTATATTTTTGATAAATGAATAAAAGAAAAGAGAAAAGAATGGTGGCTAATTTTGTTCTTTAGTTGAAGCTTCATGAAGCTTTGTTCAAGTCAACCATTCTTATCTCATCCTTAACCCTAACCATTCCCACTAACCATGATTCATTCTCTACACTTGACTCTAGTTAAAATTATGATAAGAATTCATTTTCTTTTCTTTTACAATGATCTTATCTTATCATTATTCTTCTTCTTCTTCCTTGAACTTGAAGAAGAAAGCTTACCTCATCAATGGTGATTGACGAATTAGAGTGAGAAATCCAATTCTAAAGTTAACCCAACTCCTATTTCTTCATCCTCTACCTCTTGCCAAGTAGTAGAGTGTGTTTACTTCACAAGTTTCTTGACTTGGTGAAGTCGGAGCTTGATTTAGCGATGCCTCGACGTAGATCATCTTCGGCATGGACATCGACGACCTAGCTTGCCCATTCTCCGACGAAGCCGATCCTAGAGCCCGGATTTGACTTGGACAGCGGAGAGGACTTCGTTGCGGAGCTATGGAGGTGGAGCACCGGATCTACAAAGGTTGTATTTCCGTATTCCCAATAGTTAAGTGTTAACTAGTTCTTTTTCGCCTAGACATCTAGTTATCGATCAGTAGTTTAGGGTTTGTAGGCACCATATTTTTTGAAATTGCCATGTTCGATGCCTTGTGTGACCTCACTAGGGTGCCTAGGAACCCTACACGAAATCCATCATCAAACTCATGGTGGACGACTCATACATCATAGGAAAAACCGCGCTTTTCATTTAAAAAGAGAAGGAAGAAGTTTGTATATGTTTTGTGGTTTTCCCCAAATCCAGAAAATCTCATGGAAATCCGAATCCAAAACCTCAATAGCATGTAAAAAGTGAATATATGCATGAGAATCCATGAATGCGGCATAACAATGAATAACGGTATGCATGAAGCGACAGTAATAACTATAATATCTAAGCTGGCATATAAGGTAAGTACACAAATATCATGTCAAACTACTAGTTATCAAACGAAGATAAGCAATAATATTTTCTAGGGTGTGCGTGACATGGCAATTACCGATGAAGATGTGTGTGAGCCGGCAAGTAAGTGTACGTGGTACATACGCATCATCGGTAATGGTGCTGGTGTCCTAACAACATAATATCAACAATGCAATATGAAATAACAATGTAAGTATGCGATGCGGAGCGAGCAACCAAAATGAGCGGGAGCTAAATATTAAACAATGGTGCCATTTGAAATAACACGAATCATGGGGTTTTGAAAATAGGGGCTACGGTGTTTTTATGAAAAGATACGTCTTTTGAAATATCCGTAGGATCCCTTGGGCTGTCTTTTAAAATACCCACGATTCGTTAGTTTTGAAATAGGTAGGAGTCTAATCTAATCTAACAACTACACTAAACTATACGGCTGAACTAACAAGCTGAACTACAGGTAAGGAAACCGCCTATCATCTGAGTCGATACATAAACATACATGTATATGTATAGTCGGTGATCCTGCCTCAATAATATCACATCCGATACCATATCTATAATCAGGCATCCCAAGTCAAGAGTGCGGATCAATCATCAATATATAGCTCGTACGTAAATCCGCCGTACGGCATCCCCAAATCTGGGTACGGGTCAATATCATATTCCTCACACCATTCCTCTAGTATCCTCTTTATTGAAGATCATAGTCTAGGGTACTGACCTATGTCTGGTACAATACTAATATCCTCAATATACTCATGATCTGACTACTGATCGACAATCTCGTACAAACCGATATCATTAGCACATATCATCATCATAGGGTATACATCGCCCAATACGGCCTAGTATCAACATCCTAGCATATCATATCTTATATCACGATCACATGTCGACCATTTTATTAATAACACTATTCACCTGTATCGCCGCCCCAAGATCCGCTATAACACCAGGACGTACCTCAAGTTCGAATCCTGCCATATCACCGATATCACAACCACAAAACAAATCTCATCGACTCGGCTCAATCCCAAGTATCATCCTCAAACCCGTATGTGAACACATAGTCCCATACCTATGTGAACACATAACAATAAAGAATCCCATGAGCACATATAAATAGGAATGTATGCAAGTATGTATGTGTGTATGTGTAGTGCAACACAAAAATAATCCAACACACCAATATCCATCCTAACATCGTTATTAATCCCAAATAACATATAATAATTGGGTGTGTATACGCATACGTATACACCACCACGGACTGCGGGGGTGCTATACGCCATCCACCCGACTTCTCCCCGTAGATATAAATCTACTCACCTGGTCCTCGCTCGCCGGTGCCGACGTCGCCACGCGCTTGCTTGTCGTCTCGAAGTCCACATGGGGGTACCTACATATCATAACGCACCGCATCGCATTAAAATCTGACTCATGACCAAAACGACACACGAATCCCACATAGGTCAAAACCTATGGTTGCTTCCACAAATCAACCCAAAAACCCTCGACATCGGCGTACAAACGCCAGACCATCGAGAAAAACCCAAATACACTCATTTGGACATTCACGAACACTAATTTTAATATAAAATAGGTTAAAACTCACAAAACCCCAAATTCACTTTAAAAGCCGTTTTTCCGAAAAACTAGCAAGCAAAATTTCCCGTTTTAGTACAAAACTAGATGTTTAAACAATTCTAGCGGCCATAATACTTATTAAATAACTTAAATAAGTCATATAACCCATAACCACAATTTAATCTCATCAAACTATATACGTTCAAAAAAAACTAGTTTGCAATTTTACCCAAATTTCAACCATTTTAGCAAAAATGCATAAACAACAATTTAGTTTGGATTTGCATGATCTAAAATATTAAAATACAATTTAAAATGTTAATAATACCATGGATACCCTAATTAGATTTTTATCCCAATTGATTAATTAAATTCCCAAAACCTAGTTAACCGAATTAGTGTAATTATCACAATTTTTAAACTAACAATTAACAACTAGCTACTAACTTGTTTTAACAAGTCATAAGAGCTTAAATACATTGCACAACCATACACAAATTTTACAAAACCTTAACTTGCATTCAAGTTCTTCTCTTGAATTTTCATCACACAAACCACAACAACCAATTTAACACTTATAAACAAAATCATATAAGCAACTAATCAACAAACAACCATGGGGCACAAAATTTATACCTCACAAATCCATGATCAAACATGAAATCTAGACCTCCAAAATAAAATCCTTGCACCAAGATCCATGCTTCTAAGGCTACACTAAAATGGGTAAGAACTAGATTTAGATTTTGGGATTTTTTTGATGGGTATTGGATGAATTTTTTGAAGCAAAAGAGATGGAACAATGGGGGGGAGAAAGAGGGCTGTTGGTGCAGGAATTTTCGGCCAGCAAGGGAGTGGGGGGAGGAGAGAGAGGGAGGTGGAGAAAAATGGGGAGAAAAAGACAAAGTCTACACCCCCTTTTGACTTTCTTTCATTTCCCTTTTTCTTTTCTTTTCTTTTCTTTTGAAAGGTGAGGTAATTGGAGAGAGAGAGGGGGGGGCTGTCAAGGTGGGGCCGGCCATGTGGGGAGGGGGAGAGAGGGTGAGGTGTGGGTGTGTAGGTTAGGGAAAAAGATGAATGTATTACCCCAATTCCCATTAACACTAATTTCACCGAAAAAAAGCCTTTTTCTTCGATATTTTCTAAACCGTTTTAGCAAACGATTTCATTTCAAAAACCACATGATAAAATTTTATTTAATGTTTTATGATGCACAAAATTTGTTTCAACTCATTCCAATTTGTAATTTTCCCTAATTAAATGTATTAGTGACGGCTTAAAATAATAATAAAATAAATTTTTTTGGGAAAATTTGAAATTTCACCAGTGGCTCAATAAACACCAAATACTAGCAATTACATAGCTAGAATATGTATATTTAATTTTATAATAAAGATATTTGCATTTTGACTTTTTACAGAAAACCACCTTATTTTACCGTTTTTTCGAAATTTCACCGAAACGATTTTCAAAACGCTACACATGGGTCGAGAAGATACACGCTAGTCTACTCTGGAATATCGATGCCCCGTCTCGATATTCCTACGACTAGGAACATTGAAGGATGTACTCATGGACTACCCAGGCCCCACTAGTATGATCTGCATCATAGTCCTGCAAGTCGAGTACACATCCAAAGGGCTTTATCAACATGTAATAGAGAGACAATAAGTATACATGTTAAGATAAAGAGCAACCAGATAGCATACTATCATGTCGAGCAAGAAAGTCCTACCTATATATTTCCTAGCATCCACTACAATATACATCTCGTGTACAGTAATGGCCTCTAGGGCATACATATAACTAACAATCTCCCACTTGCACTAGGGCCATCTGTAGTAGTGGTTGCAGTATCTCATACTCAACCATCCCATATAAGTCTCTCTCTGGGAAAAAGCCTTTGTGAGTGGATCCGCCGTGTTGTCCTCTGAGTCTACTCTCCTAACCTCGATCACCCTGGAGATCAACAATCTCCATGATCAGGTGATGTTGCCTTAGAATATGTCTGGGTCACTGATGGGACCGGGGTTCCTGGGACAAAGCCACACTTCCATTGTCTCATAATGGTAGGAACCTAGTTCATCTCATGAACCAATATACGCCCAAACTGCCTCTTTGGTAGTATCTTTGATAGCGATGTCACCGGCCTTTATCGTCTAGTTTGCCATGGTATCATAGCTTGGAACTCTTCCAACATACTGTTCCTCCACTGAGGGTAAAGACAATGCCTGCGACTGACATTCAGTCGTCCTTATCACCCTGGAACTTTTCCAGTGATTCTCCCCAGGATCAACTGATACCATCTCACTACACGTAGTGAGAATCCTAACATCCAATTAGATCTATCTTATAGATCCAAAACCCAGGATTTAGGAGGCATCACTTTGATCCTATATGGAGAATCCATGTGATAAGAGGAGATTGACCGAGCGTAGCATAGGAAATTCTTTTCCTATCAAGAGTATGTTGTCCACGTACAATACGAGGATGACCACCTTACTCTCTACTACCTTTTTGTATATACATGGTTCATCTACTATTTTCATGAAGTCAAACTCTTTGACTACCACATCAAAACAGACGTTTCAACTCCGCGATGCCTGCTTTATCCCGTAAAGCAACTTGCACACGTTTTCGCTGCTCCGACTGTCTACGAAGCCCTATGGCTGTGTACTTATAGACGCTCTCTTCTAAATCAATATTTAGAAAAGAAGTCATGACACCCAACCACCAGATATCGTAATCATGGTATGTATCAATGGCAAGTAGGATCCGGATGGACTTAAGCACAGCCACTGGAAAAGGTTTCATCATTATCCACGCCTGATCGATGACGAAAACCTTTAACAAGTCTAGCTTTGAAAGTCTCAACATTTCCATCTAGACCAAGTAATCTTCTCAAGATATACTTGCTAATGATGGGGATTTAACCCTTCAGATATAGTATCCAAAGTCCATACTTTGTTGGTGTACATGGATTCCATCTCAGATCGCTAAGCATCCAGCCATTCTTACAGAGTCCCCACTCTTGATGGCCTGTTCGAAACTAGTTGGGTCATCATCTAATGATGCAATCCTCGCTCCCACTGTCATCGAGAAACCGAAGTATCTCTCAGGCGGATGAGGAACCCTGCTAGATCGGCGGAGAGGCTGAGGTTCGTCGGAATCTATTGAATCCTTTGGTTCTACCAAATCATCTGCTGTAGTTTGTATAGCTGGAACTCCTTCCAGTTCTACCTCATGACCACTAATTTCTTCATAAGAAATTCCCTTTCACAAAGGTGGTATGTTGAGAAACAAAACATATTTTGTTCCTCTGTTAGGTAGAAGATATTCCCTTGCGAATGCTTGGGATATCCAACAAACTTCTACAGAACTGACTTTGCCTCGAGCTTGTCCGGATTTTGCTTTTAGACATAGGCCGGACAACCCCAAATCTTAACAAACTTAATATATGGGCTCTTCCCATTCCATATCACATATGAAGTGGTAGGCAATGGATTTGATTGGAACCCTATTCAATAGGTATACAGCTTTACAAGTGCATAACTCCCTAAAAGGAAAAAGGAAACTCAGTAGAACTCATCATAGAGCGCACCATATCATATAGGGTGTGATTGCTCCGCCCCGATACACCGACGTGTTGTGGTGTATGCGGAGAAGTAATGCTGAGAGAGAATCTCATTCTCCTTTAGAATAATCCAGGAATTCCGTGCTCAAGTATTCTCCTCCTTGATCACATCATAGTACATAATACTTATACCCGGTTTTGGTTCTCTACTTCTATCTTACATTCTTTGAATTTCTCAAAAGTTTCAGACATGTGTTTCAACAGGAACATGTGCCCGAATCTTGAGAGATCGTCAGTGAATGTAAGGAAGTACAAAGAACCAGTCCTGGCATATGTAGACTGGGGACCTACATACATCACTATGTATCAGTCCCAAAAGTTCACTAACTCTTTCTCTGTTTCTAGTAAACAGAGCTATGGCCATCTTATCTTTGCGACATGACTGGCAAGTTTCACAAGATGTAAATTCAAACTGATTTAAATATGCATCTAAATGTAACTTCAGCTAGTCGGGTCACATTGATATGACCTAGTCTACAATACCTCAAGAAGGAATCGTTCATTTCTGAACTCTTCCTCTTGTGCGTGTTCTGTACATTAAGAACTGTGGATTGCTTTAGAACGTCTATGCTTTTAGATAACGTGCCTGAACCGATCAACTCTTGATATAGGAAATGTTCAAAACATTATCCAACAATACAAAATTATATCCTTCTTTAATAAAAAGAGACTGATATGATGTTGTATATCAGGTTCGGTATCTAATAACATTCGTTCAGAATCAATGTATTCTAGTAATACAGGGTGATAACTGCCAACATCTTGGCTGCAACAATTGCACCTTTTTCAACTCTTGAAACTTATCACTCGTTCGCAGTTCTCTACCTATCTGTAGTCCATGTAACAGATTACATATATGGGATCCTGATCCGGTATCTAATACCCAGGACGTAGAGGATACTGAGAAACAGTTCTTTGTAATGAACACACCCGAAGAAGATGCATCATCATGCATTTTCTTCGTTTGGGCGGCATGGGAAATCTGGTATTCCCTAATTTACTGCTCTGTCTTATAACAATTATAGGTTGTAGCGGGACCAACGTTCCCCAGCTTAGTATAGCAAGCGGGTTCGGTCAATATATCCATATTATTATCTTGATTAAGGCATGACATGGTCGCTATCTGGAGAGAGAGAGAAGAAAACACTCTGCGTGCGCTCTTGCAAGATTAGATTGGTTATATATTTTATCTAATCAGGATGGCTCCCACTGTTTTTATCAAATCTTCCTTCAAACCTTAAAAGGAAAGACTAGCCGGGATTAATTACACTCTACAAGTTCGCCAATCTTTTGGCCAGGCCAGTGCCGGTACTTTGAGGGAGGTTCCCCGTGCTTTCGCACGGACCTAATTAAAATAAACCTCGTTTTCTCAGGGGCGTAACCCCGTTGACACCTTTCTAGACACCTACTTGATCGGCTAATTGTAAAGTGCAAAACTCTCCCAGGAGTAACAATTACTCGTAGTGGGTATCGGGATCCAACTATCTCATAGAAAGTATGCAATCTCATTGCAAATTTCAACACTTGAAACTCCCGATAAAGGTGTTTACCCCTAGCACTTATGACCTTAACTATGGTTAACAAATCATAAGCACTAGTCAAGTTCTACCCGTCATTTCATGATTAATTAGACCCACCCACATGACCCTTAACTAAGGTCAACAAAGTCACGCGACTGTCCTAACTAATCGCATCATATGCGGTGTAGGAAGACATCACTTAACTACCGTACACTGTGCCTTGACTATGGTCAACAAACACAGCACGAATACTAAGTACTCTACTTCCTAAAATGACGGAGGGTTGCGGATGGTTTTTAAGAAAACCTTTAACGCTTTGAACTTGATCTCGCTGCAGAATCAAATGGTTTTAAATGGAGTGTTTTTTATGCTTTTACTAGTTTCGCTAAAGAGGTCACTCCCGGTGAAGGGATCTCGGCTCTTTCCTCGTCGAATGAGGTGAAGGATATTCACAATTCCACTATGCAAAGAAAGAACTATAAAAGCAATCAAAAGACAAACCGAAGGTTGTAGCATCTGCTAGTTATTGCTAAAGAGGTCACTCCCGGTGAAGGGATCTCGGCTCTTTCCTTATCGAATAAGGTGCTGGATGTTCTACAAGGAACACCGCTATGCAAAGCAACAACTAGAGCTACCTAATTTTTGAAATTCAATTCCACAACATCATTTAGCTTTATTTTCTTTCATTAATCTCATTAATGAAAGTCCCATCATTTAAGTCCGCCTAAACATCACAGATAAATACAACATGCACTTTTGCCATCCGCATTCGCCTCGATGTCCCGTCTGCACCGTTAGGTTAGGTAACTAACGGCAGAGCGGGGCAGGGCTAGCGCGGGTGTAAAACATAAGCAACGACTATATAATATATCATATATACTATATACAGTATCTATCTGAACATATCACATGATCACATCACAGATAACGCGGCAGAAAATATCATATGAAATATTGGATATACTAGGACGTCCGTGTTTTATTTTGAGCCTGTATAAAACACGGATTCCACGGTCGTGATGAATAGCCAATCCCACACCCCTAGACCCCTACGAGAGCGGCAAGCAACCTTTCCAATTTTAGAGTTAGGCGACCCGGTCTCGACTCCTCGAGATGGTCTCCCACTGGACCCTAGAACCCGGCAACTTGTGCTCCCTGCCTTGGGTCTATCCTATTGCGGAAAAGTAAATAATATACAATGGTGACATCATCCTCAGCCCGGAAGTGCCCCACTAAAAGAATATTACATACAATTTTTTTCATGAATGAAAATGAAAAACACTCATCTCACATAAAAAAAACTCGGCTATTCAAACACGACGATTCAATATAACATATCCAGCAACACATAACATCACATGTCATCAACGTAAGTAAATATGCGTATCCCAATTGTCGTTGATGTATAGCAACGAAACCGGCGATACACCACATATTTCACTTACGGTCGCAGAAAAGAAAGTGTAAAACTACAATAGTTGCAATCCGCAACCTCCATAGACATCGCATGCTTAACCAAAAGAATTCCTTAGACATCTCATGCCTAACAATTATAAACCCCGCATTTCAGTCTCATTATCGAAAACTGTTATCAATATCAAGTTGGGCAATTCAACAAGATTCCCGACATCCTGATCGAATGCTCGTCGCAAACTTTAGTAGACGGCCGCACCCCCGGATGCCATCGACGAAGTGCACTAAGGCGGAACACCGCAGCCGCGAGCACCCGAACGGATGCTTTTGGCTACGGGGTTCTCCTACAGTCACTTGGTCGGGGCTATGGGGCGTGGCTATCTATTATGTTTACCCGGCGAGTATCCGCGTACGCTACGTGATTGCAACAGACTTTTGATCACATCAAAATCCCGTGGCAACCGATCAAATGAGACTAAAGTGCTAGATTTATAACATTCAAATTAGTTATCTCATAACTACTTGTGGATTCCAAATATTGTATCACATTCCAGATAAATAGACAATGTTAAACTTTCCGATCGAATAATCAAACACCCAAGTTTTCCCAAATAGCTCAACACTTGAGATAAGTTTAAAAAACATCCATTTCATGCCACAGTACCAACAGTCCAGCCGTAGAAGGGTCAAGCTAACGCCTCACATGTGGCAACGCCGTACTGCCCCAAACCCTAAGGTTCAAAAGGCAGTTCAAGACGGTCACATAATCGAGTTATGGTTTGTTGTCTTCTAGAGGGTCCATCGCGTAACTTGCACGATTTAGAACGTTCTTAAACTACGGAAAAATCCAACACTTGGAAATTTTCCGGGTCGGGAAAAAGTGAGTTATTGATATCCGGTCGAACTTTTAACACGTTCTAAAATTACCCGGAAAAAATAAACAAAGTTAAATAATCCGATCGAATCATCGAGTCTCCAATACAACCTAGAAAACTCAACACTTAAGTACAAATTAAAAATTTCCAGAAGAATCAGGAATCAACTACGGTTATTACTGTGCAAAGCACTGTCCCTGTTGCTACAGTTAGGCCGCGGAACCGCCGCGCAAGCCAGAGTACGGCCGCGGTTCCGCGGCGCTTTGATGGAGTTAGGAGCACGTGCTGCACAGTAATTCCTAGAAAACCCTGCTATTTTTTTTGAGCATTTTTAATACAAAAAAAATCACAATTTCAGAAAATTTCCAGAGAAGGGTTTAATCGGGGTTATCCGGGTTCGATCGGACTTCTAACTTCGTCTAGACTTCGCCTAAAGCTCTAACTTGGCTCTGATACCACTGTAGGGTTCCTAGGCACTCTAACAAGGTTCTACAAGGCATCTAGCATGCCTGATTCAAAAAAATAGTCGTGCCGAACAACCCTAACCAAGATCGTATTCTAGAGATTATGCGAAAACTAGCAAGTTAAACATTTTAACTACAAGTGAAAGGGATTACAACCTTTGTAGATCCGGTCCTTCACTTCTAAAACTCCGTGTTGACGTCCCTTCGCTGCGATCATCGGGATCCCGGACTCTAGCGATGGTTTCTTCGGAGAAATGAGCGGGCTAGGTCGTTGACTTCGAGGCCGAAGATGATCTACGTCGGGGAGACACTAACTCAAGCTATTCCTTCACTTGGTCATGAACTTTGTGAAGAGAACACCCTATACTACATGGCAAGTAGTAGAGGAAGAAGAAGTAGGAAGTGGGCTCACTTTAGAATTGATTTTCTCACACTTTTTCTCATGGCACCATTAGAGCTAGCAAGCTTATCATGGAGCTTGATGAAGAAGAAGAAGAAAGAATAATCATCATATGAATTAATTCCCTCAATAATGTAACTATGGGTGAGTTAAGCTATGATGCTTAACTCATGTAGAGAATTGACCAAGGTATGAGGTTAAGGGTTAGGTTAAAGAATATCAAGAGAAATGACAAAAGAGTGGACTTTGTCAAAGTTTCTCCAAGCTTCTTCAAGCTTGATAACTTTGACTAAGTTCAACTCTTTTGTTATATCTTAAGATAAAACAATAACCCTAATCTTAAACCTAATCTTGGTACAAGTCTCATACACCCATCTTGTGTGTATCATCAAGTATGACACAAACATATGTACACAAATATATATCACATATACACTTATGCACAAACTAGTGAGAAAATAAATCATAAGTGAGCTAATACTAGTTAATGTAATGTAATATATCAAATATATAATTATACATTAAATTATTAAATCAACTCTTGATTTAATAATCCGGCTATAACCGACTAATATCAAAAGTAACAACTTATCGAATCAACACTTGATCCGATAACCCGGCTATATCGCATACAACCGATCAATGTCACAAATCGCGAGAATAGAATACGGTATCTCATAGCGTATCAATCTCGGTCCCGCACATATCACATATCCGCTCCTACTCCGTTTCGCTTGAGCCAGGAAACCCCGGGTATTGAGCAATCAGAAGATCAACGAGCAAGCCTGCTCACACTCCTGCGAATCCAACCAGTAACACTTACCGTACAGTCCGGTCTGTTCGTCAGATATGTCGCATATCTCGCTTAGGGGTGGTAAACGTCAGACCCCTGCAGCTTGATAAGTCATGCCGATGTAAGGTCCATAACAAGCATGAAACTACTGATAACACTTACCAGTAAATCACTGCAACCCTGGCCAGGGATTTCCAGTTATGGACAGTCGAGCATAGTGCAACATCAACCCCCAATACCGGGAGAGACGAATCCCTTCCTATCGCTCATTGCCTCCATGTGAATCGGGACTGTACCCAAAAACCACCTGTTTGCATGACTCAGTAGAGCCGTGGTAGGGTGGAAATCAAAGCACAGTGGGAGACACACAAGACTCTATGACGATCTCGGGTCAACAGACTAAGCTGTACCAGTGTCACCAGAGAACTGCCATCTGACGTGAGGTATAATACAATCTGGGAGTTCTCGGCGAGTCCGTTCAGTGTACCCAGTCTCCACTGAGCACCCGCATACCATATCTGATGTCAAACACCAAAGGATATGGGATCATCCATCGCCCATCACATGGGTCGAGAAGATACACGCTAGTCTACTCTGGAATATCGATGCCCCGTCTCGATATTCCCATGACTAGGAACATTGAAGGATGTACTCATGGACTACCCAGGCCCCACTAGTATGATCTGCATCCTAGTCCTGCAAGTCGAGTACACATCCTAAGGGCTTTAACAACATGTAATAGAGAGACAGTAAGTATACATGTTAAGATAAAGAGCAACCAGATAGCGTACTATCATGTCGAGCAAGAAAGTCCTACCTATATATGTCCTAGCATCCACTACAATATACATCTCATGTACAGTAATGGCCTCTAGGGCATACATATAACTAACAATGGTTAGGGTTTGGATTAGGGTTAAGCTTAGATGAAGCTTCCATGAAGCTTCATGAAGCTTTGACTTTGACTTTATTCTTTGATATTTTGTGTAGATATTTATTAACCCAACCCAAACCTTAGCCTCTAGTTTATTCTCTACAAGAGTTAACTCCTTCATTCTTAACCCATGGTTGTATTTTGTTACCAATAAAGAATAATTCATTATTCATCACAAAAGCTTTATTCTTCTTCTTCCTTCTTGAAAAAAGCTTTCTAGTTTTTTGTGTTGTGATGAAATAAAGTGAGAAATTGAAAACAAAAGAGTACAAAATTCGTACTTCATCATCTTCATCTATTCTAGCCATGTATATTAGGGTTTTTGCTTTACTAATACTTGATTAGTGAAGCAAGATCTTGTGTTAGTGTTTCTTCAAGGTAGATCATCTTAGTTTTTGAAGATTGGAAGCAAGGTTGCATCTTCCTCTTCATGGAGCCTCTCTAGAGTCCGGGTATATGATGATCGCAGCGAAGGGACCTTAACATGGAGCTTATGAAGCGAAGGAACGGACTGCAAAGGTTGTAATCCCAAACTCTTAGAAGTAAAGTTGTTTACTTGCTATGTTTACCCTAATTCTCTAGTTAAGATCTTGGTTAGGGTTTCATAGCTCCCCAAAATTTATAAAACGGCATGTGTGAAGCCTTTCTAAACCTTGTTGTCGTGATATACAACCCTACAGTGATATCAGAGCCAAGCTAGAGCATTAGGCGTCGTGTAGGCGAAGTTTAAAGTCCGGTCGAACTCCAAAACCTCGAAAAATCCCACATTCTGGAAATTTTTTCAAAAGTTGAAATTTTTCATATTAAAAATACTCAGAAAATCATGCAGGGAATTCTAAGAATTACTATGAAGTACGAAGCCATAACTCACTCAAGAGACCACGGAACCGCGGCCCAACCATGCGTTTGGCGGCGGTTCCGCGGCCAACTTTGGAGTTGAGGGCTAATACTTCAGGGGTTTATTCATGGGTACTTTTTCATGCTTCTGGGAATTTTTTAATTCTACTCAAGTGTTGAGCTTTCTGGAAAATATTGGGAACTCGTTGATTCGATCGGAAAGTTTAACTTCGTTTTAGTTTTTTTGGGTAATTTAGAACGTGTTAAAATGTTCGAACGGATATCAATAACTCACTTTTTCCCCTGTCGGAAAACTTTCAAGTGTTGGATTTTTTCCTGAGTTTAAAACTTTCAAAAAATCATGCAAGCGAATTTGTGGACACTCTAGAAGAACGTAACCTTAACTCGATTATGTGACTGTCAAAACCGCCACTGAACCATATGGTTTGTGGTAGTTTAGCGTTGCCACATGTCAGGCGTTGGTTTGACCCTTCTACGGCTGGTTCATAGCGGCTATGACATGTTCTGGGACTTTTTGAACTCTGCTCAAGCGTTGAGCTATTTGGGAAAACTTGGGTGTTTGTTTATTCGATCGGAAAGTTTAACATTATCTATTTATCTGGAATGTGATACAATATGTGGAATTCATATAGTTAGGCATGAAATGCGAAGTATGTGATATTTTGGATTTAAGATGTCTAAAGTAATTGTGGATTCCAAATGTTGTAGTTTTACACTTTCTTTTCTGCGACCGTAAGTGTAATATGTGGTGTATCGCCGGTTTCGTTGCTATACATCAACGACAACTGGGATACGCATATTTACTTACGTTGATGATATGTGATGTTATGTGTTGTTGTGATATGTTATATTGGATCGTCGCGTTTTGAATAGCCGGGTTTTTTTTTATGTAAGATGAGAGTTTTTCTTTTTCATTCATGTAAAATTCATTCATGTAATATTCTTTTATTGGGGCACTTCCGAGTTGAGGATGATGTCACCATTGTATATTATTTACTTTTCCGCATTAGGATAGACCCAAGGCGGGGAGCATAAGTAACCGGGTTCTAGGGTCCAGTGGGAGACTATCTCGAGGAGTCGAGACCGGGTCTCCTAACTCTAAGACTGGCAGTGTTACTTGACGCTCTCGTAGGGGTCTAGGGATGTGGGTTTGGCTATTCATCGCGACCGTGGAATCCGTGTTTTATACTGGCTCACATTAAAACACGGACCTCCTAGTATATCCAATATTTCATATATGTTCTTCTGCTGCAATATTCTGTGATGAGATCATATTACTGCCTGAGACGAATGTTTATATTATATATATATGAGATATATATTAAATATTGATTGATTTCGTTTCATATCTGATGCTTGTGAAGCATAATAAAATGGGACTTCATTAATGAGATTAATGAAATAAAAGAAAGCTAAAGATGTTGTAGAAACTTGTCTCAAAAACAGGTAGCTCTAGTTGTTGCTTTGCATAGTGGTGTTCCTTATAGAACATCCAGCACCTTATTCGATAAGGAAAGAGCCGAGATCCCTTCACCAGGAGTGACCTCTTTAGCGAAACTAGCAGATGCTACACACTCGGTTAGTCTTTTGATTGCTTCTATAGTTTTTGTTTTGCATAGTGATATATATGATATATCCCTCACCTTATTCGATGAGGAAAGAGCCGACGATCCCTTCACCGGGAGTGACCTCTTTGGCAAAACTAGTAAAGGCCTCAAAAACTCTCCATTTAAAATCACTCGATTCTACAACGATATCAAGTTCATTACGCAAAGGGTTTTCTTAAAAACCTGTCGTAGTCCTCCGTCATTTCAGATAAGTACTTTATAGTATTCGTGCTGCGTTTGTTGGCCTGCGTCAAGGCGTAGTGTTCGGTAGCTATTTATGCTTATCTGCAAAAGCATATGATGCGATTGAGTTAGGGTAGCCGTGCGACTTTGTTGGCCTGCGTCAAGGGTCGTGCGGGTGGGTTTAATTCAATCGGGAAATGTACGGGTTGAACTTGACTAGCGGACTATGCTTTGTTGGCCTGCGTCAAGGTCATAGGACGCTAGGGGTAAAACATTATTGGGAATTTCAAGTGTTGAAATTTGCAATGAGATTGCATACCTCCTTTGAGATAGTTGGATCCCGATACTCGCTGCGAGTAAGAGTTACTCCTGGAAGAGTTTTTAATATTACAATTATCCGATCAAGTAGGTGTCTAGAAAGGTGTCAACGGGGTTACGCCCCAGGGAAAACGAGGTTTATTTTAATTAGGTCCGTACGAAAGCACGGGGAATCTCCCTCAAAGTACCAGCACTAGCCTGGCTAAAAGATTGGCGAACTTGTAGAGTGTAATTAATCCCGGCTAGTCTTTCCTTTTAGGGTTTGAAGGAAGATTTAACTAAAACACTAGGAGCCACCCTGATTAGATAAATTAATAACCAATCTAATCTTGCAAGAGCATACGCTGAGTGTTTTCTTCTCTCTCTCTCCAGGTAGCGACCATGTCACGCCTTAAATCAAGATAAAAATACGGATGTATTGACTGAACCCGCTTGTTATACTGTGCTAGGGAGCGTTGGTCCCGCTCCAACTTATAACTATTATAAGACCGAGCAGGAAATAAGGGATTACCAGAATTCCCGTGCCGCCCAAAAGAAGAAAGTGCATATGATGCATCTTCTTCGGGTGTGTTCATTACCGAAATTTTTTTCTCAGTATCCTTTACGTCCTGGATATGAGATACCAGATCAGGATCTCACGTATGTAATATATTACATGGGCTACTGAAAGGTAGAGAACTGAGAAAGGGTGATAAGTTTTAAGAGTTAAAAATGGTGCAAGTGTTGCAGCCAAGAATGTTGGCAGTTATCACCCTGTATTACCAAATACATTAATTCTGAACGAATGTTATTAGATACCGAACCTGATATACAATATCATATCAGTCTCTTTATTAGTAAAGAAGGATATAATTTTGTATTGTTGGATAATGTTTTGAACATTTCCTATATCAAGAGTTGATCGGTTCAGGCACGTTATCTAAAAGCATATACGTTCTAAATCAAACTACAGTTCTTAACGTACAGAACACACACAAGAGGAAGAGTTCAGAAATGAACGAATCCTTCTTGAGGCATTGTAGACTAGGTCATATCAATCCGACCCGACTAGCTGAAGTTACATGTAGATGCATATTTAAATCAGTTTGAATTTACATCTTGTGAAACTTGCCAATCATGTCACAAAGATAAGATGACCATAGCTCTATTTATTGGAAACAGAGAAAGAGTTATTGAACTCTTGGGATTGATACATGATGATGTATGTAAGGTCCCCTGTCTACATATGCCAGGACCGGTTCTGTTACGACCCGAAATATTAGCTCGTGACCAGCACTTGAATCATGCAACGTCTAAAGGCGTAACGTAATTCAAGTAAGCTGAAACCCAGAAATCTAAACCTTTTTATGAAAATAAAGGCGGTGAAGTTTTGAAATAAAGGTATAATGAAATCAAGTTTTCTTAAAATGCATAGAAAAGAAACATGAAAATGCAAGTGGACTTTACTAGTTTGAAAACATGTTTCTCCTTTTCAAAAATTTGGGCAGCACCTCCTTTGTATATTTTGATCCAAAACCACAATTACAAGATAATGATAAAGGAATCCCCAAGCGGGAGCTAGAACTTCGCCAAACGGCGGATTACAACCACGCAAGACAATATATATAAGTATACGATTCCCAACAGCAAAGATCACCACAAAAGATAAATAAATAAGCAAGACATCAAAACCACAAGTAGCGGAAAAACCCATCGCTCTAAGTCTCGCAACCACAATCCCACTAAGTCTCATTACTTATACAATTTACTAATTTTGATCGATTGAGTTAACTAGATACAATATGAAATATAGATACAAGAGTGGGTACGATACAAGTGTCCCACCTACTAATGCAAAACACACGAATGCAACTGTGTGCCAGCGAAGCCGCTACTGATCCAAGCGGTCAACTTGCAAGAACTGTGGCACAACGGGGGTGAGTTGCCAACTCGTGTGTAGAAAAATATCAACAGATAGAAATCGAATAAACAACGACTCCTAGGTCAACTATATCATAAAGATAATACAATGATATCTAGGGTGACCGGGTCTGTATATGTGCCAACAAGGTAGTCAATGCCTATAAGCATGTGGATAACATCCAACAGTAAAATCGATGCATGTATGCATATGGATCTCGTCCACCCATATAATCACTGTCTGTATGCACGTAAATATCATAAAAGAGTGTGCATGGAAATATGAGGATATAAATCAACGGTGTCCCTCACGACACATCAAAATCATGGAACCTGAGTGCCAAGCATCGACACTCGAAAACATCATGAAAACCGTGCCCAGCATCGGCACGTAAATCCTCATATATCTCAGGCGCCGTATCCTCAGATCGGCCCTCAGGCGCCGCCCACCCTGGTCGGCCCTCAAATCCATCTCGCTACTCCGGTCGGTATCCTCTGGATAACCGTCGAGTCCAAATACTATTACCGGTAGGTAGTGCTACCCTGTCAGGCTCATCGTCTACACCTCGAACTTCTTGGCCCGGGGTACCTTACCGGGTCCACCATGTACCCACAATCGGCCTCATCCGCCTCCTCGAATCGGGTTTCACATGGGGCTCTCAGAACCGAGAAAACACATGATGGACGCACTGAAATATCATATCAAGACAAACCAGGTTTTTTTTTAAAACAGTACATGCTTTCTTTTGAAATCTCCACGGTTCTCAAATCCAAAAATCTCATGAAAGCAGCATATCTCAATGCGTAAAATCATAAAGCATGATGTATGCGACATATGATAGAAATGTAAGCATCTCCGTATATCATGCAACATGGGACAGTAATATGACATATTAAGGGAAAACCGATCTTTTAAAATGATTCCAGTTTTTAAATATATCTCGCGGTTCCCAATTTCTCCAAAGTCAAATGCAACATCGTCTATGTATGTGCAATAAGTATGTATGTAGGCATGAATGCATAAGGATATATATACACAAGTATGTTATGCGAAGAGTCATATCATGATGCAGCAATCCTACTGTGTAGTGACATGGCAATTATCGATGATGAAGTGTGTGAGTCGGCAAATCTGTGTAAGTGTAACATACGCATCATCGATAATGGTGCAGGTGTACTAGCACAAGTATAAGTAATGCGATGCGAATAACATGAATGCAGCATAAGGTAAATCATATGCAAATGCTAACGGGTATACGTATCTAATATGATAGAGTCGTTTAATCTATCAATCGGCATCTAGCCACACAACAGCACGTACGGTATAATCCATCGTACGGCGTCCTCTAGTCAAGGGTATGGATCAATCATAAAATCAAACTCATCACGTACGGAAAAGATCATCGTATGGCGGCATTAAGCTATCATCCTATAAGACGAGGAGGGTACGGACCTAAATTCTCGTACGGCTATCACTCACGATTCAACATGTATAAATATCTCTATATACCTATGTCTCAGCAATAATCTCATATCAGGGGACCGACAGGGTATAATTCATCTCAAACGACTCGCATCCGTATACCATCATACCATCAAATCATCATATCCGTCTTATATTCTTTCATCGCATTCATCTCTCACATCAAGTCGAATTTATGTAGACATTTTATCTCTACTAAGTATAAGCATCTAATCTAACATACACACCCGAACCATACAAGCGGATTTTAAAAGAAGCGAATCGTAGTTTTGAAAATAGGGGTTATGGTGTTTTTAAGGAAAAGATATCATTTGAAAATCCGTAACGTCCCTCAAGGTAACTGTTTAAAAGATGCAAGTGATTCTTCAGTTTAGAAATATGTATGGTTCGGATGACACATCTACGTCGACTATCTAGTCCTATAGCACCCTAAACGGCAATATCTTCAAATATCATCCTCAATTCCCGTCATTTCATATTGGCCGTAGCATATCACTTCTAACTGTCATTTAGCTTCCAATATAGTTTCACTAACTATCTTTTAACTCTAACCCTAATTTCCTAATTTAGGTTCCCTTAACCATATTCTATAAATTAGTCTCCATCAAAACTTTGCGGAGGTGCTATACGCCATCCACCCAACTTCTCCCGTGGATATAGATCCACTCACCTTGTCTTCGCTTGCCGAAATCGATGATGCTATACTCCGTCGCCTCGGAATCCACGCGAGGGTACCTACAACAATAAACAATCGCAATGCATATTAAAATCAAGGAGGAAAACCAAAACGGCACGCGCATTGCTCATAGGTTAGAACATATACCTTACACGTACAAAATCAACCAAACAACCCTTGTTGTTGACGTACGAACACCCAACATCCAAATGCAAAACCAAATATCAAGAATTAGAATTTCAAAATACGGAAAACTTAGCCTAAAACACACCAAAGTGCTCCCAGATTCTCTCTCAGGTAAAATTGGCCAATTCTGCATATACAGGGGGTCTAATTTACTGAAGATAAAGACCTGGAACCTAAATGAATCAAATGCACCCTACTTTGGCCGCAAATTGCGGCCAGAATGATTAAATTTGTGGCCCTGGGTTGGAGTTGGGGTCTCGGGTCTCTGTGGTAGCTTTCTGGGTGCCTGCTTGTGTCACTGTGTTCACAAAATTAATTTTAGTGCCCCCGGGTTACACCAGATTCCATAACACCCTCACAATTCACACATTTATCCGATGTCAGGGTTTCTAAATCCGTGTTTTGGGTTCCATCCCCAGTTTTAGGTCAGTAAAACACCACTCAAGCCTCTTTAACAGCCACTAGGCATCACCCAATCCACACAACACTCAAACCCTTCTCTAGAAATTTCTAACATAAAAAATCCATCAATAAACGAGTTCTAAGTTAAACCAAAATGCTAGGAAATCAAACTAAACTAACTTGGAAAGAGATATACCTCCCATGGCAACCCAAGAAAACCCTAGCTCGACCAAAGTCACCAAAATCGAAATTTGCTTGGTCCAATGTGTAGAGGGTGAAGAGGGGATTGACTTTTGTGAAAGGGGTTTAGGGATTTGGGGATTATTTGGAGATGGATCTAGGTCTTTAGGTCGAGGGAAGTGGGGTTGAGGAAGATGAAGAGGGAGAAGAAAATTAGGGGGGGAAAGGATGAGGCGGCCACTCTCTCTCCTCTCTTATTCTCACCTACTCTTTCTCAATATTACCCTTTTACCCTTTTTCTCTTTTCTTTTAAAAACCAAACCATCAAATACCCCAAACAACACAAGAAAATAACAAGTAACCAAAATGCAACATGACATGGTGCACTAGCCATGAAAAACTGTAGAAACACGGATTTGGCTTAATTGCGATTAGCAGTGCACTAATCGGGTTTTTATCGAAACTGCATATGGAAATTTTAAAAATGCAAAATCCTTTAAATATACTATTAAATGAATAAATCATTTTAAATTTCCATTTGTTTCGCAATTATTGGTATATATTTATACCCTTTTCGAAAACCCCAATTTCGTAAATCGGGCAGTTTTCGGGAAAAATATTATTTTAATATTAAATTCCAAAAAATAATATTTTATATTTTATGAAATGTTACAATCTTCCCCCTTAAATAAATTCAGTCCCCGAATTTAAATTTAAACCCCCAAAATCTAAAACATTTCAGTACAAAGTCCAAGTCGTCGGGGCTCCGAAATCATTAATACATAAAACGCATCATAGCGCAATGCATGCGTATGAACAATGAGCATATAACTCAAAAAAAAACTCTGTCAAGCATCCCGCAATCATCGGAGTCATGGGGAAGACATCAATGCCTAAATCCAATATGAAAACCAATATGATATACATCAACACTGTACATATAAACACCTGAAGGAAATGCATGCCAAACCGTTTGAAATCGCTGTGCGATGCGTATAACACTGCACAGTGGCGGACATCTCTAGTAAGAAAATAACTCTCTCTTTATATCCTTTGTTTACATGCACGTACCGCCGTTTTGAAAACAATTTAGAAAGGTTTCCTTGTTTTAAACGTTTCGTGTCATCTCAGACATGTAGGTAAATACTGAGACTATAACTCTCTTTTTTGGAAATCCTTTCGATAACTATCAATGCATGCAAAATATATCCAGGTATTGTCCTCTGATTAGTCCTGCTCGGTACGAAAACAAATAGCAAATATCATAAAATCGCACTGCTCCCTAAGAAATCAAACCCACAAGGTGCATACGAATGCTACGTGCGTCTGGTGCGCACGGAAATCAAAATCCATGAATGTGCCAAACATGTGCACAAAACCACATCTAAGTGCAACGGGTGTGCACGAAACGCCTGTCAGAGGCAACGTGTGTGCCTGACAGCCAAATCAGGAGCATCTGACATGCACGAAGAATCTCGATTTAGTGCATCTGGTGTGCACCAAAATCGTATCTCAAATCATGCGCCCAACATACGCGAAAATCCAAATCAGGTGCATCCATCATGCACGAAATCACGAAATCCAATGTCAAGCGCGTCAAATATGCGCAAGAATCCAATCAGGTGCACAAGGTGCACAAAACAAATATCGAGCATCATAATCGAAATCGACGGTATACAACACATCTCAAATCCAAATCAGGTATACTGCGGTATCAAATCTCACAACCATGTGCATCAGCGTGCAAAAAATCTAATTAAAACAATAAAAGTGCATGAAAACAATGCCGTAAGCATAAGTCAAATCATATACATGCCCTAGGCATGAAATCCAAATCAATATCTCAAATGACATCAAATCGAAGTCCAGTGCAACTGTGGTGCACAAAATGCGTATCACTGCACTGCAAGCATATGTGAACTATACTGAGTGCAAAAACCAAATTGTGTGCGTACATATGCACAAAATCAACTCAACTGTATGAAACCCATAAAATCATAAACATGTGCAACCAAGGCACGAAAACGATATCAAGTGCAATAACTGTGCAAAAATCGTAAATACTCAGTAGGTGCAACCATGGTGCACGAAAAAAAATATCATGAAACTCGGTCATCAAAACTCAATCATGCGAATAGATCGCCCAAAATACCGAAATCAAGTATGGCAGAATAGTCCCGCTCAAGCACATCCTCTAAAAATCTCTGGCCAACTGTCGTGGTCACTCGTAACATGTCTCGTCGACGATGCCGAACTCTGGCCTGCTGGTGTGCGTAAAATGACCACTCTTGGGTCCCAGTCTTCTCGTGCATTATTCCAGAAAGGTCCTGTCGAGGTCTCTCCCAAATCTTGTCTTTGCCAAACAATCCGGCAGTTATTACCCTTCACTAAATCTGTTTCTTGTTCCGGAACGGCTGCATACTCATCGCGACTCCTTCTGGAAGATATATCCATATACAACACCTCTGCATACGTATCACATCTCTGATGTCGGTGGAGTGGAACGTCAGCTCATCAAGATCTCGTACGAACCTCTTACTCCACTTTTATCTAATGTCGACTGCTTCGGACTCGCCTCATCGTGGCTGCATGGACTGTGCTCCAATGGCTATACTCGTATCTGGAGTCTCCCAAGCAATGCATCCCACCGCATAGCATCCGAATGAAGTCGAACCATTCGATCGATTCGTCAAAACCTCATAATCCCCCAAGAGCTCAACATCTTGGGTACATTTTAATAGTATCGAGTACATACCACAGTATCGGTGGACAAGCCGTAGAAGGGCAAACCCAAGCCTTACTAATGGCACCGCGGAACTGCCGCAAACCCTAAGGTTCAAAGGCTTTCACACGGTCATTATGTCGAGTTAGGGTTTCATTCTTCTAGAGGGTCCATAGAATTGCCTGCATGTCTTTCCGGATACTTTAAACTTGGAATATGGGTTTCTGACATTCGATTGCCTCTGTCGACTCTCAACGTATCCGCGTGAAGTCGCCTCTAGCCGGAATCAATCTATCTGATGACCGCGCATCGGGGTAAGCGAACGAACCACATGTCCTAGTCATTCATTCTCGGGTGACTAGTGACCTTCTATCATATCTCTAAGTACATCTCGTACTGCAATAGCTCCAACATTTGGGGCAATATCTCGTCGTTCGCAGCAGCAACTGGCTCATTCGTCTGCACGCTAAACAGTGCCTCAATCATTATGAATAAGTGATACATCAATGGTCATCACATTCTTGCTGGCCTTTACCAGTGGCTCGATCCTCTGGTGCAAATCTGCACGTCCGAGAAATCTCATACAGCAATCCATCAAACGCTCGTGGTGCGAAAACACAATAAAAAGACACATCTCTGCAATCGTGTGTCGCCGGAATTATGCCCTGGTCAGTCCTCATTCGTAACGAGCTCGTGCTGACCGCAATTCTAGCTATAGCTCTCTATGCCCGTACAACCGTGGTAACAAAACCATAACCGGTACCGATGAGGCTAGATCATAGGAAGGAATATAATACTGCGCAAGGAAATGTACATCCTAAGGCTTCTTAAGCGGAGTAGCGTATCGTAAATATGCCGTGGAACATACGTACGGTACGTCACTCTACAAAAGCTACCTACTCCATCAATCAGGGCCAACCTATGAAACGAAAGGTCAGGTGTAATACCCCCCCTGTTCAAGTCTAAGTTCCGTAAGGTCAAGCCTAGGTTCCGAAATACATACCCGCCCTAGACTCCGCATAGTCAAACATAGACTCGAACCAAGGTTAAACCTAACGCTCTGATACCAACTTTATCACGACCCGAAATATTAGCTCGTGACCAGCACTTGAATCACGCAACGTTTAAAGGCGTAACGTAATTCAAGTAAGCTGAAACCCAGAAATCTAAACCTTTTTAAGAAAATAAAGGAGGTGAAGTTTTGAAATAAAGATATAATGAATTCATGTTTTCTTAAAATGCATAGAAAAGGAACATGAAAATACAAGTGGACTTTACTAGTTTGAAAACATGTTTCGTCTTTTCAAAATTTCGGGCAGCACCTCCTTTGTATATTTTGATCCAAATCCACAATTACAAGATAATGATAAAGGCATCCCCAAGCGGGAGCTAGCTCTTCACCAAACGGCGGATCACAACCACGCAAGACAATATATATAAGTATACGACGCCCAACGGCGAAGATCACCACAAAAGATAAATAAATAAGCAAGACATTAAAACCACAAGTAGCGGAAAAACCCCTCGCTCTAAGTCTCGCAACCACAATCCCACTAAGTCTCATTACTTATACAATTTACTAATTTTGATTTATGGAGTTAACTAGATACAATATGAAATATAGATACAAGAGTGGATACGATACAAGTGTCCCACCTACCAATGCAAAACGCCCGAATGCAACTGTGTGCCAGCGAAGCCGCTACTGATCCAAGCGGTCAACCTGCAAGAACTGTTGCACAACGGGGGTGAGTTGCCAACTCATGAGTAGAAAAATATCAACAGATAGAAATCGAATAAACAACGACTCCTAGGTCAACTATATCATAAAGATAATACTATGATATCTAGGGTGACCGGATCTGTATATGTGCCAACAAGGTAGTCAATGCCTATAAGCATGTGGATAACATCCAACAGTAAAATCAATGCATGTATGCATGTGGATCTCGTCCACCCATATAATCACTGTCTGTATGCATGTAAATATCATAAAAGAGTGTGCATGGAAATATGAGGATATAAATCAATGGTGTCCCTCACGACACATCAAAATCATGGAACCTGAGTGCCTAGCATCGACACTCGAAAACATCATGAAAACTGTGCCCAGCATCGGCACGTAAATCCTCATATATCTCAGGCGCCGTATCCTTAGATCGGCCCTGAGGCGCTGCCCACCCAGGTCGGCCCTCAAATCCATCTCGCTACTCCGGTCGGTATCCTCCGGATAACCGCAGAGTCCAAATACTATCACCGGTAGGTAGTGCTCCCCTGCCAGGCTCATCGTCTACACCTCGAACTTCTTGCCCCGGGGTACCTTACCGTGTCCACCATGTACCCGCAATCAGCCTCATCCGCCACCTCGAATCGGGTTTCACATGTCGCTCTCAGAACCGAGAAAACACATGGTGGACGCACTGAAATATCATATCAAGAGAAACCAGGTTTTTTTTTTAAACAGTACATGCTTTCTTTTGAAATCGCCATGGTTCTCAAATCCAGAAATCTTATGAAAGCAGCATATCTCAATGCGTAAAATCATAAAGCAAGATGTATGCGACTTATGATAGAAATGTAAGCATCTCCGTATATCATGCAACATGGGACAGTAATATGACATATTAAGGGAAAACCGCTCTTTTAAAATGATTCCAGTTTTTAAATATATCCCGCGGTTCCCAATTTCTCCAAAGTCAAATGCAACATCGTCTATGTATGTGCAATAAGTATTTATGTAGGCATGAATGCACAAGGATATATATAAACAAGTATGTTATGCCAAGAGTCATATCATGATGCAGCAATCCTACTGTGTAGTGACATGGCAATTATCGATGATGAAGTGTGTGAGCCGGCAAATCTATGTAAGTGTAACATACGCATCATCGATAATGGTGAAGGTGTACTAGTACAAGTATAAGTAATGCGATGCGAATAACATGAATGCAGCATAAGGTAAATCATATGCAAATGCTAACGGGTATACGTATCTAATATGATAGAGTCGTTTAATCTATCAATCGGCATCTAGCCATACAACAGCACGTATGGTATAATCCATCGTACGGCGTCCTCTAGTCAAGGGTATGGATCAATCATAAAATCATACTCACCACGTACGGAAAAGATCATCATACGGCGCCATTAAGCTATTAGGGATCCTATCATCCTATAAGACGAGGAGGGTACGGACCTAACGTCTCGTACGGCTATCACTCATGATTCAACATGTATAAACATCTCTATATACCTATGTCTCAGGTCGCATCCGCAATAATCTCATATCAGGGGACCGACAGGGTATAATTCATCTCAAACGACTCGCATCTGTATACCATCATACCATCAAATCATCATATCCGTCTTATATTCTTTCATCGCATTCATCTCTCACATCAAGTCGAGTTTACATAGACATTTTATCTCTACTAAGTATAAGTATCTAATCTAACATACACACCCGAACCATACAAGCGGATTTTAAAAGAAGCGAATCGTAGTTTTGAAAATGGGGGTTACGATGTTTTTAAGGAAAAGATATCATTTGAAAATCCGTAACGTCCCTCAAGGTAACTGTTTAAAAGATGCATACAATTCTTCAGTTTGGAAATATGTATGGTTCGGATGACACATCTATGTCGACTATCTAGTCCTATAGTACCCTAAACGGCAATATCATCAAATATCATCCTCAATTCTCGTCATTTCATATTATCCGTAGCATATCACTTCTAACTGTCATTTAGCTTCCAATATAGTTTCACTAACTATCTTTTAACTCTAACCCTAGTTTCCTAATCTAGGTTCCCTTAACCATATTCTATAAATCAGTTTCCATCAAAACTTTGCGAGGGTGTTATACGCCATCCACCCGACTTCCCCCGTGGATATAGATCCACTCACCTTGTCTTCGCTTGTCGAAATCGATGACGCCACGCTCCATCGTCTCGGAATCCACAAGAGGGTACCTACAACAATAAACAATCGCAATGCGTATTAAAATCAAGGCGGAAAACCAAAACGGCACGCACATTGCTCATAGTTTAGAACCTATAGCTTACGCGTACAAAATCAACGAAACAACCCTTGTTGTTGACGTACGAACACCCAACAACCAAATAAAAAACCAAATATCAAGAATTAGCATATCAAAATACGGAAAACATAGCCTAGAACACACCAAAGTGCTCCCAGATTCTCTCTCAGGTAAAATTGGCCAATTCTGCATATACAGGGGGTCTAATTTACTGAAGATAAAGCCCTGGAACCAAAATGAATCAAATCCATACTCTGGCCGCAAATTGCAGCCAAAATGATTAAATCTATGGCCATGGGTTGGAGTTGGGGTCTCGGGTCTCTGTGGTAGCTTTTTGGGTGCCTGCATGTGTCACTGTGTTCGCAAAATTATTTTTAATGCCCCCGGGTTACTCCAGATTCCATAATACCCTCACAATTCATACATTTATCCGATGTAGGGGTTTCTAAATCCATGTTTTGGGTTCCATCCCCTGTTCTAGGTCAGTAAAACACCACTCAAGCCTTGTTAACAGCCATTAGGCATCACCGAATCCACACAACACTCAAACCCTTCACTAGAAATTTCTAACATCACAAATCCATCACTAAACGAGTTCTAAGTTAAACCAAAATGCTAGGAAATCAAACTAAACTAACATGAAAAGATATATACCTCCCATGGCAACCCAAGAAAACCCTAGCTCGACCAAAGTCACCAAAATCGAAATTTTCTTGATCCAATGTGCAGAGGGTGAAGAGAGGATTAACTTTTGTGAAAGGGGTTTAGGGATTTGGGGATTATTTAGAGATGGATCTAGGGATTTAGGTGGAGGGAAGTGGGGTTGAGGAAGATGAAGAGGGAGAAGAAAATGAGGGGGGGAAAGGATTAGGCAGCCCCTCTTTCTCTCCTCTCTTATTCTCACCCACTCTTTCTCAATATTACCGTTTTACCCTTTTTCACTTTTCTTTTATAAACCAAACCATCAAATACCCAAAACAGCACAAGAAAACAACATGTAACCAAAATGCAACATGACATGATGCACTAGCCTTGAAAAACTGTAGAAACACGGATTTAGCTTAATCGCGATTAGCAGTGCACTAATCGGGTTTTTATCGAAACTGCATATGGAAATTTTAGAAATGCCAAATCCTTTAAATATACTATTAAATGAATAAATCATTTTAAATTTCCATTTATTTCACAATTATTGGTATATATTTATACCCTTTTCGAAAACCCCATTTTCGCAAATCGGGCAGTTTTCGGGAAAAATATTATTTTAATATTAAATTCCAAAAAAATAATATTTTATATTTTCTGAAATGTTACAGGTTCTTTGTACTTCATTACATTCACTGATTATCTCTCAAGATTCGGACATATGTTCCTGTTGAAACACAAGTCTGAAGATTTTAAGAAATTCAATGAATATAAGTTAGAAGTATAGAACCAAAACGGGTATAAGTATTATGTCCTATAATGAGATCAGGGAAAAGAATACTTAAGCATGGAATTCCTGGAATATTCTAAACCAGAATGAGATTCACTCTCAGCATTACTCCTCCGTATACACCACAGCACGTCGGTGCATCGGGGCGGAGCAATCACACCCTATGTGATATGGTGTGCTCTATGATGAATACTACTGAGTTGCCTATTTCATTTTGGAGGTTATGCACTTGTAAAGCTGCATACCTATTGAATAGGGTTCTAATCAAATCAGGTGTCTACCACTCCATATGTGATATGGTATGGGAAGAGCCCATCTCTTAAGGATGTTAAGATTTGGGGTTGTCCGGCCTATGTCAAAAGCATAATCCGGACAAGCTCAAGGCAAGGTCAGTTCTGTGGAAGTTTGTTGGATATCCTAAGCATTCACAAGGGAATATCTTCTACCGAACCGAGGAACAAAAGGTGTTTTATTACTCGGCATGCCACCATTTTGAGAAAAAAGGAATTTCTTGGGAAGAAATTAGTGGTCATGAGGTAGAACTGAAAGAAGTTCCAGCTATACAAACTGCAGCTGATGATTTGGTAGAACCGGAGGATTCAATAGATCCCAATGAACCTCAGCCTCTCCGCCAATCTAGTAGGGTTCCTCATACACCTGAGAGTTACTTCGGTGGGAGCGAGGATTGCATCATGCGATGACGACCCAACTATTTTCGAGCAGGCCATCAAGAGTGGGGACTCTGTAAGAATGGCTGGATGCTATGCGATCTGAGATGGAATCTATGTACACCAACAAAGTATGGACTTTGGTTGCTTTATCTGAAGGGTTAAATCCCCATCAGAAGCAAGTATATCTTGAGAAGATTACTTGGTGTACATGGAAAAGTTAAGACTTTCAAAGCTATGCTTAAGTCCATCCAGATCGTACTTACAATTGCTACATACCATGACTACGATATCTGACGGTTAGTTGTCATGACTACTTTTCTAAATAGTGATTTAGAAGAGAGCGTCTATAAGTACACAGCCAGAGGGCTTCGTAGACAGTGGGAGCAGCGAAAACGTGTGCAAGTTGCTTTATGAGATAAAGCAGGCATCGCGGAGTTGGAACGTCTGTTTTGATGTGGTAGTCAAAGAGTTTGACTTCATCAAAATGATAGATGAACCTAGTATATACAAAAAGGTAGTAGGGAGTATGGTGGTGATCCTCGTATAGTACGTGGATGACATACTCTTGATAGGGAAGGAGTTTCCTATGCTACGCTCGGTCAATCTCCTCTTATCACAAGGATTCTCCATATAGGATCAAGAAGATACCTCCTAAATCCTGGGTTTTGGATCTATGAGATAGATCTAATTGGATGTTAGGATTCTCACTAGGTGTAGTGAGATGGTATCAATCGATCCTGAGGAGAATCACTGGAAAGCTTCCAGGGTGGTAAGGTCGACTGAATGTCAGTCACAGGCATTGTCTTTACCCTCAGCGGAGGGACGGTATGTTAGAAGAGTTTCAAGCTAGATACCGTGACACACTAGACGATTAAAGGCAAGATACATCGTTACCAAGGATTCTACCAAAGAAACAGTCTGGATAAGTATATAAGTTCATGAGATGAACTTCGTTCCTACCATTGTGAGACAATGGAGTTGTGGCTTATGCCTAGGAACCCCCGTCCCATCTGTGATCCAGACATATTCTTAGACAGTATCACCTGATCATGGAGATGGTTGATCTCCAGAGAGATCGAGGATATTAGAGTAGATACAGAGGACAACAACGCGGATCCACTCACAAAGGCCTATTTCCCAGTAGAGACTTTTATGGGATGGTTGAGTATGAGATACTTCAACCACAGCTGATTGTTGGGTATGAGATACCACGACAGATGGCCCTTATGCAAGTGGGAGATTGTTAGTGATATGTATGCCCTAGAGGCCATTACCGTACATACTTTGTATATTGTAGTGGATTCTTGGACATATATATGGAGGGCTTTCTTGCTCAACATGATAGTATGCTATCTGGTTGCACTTTATCTTAACATGTACTCCGATTGTCTCTATGTTACATGTTGATAAAGCTCTTAGGATGAGTACTTGACTACCAGGACTATGATGCAGATCATACTAGTGGGGACAGTGTAGTCGCTAAGTACATCCTTCAAATGTTCCTAGTCGTAGGTGTATCGAGACAGGGCATCGATATACCAGAGTAGACTAGCGTATGCTTCTCGACCCATGTAGATGGGCGATGGATGATCCCATATCCATTGGTGTTTGACATCATAGATAGTATACGGGTGCTCAGTGGAGACAGGGTACACTGGACGGACTCGCCGAGAACTCCCAGATGGTATTATACCTCACGTCAGATGGCAGTTCTCTGGTGACACCGGTACAGGTTAGTCTATAGACCCGAGATCGTCATAGAGTCTTGTGTGATTCCCACTGTGCTTTGATTTCCACCTTATCACGTTCAAGAGAACGTGCAAAACGGTGGCTTTTGGGTACAGTCCCGAATCACATGGAGGCAATGAGCGATTGGAGGGGTTTCGTCTCTCCCGGTATTGGGAGTTGATGTTGTGCTGTGTTCGATTGGCCATAACTTGAAATCCCTGGCCAGGGTTGCTAAGATTTACTGGTAAGTGTTATCAGTAGTTTCTCGAACTGTTATGGACTTCATATCGACACGACTTATCGGTTACTGGGGTCTGACATTTACCACCCCTAGACTAGATATGCGACATATCAGACGAAGAGACCGGATTGTACGGGAGTGTTACTGATTGGATTCGGAGGAGAATGTACAGGCTTGCTTGTTGATCTTCTAATTGCTCAATACATGGGTAGCTGTTACGTTTAGCTGGCCGCTTGCATCTTGTGGGTGTTTGATATGATCATCACATACTGCCGGTGTATTGACGATTCTTTAGAATCCTACACAGAGGTTTCCTGGCTCAGGAAAAACGGAGTAGGAGCACATGTGTGATATGTGCGGGACCGAGAATAATATGATATGAGATACTGTATTATATTCTCACGATATGTGATATCGGCCGGGTATATGTGATATAGCCGGGTCATCGGATTAAGTGTTGATTCAATGAAATGGTACATGTTATATTAGTCGGTTATATGTATTATAACCGGGTTATCGGATCAAGTGTTGATTCGATAATTTAATGTATAATTATATATGAGATATATTACTTTACGTTAACTAATATAAGCTAGCTTTATTGATTCATTTTCTCACGGGATAATACATTGATATATATGCGATATATGTTAATTGTATTATTTTCTTTTGTTGCAAAATATATTATACATGTGATATATAATATTGTAACAAGTTAGGGTTAAAAATTCAACAGGTTTTGTGGAGTTTAAACATGGTTAGGGTTTGGATTAGGGTTAAGCTTAGATGAAGCTTCATGAAGCTTTGATTTTGACTTTATTCTTTGATATTTTGTGTTGATATTTATTAACCCAACCCAAACCTTAGCCTCTAGTTTATTCTCTACAAGGGTTAACTCCTTCATTCTTAACCTATGGTTGTATTTTGTAACCAAAAAAGAATAATTCATTATTCATCACAAAAGCTTTCTTCTTTTTCTTCCTCCTTGAAAAAAGCTTTCTAGCTTTTTGTGTTGTGATGAAATAAAGTGAGAAATTGAAAACAAAAGAGAGCAAAATTCCAGTTAGTTATATGTATGGCCTAGAGGCCATTACTGTACATACGATGTATATTGTAATGGATGCTTGGACATATATAGGGAGGACTTTCTTGCTCGACATGATAGTATGCTATCTGGTTGTACTTTATCTTAACATGTACTCTGACTGTCTCTATGTTACATGTTGATAAAGCCCTTAGGATATGTACTCGACTACTGGGACTATGATGAGATCATACTAGTGGGGCTATGGTAGTCGACGAGTACATCCTATAACTGTTCCTAGTCGAGGGTGTGTCGAGACAGGGCATCGATACACCAGAGTAGACTAGCGTATACGCATCTTGACTCATATGATGGGCGATGGATGATCCCATATCCATCGGTGTTTGACATCAAGGATGGTGTACGGGTGCTCAGTGGAGACTGGGTACACTGGACGGACTCGCCGAGAACTCCCAGATGGTATTATACCTTACGTCAGATGGCAGTTCTCCGGTGACACTGGTACAGAGTAGTCTGTTGACCCGAGATCGTCATAGAGTCTTGTGTGATTCCCACTGTGCTTTGATTTCCATCATACCACGTCCAAGAGGGCGTGCAAAAAGGTGGCTTTTGGGTACAGTCCCGAATCACATAGAGGCAATGAGCGATTGGAGGGGATTTGTCTCTCCCGGTATAGGGAGTTGATGTTTTGCCGTGTTCGATTTGCTATAACCGGAAATCCCTCGCCAGGGTTGCTGAGATTTACTAGTAAGTGTTATCAGTAGTTTTTCGAACTGTTATAGACCTCATATCGACACGACTTATCGTGCTACTGGGATCTGACGTTTACCACCCCTAGGCGAGATATGCGACATATCAGACGACGAGACCGGACTTCACGGGAGTGTTACTGATTGGATTCACAGGAGAATGTACATGCTTGCTTGTTGATCTTCTGAGCGCTCAATACCTGGGTAGCTGTTACGTTTAGCTGACCGCTTGCAGCTTATGGGTGTTTGATATGATCATCACCTACTGCCGGCGTATTGACGATTCTTTAGAGTCCTACACAGAGGTTTCTTAGCTCAGGCAAAACGGAGTAGGAGCACATATGTGATATGTGCGGGACCGAGGATAATGCGGTATGTGATACCGTATTGGATTCTTGCGATATGAGATATCGACCGGGTATATGTGATATAGCCGGGTCATCGTATTAGTCGGTTATTTGTGAAATAGCCGGATTATCGGATCAATTGTTGATTCGATAATTTAATGTATAGTAATATATATGATATATTAAATTATATTAACTAATATTAGCTCACTAAAAGATTCTTTTTCTCACGGGATAATACATTGATATATATGCGATATATGTTAATTGTATTATTTTCTATTGTTACAAAATATATTGTATATGTGATATATAATATTGTAACATGTTAGGGTTACAAATTTAACAATAGATTAGGGTTTAAACTTGGTTAGGGTTTGGATTAGGGTTAGCTTTTACATGAAGCTTCCATGAAGCTTCATGAAGCTTTGACTTTGTGGTTGCTTGATATTTTTGTGAGATATTATGTTAACCCAATCCAAACCATTAACTCTAGTTAACTCTCTACAAGGGTTAACTCTTTCATGCTTAACCCTTGGTTAGATTTGTAATCACTACAATAATTCATTGTTCATCACAAAAGGATTAAGTGATCATATTCATTCTTCTTCTTCTTCCTTGTGTTCCTTCATGAAAAAGCTTTCTTTTGTGATGAAAGTGAGTGAGAAAAAGATTATAAATGAGAGCAAAAATCCTACTTCATCATTCTCATCTATCCTTGCCATTTAGATGAGGGTGTTCACTTTATATTATGAGTGTAAGCTTGTGTTAATGAAACTTCAAGGTAGATCATCTTAGTATTGAAGATCGGAAGCAAAGGTTGCATCATTCTCTTCGTGAAGCCTCTCGAGAGTCTAGAACACGATGATCGCAGCGAAGGGACCTCAACACGGAGCTTAAGAAGTGAAGGACCGGATCTACAAAGGTTGTAATCCCTCTCACTTAGTGTTAAAGTGTTTAACATGCTTGTTTTCGCCTAAACTCCAGTATAAAGATCCGGCTTTGGGTTGTTCGGCACGGGTAAAATTTTAATCGGGCATGGTTGATGCCTCGTAGACTCTTGTGAGCGTGCCTAAGAACCCTACAGTGGTATCAGAGCCAAGCTAGAGCTTTAGGCGAAGTCTAGACGAAGTTTAAAGTCCGATCGAAACCCGAAACCCCGATGTTTACCCTTCTCTGTACATTTTTCAAAACTGTGGTTTTTTATGAATTAAAAATGCTCAGAAAAATAAGCAGGAAAAACTAAGAATTACTGTGAAGTACGGCCATCTAATTCGCAAATATGACCGCGGAACCGCGGAAAAACCAAGGGTTTGGCGGCAGTTCCGCGGCCCAAATTGTGACTTAGTCCCTAGAATTTCATGTAATTTTTCTTAGGTCCTTTCTTGTTATTTTTTTCTGGGAATTTTTTAATTCCACTCAAGTGTTGAGTTTTCTAGGGTTGTATTGGGGAATCGTTGATTCGATCAGATAATTTAACTTTGTTTAGTTTGTCCGGATAATTTTTAGAAACTGTTAAAAAGTTCGACCGGATATCAATAACTCACTTTTTCCCCTGTCGGAAATTTTTTCAAAAGTTGGATTTTTTCTCGAGTTTAAGAACGTTCTAAGTCGTGCAAGTAACGCGGTGGACCCTCCAGAAGACAACAAACCTTAACTCGATTATGTGACCGTCTTGAACTGGCTCTAAACCTTAGGGTTTGTGGCAGTACGGCGTGCCACATGTGAGGCGTTGGCTTGACCCTTTTACGGCTGGACCATTGGTACTGTGGCATGTGATGGATGTTTTTAAACTGATTTCAAGTGTTGAGATATATTGGGGAAATCTTGGGTGTTTGATTATTCGATCGGAAAGTTTAACATTGTCTATTTATCTGGAATGTGATACAATATTTGGAATCCACAGGTAGTTATGAGATAACTAATTTGAATGTTATAAACATAGCAGTTTAGTCTCAGATGATCGGTTGCCACGGGATTTTGATGTGATCAAAAGTCCGTCGCAATCACGTAGCGTACGCGGATACTCGCCGGGTAAACTTAATAGATAGCCACGCCCCATAGCCCCGACCAAGTGACTGTAGGAGAACCCCGTTGCCAAAAGCATCCGTTCGGGTGCTCGCGGCAGCGGTGTTCCGCCTTAGTGCACTTCGTCGACGGCATCCGGGGGTGCAGCCGTCTACTAAAGTTTGCGACGAGCATTCGATCAGGATGTCGGGAATCCTGTTGAATTTCCCGACTTGATATTGAAAAGAGTTTTCGATAATGAGACTAAAATGCGGGGTTTATAATTGTTAGGCATGCGATGTCTAAGGAATTCATTTGGTTAGGCATGCGATGTCTAAGAAGGTTGCGGATTCCAACTGTTGTAGTTTTACACTTTCTTTTCTGTGAACGTAAGCGTAGTATGTGGTGTATCGCCGGCTTCGTTGCTATACATCAACGACAATCGGGATACGCATACTTGCTTACGATGATGATATGAGATATTATGTGTTGCTATGATATGTTATATTGGATCGTCGCGTTTGAATAGCCGGGGGTTTTATGTGAGATGAAAGTTTTTTCTTTTTCATTCATGTAAAATTCATTTGTATGTAATATTCTTTTATTGGGGCACTTCCGGGCTGAGGATGATGTCACCATTGTATATTATTTACTTTTCCGCATTAGGTAGACCCAAGGCGGGGAGCACAAGTAACCGGGTTCTAGGGTCCAGTGGGAGACCATCTCGAGGAGTCGAGACCAGGTCTCCTAACCATAGAATTGGCAGTGTTCCTTGCCGCTCTCGTAGGGGTCTAGGGATGTGGGTTTGGCTATTCATCGCGACCGTGGAATCCGTGTTTTATACAGGCTCGTATTAAAACACGGACGTCCTAGTATATCCAATATTTCATATATGTTATTCTGCTGCAATGTTCTGTGATGAGATCATATTACTGCATGAGGCGAATGTTTATATTATATATATGAGATATATGTTATATTGCAGATTTCGTTTCAAAAGAGATGCTTGTGAAGCATAATAAAATGGGACTTCATTAATGAGATTAATGAAATAAAAGAAACCTAAAGATGTTGTAGAAACTTGTTTAAAAACTGGTAGCTCTAGTTCTTGCTTTGTATATCGGTGTTCCTTGTAGAACATCCAGCACCTTATTCGATAAGGAAAGAGCCGAGATCCCTTCACCGGGAGTGACCTCTTTAGTGAAACTAGCAGATGCTACAAACTCGGTTTGCCTTTTGATTGCTTCTATAGTTCTTTCTTTGCATAGTGGTATATTTGATATACCCTGCACCTTATTCGATGAGGAAAGGGCCGACGATCCCTTCACCGGGAGTGACCCCTTTAGCAAAACTAGAAAAGCCTAAAAAACACTCCATTTAAAATCACTCGATTCTACAACGATATCAAGTTCATTACGCAAAAGGTTTTCTTAAAAACCTGTCGTAGCCCTCCGTCATTTCAGATAAGTACTGGTTAGTATTCGTGCTGCGTTTGTTGACCTCTGTCAAGGCGTAGTGTGCGGTAGCTGATTAGTGCTTATCTGTATAAGCATATGATGTGATTGATTTAGGGTAGTCGTGCGACCTTGTTGACCTCTGTCAAGAGTCATACGGGTGGGTTTACTTCAATCAGGAAATGACGGGTTGAACTTGACTAGCAGCCTATGATTTGTTGACCTCTGTCAAGGTCATAGGATGCTAGGGGTAAAATATTATTGGGAATTTCAAGTGTTGAAATTTGCAATGAGATTGCATGCCTTCTATGAGATAGTTGGATCCCGATACCCGCTGCGAGTAAGAGTTACTCCTGGGAGAGTTTTACACATTACAATTAGCCGATTAAGTAGGTGTCTAGAAAGGTGTTAACGGGGTTACGCCTCTGGGAAAACGAGGTTTACTTTAATTAGGTCCGTGCGAAAGCATGGGGAACCTCCCTCAAAGTACCGACACTGGCCTGGCTGAAAGATTGGCGAACTTGTAGCGTGTAATTAATCCCGGCTAGTCTTTCATTTTAGGGTTTGAAGGAAGATTTGATTAAAACAGTGGGAGACATCCTGATTAGATATATTAGATAACCAATCTAATCTTGCAAGAGCATACGCTGAGTGTTTTCTTCTCTCTCTCTCCAGGTAGCGACCATATCACGCCTTAATCAAGATAATACTACGGATGTATTGATCAAACCCGCTTGTTATACTGAGCTGGGGAACGTTGGTCCCGCTCCAACTTATAATTGTTATAAGACAAAGCAGGAAATTAGGGAATACCAGATTTTCCGTGCCGCCCAAACGAAGAAAGTGCATGCTGATGCATCTTCTTCGGGTGTGTTCATTACAGAGAACTGTTTCTCAGTATCCTTTACGTCCTGGGTATGAGATACCGGATCAGGATCCCGCATATGCAATCTGTTACATGGGCTGCAAAAAGGTAGAGAACTGAGAACGGGTGATAAGTTTCATGAGACAGAAAACGGTGCAAGTGTTGTAGCCAAGTCTGTTGGTCACTATCACCCTGTATTACCAGAATACATTGATTCTGAACAAATGCTATTAGATACCGAACCTGATATACAACATCATATCAGTCTCTTTATTAGTAAAGAAGGATATAATTTTGTATTGTTGGATAATGTTTTGAACATTTCATATATCAAGAGTTGATCGGTTCAGGCATGTTATCTAAAAGCATTGACGTTCTAAATCAAACTACAGTTCTTAGTATACAGAACACACACGAGAGGAAGAGTTCAGAAATGAATGAATCCTTCTTGAGGCATTGTAGACTAGGTCATATCAATGCGACCCGACTGGCTGAAGTTACATATAGATGCATATTTAAATTAGTTTGAATTTACATCTTGTGAAACTTGCCGGTCATGTCACAAAGATACGATGACCATAGCTCTGTTTATTGGAAACAGAGAAAGAGTTAATGAACTCTTGGGATTGATACATGCTGATGTATGAAAGTCCCATGTCTACACATGCCAAGACCGGTTCTTTGTACTTTATTGCATTCTCTGAAGATCTCTCAAGATTTAGACATATGTTCCTGTTGAAACACAAGTCCGAACCTTTTGAGATATTCACAGAATATAAGTTAGAAGTAGAGAACCAAAATACGGGTAAAAGTATTATGTCCTTTGATGTGATCAGGGAGGAGAATACTTGAGCACGGAATTCCTGGACTATTCTAAAGGAGAATGAGATTCTATCTCAGCATTACTCCTCAGTATACACCACAGCACGTCGGTGTATCGGGGCGGAGCAATAGCACCCTATGTGATATGGTGTGTTCTATGATGAGTACTACTGAGTTTCCTATTTCCTTTTGGGTGTTATGCGCTTGAGAAGCTGCATACCTATTGAATAGGGTTCAAATCAAATCAGTTTCCTACCACTTCATATGTGATATGGAAAGGGAAGAGCCCATATCTTAAGTTTGTTAAGATTTGGGGTTGTCCGGACTATGTCTAAAAGCAAAATCCGGACAAGCTCGAGGCAAGGTATGTTATGTAGAACTGGAAAGGTTCCAGCTATACAAACTGCAGCTGATGATTTGGTAGAACCAAAGGATTCAATAGTAACCAACGAACCTCAGCCTCTCCGCCGATCTAGTAGGGTTCCTCACCCACCTGAGAGATACATTGGTTTCACTATGATAGTGGGAGCGAGGATTGCATCATGAGATGATGACCCAACTAATTTCGAGCTGGCCATCAGGAGTGTGACTCTGTAAGAATGGCTGGATGCTTAGCGATCTGAGATGGAATCCTTATACACCAACAAAGTATGGACTTTGGTTGCTTTATCTGAAGGGTTAAATCCCCATCAGGAGCAAGTATATCTTGAGAAGATTACTTGGTGTACATGGAAAAGTTGAGACATTCAAAGCTATGCTTAAGTCCATCCAGATCCTACTTGCCACGGCTACATACCATGACTACGATATCTGGTGGCTGGGTGTCATGACTGCTTTTCTAAATGATAATTTGGAAGAGAGCGTCTATAAGTACACAACCAGAGGGCTTCGTAGACAATGGGAGCAGCGGAAACGTGTGCAAGATGTTTTATGTGATAAAGCAGGCATCGCGGAGTTGGAACATCTGTTTTGATGTGGTAGTCAAAGAGTTTGACTTCATCAAAATGGTAGATGAACCTTGTATATACAAAAAGGTAGTAGGGAGTATGGTGGTGATCCTCGTATAGTACATGGATGACATACTCTTGATAGGGAAGGAGTTTCCTATGCTACGCTCGGTCAATCTCCGCTTATCACAAGGATTCTCCATATAGGATCAAAGTGATACCTTATAAATCCTGGGTTTTGGATCTATGAGATAGATCTAATTGATGTTAGGATTCTCACTAGTTGTAGTGAGATGGTATCAATCCATCCTGGGGAGAATCACTGGAAAGGTTCCAGGGTGATAAGGACGACTGAATGTCAGTCGCAGGCATTGTCTTTACCCTCTGTGGAGGGACGGTATGTTGGAAGAGTTCCAAGTTAGATACCGTGACATACTAGACAGTTAAAGGCAAGATACATCGTTACCAAAGATGCTACCAAAGAGGCAGTCTGGATATATAAGTTCATGAGATGAACTTCGTTCCTACCATTGTGTGACAATGGAGTTGTGGATTTTTCCTAGGAACCCCCGTCCCATCTGAAATCCAGATATAATTCTTATGCAGTATCACCTGATCATGGAGATGGTTGATCTCCAGGGAGATCGAGGTTAGGAGAGTAGACACAGAGGAAAACAGCGCAGATCCACTCACAAAGGCCTTTTTCCCAGTAGAGACTATTATGGGATGGTTGAGTATGAGATACTTCAACCGCAGCTAATTGTTGGGTATGTGATACCACAAAAGATGGCCCTAGTGCAAGTGGGAGATTGTTAGTTATATGTATGCCCAAGATGCCATTACTGTACATACGATGTATATTGTAATGGATGCTTGGACATATATAGGGAGGACTTTCTTGCTCGACATGATAGTATGCTATCAGGTTGTACTTTTTCTTAACATGTACTCTGACTGTCTCTATGTTACATGTTGATAAAGCCCTTAGGATATGTACTCGACTACTGGGACTATGATGAGATCATACTAGTGGGCCCACGGTAATCGACGAGTATATCTTATAACTGTTCCTAGTCAAGGGTGTATCGAGACAGGGCATCGATACACCAGAGTAGACTAGCGTATACGCATCTTGACCCATATGATGGGCGATGGATGATCCTATATCCATCGGTGTTTGACATCAAGGATGGTGTACGGGTGCTCAGTGGAGACTGGCTATACTGGACAGACTCGCCGAGAACTCCCAGATGGTATTATACCTTACGTCAGATGGCAGTTCTCCGGTGACACTGGTACAGAGTAGTCTGTTGACCCGAGATCGTCATAGAGTCTTGTGTGATTCCCACTGTGCTTTGATTTCCATCATACCACGTCAAAGAGGGCAAGCAAAAAGGTGGTTTTTGGGTACAGTCCCGAATCACATGGAGGCAATGAGCGATAGGAGGGGATTCGTCTCTCCCGGTATAGGGAGTTGATGTTGCACTGTGTTCGATTGGCTATAATCGGAAATCCCTGGCCAGGGTTGCTGAGATTTACTGGTAAGTGTTATCAGTAGTTTCTCGAACTGTTATAGACCTCATATCGACACGACTTATCGAGCAACTGGGGTCTGACGTTTACCACCCCTAGTCGAGATATGCGACATATCAGACGACGAGACCGGACTGCACGAGAGTGTTACTGATTGGATTCATAGAAGGCTTGCTTGTTGATCTTCTGAGCGCTCAATACCTGGGTAGCTGTTACGTTTAGCTGACAGCTTGCAGCTTGTGGGTGTTTGATATGATCATCACCTACTGCCGGCGTATTGACGATTCTTTAGAGTCCTACACAGAGGTTTCTTAGCTCAGGCAAAACGGAGTAGGAGCACATATGTGATATGTGCGGGACCGAGGATAATGCGGAATGTGATACCGTATTGGATTCTCGCGATATGAGATATCGGCCGGGTATATGTGATATAGCCGGGTCATCGTATTAGTCGGTTATTTGTGAAATAGCCGGATTATCGGATCAAGTGTTGATTCTATAATTTAATGTATAATAATATATATGATATATTAAATTACATTAACTAATATTAGCTCACTAAAAGATTCATTTTCTCACGGGATAATACTTTGATATACATGCGATATATGTTAATTGTATTATTTTCTATTGTTACAAAATATATTGTATATATGATATATAATATTGTTACTGTTAGGGTTACAAATTTAACAATGGATTAGGGTTTAAACTTGGTTAGGGTTTGGATTAGGGTTAGCTTTTGCATGAAACTTCCATGAAGCTTCATGAAGCTTTGACTTTGTGGTTGCTTGATATTTTTGTGAGATATTATGTTAACCCAATCCAAACTTTTAACTCTAGTTAACTCTCTACAAGGGTTAACTCTTTTATGCTTAACCCTTGGTTAGATTTGTAACCACTACAATAATTCATTGTTCATCACAAAGGGATTAAGTGATCATATTCATTCTTCTTCTTCTTCCTTGTGTTCCTTCATGAAAAGCTTTCTTTTGTGATGAAGGTGAGTGAGAAAAAGATTATAAATGAGAGCAAAAATCCTACTTCATCATCCTCATCTATCCTTGCCATTTAGATGAGGGTGTTCACTTCATATTATGAGTGTTAGCTTATGTTAATGAAACTTCAAGGTAGATCATCTTAGTATCGAAGATCAGAAGCAAAGGTTGCATCATTCTCTTCGTGAAGCCGCTCGAGAGTCTAGAACACGATGATCGCAGCGAAGGGACCTCAACACGGAGCTTAAGAAGTGAAGGACCGGATCTACAAAGGTTGTAATCCCTCTCACTTAGTGTTAAAGTGTTTAACATGCTTGTTTTCGCCTAAACTCTAGTATAAAGATCCGGCTTTGGGTTGTCCGGCACGGCTAAAATTTTAATCGGGCATGGTTGATGCTTCGTAGACCCTTGTGAGCGTGCCTAGCAACCCTACAGTTCCTACTTCATCATCCTCATTTATTCTAGCCATTTAGATTAGGGTGTTTGCTTTACTAATACTTGATTAGTGAAGCAAGAGCTTGTGTTAGTGTTTCTTCAAGGTAGATCATCTTAGTTTTTGAAGATTGGAAGCAAGGTTGCATCTTTCTCTACATGGAGCCTCTTTAGAGTTCGGGTACATGATGATCGTAGTGAAGGGACCTCAACACGGAGCTTATGAAGCGAAGGAACGGACTACAAAGGTTGTAATCCCAAACTCTTAGAAGTAAAGTTGTTTACTTGCCATGCTTACCCTAATTCTCTAGTTAAGATCTTGGTTAGGGTTTTATAGCACCCCAAAATTTATAAAATGGCATGTGTGATGCCTTGCTAAACCTTGTTGTCGTGCTATACAACCCTACACACTTTATATGAAACTTACTCGATACTGGATATTTGATATATGTGATTTACTTGATATTGTATATTCAGGATATATGAGGTTTACATGATATTGTACATTCAGGATATATGAGATTTACTTGATATGGTACATTCAGGATATATGAGACTTACAGGATATGAGGGCCAATTTGGGGGCTGATTTAAGAAAATTTGGGATTTAGATTGTCTTGATGGACTTTGGTCCTGTCACGAGGTCAGGATTCCGTGAGAATGACATGTTTTATTCCATACTCCTCATTTATTTTATATGTATTGCTTCATGTATTAGTTGTACCTAATAGTGTACCTTTCATGACTGTTGCATAGATATTGCCATTTATTGTTCATGTATTAGTAGTACCTGATAGAGTACCTTTCAAGATTGTTGCATAGATATTGCCATTTATTGTTCATGTATTAGTAGTACCTGATAGAGTACCTTACATGACTGTTGCATAGATATTGCCATTTATTGTTCATGTATTAGTAATACCTGATAGAGTACTTTACATGACTGTTGCATACATATTGCCATTTATTGCTATCAGCTTGCATGTATTAGATTCGCGATGTACGTGCATACTTGCGATTACCTGCATATGTATTTACTATTCACGAGCTGGAAACTCACACCCGTTGTGCCACAGGGTTTGTAGGTTGTTCCTCAGAGTAGTCGAGGCAGGGCTTCTACCTATCATATCATCTTTTGCGGCGGATACCGCTTCGGCTGACTGCGTGCAGTTTTGCTATAAGTGGGTTTTGCGGTTATCCGATGTTGCTTATTGTATATTCGTTGTATCCTGTACTCTCCATCTACCATTTTCATGTATTGACTTAGAGACTTGAAGTGAGGACGATATTGTATATTTTTGATAACTTGAAGGTCTTTTATGCAGTTTTATTTATATCGTCTTTTATTTCTTCGCTACGGCGTCGTATATCTGTTGTGGTGGTTGTTTTTCGCCTTTGGGCGTGGATTTTGCTCCCGTTTGGGATGCTTTACTTATATTTATATTGTACCCATTTTTGGGGTTAGTTTTTACAAAGGAGGTGCTGCCAAAATTTTTAAGAAAGCAAAGTTGGACTTTAAAGAATTTGGTTTGAGATTTCACAAGTTTTGAAAATGCTATTATCACTTACTACTTTTGATGGTTTAGATTGCTGGGTTTTCGGCTTACTTAAATTGCGTTACGCCTGTAGACGTTGCGTAGTTTAAGGGCCGTCACGTGCCAATTTCGGGTCGTGACAAAGTTGGTATCAGAGCACTAGGTTTTACCTTTCGAAGTATGTGATGACCTTGGTATGATGGAGTAGGTAGCTTAAGTACAGTAACGTAGTGTGTGTATGTCCGCGGCATACTCATGACACGGTACTCCGCCTAAAGTGACCTAAGTACTAATTGCTTGAAATTCATTCCTTGATGATACATATCCTTGTGATTCGATTTTCGTGGTCATATCGAATCCTTTTTCCATTTATAGCCTTTGCCTCCGATGACTATGAGGACTCAGAGTGATGCAGCGAGAGCCGAGGTCAGAGTTGACTCGTGTGGGACGAGGACTGACCAGGATGACACGCTCGTTGCACAGGAGCAGATGGATCCGTCTTCGATAGATCGTATCGCTAGGTGTTCATCACAGAAAACTGCATTTTATACCGCCCATTCATATGCTCGTTTGTTTATAGATAGGTGCTTTTAATCCGTGTTTGCTACATATTTACAGGTTACAGGTTCCCAGTCTACAATAATACAAATCAGACAAAATCTCTACAGTTATGCCAATATCCAGAACATCTGTCACAGACAGATAAAAGCCGAGTTCCAGTCATCCGTATCCGTCCAGTGCCGCGTACCAGCTCCAGAGACAAGACATATGACAGTTGTCATTCGTGTCTTGGACAAGCACAAAGCACGAGAGGGACAAGCACAAAGCACGAGACAAGCACAAAGCACGAGAGGGACAAGCACAAAGCACGAGTGGGTATGGTGCATTCAATGCATAAAGTGTTGATGTGATTCAAAAATTCAAAGATTCAAACTTCCCTCCAAACTTTGGGTGCATTCAAATTCAAATTAAAGGAAAGGTCTTTTTTTTCCTATAAAAGGAAACCATTGGGTAAGTGAGAAAAAGGGTCCAATTTTGCCATACATTGTATCATTCTTTTGCTTAGCTTCCCTTTGAGATCCTTGCCTTCTCTTGATCCTTCAACCTCTTCATTGAGCTTGAAAGTTTAAGGGTTGGTTATTGATCTCAAGGGTTGTATCTTCATATGGAATCAATAAAGCTCTTCTCTTTTGTGCTTCATTTCACATGAGTTCTTTACCCTTCTCTTGATCTTGCAAGCTCTTCATTGAGCTTGCAAGTTTAAGATTTGGTTATTGAACCCATGTCTTGTTTTGGGTTCCATGGTTCTTAGTATTTTCTTTCTTGCACTTTTCTTTCTTGTTCTTTTACATTCATGCAATTTATTACCTTGCTTTACTTTCTTGCACTTTAAATTCCATGCACTTACTTACTTGTAATCTTTTCTTTTCTTTGTTCTTTTGTTCTCTCTTTTTGGTTTGTTTTGTGAATGGTTGTTAATATGGTATTGTTAGGAATAAATACGATATTGTAAGTTAGCGTTTCGTTCTTCATTTCCTTTTCCCGTTATTTTCCTTTGAACTCCGCCCAAACGTTACGCAAGCGCTCCGTTAGGCACCCTACCCTACCAAGGTAACGGTGATTCCTAACCGCGACCGGTTGCGTTCGGTTTGGCCAGAGGCGAAAGCAAGAGACAAGAACGGAAGGACAAGGGTCAATAAGCCGGATTCCACGAATACCGTGCTTAAATCCCCTAATCCACGTTGTTGCCGATTGCTCTAGCTTCAATTGGTCAAGACTCGGCTCAAAGGTTTTGAATACGGATTTGCTTAGCTTACACTTTTGTCTTTTCCTAACAACTTTACTTGTGCATATAATACATAGGGTAGATAAGAACAATTCCACCTACGTGCATTAACTCGTTACGACAAGAACGTAAAATGCTCCGTCTTCCTGTGGATGGACCCGTGCTCAACCGGCTAGCTGCAAAGCGACACCGTCTTGATTGCGGTTAAAACTAAAACTCTTCCAATCAAATGGCGCCGTTGCCGGGAAGACGGTAACATTTTTAGTTTTTATTATTTTGGGTTAATCATTTTACATCTCATTTATACTTCTAACACTATTTTCAAAATCAACTAAAAATTTCAAAAAAAAAAAAAACCAAAACCAAAACAAAAACTAACATAAACTAACATCTTTTTGTTCTCTGGAATTTGACCTGCTTACACTCTGTAACTCATCTGAAAAGATAAACAATACCAGTGTGGCATTAGTAGAACAATGTGATTGCTGTTGAAATTTGGAGCCCTAAATCCCAAGGAAATCCGGCGGCACACCCTCCAATTCCGGCGTCGCCGTCCGTACCTCATCATCTTCTCTCCAAGTTTTCCCCTGTGCTCCAGTGTTCTGTTTTTGTCTTATTGTTATTGTTTGTTTTTTTTATAATTTTTAGTGTGCAGGTATTTGGGCATCCGTATCGCTTTTTCGCACTAATATCCGTTTTTCCGGCATTTTCAGATTTTACGGATTTGCGAACTGCGAGCGTGGGGAGCAAAGTGTACATTCAAGGGTAAGGTGATTGCAAAGTAAGTGCCAAAGATCTGGGTAGTTTAACCCGCGCAAGTGAAGTTTTCAAGCTTACCGGATTTGATTCAACGGGGGTTTCCTAACCCCAAAACTTAACGGTACGTACTTTACTAACACCTTCTTCTCAAATCCGACGCATCCAATAGACTATTCTTTGCAGGATTCTTTTCAAGTTCGCTAGCAAACGCTAAACTTGACTAACCCGTATTTGTTGCAGTGTCGTGCTTAAAGTAAAAAACGATTGTTTGATTCTTTGAATAGAATATTTTTGAATTGCGCATTGCATACATTAATACGGACTTAAGAGAAAGCGAACCCCACAACATACGGTAAAGGATTTGATCCCTTTTTCCGTGGCCCACAAATCACGAATTGAGCATAATGTTTACCCACACAAATTTTTAAAAGAAACTAGATTTTAAGCCTTAAGGACTTCGCGCTCACTAGGAGAAGTTAATTATGTTTAGAACACCGCTTAACGGTATATTGTTTACGGGATGTCTAGGAAAGTGTTAACGGTGAAACCGCCAAAAGAGAAAGGGTTATTTAATTAAGGACCTTCGCGAAAGCGTCGGAAAACCTCCCCTTATCTTTGCATTACCTGGCCTCGTGATCAGTATATCTTGAGCCCGTTTCTCGACACAGTTTTACTTTGTCAATCAAGTTCTTGAGCAGGTCTAGTTGACCTAGGTGAACCCTAGACCGATTAGGTGTGTGGTATTTTTGTGTCATGATTGTTTTTTGTCCAGATTCTTTTTGTATGTATATTTCATTCTTTTATTAATAACTAACTAAAAAAATATTTAAAAAAAATTAACATTCTTTTTCCTCTCCTTTTCTCTTTCTTTCTTTCCTTCTCTCTTCATATCATGGGTACCCCACCACGCAAAACTCGTGCCGAACTTTGGTACCCACAACCAGACATCACTTCTTATGGTTCTTGCTTTGGTCGAACTTCGAACGACCCCTCCATGCCCAAAATCTCTTTGAAAGATCGGATAGACGCGTCTAGGACTACCAATTGGACTCCGCAATCCACTTTGTATCAACCGTTTCAATCTTCACCACCTTCTTACGTTGATACCCCTTTTTCAAGTCCTGTTGTACCTCCAAGACCTATGTCTATTGCAGAACGTATTGAACAATTCCGTAGCCGATCTTTCACTCCTGTCACCACTTCAAATTCTTAGGATCAACAATTTCATTCACCTTCTTATCCAAATGTTGATCCTACCCCTGTACAACCATTCAATTCCTACCAGTCCTACCCAACTTTTGCACCTTCCCTAGACATTGCTTCTACACAGCCGTTTGGGAATTTTCAGTATCCTAACAACTTTGAATCTTGTATTGAAACCCCTTCACAACCCTTGTCTAGCTTAGAACAGTCGTTGGAAGACTTTAGGGTAGCGTCATACCAACAGATGATGGATTTGAATGCGTCCATGGCTGCCCTCATACAACCTAGCGAACCGGTACCTAGTTTCCAACTAGCTCCTAATTTTCCAGTGTATGATAAGGTGGTTGGAAAGGTTGAGAATTTGAGTGGTGAGAGTGAGCTGTACCCCCTTCCAAGTCAAACCTACCCTCCACAAATTGAATCCCACAACTCTGGTTTTGAATGTCTATCTAATGTTCCAAACGATTCACCGATTGAAGATAGAAGGGTTAATGAGTTGTGCGACTTTATAGTGTTTGATTTACCCGATTGTGAAGGGACCTTGCCAAGTGAAACCGATCCCAAACCTTTTAATCTCTACACCTCCATCTTAGAAACAGAATTGATTGAAATCCATGCTTTTGATGAGGTGTCTGAGAATATTGATTTTCACTTGATTGAGAATATTGACGTTGGGAATATTTTGGATGATGAACCCATAGATTTGGCTGAATTTTTCTCTCCAATTCATCATCCCGAGTCATTAAATGTTTTTCCCAAACCCCATATGCGTCTGGATTTTGAGGATAAATGCATGGATGTGCTGAATTTTGAGGAAAATTTTGAGGATATTTTTGAGGATGAACCAGTTTTGCTTGATGAGTCGGATTTTCCAATTCATCCTGTCCCTGTCATTGACTGTGTACACCCTCCTGAACCTTAACCTGATACCCTTCCTCAAACCCTTCCCTCCATTCTTTCCATCATTCCGACCTTGCAAGTAACTGTATCACTTCCATTTCCATTGTCTGGTTTACCAAGTTCGGCTTACCCATGGTTTCTCACGAATCTTGAGGGATTTGACCCCATTTCTCGACGGGTTGAGAGATTAGCACAATCGCTTTTTACACATCGGTTATCACAAATTGTGCTAATCTATTCACTCCATTTTCACCCTCAAGTTCGTACTCCACTTCTTTTTCCCTTCCGCCATTCTTCTTCTCATATACCCAGACCGTATCCCGCTTCTATCTCCATACGGTCTCGCGTATTCTCCATTTCTTTCCTCACCGTATTCTTTCACCAACCAGCACACTACAGAGATAGAATTTTTGAATGGTTGTTGTTAACTTTTGGCCTTTGTAAGGCCTTGTATAGATTGATACTGTTCTTTCCCCCTGATCCTGAACTTCAACGCTTAACAGTGGAAACACTGCTTTATTTAAGTTTGGGGGGATCCTTTTTGTGTATATATTTTTGTTTTTGTTTTTGTTTTGTATAAATCTTTTAGGGAGCACCGACAATTTTGACCCTCTTGGTGTAGCCTGACAGTGAGGGCACTGTCAAGTTTAAGTTTGGGGGTATGCTCGGTAAGCTTTCTTCCTTCGCATTCATTTTTATATTCTGCATTTGCATACCTATTTACAAACCCATAAAAATCGAATTTTTTTCTAAAAATATAAAAACTTTGTCGTCAAGTTAGCTAATAGGGTAACTTACATTTTTATTCTGAAAGTTTAGTTGATATGTTAGAAATAACTAAATTCTAGGCTTAGGAATTGAAAACCCTAAAAATAACCCTCCTTCTGTTTGACCTTGGTAATTATATGTCCTTACAGTTTTTTTTTATAGAAGTAGGTAATCTTGAGTTCAGTTCTTGAGTTAAGTCAAGATGAAGGGAAAGTATCGAAGCTTTACTGAAGGATAAGTTTAAAAAATAGTTTCTATTCTTAAGTTCAAATTTAGAAAGTATATACCCAACAAACTGCACATACACGCACCTTGAAACTTGGGATAGTAGAGGATACCTAGAAATACTCTTGCCTCAAAACCTAGTATGAAAGAAAAAACGGTATTTAAAGCTAAACACCAAAATGAGCATATTGAAAAATATATCCGGTCTTGAAAAAGAAGAAGAAAAAAGAAAAAGAAAAAAATAAATAAAGTCAAGACCCGGAAACTGCTATTTACGCTTTAAGCTCACGCATTCAATAATTGGCCGTTAGTGCCTCAAGAAGCATTAATAGTCGCATGAAAGGTGTATGAGCAACACCGTCCATCATTTAATGAAAAGAAGTAGTATTAGGTATTAGGGTAAGGGTACTATAGCTTGAATTGAATACTTAAGTGTAGAGGTGCAAATTTACACACACGTAGGGGTATATAATCGATATTTGGAGAAAAGATAGAAATAAAGAATAAGACTTATGTTTTCTATAAGTTGATAAAAATCCCTGATTTGAGACCGCACTTTAGAAGGAAAACTCAGGAGATACCAAGATCTTTCTAAACTTTTTTTTGGGAACGTATATAATCTAGGGTTAAATAGAAAGGAGGTGTGAAGCATTAGGGTTGGACATTTCTAACTTAGAATGATAGAATTTTTAACCTAGATACTAAACTGTAGAAGTAGAATCGATGTTAACTTATGAAACTAACTTGACGGGATTTTGTGGGTAGTATCCGCTGAAAACCCTCAGGAGACAATAATCCTCCTACTAGGGACAACTAGAGGTTTAACGGCTTGTTGCACATGCTCAGTGCAACCGCGTTCCCTGCGAAAGTGCGGTTAGGATTCTCTTTTGTGAATAAATGGTTTTGCTCGGGAAGAGCAAAAGATAAGTTTGGGGGTATTTGTTCATCACAGAAAACGGCATTTTATACCGTCCATTCATATGCTCGTTTGTTTATAGATAGGTGCTTTTAATCCGTGTTTGCTACATATTTACAGGTTACAGGTTCCCAGTCTAAAATAATACAAATCAGACAAAATCTCTACAGTTATGCCAATATCTAGAACATCTGTCACAGACAGATAAAAGCCGGCTTCCAGTCATCCGTATCCGTCCAGTGCCGCGTACCAGCTCCAGAGACAAGATATATGACAGTTGTCATTCATGTCTCGGACAAGCACAAAGCACGAGAGGGACAAGCACAAAGCACGAGACAAGCACAAAGCACGAGACAAGCACAAAGCACGAGAGGGACAAGCACAAAGCACGAGTGGGTATGGTGCATTCAATGCATAAAGTGTTGATGTGATTCAAAAATTCAAAGATTCAAACTTCCCTCCAAACTTTGGGTGCATTCAAATTCAAATTAAAGGAAAGGTCTTGTTTTGCCTATAAAAGGAAACCATTGGGTAAGTGAGAAAAAGGGTCCAATTTTGCCATACATTGTATCATTCTTTTGCTTAGCTTCCCTTTAAGATCCTTGCCTTCTTCAACCTCTTCATTGAGCTTGAAAGTTTAAGGGTTGGTTATTGATCTCAAGGGTTGTATCTTCATATGGAATCAATAAAGCTCTTCTCTTTTGTGCTTCATTTCACATGAGTTCTTTACCCTTCTCTTGATCTTGCAAGCTCTTCATTGAGCTTGCAAGTTTAAGATTTGGTTATTGAACCCATGTCTTGTTTTGGGTTCCATAGTTCTTAGTATTTTCTTTCTTGCACTTTTCTTTCTTGTTCTTTTACATTCATGCAATTTATTACCTTGCTTTACTTTCTTGCACTTTAAATTCTATGCACTTACTTACTTGTAATCTTTTCTTTTCTTTGTTCTTTTGTTCTCTCTTTTTGGTTTGTTTTATGAATGGTTGTTAATATGGTATTGTTAGGAATAAATAGGATATTGTAAGTTAGCGTTTCGTTCCTCATTTCCGTTTCCCGTTATTTTCCTTTGAACTCCGCCCAAACGTTACGCAAGTGCTCTGTTAGGCACCCTACCCTACCAAGGTAACGGTGATTCCTAACCGTGACCGGTTGCGTTCGGTTTGGCCAGAGGCGAAAGCAAGAGATAAGAACGGAAGGACAAGGGTCAATAAGCCTGATTCCACGAATACCGTGCTTAAATCCCCTAATCCACGTTGTTGCCGATTGCTCTAGCTTCAATTGGTCAAGACTCGGCTCAAAGGTTTTGAATACGGATTTGCTTAGCTTACACTTGTGTATCTTTTCCTAACAACTTTACTTGTGCATATAACACATTGGGTAGATAAGAACAAATCCGCCCACGCGCATTAACTCGTAACGACAAGAACATTAAACACTCCGTCTCCTTGTGGATCGACCCGTGCTCAACCGGCTAGCTGCAAAGCGACACCGTCTTGATTGCGGTTAACTTTAATTCATATCAATCACTAGGCTTGAGGCAGAGATGCTTGACTTGCGCCAGACGATGAGGTCTTTGGTTGAGGCCAGTAGAGCGCAGCGACATGAGGTTGCCACCCATGTTACCCAGTTGTTTCTTGCGGTCAGTACACAGCATTTCATCACTTATATAGCACCAGTGGATGCAGCCCTAGTTGATGAGGCACGTCTTCCAGAGACTTTGGGAGTTCTGGAGCAGAGGAGGGATCATGCAAGTGTACCAGCCCAGTGACAGAGGTTCAGTCGCCGTGACAAGTTTTGGGCACATCGCGGGAGTAGCGGAGGCTTGGGACGAGGTCAGTCTTTTAGCTCGTATTCCCAGGAGGGTCGGCAGCCATGGAGAGGATGCTATCAGTGCGGGGGCCTTCATCACTTCATCAGGAGTTGTTCCCTAACACCGTGTCAGGGTCGTATTCTGAGAGGTCGTGGTCGCGAAGGGTTTGTCCCGAGGGGACATGTTGGTAGATGAAGAGTTCAGCCAGTTGCGAGTAGGGGGCAGACACGAGAGTTTGCTTCTACTCATCGGGACGCGCGGGCGTCCAATGCAGAGTTTTCAGGTATTCTTAGTTCGTTTGTTTTTTGGATTCTTAGGTTTGTTTTATTCAGGATCTATGCACTTTGTGTCGTAGTTGGGCTGAGAGTCGTGTTAGCTGGATCAGTCGTTTGTTATGTTAACTTCTGTCTGCGATTCTTTTGTTGCGCGACACGTGTTTCGGTCGTGTGCCAATCGGATAGGAGATAGAGATTTGTCCGTCGTTTTGATCCTTCTAGAGATGTTGGATTCGACGTTCTCCTGGGCATGGACTGGTTAGCTACGTGCTATGCGTCTGTGGACTGCCGCGAGAAAACAGTCAGGATTTGTTTTCCCGGTGAGTCAGTTCTTGTTGTGCAGGGGGACAGTGGTGCCGCCTTCACAGCTCGAATTCAGCCTTTTTCCCTTGTCGGCTTTTGAGGAGAGGATGTCGAGGATTCTTGGCTTTCATTCGTGATACCGGAGCCATAGTGGGTTTGTTGGACCGGGTTCCTGTAGGGTTCCTAGGCACTCCCAAAAGATCTCACAAGGCATCAATCATGCCAATTTCAAATTTTACGGTGCCGAGAAACCCTAGACTACGGATCGTTGGCTAGAAATCTAGGCGAAAAGTAAACCAGTTAACACTTAACTAAGAGAATACGGAAATACAACCTTTGTAGATCCGGAGCTCCACCTCTATAGCTCCGCAACGAAGTCCCCTCGCTGTCCAAATGAGTTCCCGGGCTCTAGCGTCGGCTTTGTCGGAGAATGGGCAAGCTAGGTCGTCGATGTCCATGCTGAAGATGATCTACGTCGAGGCATCGCTAAATCAAGCTCCACCTTCACCAAGTCATGAAAACTTGTGAAGGAAACACACTCTACTACTTGGCAAGAGGTAGAGGATGAAGAAATAGGAAGTGGGTAGACTTTAGAATTGGATTTCTCACTCATTTCCATCAATCACCATTGATGGAGCTTGCTTTCTTCAAGTGAAGAAAGGAAGAAGAAGAAGAATTATGTTATGATAAGTTAATTAAAAATTGAATAGAAAAACAATACTTATCATAATATTAACTATAGTCAAGTGTAGAGAATGAATCATGGTTAGTGGGAATGGTTAGGGTTAAGGATGAGATAAGAATGGTTGACTTGATCAAAGCTTCATGAAGCTTCAACTAAACTCCAAAACTAGCAACCATTCTTTTCTCATCTATTCAAATAAATAAATAAATAGATATGAAAATGAAAACCCTAACCATTACATAACCATGGTTTAAACTTTACACAAAACACAAGTTAGCATGCATCATCAAACATGATACATACAAGTGCACAAAAATATATCACATATATAATGTGCACAAACCAAGTGAGAAAATCCATTTAAAGTGAACCAATACTAGTTAATGCAAAGTAATTTATCAAATATATAATTATGCATTAAATCATTAAATCAACACTTGATTCAATGATCCGGTCATGTCGCACACAACCGACTAGTATACAATGTATCGGCTTATCGAATCAATCCTTGATTCGATAACTAGGTTATATCGCATACAACCATTCGACACATTCAATGCAAGAATGGAATACGGTATCACATACACGTATTATTCTCGGTCCCGCACATATCTCATATGCGCTCCTATTTCGTTTCGCTTGAACCAGGAAACCTCTATGTAGGACTCTAAAGACTCGTCAATACGCCGGCAGCGGATGATGATCATATCAAACATCCACAAGCCGCAAGCGGTCTGCCAAATGTAACGGCCACCTGGGTATTGAGCGATCTGAAGATCGACGAGCAAGCCCGCTCACACTCCAGTGAATCCAACCAGTAACACTACCGTACAGTCCGGTCTGATCGTCTGATATGTCGCATATCTCGCCTAGGGGTGGTAAACGTCAGACCCCAATAGCTCGATAAGTCGTGTCGATATGAGGTCTATAACAATTCGAGAAACTACTGGTAACACTTACCAGTAAATCTCAGCAACCCTGGCCAGGGATTTCCTGTTATAGCCAATCGAACACAGCACAACATCAACCCCCTATACCAGGAGAGACGAATCCCCTCCTATCGCTCATTGCCTCCATGTGACTCGGGACTGTACCCAAAAACCACCATTTTACACGCCCTCTTGGACGTGGTAAGATGGAAATCAAATCACAGTGGGAACCACACAAGACTCTATGACGATCTCGGGTCAACAGACTACTCTGTACCAGTGTCACCAGAGAACTGCCATCTGACGTGAGGTATAATACCATTTGGGAGTTCTCGGCGAGTCCGTCCGGTGCACCCAGTCTCTACTGAGCACCCGTATATCATCTCTGATGTCAAACCAATGGATATGGGATCATCCATCGCCCATCTGTATGGGTCGAGAAGGTATACGCTAGTCTACTCTGGTATATCGATGCCCCGTCTCGATATACCCACGACTAGGGACTGTGAAGGATATACTTATGGACTACCATCTCCCCACTAGTATGATCCGCATCATAGTCCAGGTAGTCAAGTACACATCCTAAGGGCTTTACCAACATGTAATAGAGAGCCAATCAATATACACGTTAAGGTAAAGAGCAACCAGATAGCATACTATCATGTCGAGCAAGAAAGTCCTCCCTATATACGTCCTAGCATCCACTACTATATACATCATATGTACAGTAATGGCCTCTAGGGCATACATATAACTAACAATCTCCCACTTGCACTAGGGCCATCTGTAGCAGTGGTTGTAGTATCTCATACTCAACCATCCCATAAAAATCTCTCTTTGGGAACAGGCCTTTGTGAGTGGATCCGCTGTGTTGTCCTCTGAGTCTACTCTCCTAACCTCGATCTCCTTGGAGATCAACCATCTCCATGATCAGGTGATACTGCCTTAGAATATGTCTGGATCACTGATGGGACGGACGTTCCTTGGCATAAGCCACAACTCCATTGTCACACAATGGGAGGAACATGGTTCATCTTATGAACCAATATATACCCAAACAGCCTCTTTGGTAGCATCTTAAATAGCGATGTATCAAGCCTTTATCGTCTAGTATGCCACGGTATCTAGCTTGGAACTCTTCCAACATACCGTCCCTTTACTGAGGGTAAAGACAATGCCTGCGACTGACATTCAGTCGTCTTTATCACCCTGGAACCCTTCCAGTGATTCTCCCCAGGATCGATTGATACCATCTCACTACAACTAGTAAGAATCCTAACATCCAATTAGATCTATCTCATAGATCCAAACCCAGGATTTAAGAGGTATCACTTTGATCCTTTATGGAGAATCATTGTGATAAGCGGAGATTGATCGAGCATAGCATAAGAAACTCCTTTCTTATCAAGAGTATGTCATCCACGTACTCTACGAGGATCACCACCATACTCCCTACTATCTTTTTGTATATACAAGGTTCATCTACCATTTTGATAATGTCAAACTGTTTGACTATCTCATCAAAACAGATGTTCCAACTCCGCGATGCCTGCTTTATCATATAAAACATCTTGCACACGTTACCGCTGCTCCCACTGTCTACGAAGCCCTCTGGCTGTGTACTTATAGACGCACTCTTCTAAAACATCATTTAGAAAAGCTGTCATGACACCCAACCACCAGATATCGTAGTCATGGTATGTAGCCGTGGCAAGTAGGATCTGGATGGACTTAAGCATAGTTACTTGAAAAAGGTTTCATCATAATCCACGCCTGGTCGATGACGAAAAGCTTTAACAAGTCTAGCTTTGAAAGTCTCAACTTTTCCATCTACACCAAGTAATCTTCTCAAGATATACTTGCTCCTGATGGGGATTTAACCCTTCAGATATTGCAACCAAAGTCCATACTTTGTTGGTGTACATGGATTCCATCTCAGATCGCTAAGCATCCAGCCATTCTTACAGAGCCCCTACTCTCGATGGCCAGCTCGAAGCTAGTTGGGTCATCATCTCATGATGCAATCCTCGCTCCCACTGTCATAGAGAAACCGAAGTATCACTCAGGTGGGTGAGGAACCCTACTAGATCGGCGGAGAGGCTGAGGTTCGTTGGTAACTATTGAATCCTTTGGTTCTGTCAAATCTTCAGCTGCAGTTTTGTATAGCTGGAACATTTCCAGTTCTACATAACAGACCTTGCCTCGAGCCTGTCCGGATTTTGCTTTTGGACATAGGCCGGACAACCCCAAATCTTAAGGAACTTAAGATATGGGCTCTTCCTTTTCCATATCACATATGAAGTGGTAGGCAACTGATTTGATTCGAACCCTATTCAATAGGTATGCAGCTTCTCAAGTGCATAACTCCCAAAAGGAAATAGGAAACACAGTAGTACTCATCATAGAGCACACCATATCAAATAGGGTGTATCTGCTCCGCCCCGACATACCATCGTGCTATGGTATATACGGAGGAGTAATGCTGAGAGAGAATCTCATTCTCCTTTAGAACAGTCCAGGATTTCCGTGCTCAAGTATTCTCCTCCTCGATCACATCAAAGGACATAATACTTATACCTGTATTTTGGTTCTCTACTTCTCGCTTATATTCTGTGAATATCTCGAAAGGTTCGGACTCATGTTTTAATAGGAACATATGACTGAATCTTGAGAGATTATCAGAGAATATAATGAAGTATAAAGAATCAGTCCTGGCATGTGTAGACAGGGGACCTTACATACATCAACATGTATCTGTCCCAAGAGTTCACTAACTCTTTCTCTGTTTCCAATAAACAGAGCTATGGTCATCTTATCTTTGTGACATGACTGGCAAGTTTCACAAGATGTAAATTCAAACTGATTTAAATATGCATCTAAATGTAACTTCAGCCAGTCGGGTCGCATTGATCTGACCCAGTATACAATACCTCAAGAAGGATTCGTTCAGTTCTGAACTCTTCCCCTTGTGTGTGTTCTGTATACTAAGAACTGTAGTTTGATTTAGAACATCAATGCTTTTAGATAACGTGCCTGAACCGATCAACTTTTGATATAGGAAATGTTCAAAACATTATCCAACAATACAAAATTTTATCATTTCTTTACTAATAAAGAGATAGATATGATTTTGTATATCAGGTTCGGTATCTAATAACATTCGTTCAGAATCAATGTATTGATAATACAGGGTGACAGTGACCAACAGACTTGGCTGCAACACTTGCCCCGTTTTCTGCCTCATGAAACTTATCACCCGTTCTCAGTTCTTTACCTTTCTGTAGCCCTATGTAACAGATTACATATCTGGGATCCTGATCTGGTATCACATACCCAGGACGTAAAGCATACTGAGAAACAGTTCTTTGTAATGAACACACCCGAAGATGATGCATCAGCATGCACTGTCTTCGTTTGGGCGGCACGGGAATTTTGGTAATTCCCAATTTCCTGCTCTGTCTTATAACAATTATAAGTTGGAGCGGGACCAACGTTCCCCAGCTCAGTATAACAAGCGGGTTCTGTCAATAATCCGTATTATTATCTTGATTAAGGCGTGATATGGTCGCTACCTGGAGAGAGAGAGAAGAAAACACTCAGCGTGCGCTCTTGCAAGAATAGATTGGTTATTATTTTATCTAATCAGGATGGCTCCCACTGCTTTTTATCAAATCTTCCTTCAAACCCTAAAAGGAAAGACTAGCCGGGATTAATTACACACTACAAGTTCGCCAATCTTTCAGCCAGGCCAGTGTCGGTACTTTGAGGGAGGTCCCCCGTGCTTTCGCACGAACCTAATTAATGTAAACCTCGTTTTCCCAGAGGCGTAACCTCGTTAACACCTTTCTAGACACCTACTTGATCGGCTAATTGTAATGTGTAAAACTCTCCCAGGAGTAACACTTACTCGCAGCGGGTATCGGGATCCAACTATCTCATAGAAGGTATGCAATCTCATTGCAAATTTCAACACTTGAAATTCCCGATAATATTTTTGCCCCAAGCGATCTATGACCTTGACTGAGTCAACAAATCATAGACCACAAGTAAAGTTCAACCCGTCATTTCTCGATTGAATTAAACCCACCCGCACGACCCTTGACGGAGGTCAACAAGGCCGCACGACTACCCTAATCCAATCTGCATCATATGCATAAACTGATAAATACTAGTTAGCTACAGCACACTACGCCTTGACGGAGGTCAACAAACGTAGCACGAATACTAAATAGGATTTATCTGAAATGACGGAGGGCTACGACAGGTTTTTCTGAAAACCTATTGCGTAATGAACTTGATATCATTGTAGGATCGAATGAATTTTTGAAAATGGAATGTTTTTGAGGCTTTTCTAGTTTTGCTAAAGGAGTCACTCCCGGTGAAGGGATCGTCGGTCCTTTCCTCGTCGAATGAGGTGCGGGATATATCATATATATCACTGTGCAAAGCAAAAACACTTAAAAGCAATCAAAAGACAAACCGAGTGTGTAGCATCTGCCAGTTATTGCTAAAGGAGTCACTCCCGGTGAAGGGATCTCGGTCCATTCCTTATCGAATAAGGTGCAGGATATATCATATATACCGCTGTGCAAAGCAAGAACTGTAGCTACCTGTTTTATTTTGAAATTCGATTCTACAACATCTTAGGTTTCTTTTTACTTTCATTAATCATATTAATGAAGTCCCATCATTTAAGTACCTAAACATCACAGATAAATACGACGTACACTTATGCCATCCGCATTCGCCTCGATGTCCCCTCGTGCACCGTTAGGTTAGGTAACTAACGGCAGAGCGGGGCAGGGCTAGAACGGGTGTAAAACATAAGTAACGTCTATATAATATATCATATATACTAAATAAAGTATCTATCACAGAACATCATATGATCACATCACAGATATCGCAGCAGAAGAAACATATGAAATATTGGATATACTAGGACGTCCGTGTTTTCAATACGAGCCAGTATAAAACACGGATTCCACGGTCGTGATGAATAGCCAAACCCACACCCCTAGACCCCTACGAGAGCGGCAAGCAACCCTACCAATTCTGGAGTTAGGAGACCCGGACTCGACTCCTCGAGTTGGTCTCCCACTGGACTCCATAACCCGGTTACTTGTGCTCTCCTCCTTGGGTCTATCCTAGTGCGGAAAAGTAAATAATATACAAACGGTGACAACTTCCGCAACCTGGAAGTGCCCCAATAAAAGAATATTACATACAAGTTTTTTACATGAATGAAAATGAAAAACACTCATCTCACATAAAAACCCCCGGCTATTCGAACACGACGATCCAATATAACATATCCAGCAACACATAACATCACATGTCATCAACGTAAGTAAATATGCGCATCCCAATTGTCGTTGACATATAGCAACGAAACCGGCGATATCACATATTACACTTACGGTCACAGAAAAGAAAGTGTAAAACTACAACAGTTGGAATCCGCAACCACCTCAGACATCGCATGCCTGACCAAATGAATTACTTAGACATCGTATGCCTAACAATTATAAACCCCGCATTTTAGTCTCATCATTGAAAACACTTTTCAATATTAAGTCGGGTAATTCAACAAGATTCCCGAAAAACTGATCGAATGCTCGTCGCAAACTTTAGTAGAAGGCTGCACCCCCAATACCGTCGACGAAGTGCACCAAGGTAGAACACCGCTGCCGCGAGCACCCGAACGGATGCTTTCGGCGACGGGGTTCTCCTACAGTCACTTGGTCGAGGCTATGGAGTGAAGCTGTCTATTAAGTTTACCCGGCGAGTATCCGCGTACGCTACGTGATTGCGACGGACTTTTGATCACATCAAAATTCCGTGGCAACCGATCAAGTGAGACTAAATTGCTAGATTTACAACATTCATTCAGTTATCTCATAACTATTGTGAATTCCAATTATTGTATCACATTCCAGATAAACAGAAAATGTTAAACTTTCTGATCGAACATTCAAACACCCAAGTTTTCCCGAAACAGATCAACTCATGAAATAAGTCTAACAACATTCAGTTCGTGCCTCAGTACCAACGGTCCAGCCGTAGAAGGGTCAAGCCAACGCCTCACATGTGGCACGCCGTACTGCCCCAAACCCTAAGGTTCAATGGGCAGTTCAAGACGGTCACATAATCGAGTTAAGGTTTTTTGTCTTCTAGAGGGACCATCGCGTTACTTGCACTACTTAGAACATCGTTAAACTTCGGAAAAATCCAACACTTGGAAATTTCCCGACAGGGGAAAAATTGGGTATTTATATCCGGTCGAACTTTTTAACATATTCGAGAAACTACTGGTAAACGTCATACCCCAATAACTCGATAAGTCGTGTCGATATGAGGTCTATAACAATTCGAGAAACTACTGGTAACACTTACCAGTAAATCTCAGCAACCCTGGCCAGGGATTTCCTGTTATAGCCAATCGAACACAGCGCAACATCAACCCCCTATACCGGGAGAGACGAATCCCCTCCTATCGCTCATTGCCTCCATGTGACTCGGGACTGTACCCAAAAACCACCGTTTTGCACGCCCTCTTGGACGTGGTAAGATGGAAATCAAAGCACAGTGGGAACCACACAAGACTCTATGACGATCTCGGGTCAACAGACTACTCTGTACCAGTGTCACCAGAGAACTGCCATCTGACGTGAGGTATAATACCATTTGGGAGTTCTCGGCGAGTCCGTCCGGTGTACCCAGTCTCTACTGAGCACCCGTATATCATCTCTGATGTCAAACACCAATGGATATGGGATCATCCATCGCCCATCTGTATGGGTCGAGAAGGTATACGCTAGTCTACTCTGGTATATCGATGCCCCGTCTCGATATACCCACGACTAGGGACTGTGAAGGATGTACTTATGGACTACTATGTCCCCACTAGTATGATCCGCACCATAGTCCAGGTAGTCAAGTACACATCCTAAGGGCTTTACCAACATGTAATAGAGAGCCAATCAATATACACGTTAAGGTAAAGAGCAAGCAGATAGCATACTATCATGTCGAGCAAGAAAGTCCTCCCTATATACGTCCTAGCATCCACTACTATATACATCATATGTACAGTAATGGCCTCTAGGGCATACATATAACTAACAGTTCCTGTCGTGCGGGAGTTTCCGACTTTGTTCCAGGTGAGCCGGCGGAGCTTAGGGAGCTTAAGGATCAGCTGCAGAGTTGTTTGTTTGGGTACTTGTACGTCCAAGTGTTTCGGTTTGGGGAGCTCCTAATCTGTTCGTCGGGAGAAGGACGGCAGTTGAGGTTGTGTATTGATTGATCATCAATTGAACCGAATTACGGTGCGGATAGGTATCCTTTACCTCGCATTGACGATTTCTTCGATCAGCTCCAGAGTGCGAGACATTTTCTATGTTTGTTTGGGATCAGGTCATCATTGGTTGCGGGTTTGGAGTGATAGCATTCCGAAGATTGCTATTTTGCGTGCTGGGGGCTTTCTGAGTTTTTGGTGGTGTCGTTGGACTCACCAATGCCCTAGCAGCATTCCTGGATGTGATGAACCAGATTTCTTCAGGCCATTCCTCGACCAGTTGATTGTTTTGTTATTGATGACATTCTGGTCTTTTCTAAGAGTCGTGAGGAACGTGAGCAGCACTTGAGGATTTGCTTTGCAGACATTGGGAGAGCCCCAGCGGTTTGCTAAATTCTCGGAGTGTTCCTTCAGGCTTGATTGTGTTGACTTCCTAAGGTCTTGTGGTTACGGGAGACGGTTTTCGTACGGACTCGAGGAAAATAGAGGTCGTACATCTTTGGCCCAGACTTGTGTACGAGACGGAGGTCCGCAGATTTTTGGGCTTAGCAGGTTTTTACCGTCGTTTTGTGCAGGATTGTTTTTGTATCGCTGTACCATTGACTGGACTGACCGGGAAGGAGGTTCCTTTTCTTGGACTGAAGCATGCATGCGGAGTTTTCAGCAGTTGAAGACTCGGTTGACGACTGCACCAGTTCTATCTTTGCTTCTGGATCGGGCGACTTTGTAGTTTAACTGTGATGTTCGTGAGTGGGGCTTGATTGTGTACTGATGTGGCACTATAGAGTTATCGCTTATGCTTTCCAAAAGTTGGAGGAAGTACGAGAAGGATATCCTACTCATGATCTCGAGATGGCCGCGGTGGTCGTGCGTTGGAGATTTGGAGACACTACTTGTGCGGAGAGCCGTGTCAGATTTTCACGGACCACCAGGGCATAATATACATCTTCCTGCAGCGGGTTTTGATTGTTGAGACAACGCCGTTGGATGGAGCTTGTAAAGGATTGTGATTGTGAGATCCTTTATTACCCGTGGCAAGGCGACTGTGGTAGCTGATGCTTGAGTCGTAGGCCCGGGGTTAGCTTGTCCCAGTTGTGCGCAGGTCTGAGACAGTCTTCTACAGATTTACAGTTCTTGTGTGATTGTGGAGTATAGCTTAAATTCGCCTCTACTGAGGGGACAGCTTGCTCATGTCCGCGCCCGTCCACTTTTACTTAATCGTTTTCGTGAGGCACAGCCCACCGATGCTCGTTGTCTGTGATACTTGAGCATGTTCGTCAGGGTAAAGATTCGGAGTCCTTGATTTGTGACCAGGGTGTGCTACGTTTAGGGACGCGTTTGTGTGTACCTGATACTGATGGGTAGAGACGCGAGATCCTAGAGCAGGCACATCAGTCATCTTTCTGTGTTCATTCAAGTCCACCAATATGTAGCGTGACTGGTGAGATAGTTACGGGTGGGCAAGGATGAAGAGTGAAGTTTCGGATTTCGTTTCGAGGTATCTGTCTTGTTGGGAGCTAATGTTGAGCATTTGAGACCGGCCGGGGAGTTGCAATCTTTAACCGTTCCGGAATGGGAATGGGAGCAGATCTCCAGGAATTTCGTTATGGTGTCTACCCAGGTCTAGTCAGGGTATCACTCCATTTGGGTGTTTGTTGTCCGGTTATGCTCAGTTTGCTCAGTAGTCCTTTGTTAAGTTTGTGCATTTGCACGGAGTTCCTTCATGCTTGGTATCCAATAGAGGCACTCAGTTCGCTAGCCGTCGTTGGAAGAAGCTTCAGGAAGCCTTGGGTACTGGTTGAGCTTTAGATCCGCTTTTCCATCTGTAGGCCGATGGTTTGTGAGAGCGGACTATACAGACTCTGGAGGATATGCTTGTGCGTACGTACTAAGTGTTTGTTGGCTGTTGGGATCGTCACTTGCCATTGATAGGGTTCTCATTCGATAACTGTTATTAGGAGACGTTCTAATTGGCATCTTTTGGGCCTTGTGTGGTAGGTTGTGTCGATCGCCAGTCTGTTTTTACTGACTCTGCGAGAGTAGGATTTTGGACCCCAGCTAGTCATGAGGCTACGGAGAAGATCCAGTTGATTCAGGTCAGGATGAGTGCAGCCCAGTGCAGACATGAGTCTTATGCTGACGGTTGTTGTCGCAGACTTGAGTTCTCAGTGGGAGATCATGTATTCCTACAGATTTTCCGATGAATGGCGTGTTGAGTTTTGGGATGCTTAATCCCAAAATTGTAGGTCCTTTTGAGGTCCTTAGAGCGAGTTAGTTCCGTTGCCTAAAATTTGGCACTTCCGCCTAGATTATTGAGTATTCACCCAGTATTCCTGGTTTCGATACTTCGCAATTACCTTCATGACCCTTCTCACATGTTTCAGCACCAGACCATTCTTTGGGACGCGATCTTTCGTTTACCAGCGGCCGATAGTTTTTGTGGACCGGCAGGTGGAGAAACTTCGGTCAAAGGTCTTACTATATGTGAAGGTTCTTTGGCGTAGCCGTCTAGTGAGGTGATCACTTGAGTGGCTGCGAGCGAGATGCGGAAGACCTTCCCTCATCTCTTTGAAGGTACGCATAGATGAATTTTAAATTCGGGGGCCGAATTTCTTTAAGGGAGGCAGATTGTAACGTTTTATAAATTGTTTTGCGAATTTTTCCGTTTTAGAGTAAAATAGTCGGTGTTTTCCGTTTTAACCCGATTGTGATTAAACTTCTCATTACACTTGACGGCACCTAGTTTAGCTAGAATGAAGCTAGTGCGTGGGCTTTGGGGGTCAATTGGAAGTTTTGGTTCACATAGAATTTTTCCCAAATTAAAATATTATTTTTAATGATTTATTTGTGCACTTTATTAGTGGTAATTACTTTTTGGTTTGGGTTAATTACTACTAATGGGAATCTATGCTATGTTAATCACTAGATTAACACTAATCCATCTTTTAAAATATGCAACAAAAATATCTAGATATTTGTGTGATTTTAAGAAAATTTTAATTAGAAAAGAAAAGATATAAGAGGTGGCATTTGCATTAATTAGCATTTAATATTGTTTTTAGCTAGAAAATTCCACTCATTTCATAAACCCCCCACTCCTTGCTTGGCCATCCATTCTTCCCCTTGGCTGCCCTTTTCTTTTCTCACCCCAATTTCATCTCTTCTAGCTTCACAAATTCATCAAAAATCCTAAATAATTTATACAAACTCAGATGCAATTCATTTCCCTTCATTCTTCTTCACAAAACTAGCTTGAATCTTCATAGAAGTCATCATTTTGGAGCTTATTTTGATGATCTTGGTTCTTTGTTGTGTGAATCCTTGATGGTATATGTAACATTTCAAAATAATAAAATATTATTTTTGGGAATTTTTATAATTTAATATTATTTTATTGAATATTTTAATATTTCGGTATAATTAAATACCGATAAATGGGAAAAATTTTGGAAAAATTATGGAAAATTCTAAAATAGGGTATTTTATGGAATTATGTCATTTTTAAGTTTTTACGATTAGTTTGACACTAATTTAGTGCCGGTCGCAATTAAAAATCGCAATTCGGATTTTTAGCAATTTTATGCAAAACATGCACATATCTTTTTCTACACTTGTGTTACATTTTTTCTTGCCATGGTTTTACTTTAGGGTTAATATTCTTGTGAGAAAGGAAATTGGGAAAAAAAAGAAAGGAAAAGAAAAGAAAAGGGTTTTGAATAAAGAATTTGTAGTAGGTAGGAGTGTGAGAGAAGGAGGGGGTTATGTTTGACTATGAACCATTCTCCCATTATTTCTCTCCCCTCATCTCCTCTTCCCCTTCCTCATTTGCTGCTGCTGTTGTTGCTCTTCTCCCTCCCCTCTTCAAGCTCCAAATCACCATGAAAACAACACCAAAACACCACTCTCATTTCATTAAAAGTGTGCACATGCCCAAGATCTACACATTGGACCAAGGAGGCAAGGATTTTGGCCACTAGGGGCAACTCAAGAAAATTCTTGAGTTGCCAAAGGAGGTAATTTCTGCACCCTAGAGTGGTATTTCAATTTCCTTGTGGATCTATTCTAGTTTCTTATCGATATTGTGTTGTTTTGTGGACCTTGCAGATTTCTAGTTAGGGTTTAGGGTAAATCTGAAATAAAAGGTGAAATTGAGGGTTGTGGTGACCTTAGAACCCCTGGTGTGATGATATTTTGGACCCGAACCTGAACTAGAAACCAGGATACGGATTTACGGAATCGATATCGGGGAAAACTGTAAATCTGGGAGTGTATTTTGTAATCTGCTATCACCCGAGACATCCTAAAATAAAATTGGTTGGACAGTGAGATGTGTAGGTACCCTAGGACCACCACACAGAACCCCAGCCCCCAACTCCTTCTTCAGGCCGCAGATTTATCCTGTTTGGCCGCAAATTGCGCCTGGACCCCACCATTTTGCCTCGTTCTGGTTCTGTAGCTCCTACATGTATAAATTAGACCCCTGGCATGTATAGATTTGTCTAATTTGACCTAGGGTGAAATCTGGAGCCTATTTCCTTAGTTGTGGTTTTGGATTCATGTTTCCGTATTCCGTATTTCTAATTCTGAATTTGCGTATGGTGTTTTACCTCGACTACTTGGCGTTTATACGACGATATCGAGGGTTGTTGATGGTTTTGGAAGCGTTGTCCATAGGTTCTAATCTATAGAACATAGCGTATCGTTTTGGGGTTTCGTATGCCGTTTTAGTTTTGAATTGGTTTTGATACGCATTTGTGATACGTTAATGTGTAGGTACCCCATGAAGACTTCGGGATGACAAGCAAATGGGTGGCGACGTCGACAGATAAAGACACAAGGTGAGTAGATTATATCTACGGGGGAAGTCGGGTGGATGGCGTATAGCACCCCCGCAGTCCATGGTGATGTATACGAATACGTATACACACATATATTTATTATATGTTCTTTGAGATTATTGATGATAAGATGGATTGGTTTAGTGTAGTGTGAAACCCTAGCGTAGGGGTTGCACCCATACACACACGCAAGCACACACTTGCATAGATACTTTCTTTCGCATGTGTATTTGGGAATATATGTTTGTATGTGTTCACATGGGTATGGGACTATGTGTACATATACTGGATTATGAGGATAGTGCTTGGGATGTAGGTTGAGTCGATGTGATTCGATTTGAGGCCGTGAGATCGGCGATATGACAGGATTCGTATGGGAGATACGACAGGATGCTTTAGTGGGCCTTTGGGCATGTGTTTTACCCCGCATTCATACTTATATAGATGGTATCGATTGTACTAGACTTAGATCTGTACCCTAGATTATGTGATATGATGGTAGTGATACCTGATATGTGATGAGATAATGTGATATTGACCCGTGCCCCAGATTTGGGATGCCGTACGACGATTTACCGTACGAGCTTTGTATTGATGTTAGATCTGCACTCATGACTCGAGGATGTTATATGATATACTGTATCGTACGTGATACTATTGAGGCGGGATCACCGACTATTGCATATATATGTATATATTGACTCGGATTTAGGTGGTTTTCATACCCCTCCCGATTGACTTGATTGTTGGGTCCGTAGTTCGCATAGTAGGCGTTAGACTAGACCCGAGTCATACCTATTTCAAAACTAACGAATCGGGATATTTTAAAGATAGGCAAAAGGGATTCTACGGATATTTTCAAACGACACATCTTTTCTTAAAAACCGTAGCCCTTATTTTACCAATAACCCTGATTCGTCATATTTCAGATGGCAAAGCTACATGATATATTTATTGAGGTAGATTCTTCACTGTTGCGTTGATTATTTGATTCCGCATATTCATGCTATTTGCATTGCATTGCTTGTGTTTATTGATATATTACAATCATGCTGCTAGGACACCAGCACCATTACCGATGATGCGTATGTACCACGTACACTTACTTGCCGGCTCACACACATCTTCATCGGTAATTGCCATGTCACTATACAGTAGTATTATTGCATCAGGATATGACCCTTGTATGTGCATACTATTATTCCATGCTGCATAATATACCATTATACTTGCACTTCATTTATATGTCACATACATCATGCATTTTGATTATGCGTATTGAGATATGTTGTTTCCATGATATTTCTGGATTTGGGAACCGTGGATAATTTCAAAGGAGAGTATGTACTTATTTGAAAAACCCGGTTTCCTTGATATGATATTTGCGCAGCCACCATGAGATTTATCGGTTCTGATTATATGCCCGATATACGAGAGAGTGGGCTAACCCAGACTGACTGATGCCCGATATATGATAGAGTGGGCTGACCCGGACTAACGGATGCCCAATATATGAGAGAGTGGGCTGACCCGGACTGACGGATGTCTGATATATAAGTGAGTGGGCTTACCCGGACTGACGGATGCCCGATATACAAGAGAGGGGGACTGACCCGGACTGACGGATGCCCGATATATGAGGATTTACGTGCCGATGCTAGGCACAGGTTTTCATGATGTTTTCGAGTGTCGATGCTAGGCACTCAGGTTCCATTCTTTTGGTTATATCCTCATATTTTCCATGCATATGCTTTATGACATTTACATGCATGATGCTTATTGTCATTGGGTGACGAGTGGATGGGATCCACGTGTAGGGTTCCTAGGCATCCTATAGAGGTCTCACAAGGCATCGAACATGCCAAATTTAAAAAATATGGTGCCGAGAAACCCTAGTTAACGGATCGTTGCTAGATGTCTAGGCGAAAAATAAATCTAGTTAACAATTTAACTAAAGTTAAGATGCTACAACCTTTGTAGATCCGGATACCCACTTCCTTAGCTCCACGAGGGCGTCCTCTCGCTGTCCATCTTGAACCTTGGACTCTCGTGACGGCTTCATCGGAGAAACGTGCGGAATAGGTCGTCGGCTTCGTGTCAAAGACGATCTACGTCGAGGTTGCACAAACTCAAGCTCCGACTTCACAAAGTTGTGAAACTTGTGAAGAAAACACCCAAAACAACTTGGCAAGAGGTAGAGGGTGAAGAAATAGGAGGTGGGTTCACTTTAGAATTGGATTTATCTCACTTTAACTCAAGTTGCCATTGATGGACCTTGAGCTTGAAGAAGAAGAACAAGATGAAGATGAAGATAGAATGATAAGTCTCCTTATTTTAAAAATAAAACTAATATGAATACTTATCATATCTTGACCATGGTCAAGTGTAGAGATTAAACCAAGGTTAGTTAGAGTGGTTAGGGTTAAGGATGAGATAAGGATGGTGGACTTTGTCAAAGCTTCATGAAGCTTCAACATAGCTCCAAAATAAGCCACCATTCTTAACTTAATCCTTTCCAAATAAATAAACAAATAAATAAATGAAAAACCCAAACCCTAATCATCACTTAACCATGGTTTAACCCTTTACACTTAACCACTTTATCAAGTATCATCAAACATGATACAAAGTAGTGCACTAAAGCATATCACATATACAATGTGCATCAAGTGAGAAAAATTCGTTTAAAGTGAACCAATTCTAGTTAATGCAATGTAATATATCAAATATATAATTATGCATTAAATCATTAAATCAACATTTGATTCAATGATCCGGTCATGTTGCACATAACCAACTAGAAACCAATGTATCGATTTATCGAATCAATGATTCGATAACTAGGTCATATCGAATATAACCAATCGAAACATATATCGCGAGAATGAAATGCGGTATCATATACACGCATTATTCTCGGTCCTGCACATATCTCATATGCGCTCCTATTTCGTTTCGCTTGAGCCAGGAAACCTCTGTGTAGGACTCTAAAGACTCGTCAATACGCCGGTAGCAGATGATGATCATATCAAACACCCACAAGCCGCAAGCGGTCTGCTAAACGTAACGGCCACCCGGGTATTGAGCGATCAGAAGATCGACGAGCTAGCCCGCTCACACTCCTGCGAATCCGACCAGTAACACTTACCGTACAGTCCGGTCTCTTCGTCTGATACGTCGCATATCAAGTCTAGGGGTGGTAAACGTCAGACCCCAATAACCCGATAAGTCGTGCCAATGTGAGGCTCGTAATGGGTCGAGAAACTACTGGTAACACTTACCAGCAAATCTCTGATCAGCCCTGGCCAGGGACTTCCCTGTTACGGCCAATCGAGCACAGCGCAACATCAACTCCCAATACCGGGAGAGACGAAACCCCTCCTATCGCTCATTGCCTCCATGTGACTCGGGACTGCGCCCAAAGACCACCGTTTTGCATGCCCTCATGGACGTGGTAAGGTGGAGATCAAAGCACAGTGGGAATCACACAAGACTCTATGACGATCTCGGGTCTACAGACTAACCTGTACAAGTGTCACCTGAGAACTGCCATCTGACGTGAGGTATAATACCATCTGGGAGTTCTCGGCGAGTCCGTCCAGTGTACCCAGTCTCCACTGAGCACCCGTATACCATCTCTGATGTCAAACACTAATGGATATGGGATCATCCATCGCCCATCACATGGGTCGAGAAGCGTATACGCTAGTCTACTTTGGTATATCGATGCCCCGTCTCGATACACCCACGACTAGGGACCTTGAAGGATGTACTTATGGACTACCATGTCCCCACTAGTATGATCTGCATCATAGTCCAGGTAGTCAAGTACAAATCCTAAGGGCTTTACCAACATGTAACTATAAGACAGTATAAAGAGACTAGTGTACATGTTAAGATAAAGAGCAACCAGATAGCATACTATCATGTCGAGCAAGAAAGTCATCTCTATATATGTCCAAGCATCCAATATAATATACATAATCTGTACAATACTGGCCTCTAGGGCATACATACAACTAACAATCTCCCACTTGTACTAGGGCCAGCTGCTGTAGTATCTCATACCGAGCATCCCGAAGAGTCTCTCAAACTGTATCTGGGGAATGGCCTTCGTGAGTGGATCCGCCGTGTTGTTCTTCGTGTCAACTCTCCTGACCTCGATCTCCCGGCGATCAACTATCTCCCGGATCAGGTGATACCGCCTCAGAATATGCCTGGACCGCTGATGGGACCTGGGTTCCTTGGCCAAAGCCACTGCTCCATTGTTATCACAATACAAAGGTATTGGACGCTCAATGGATGGAACCACTCCAAGTTCAGAAATGAACTTCTTGATCCAGACAGCCTCTTTGGCAGCATCGTTGGCAGTGATGTATTCAGCCTCCATCGTCGAGTCTGCCACGGTTTCCTGCTTGGAACTCTTCCAGCTAACCGCCCCTCCGTAAAGGGTAAAGACAAAGCCCGACTGCGACTTAGAGTCGTCCTTATCACTCTGGAAGCTCGAATCGGTAAAGGACTCCACTTGGAGTTCTCCGTTACCATACACCAAGAACATATCTCTAGTCCTTCGCAAGTACTTGAGAATGCTCTTCACAGCTGTCCAGTGACTCTCTCCAGGATCAGCTTGATACCTGCTCACTACACTTAGTGAGTATGCTACATCGGGTCTGGTACATAGCATCGCATACATGATAGAGCCTACTGCCGAAGCATAGGGTATCCCTTGCATGCGAGCTCTCTCCAAATCAGTCTTAGGAGACATCTCTTTGGAGAGAGTGACCCCAGAGATCGTGGGCAAATTCCCACGCTTGGACTCTTCCATACTAAACCTCTTTAGTATGGTGTCAATGTACCTGGATTGGGACAATCCCAATATCCTTTTGGATCTATCTCTATAGATCCTGATTCCCAATATGCAGGAGGCATCACCAAGATCTTTCATTGAGAATCTTTGTGATAAGAAGAGCTTGACCGATTGCAGCATAGGAATATCATTTCCTATCAAGAGTATGTCGTCCACGTACAATACAAGGAAGACAATCTTACTCTCTGCCACCTTCTTGTAGTTACAAGGTTCATCTGGATTTTTGACGAAATCAAACTCTTTGATAACGACATCAAAGCAGATGTTCCAACTCCGCGATGCTTGCTTTAATCCATAAATGGATTTAAGAAGCTTGCACACCTTCCCGCTGCTCCCACTGTCTACGAAGCCCTCTGGCTGAGTCATGTACACACACTCTTCTAAATCACCATTTAGAAAGGCGGTCTTAACATCCATTTGCCAGATTTCGTAGTCATGAAAGGCAGCAATGGCAAGCATGATTCGGATGGATTTAAGCATAGCCATGGGAGAAAAGGTCTCGTCATAGTCCACACCTGGTCTTTGACGAAAACCCTTTGCTACAAGTCTAGCTTTGAAAGTCTCCACTTTCCCATCTACACCAAGTTTTTTCTTGAAGATCCATTTGCTCCCAATAGGTTTTACCCCTTCAGGAGCAACTTCCAAAGTCCATACTTTGTTGGTGTACATGGATTCCATCTCGGACCGCATAGCATCCAGCCATTTCACTGAGTCCCTACTCGTGATGGCCTGCTCGAAACTAGTTGGGTCATCATCCTCCATGATGCAATCCTCGCTCCTACCATCCATGAGAAAACCGTAGTATCTCTCAGGCTGGCGAGGAACCCTACTAGATCGGCGGAGAGGCTGAGGTTCATTGGGAGCTACTGAATCTTCTGGTTCCACTAAATCTTCAGTTACTGTTTGTGTATCTGGAACCTCTTCCAGCTCTACCACTTTGCCACTAATTTCTTTTTCAAGAAATTCCTTTTCTAAAAAGGTGGCATACTGAGAAACAAACACTTTTTGTTCTTCAGCATGGTAGAATAAATATCCTTGGGAATTCTTAGGATATCCCACAAACTTGCAAAGAACTGACCGTGCCTCGAGTTTGTCTGGATTTTCTCTTTTGACATAGGCCGGACAACCCCATATTTTAACTCGTTTAAAATACGGTCTCTTCCCACTCCATATCTCATATGGTGTGGTAGGTACAGATTTAGATGGAACTTGATTCAATAGGTATGCTGCTGTCTCCAGCGCATATCCCCAGAAGGAAATAGGTAACTCAGCTGTGCTCATCATAGAGCGCACCATATCTAATAGGGTGCGGTTCCTCCGTTCAGATACACCGTTGTGCTGTGGTGTATATGGAGGAGTCAGCTGAGAGAGAATCCCATTCTCTTTTAGGAAGTCCAGGAATTCATTGCTCAAGTATTCACCTCCTCGATCAGATCGAAGGATTTTAATACTTTTTCCGGTTTGGTTCTCGACTTCTTGTTTATATTCTCTAAATTTCTCAAAAGCTTCTGATTTGTGTTTCATCAGGAACACATACCCGAACCTAGAGAGATCGTCAGTGAATGTAATGAAGTATGAAGAACCATCCCTGGCATGTGTAGACATAGGACCGCATACATCACTATGTATCAGTCCTAAGAGTTCGGTAACTCTTTCTCCGTGTCCCGTAAACGGAGTTTTGGTCATCTTGCCTTTGAGACATGACTGGCAAGTGTCATAAGATGAAAATTCAAACGGATTTAAATATCCATCTTTATGCAACTTAGCTAGTCGTGTCGCATTGATGTGACCCAGTCTACAATGCCACAAGAAGGATTCGTTGAGTTCAGAACTCTTCCTCTTGTGTGTGTTTGTTATACTCAGAACTGTTGATTGGTTTAGAACATAAATGCCATTGCACAACGTGCCTGATCCAACCAACTTTTGGTTATGGAAAATGTTCATAACATTGTCCTGTAATACAAAATTATATCCTTCTTTACTTAGCAAAGAAACCGATATAATGTTGCATATCAGGTTTGGCATGTAATAGCATTCGTTCAGAACCAATGTATTACCCGTTGGTAATACAAGGTGATATTCCCCGACAGTCTTAGCTGCAACAATTGCACCATTTCCAACTCTAATGTCTTTATCACCTTCTCCAAATTCTCTACCTTTCCTAAGCCCATGTAACTGATTACATATATGGGATCCTGACCCGGTATCCAATACCCAGGACGTAGAGCAAATAGAGAAACAGTTCTCAGTAATGAATACACCCGAAGAAAATGCATCAACATGTACTTTCTTCATTCGGGTGGCATGGGAATCCTGGTATTCCCCTATATCCTGTTCATTCCTATAACTCTTATAGGAAAGAACGGAACCAACGTTCCCCAGCACAGTATAACATGCGGGTTCGGTCAATACATCCATATTATTATCTTTATTAAGGCATGAAATGGTCGCTACCTGGAGAGAGAGAGAAGAAAACACTTTAGTGTAAGCTCGTGCAAGATCAGATTGGTTATTATCTTATCTAATCAGGATGGCTCCCACTGCTTTTTATCAAATCTTCCTTCAAACCATAAAAGGAAAGACTAGCCGGGATTAATTACACACTACAAGTTCGCCAATCTTTCAGCCAGGCCAGTGTCGGTACTTTGAGGGAGGTCCCCCGTGCTTTCGCACGAACCTAATTACTGTAAACCTCGTTTTCCCAGAGGCGTAACCCCGTTGACACCTTTCTAGACACCTACTTGATCGGCTAATTGCAATGTGTAAAACTCTCCCAGAGTAACTCTTACTCGCAGTGGGTATCGGGATCCAACTATCTCATAGAAGGTATGCAATCTCATTGCAAATTTCAACACTTGAAATTCCCGATAATCTTTTGCCCCTAGCAGCTATATGACCTTAACATAGTCAACAAATCATAAGTGCGAGTCAAGTTCAACCCGTCATTTCCCGATTGAATTAAACCCACCCGCACGACCCTTAACATAGTCAACAAAGTCGCACGACTACCCTAATCCAATCGCATCATATGCTTATACAGATAAGCACTAATTAGCTACCGCACACTACGCCTTAACATAGTCAACAAACGTAGCACGAATACTAACTAGTACTTATCTGAAATGACGGAGGGCTACGCAGGTTTTTCATAAAAACCATGAGCGCAATGAACTTGATATCGTTGTAGAATCAAATGGAGTTTTGAAATGGAGCGATTTTGAGGCTTTTCCAGTTTTGCTAAAGGGGTCACACCCGGTGAAGGGATCGTCGGCCCTTTCCTCGTCGAATGAGGTGCGGGATATATCATATATATCACTGTGCAAAGCAAAAACTCTTAAAAGCAATCAAAGCCAAACCGAGTGTGTAGCATCTGCCAGTTACTGCTAAAGGAGTCACTCCCGGTGAAGGGATCTCGGTCCTTTCCTCATCGAATAAGGTACAGGGTATATCATATATACCGCTATGCAAAGCAAGAACTGTAGCTACCTGTTTTATTTTAAAATCTGATTCTACAACATCTTAGGTTTCTTATCTTTCATTAATCACATTAATGAAGTCCCATCATTTAAATACCTAAACATCACAGATAGATATGACGTACACTTATGCCATCCGCATTCGCCTCGATGTCCCCTCGTGCACCGTTAGGTTAGGTAACTAACGACAGAGCAGGGCAGGGCTAGCGCGGGTGTAAAACATAAGTAACGTCTATATAATATATCATATATACTATATACTATATCCATCACAGAGTCACAACACAGATATCGCAGCAGAATAAACATATGAAATATTGGATATACTAGGACGTCCGTGTTTTCAATACGAGCCAGTATAAAACACGGATTCCACGGTCGTGATGAATAGCCAATCCCACACCCCTAGACCCCTACGAGAGCGGCAAGCAACCCTGCCAATTCTAGGGTTAGGAGACCCGGACTCGACTCCTCGAGTTGGTCTCCCACTGGACCCCAGAACCCGGTTACTTGTGCTCCCCTCCTTGGGTCTATCCTAGTGTAGAAAAGTAAATAATATACAAAGGGTGACAACTCCCGCAACCTGGAAGTGCCCCGAATAAAAGAATATTACATACAAGTTTTTACATGAATGAAAAAGAAAAACACTCATCTCACATAAAAACCCTCGGCTATTCGAATACGACGATCCAATATAACATATCCAGAAACACATAACATCACATGTCATCAACGTAAGTAAGTATGCATACCCCAATTGTCGTTGACGTATAGCAACGAAACCGGCGATATGAACATACTACACTTACGGTCACAGAAAAGAAAGTGTAAAACTAGAACAATTGGAATCCGCAACCTCTTTAGACATCACATGCCTAACAGTTACAAACCCCGCATTTTAGTCTCATTATCGAAAACTCTTTTCAATATCGTATGGGACTAAACTGCTAGATTTATAACATTCATCCAGTTATCTCATAACTGTTTGTGAATTCCAATTATTGTATCACATTCCAGATAAACAGAAAATGTTAAACTTTCCGATCGAACAGTCGAATACCCAAGTTTTCCCGATACAGCTCAACACATGAAATAAGTCTAACAACATTCCGTTCGTGCCTCAGTACCAACGGTCCAGCCGTAGAAGGGTCAAGCCAACGCCTCACATGTGGCACGCCGTACTGCCCCAAACCCGAAGGTTCAAAGGGCAGTTCAAGACGGTCACATAATCGAGTTAAGGTTTGTTGTCTTCTAGAGGGACCATCGCGTTACCTGCACTACTTAGAACGTCGTTAAACTACGGAAAAATCCAACACTTGGAAATTTCCCGACAGGGGAAAAATTGGGTATTTATATCCGGTCGAACTTTTTAACATATTCTAAAATTTATCCGGAAAGCCACACAGACAAAATTTGATACTCCGATCGAAACACCGAATCCCCAAAACAACTGCAGAAAATTCAACTCTTGAAAAATTATTAAAAATTCCCAGAAAACCCATCAAATTAAAATAGGAATTACTGTGCAGCAATTGGGAGGTGACGTCATCACCTAGCCGCGGAACCGCCGCAGAAGCAGGGCTTCTGCCGCGGTTCCGCGCTCTGTTTGATGAATTATTCACCTGAGTTTGCACAGTAATTCTTATAATTATTTATTGAATTTTTTAGGCATTTTTAATACACAAAAATCCGCATTTTCGGAAAAAGTACAGAGAGCATACTTGTTTTGGGGTTCCGGGTTCGTTCGGACTTCAAATTCCGTCTGGACTTCGCCTAAGGCTCTAGCTAGGCTCTGATACCACTGTAGGGTTCCTAGGCATCCTATAGAGGTCTCACAAGGCATCGAACATGCCAAATTTAAAAAATATGGTGCCGAGAAACCCTAGTTAACGGATCGTTGCTAGATGTCTAGGCGAAAAATAAATCTAGTTAACAATTTAACTAAAGTTAAGATGCTACAACCTTTGTAGATCCGGATACCCACTTCCTTAGCTCCATGAGGGCGTCCTCTCTCTGTCCATCTTGAACCTTGGACTCTCGTGACGGCTTCATCGGAGAAACGTGCGGAATAGGTCGTCGGCTTCGTGTCAAAGACGATCTACGTCGAGGTTGCACAAACTCAAGCTCCGACTTCACAAAGTTGTGAAACTTGTGAAGAAAACACCCAAAACAACTTGGCAAGAGATAGAGGGTGAAGAAATAGGAGGTGGGTTCACTTTAGAATTGGATTTATCTCACTTTAACTCAAGTTGCCATTGATGGACCTTGAGCTTGAAGAAGAAGAACAAGATGAAGATGAAGATAGAATGATAAGTCTCCTTATTTTAAAAATAAAACTAATATGAATACTTATCATATCTTGACCATGGTCAAGTGTAGAGATTAAACCAAGGTTAGTTAGAGTGGTTAGGGTTAAGGATGAGATAAGGATGGTGGACTTTGTCAAAGCTTCATGAAGCTTCAACATAGCTCCAAAATAAGCCACCATTCTTAACTTAATCCTTTCCAAATAAATAAATTAATAAATAAATGAAAAACCCAAACCCTAATCATCACTTAACCATGGTTTAACCCTTTACACTTAACCACTTTATCAAGTATCATCAAACATGATACAAAGTAGTGCACTAAAGCATATCACATATACAATGTGCATCAAGTGAGAAAAATCCGTTTAAAGTGAACCAATGCTAGTTAATGCAATGTAATATATCAAATATATAATTATGCATTAAATCATTAAATCAACATTTGATTCAATGATCCGGTCATGTCGCACATAACCAACTAGAAACCAATGTATCGATTTATCGAATCAATGATTCGATAACTAGGTCATATCGAATATAACCAATCGAAACATATATCGCGAGAATGAAATGCGGTATCACATACACGCATTATTCTCGGTCCTGCACATATCTCATATGCGCTCCTATTTCGTTTCGCTTGAGCCAGGAAACCTCTGTGTAGGACTCTAAAGACTCGTCAATACGCCGGTAGCAGATGATGATCATATCAAACACCCACAAGCCGCAAGCGGTCTGCTAAACGTAACGGCCATCCGGGTATTGAGCGATCAGAAGATCGACGAGCTAGCCCGCTCACACTCCTGCGAATCCGACCAGTAACACTTACCGTACAGTCCGGTCTCTTCGTCTGATACGTCGCATATCAAGTCTAGGGGTGGTAAACGTCAGACCCCAATAACCCGATAAGTCGTGCCAATGTGAGGCTCGTAACGGGTCGAGAAACTACTGGTAACACTTACCAGCAAATCTCTGATCAGCCCTGGCCAGGGACTTCCCTGTTACGGCCAATCGAGCACAGCGCAACATCAACTCCCAATACCAGGAGAGACGAAACCCCTCCTATCGCTCATTGCCTCCATGTGACTCGGGACTGCGCCCAAAGACCACCGTTTTGCACGCCCTCATGGACGTGGTAAGGTGGAGATCAAAGCACAGTGGGAATCACACAAGACTCTATGACGATCTCGGGTCTACAGACTAACCTGTACAAGTGTCACCTGAGAACTGCCATCTGACGTGAGGTATAATACCATCTGGGAGTTCTCGGCGAGTCCGTCCAGTGTACCCAGTCTCCACTGAGCACCCATATACCATCTCTGATGTCAAACACTAATGGATATGGGATCATCCATCGCCCATCACATGGGTCGAGAAGCGTATACGCTAGTCTACTCTGGTATATCGATGCCCCGTCTCGATACACCCACGACTAGGGACCTTGAAGGATGTACTTATGGACTACCATGTCCCCACTAGTATGATCTGCATCATAGTCCAGGTAGTCAAGTACAAATCCTAAGGGCTTTACCAACATGTAACTATAAGACAGTATAAAGAGACTAGTGTACATGTTAAGATAAAGAGCAACCAGATAGCATACTATCATGTCGAGCAAGAAAGTCATCTCTATATATGTCCAAGCATCCAATATAATATACATAATCTGTACAATACTGGCCTCTAGGGCATACATACAACTAACACCACGTGCATGCAGATTGATTACATTGATCATACCTCATATTTATGATATGCTATTACCTGAGGCACTGGCACGAACACTTGGCACTACACTCATGTATAGAGATTACATTGCCAGTTTAGCATGCTTCAGATTTATTCATATTGAGTTTTATATATATCTGATCGTATTGACCTAGGATGGGTCATACATTCGATCTTTGCTTGTAGATATTTTCTATTCACGAGTTGGCAACTCACCCCCGTTGTGCCACAGTTCTTGCAGGTTTTGCCCTACAGATTCCATATCGGCTTTTCTGGCACACTACTTCTATATGGGTGACTTGCTTGGGTAGGTGGGTTCTTTGTATCAGAACCACCATTGTACATTTATTATTCATTGTATCTAGAAATTCCATCAACCAAAACTTGTATATTGTTTCAGACTTAGTAAAACAGTGATGTACTATTTCGCCCTTAGAGTCGCGCTTGTAGTATTACGGTTTTCTGGCTGTTTTGAGTTTCTTTTTGAGTTTTGATCCTCGCCCTTTGGCGTTGTATATTATATTGCTTGCGTGGTTGTGACCGTCGATTGACGAAGAGCTAGCTCCCGCTTGGGGATGCCTTTTTCCTTGCACATATATATTATTATTGTTGTACCCCATTCGGGGCCAGTTTTTACAATGGAAACTCTACCGAAATTTTCAGGAAAGATTACACATTTTTAAAATGCATATTCGGCTAGTTATTTAAAAACTTTGATTTTCAAGACATGTTTTCTTTACTTCTTAAAACCAGTTTTCCTTATTTACTCCTTAAAATGATTTTAGATTTCTGGGCTTTTGGCTTACTTGGATCAGATGGGGTCCTATAGACTTCATATGGTTCAAGGGCCAGTCACGTGCTCTTTCGGGTCGTGACAGTATAATTTCTAACCCTAAGCTCAAGTTCTTGTTTTAATACATTAATTAGCTTGTTAGAAGTTTAATTAAAGATTTTAATTGCATGTTTAGAATTTCTAGAAAAGGGTTTGTGAAGATTTAGTTAAGGTTTTATTTAGTGAATGGTTAAGTGTGATGTTTAATCAAATGAAAACTTAACCTAGTTGCTAATTTGTTAAATGATATTTTCCTAATTATATAATAAGCTTAATTACAAACTAGACTTTTACTCAATCCTAATTAAGTGAGATTAAAATTATAGTAAAGGTATGAATGGTTTAATCTTGCTATATTATGATCTTTGTAAATTCTAGTTTTGGTAAAAACTTATAGTTTTGAGCTAAAATGATATATGTTGCTTACTAGATTTCGGTAAGTTTTGGTGTGGGTTTCTTTTGATGTTGAGACATTATTTATTTTGGATTCCACATTTATTAGTGTGTTGTGAATGCGTGATCGGTATGATCAGGGTCTAGGCTTGATGGTTGTGTCGTTTAGCGCTCCTGGCTAGGGTTGTGCCGATGTCATTCGTGTCTTTGTGTAGCTTTTGCTCTTGAGTTGGTTTTGTAGTGTCGCGCGTTAGCCACTTGATGAACACTTGAGAGTATGATTGGAGTTGGTGCGTCAGTCAAACGTAGTTAGTACGTGTTATTGGTAGATTGCTAATATATACTTGTTATATTGTTATATGCTTTCAGGATCGCAGGCGGGGACTTCGGACGCTGTGAAGAAGGAAAAGCGAGTGGTTGGCTTTACTTAGCCAGGATTGTTGTAAGTAGATTTAACATCTACAGGGGAATCGCCCAGATGGCCTTATGCGTCTGGGCTAGATTAAATGATATGACTATTAATTAGATGTATACGGATATTGATTGTGCATGTGTACCTTTGTTGTATATCTCATTTCCTATTATGCATGGACTTAGTATTAATGAGACACAACACCATTATTGACGGTTCATGTTTCATGAGCACTAATTGTATGCTACACACACACCGTCGATAATTGCCATGACACGCACAACACCTATACATATGTGATATTGTATTGTTTAGAGACATTGAGACATGATTCTTACTTTTCTTCGTGCATATGACATATAGCATACCTTTATACCTACATGCTTACACATATGCCTTGACATGCTTACATGCTAGTTACCCATATACATATATGGTATTGTACCATTAGTGATAGGTATATACACATATGAGGCATAGCTACATGTACATCTTGCTCACATACCTATATATATACCTAGGGGGTATTACATCATTATTGATAGGTAGGTACACATATCTTGCTATGCCAACATGGTTACGCATACCTGGCTATAGCTACATGTTCACCTTTATTTGATGCTGTATGGACTTAGAGAAATTAGGAACCGCATGATATATATATTAACTTGTTGTAGATAAATAGCGGTTTTTCCTTTATATGCTCATATTACTGTTTCATTACATACATGGATTTCATATGATGTTATCTGATATTTTTACTCCTAAGTATATATAACAGTTGTAACGTTTTAGAAATCGTTATGCGAATTTTTCAGTTTTAGGGTTAAATTGTCGGTATTTTCCGTTTTGACCCGACTGTGTTCAAACGACCATATAGACTTGCCAGCACCTAATTTAGCTAAAATAAAGCTAGTGCGCAAGCTTTGGGGGTATATGGGACTTTTTGTTTCAATTAGATTTTCTCAATTTTAATATTATTTTAATGCGGTATTTACATTTTGGGAAATTTCTTTTAAGTGAACTTTTCTTCAATTAAGTTTGAGTTAAACCAAAACCTTCTCACATTATCTAGATATTTTTTTGGAATTAGAATTTAGGTTAAAGGAAAAGAAAAGAATTGAGGTGCATGTGTGTGTGTAAATGCATTAAATTGCATTTGTTGATGGAAATTGCTAGAAAACCCTACACAATTCCTCACCCTTTCCTCACTTGGCCGAAATCCTCTCTCTCTCTACTGCTCTTGATCATTTCTCTTCTATTTTGCATCAATCCAAACTCAATAAATCCTCAAAATTCCCAAATATATCACAAAAATTCTAAAAGTCTTGGTTTTTGCTCTTGGATCACTTGGAGCTAGGAAAGCATTGATCCTGTGAGCTAAAATTAATAGGTATAGTCCCTACACTGTTAAATAGGAGTTTTTAAGTTGTATAGCTTGCTGGTTATGGTTTAGAACACTTAAAGTATCGATTAGTGCGATATCGGGTTTTTAGTGTCTTTTTAGAGCCTTTGTACCTGCTGTGATCTGGAAAATTTAGTGAGTGACCAAACAAATTTATAGTGATGTACCAGTGACCCTGGAGCACCACCTGAGAGACGAAGACCACCCCACCGGCCGGGGCCGGCGACCCCTTCGACGAGTTCCGGCGATGTAGGGAGATGCTGGGGTTTGGTTTTTATGGGTAGTTGTCTGCTGTTGATTAGGGGTGTTTGGTACTGTTTACTTTTTTAGTAAATTCAGTATGAAAAATCTGGAATCGTTTACCTATAATCTAGTGTTTTGAATCCGCATGTTACGTAATCCGACAGGAATCGTGATCTGATGCAGCTGCTGTACTCAGTTTGGTTTAGTAGTGTCGCAAAGCACTTTAGCCACTAGACAGAGACTCGCGAGTTAGTTTAGTGTTGGTGCGTTATTTAATACGTAGTTTTACGTTATATTGGTTGATTTCTGAGATGTTTGCACTATTTCTTGTATTTGTGGAAATATAGCGTCTTAAGCGGAGACTTCAGACGCTGCGAACAAGGGGAAGCAGGTGGTCGGGTTTTCATAGCTGGAGACCTTTGTGAGTAGATTTAACATCTACGGGGAAATCTCCTGTATGGCGTTATGCGTCGGGGCAGATATGATATGATAGCTGCATGTATTTGCATATTAGTTACTTTCATATGAATGTCATTGCATAGCATTATCTATTGTACATGACTCGTATCTTTAGATATAACACATTACTGACGGTTCATGTTGCACGAGCACTAAATTGTATGCTACACCCACATCGTCAGTAATTGCCATAACACGCACAAACCACCTACATACGTGATATGGTAGTGGATAGGGATAATTGAGGTAGTAGCCCTTATCCCATTGTGCATATGAGATATTGTTGACACCTACATACGTGATGTTGTATCGAACATGGATAGTTAAGATGGTGACTCTTATTCCATTTCATGTATACTTTACTATAGCTACTTGTACATCTTGCATAAATATTGACATGTACACCCACATAGTGTTTTACATGTACATGTATATCATGCACACATATTGACATGTACACCCGCATATTTTCGCTATAGTTGTATGTACCCCAAGTGGTATTGTTTTGATATGTGATATTGAGTTGCCGATCATTGCGATTATGAAATGCATCATACATACTTGCTTACATGTAGATACTTAAACCTTGCTACACTTACATGTACACCTCATATGATGCTGCGTTGGTTTTCGGAGGATTTTGGGAACTGCAAGATATATTTTAAAAGGCTGGATTCATTTAAAAGAGCGGTTTTCCCTTTATATGCTCATATTGATGGTTTATGTTGCATATATCAGTTTTATATGGATTTTAAGCATTGAGATATGGATTTCATATGATTTATGGATTTGAGAACCGTGGGGGTATTTTCAAGAAACTATGTATTGTTTGAAAACCCGGTTTCTCTTGATATGATATTTGATGCGTCCACCATGAGATTTCTCGGTTCTGAGATTTGTGATATATACCCCGTAAGTCTACGTTGCCCACCCCGGTGCTTGCGGGGAGGCGGAAACGGAATAAAAATCGAGTTTTTATGAACTTAGGCAACATGGACTAAACAATGAAGGATCTTTGCTAAACAAAAACAAGCCAAAGCTAACTAGAAACTAGCTAAGTGCTAGAAAAGTTATACCTTGGGCTTTATGTCCTTCTCTCCTTGCTCCTTGGAGTAGTGGAAAGAGGTCACCTTTGTCGTCTTCTCCCGTCAAAGAAAGATCCACCCGAAAGCCTCAACCTTTGGCTTCAACTCCAAACTAGAAGCAACTACGGTGCAAGAAGTGCTAATCCTTGAACCCTAGATGAGAGTAGAGACTATCAAGAAAAGGGTTTTTCTCAAGCTCAAGTGTTTCTCAACACATGAGAGGGGAGAGCTTGAGGGAGAGGAAGAACAAGAGAGAGAAAGTGAATAATAGAATGAGAGAATAATATGAAGTATTCTCTCATATATGTGAATTATTGTAATTAGATAATTAGTGAGATAATTGTCATGGCTTAATCAGGACATGACCATTATCATTTCATTTTTAATGCAAATTGCAAGGATCAAAGAGCATCTTCCAAATGAAATGATGATGGTCAAAGTGTCAACCAAGGTCAACAAGTCAAGAAGGTCAAATAGTCAACAACCATAACCATGCACAATTATTAAACTAATATCAATTAACCATAATACACACATAAGCATTAGGGTTAATAAAATGACAATAGTCATTAACCCTAGTCAAAGTCCTCTCCCTCTGTCTCAAGCAACTGTGCATATGCACCCGTATTCGTGATCCGAGGAACACGAATACAAAGAGAAAAACCAATCCCAAATCATATAGTAGGATCCGGCTTAAACCAAAGCCCGCTAGTATAAGCTGTCCGGACAGCAAACGTGCACAAGTGCGCGGATGTGAACGAACCCTGTCGCAAAACCATGCGACCTCTACTCATTTTGCCTAAAGGCGAATAGCTCTCTGTGTGGGACTCTAAAGACTCGACACTACGCTGGCAGTGGGTTTAACCACAGACCGCAAGCGGCACTAGCTGTACGTAACGGTCCCCAGGTAGATGTCGATAAGAAGACTGACGAGGTGAACCCCATCTGAACTCCTACTGAGCCTGTATGTGACAGTCTCCGTACAGTCCGGTCTGTTCGTCTGATACATCGCATGGCGTGCCTAGGGGGGCGGTGAAACGTCAGTCCCCTAATAGCGGTACAAGTCGTGTCGGAGTGTAGCCCAGAACACCCTGAGATAACACTGGAAACCTACCAGTATATCTCGCTTGCCCTGGCCAGGGACTACTCATGTAATGGCTCTCCTGGACACAGCGCGATGTCAGCCCCCAATACCGGGAGAGACGAATCCTGTCTAACCGTCACTGCCTCCAAGTGCTTCGGGACTGCACCCAAAAACTACCTGTTTGCACGACTCCTTTAAGCCGTGGTAGGGTAGTAATCAATGTGCAGTGGGAACACACTCGAGGTGAAGTGACAGTGTCAAGTCAACGGACTAAGCTGCACTCATATCACCTGGGAACTGATAACTGACGATAGGTATAATACCAACCAACAGTTCCCGACGAGTCCTGTCCAGTGTACTCGTAACCTAACGAGCACCCGCATACTATCTCAAGTACGACGTACTGACGGCTGTGGGACAGACCGTCTCCTACACTGGGATGAGAAGCGCATACGCTAGTCTACTCCGGAGTATCGATGCCCTGTCTCGATAGTCCAACGACTAGGGACCTGTATAAGGATGTGCTTATAGATCACCCAGCTCCCACGAGTGTAGCGCCATCACAACGCTGGTAATCAAGCAAAGATCCTAAGGGCTCTACTAATATGTATATCAGCGATATGCTAAAAGAAACGCATGCACATATTAAAGCAGAGACAAACCAAGTAGCATACTACCATTTCGAGCAAGATTGTATATACAACTGTGAATATCCCAAGATTCCATTAAGTAATATACAAACTAGTATGATACAATAATGGCCTCTAGGGCATATACACTAACAATCTCCCACTTGCACTAAGGCCATGTACTGGCGTATCGAAGACCTATCATCTCGATCAGCCGCTCGAACTGAGTCTGGGGCAAGGCCTTGGTGAATGGATCTGCTGTGTTATCTTCTGAAGCAACCTCCGGACCTTGATCTCCTGGCGATCCACGATCTCCCTGATCAGGTGATACCGCCTCAAGATGTGTCTGGATTTCTGATGGGACCTGGGTTCCTTCGCTAAAGCTATAGCCCCGTTGTTGTCTCAATACAGAGGTATTGGGTCAACAATGGACGGAACCACCTGAAGTTCTCTCAAGAACTTCCTCATCCAGACAGCTTCTTTTGCGGCATCAGATGCAGCGATGTATTCCGCTTCCATAGTCGAGTCAGCAACGGTTTCCTGTTTTGAGCTCTTCCAACACACCGCCCCTCCATTGAGGGTAAAGACAAAGCCCGACATGGACTTGGAATCATCCTTGTCACTCTGGAAGCTGGAGTCAGCAAAGGCCTCAATCTGGAGGTCTTTTCCGCCATACACCAAGAACATCTCCTTAGTCCTTCTCAGGTACTTGAGAATGTTCTTTACTGCTATCCAATGTTTCTCCCCAGGGTTTGACTGATACCTGCTTACCACACTCAGTGCATAAGCCACATCCGGTCTGGTACACAACATCGCATACATTATAGAGCCTACCGCAGAAGCGTAGGGTATAATGGACATGCGATCCCTCTCCAAATCAGTCTTGGGAGACATATCTTTGGAGAGGGTGATCCCGTGACAAGCCGGTAGATTACCGCGCTTGGAATCTTCCAGACTGAATCTCTTCAGTATGGCGTCGATGTACCTGGACTGCGAAAGTCCTAATATCCTCTTGGATCTGTCACGGTAGATCCGGATACCCAGAATGTATGAGGCATCATCCAGGTCTTTCATGGAGAACCTGTGTGACAAGAACCCCTTGACAGATTGTAGCATAGGAATGTCATTTCCTATTAAGAGAATGTCATCCACGTATAAAATGAGGAATACTACAGTTCTCGCTACAAATCTACAATAGATGCATGGTTCATCTGGATTTTTGATAAAGCCAAATTCCTTGACCGTCTCATCAAAACAGATGTTCCAACTCCGCGATGCCTGCTTTAGTCCATAAATGGACTTAAGCAACTTTCACACCTTCCCGCTGCTCCCACTCTGAATGAAACCCTCTGGCTGGTCCATATAGACACACTCCTCTAAATGACCATTTAGAAAAGCTGTCTTTACGTCCATCTGCCAAATCTCATAATCATGGAAGGCAGCAATGGCAAGAAGGATCCGAATGGATTTCAGCATAGCTACTGGAGAAAAGGTTTCGTCATAGTACAAACCAAGTCGCTGACGAAAACCCTTTGCTACCAGTCTAGCTTTATAGGTCTCAACCTGTCCATCTACACCAATCTTCCTTTTGAAGATCCACTTGCATCCTACGGGTTTTACCCCATCTGGAGCAATGTCCAACGTCCATACTTTGTTGGTGTACATGGACTCCATTTCGGTCCGCATTGCATCCAGCCATTTTACCGAGTCGACGCTCTGAATGGCTTGCTGGAAGCTAGTAGGCTCATCACAATCTATGATGCAATCCTCTCTATCCCCGTCAATGAGAAAACCGTAGTATCTCTCGGGCGGATGAGACTGCCTACTACTCCTGCGGAGTGGCATGGGAATGTCCTGATCTTTCGAACCCTCTGGTTCTACTAAGCTTTCAGTAATAGCTTGTGGTTCTGGAATTTCTTCCAGTTCTATTGCGCTCCCACTTATTTCTTTTTCTAAGAACTGATGTTCCAGAAAATGGGCATTACGAGAAACAAGGACTTTTTGTTCCTCTGCGTAATAGAAAAGATACCCCGTGGAGTTCTTTGGGTATCCCACAAACTTGCACAGTACTGAGCGTGCCTCGAGCTTGTCCACATGCTGCTTTTTGATATAAGCTGGACAACCCCAAATCTTCAGGTATTGAAGATAGGGTTTCTTCCCACTCCATAACTCATATGGTGTGGTAGGCACAGTCTTAGTGGGAACTCGGTTCAAAAGGTATGCAGCTGATTCTAGTGCATATCCCCAGAACGATCGCGGCAACTCAGCGTTACTCATCATGGACCGTACCATATCCAATAGGGTTCGGTTCCGTCTCTCCGATACACCGTTATGTTGCGGAGTGTATGGAGGAGTAAGCTGAGAGAGAATTCCATTCTCTTTTAAGTAACCCAGGAACTCGGCACTCAAGTATTCACCACCTCGATCAGATCTCAGTGCCTTGATACTTTTGCCTGTTTGTTTTTCTACTTCATTCTTATATTCCTGGAACTTTTCAAAAGCTTCGGATTTATGCTTCATCAAGAAGACATGTCCGAACCTTGAGAAATCATCCATAAAAGTAATGAAGTAAGAATAACCGCTTCGCGCATGTGTAGACATTGGACCGCACACGTCGCTGTGTACGAGTCCCAAGAGCTCGCTCGCTCTTACTCCGTGTCCAGTGAACGGAGTCTTTGTCATCTTTCCTTTGAGACAGGATTGACAAGTTGCATACGATTGATATTCGAACGGATCCAAATATCCTTCTGTGTGTAACTTAGTCAACCTTCTCTCATTGATGTGACCCAGTCTACAATGCCATAAGAAAGTTTTATTGATTTCTGGAGACTTTCTTTTGTGTGTATTCTGGACATTGAAAATCTGTGGTTGGTTTAATACGTATATACCGTTGTTCAATGTACCTGACCCAATCAAAGCTTGATTAAGGTGAATGTTCACTACATTACTTACAAATGCAAATTCATAACCTTCTTTAGATAATAAAGATACAGAAATAATATTACAGGTTGCATTTGGTACATAATAACAACTACGCAAAACCAAAAAGTGTCCATCCGACAATCCCAGGTGATAGTCCCCCACGGCCTCAGCATCCATGCTAGCACCGTTTGCAACTCTGAGGGTCATGTCACCTGCCTTCAAAACTCTACGCTTTCTCAACGCCTGCAAAGAATTACAGATATGAGATCCTGATCCGGTATCCAATACCCAGGATGTAGAGTTTATTGATAGACAGTTTTCAATAACATACACACCTGAAGCTGAAGCTGCAACTCGGTTCAAATCCTGTGTTCTGGCTTTCCAAGCCTTGTAATCCTGTTTCCAGTGACCACTTTTGTGACAATAGAAGTATTCTTCCTTCCCCACCAGCTTTCCCGCTATCTTTGTTGCTTTTCCTTTTCCCTTCGTATCCACTTTACCGACACCGCCTCTTGGTTTGGCGGGGACTTTCTTCTTCTTACCCTTGGCTTTCGCCCTGGATTTAGAAGAGGAAGATCCTCCTACAAACAAAGTGGATGTCTCCCTACCTTTCTGTAGGGTGCCCTCAGCACTCCTCAACATGTTCAGAAGTTCGGAAAGTTCAACCTCCTTTCCTTGCATGTTGAAGTTAAGAATAAACTGGGCGTAAGTGGAAGGAAGGGACTGGAGAATCAAATCAGTATAGAGTTCATTCTCCAACGTGGTCCCAAGGTCCGCGAGCTCCTCTATGTAGCCAATCATCTTAAGCACGTGTTCCGCTACCGATGATCCGACGGCCAACCTTGCCGAAAACAACTTCTTCGACACTTCATATCTTGCGATACGAGACTGCTCTCCATACAGTTCTTTTGTATGAAGAAATATGGACTCTATGTCCATATTCTCGTGCCTCCTCTGATGTTCGTTGTCCATCGAGGCTAGTACGAGGCATTTGGCCTTCGCGCAATCTATTTCCCAGGTCTTGTAGATTTCCCTATCTACGACACTGGTTTTGGGACCTGGGACAGGGGGAGCTTTGGTGGTAAGGACATACCCCAACTTGTCGTAAGTGATTGCCATCTTGACATTCCTGAGCCAATCTTTGTAGTTTGGCCCTGTCAATATGTTTTTGTTTAGTAATAACTTAAGTCCGGTCATATTGAATGGGCGCTGCAATTAGGAGAGAGAAAAGAAACACTTTAGCATGATGCTCTTGCAAGTTTAGAGTGGTTTTTAATTTATCTAAACTGGATGGCTCCCACTGTCTCTCGAATCCCTTCTCAAACCGTAAAGAAAGGATTAGTCAGGATCAATCTCACCGTACAATACTTGCTTAACCGTTCAGCCAGGCCAGTGTCGGTACTTCGAGGGAGGTTTTCCAACGCTTTCGCGAAGTTCCTTAATTAAGTAACCTCTTTTCCCTGTGGGCGTAGCCCCGCTAACACCTTTCTAGACACCTACTAAGTTTATAGCATTGATCGTTAAGTGAGAGTTTTCCCGAGGAGTAGCATATACTCACAGTAGGATCAGGATCCAAAAATCATCGCGTGATAAAACCGAAGGAATCCTACCAGAATTATCACACTCCAAAGGGTATGCAGTGCTAGCAAGTTTCAGTACTTATGAAACTCCCGATGTGGATTTTTGCCCCATGCTCTTATGACCTTGGCGTGAGGTCAAAATGTCATAAGTCACATGTCAAGTTCTTCCCATCATTATCCCGGTTAATTTGAACCCACCCGTACCTACCCTTGACGTAGGCCAAAATGGCAGTACGACTGTCTCAAACCAACGCATTCTATAAATGCAACAGATAAATATCCGACAGCTACCAATCACTATGCCTTGGCGTGAGGTCAAAATACATAGCTTGAATACTACCGTATATTTAACTGAAATGATGGAGGGCTACGGATGGTTTTGGCAAAACCGTGAACGTAGTGAACTTGATATAATCGATGGAACGAGATAGCTTTTAAAAGGAGTGGTTCAAGCTCCGTGTTTAAAAGTTTAGTTTTGAAAAGAACCGAGTGGTTTTCAAAGTGTTCCAATCGACTTTTACTTGGTTTATTTTCTTGCATTAGTTCTTTTAATGCGTCCCATCATTTAATCCTACCATTGCAGAAAACAACCAAAATATGACGTACGCTTATGCCATTCGCATTCGCCACGGGGCCCCGTCATCACCCATTAGGTTACTTAACTAACGACAGAGCGGGGGCTGGGCTAGCGCGGCTGTAAAACATAAGCAACGCCTAAATAGTTATCATATATAAATATATAGCAATGATAGACATTACAGATCACAGATGAATACATTGGATATACTAGGAATCCGCAATCCGTTCGAGCCTGCAACGAAAAGCGAATTACACGGTCGCGGTGAATAGCCAATACCCTACCCAAGACCCCTACGGGTGCGGCAAACTACCCGCCAAGTACCCGAAGCGAAGCAACCTCCCTCAACACCGTGAGTAGGCCACTCGGCACTTCGAGATATCCGGTAGTTTGTGCACCCCCTCCATGGGTCTATCCTAGGAGCAAAAACAGTAAAAAGAATTATACAATGACGGCTACAACCCCGACCCAGTTGTGCGGCCATACAAATAATAATATTACATCAATTTACATATTACAATGAATGAAAGAAAAGCAACACTCATCTCACATCCACACCGGCTATTCATCCGCGACAATCCAACCCATTCATATACACATACCATCATCAAACACAGATCACAGATATGTATAACCCCGACTAATCGACATATAGCGATTAGCCGACGTTCAATACATATAAACATCACAGATATAACCTTTTAGTCAAAGTGTATTGAAGTTCGATAAAAAATACGGATTTATAGGCCCCCAAAAACAAATTTCTATTCTGGAAAACCTGGGCATATAAACCATCTTAAAAATCCTAAAACCAAGCCAGTAATACACTGCACCAAACTCGATCCAGAGACGAGCCTAGACGGCCGCGGTTGCGCGGCAATAGCTTGCTATTGCCGCGGAACAGCGGCTCTTTGGTCGAGTTACTGGATCGTTTTTGGTGGCTTTCTTCACAAAACCCTGAGATGATTTTTGGAGTAAAAATTATTTTGTTTTGAACAGAAAAAATTTTAACAGAAACTTAGGGTTTTGAAAACTCTGTTATTCGATTTTTCCGATTCGAACTTCGATACACTCTACTACCTAGCTAGTTTATGTTTAGTTAGGCTCTGATACAACTGTAAGTCCACGTTGCCCACCCCGGTGCTTGCGGGGAGGCGGAAAACGGAATAAAAATCGAGTTCTTATGAACTTAGGCAACATGGACTAAACTATGAAGGATCTTTACTAAACAAAAACAAGCTAAAGCTAACTAGAAACTAGCTAAGTGCTAGAAAGGTTATACCTTGAGCTTTATGTCCTTCTCTCCTTGCTTCTTGGAGTAGTGGAAAGAGGTCACCTTTGTCGTCTTCTCCCGTCAAAGAAAGATCCACCCGAAAGCCTCAACCTTTGGCTTCAACTCCAAGCTAGAAGTAACTAGGGTGCAAGAAGTGCTAATCCTTGAACCCTAGATGAGAGTAGAGATTATCAAGAAAGGGTTTTTCTCAAGCTCAAGTGTTTCTCAACACATGAGAGGGGAGAGCTTGAGGGAGAGGAAGAACAAGAGAGAGAAAGTGAATAATAGAATGAGAGAATAATATGAAGCATTCTCTCATATATGTGAATTATTGTAATTAGATAATTAGTGAGAAAATTGTCATGGCTTAATCAAGACATGACCATTATCATTTCATTTTTAATGCAAATTGCAAGGATCAAAGAGCATCTTCCAAATGAAATGATGATGGTCAAAGTGTCAACCAAGGTCAACAAGTCAAGAAGGTCAAATGGTCAACAACCATAACCATGCACAATTATTAAACTAATATCAATTAACCATAATACACACATAAGCATTAGGGTTAATAAAATGACATAGTCATTAACCCTAATCAAAGTCCTCTCCCTCTGTCTCAAGCAACTGTGCATACGCACCCGTATTCGTGATCCGAGGAACACGAATACAAAGAGAAAAACCAATCCCAAATCATATACTAGGATCCGGCTTAAACCAAACCCTGCTAGTATAAGCTGTCCGGACAGCAAACGTGCACAAGTGCGCGGATGTGAACGAACCCTGTCGCAAAACCATGCGACCTCTACTCATTTTGCCTAAAGGCGAATAGCTCTCTGTGTGGGACTCTAAAGACTCGACACTACGCTGGCAATGGGTTTAACCACAGACCGCAAGCGGCACTAGCTATACATAACGGTCTCCAGGTAGATGTCGATAAGAAGACTGACGAGGTGAACCCCATCTGAACTCCTACTGAGCCTGTATGTGACAGTCTCCGTACAGTCCGGTCTGTTCGTCTGATACATCGCATGGCGGGCCTAGGGGGGCGGTGAAACGTCAGTCCCCTAATAGCGGTACAAGTCGTGTCGGAGTGTAGCCCAGAACACCCTGAGATAACACTGGAAACCTACCAGTATATCTCGCTTGCCCTGGCCAGGGACTACTCGTGTAATGGCTCTCCTGGACACAGCGCGATGTCAACCCCCAATACCGGGAGAGACGAATCTAGTCTAACCGTCACTGCCTCCAAGTGCTTCGGGACTGCACCCAAAAACTACCTGTTTACACGACTCCTTTGAGCCGTGGTAGGGTAGTAATCAAAGTGCAGTGGGAACACACTCGAGGCGAAGTGACAGTGTCAAGTCAACGGACTAAGCTGTACTCATGTCACCTGGGAACTGATAACTGACGATAGGTATAATACCAACCAACAGTTCCCGACGAGTCCTGTCCAGTGTACTCGTAACCTAACGAGCACCCGCATACTATCTCAAGTACGACGTACTGACGGCTGTGGGACAGATCGTCTCCCACACTGGGATGAGAAGCGCATACGCTAGTCTTCTCCGGAGTATCGATGCCCTGTCTCGATAGTCCAACGACTAGGGACCTGTATAAGGATGTGCTTATAAATCACCCAGCTCCCACGAGTGTGAGCGCCATCACAACGCTGGTAATCTAGCAAAGATCCTAAGGGCTCTACTAATATGTATATCAGCGATATGCTAAAAGAAACACATGCACATATTAAAGCAGAGACAAACCAAGTAGCATACTACCATTTCGAGCAAGATTGTATATACAACTGTGAATATCCCAAGCTTCCATTAAGTAATATACAAACTAGTATGATACAGTAATGGCCTCTAGGGCATATACACAAACATACCCGATGCGATGAGTGAGTGGGCCGTGTGTGGGTACTGTTGGAGATAATGCCCTCAGAGTCAATTATTGGATCGCAGGTATGTGATTGCAATGATTGCGGAGGATCTATTCCGGTAGGACAGTCTTACTCGAGATGATAGTATGCTATCTGGTTTGCCTTTATCAGTCGTGTACATGTTCAGGTGACTGATTACATGTTACACTTCGATAGAGCCCTTAGGATCTTGCTTTACCACCAACAGTATGATGGCGATCATATACGTGAGAGTTGGGTCGTTTATACGCATATCCCTAATTGTGGTCCCTAGTCGTGGGAGTTTCCAGACAGGGCATCGATACTCCGGAGTAGACTAGTGTATACAGTCGAGACCCCGACGAGGGGCGGTGGCCGGTCTCACAAGCCACTGGTGTCAGTTGGATCACCTAAGATGTATACAGGTGCTCATTGGGTTATGAGTACACCGGACAGGACTCGCCGGGAACCTGCTAGTTGGTATTATACATATCGTCAGATAGCAGTTCCCTGGTGACATGTGTACAGGTTAGTTCATCGACCTGAGGTCGTCATTTGTCTCGTGTGAGTTCCCACTGTGCTTTGATTTCTACCCTACCACGGCTCAAAGGAGTCGTGCAAACAGGTAGTTTTTGGGTACAGTCCCGAGCCATATGGAGGCACGTGAGCGGATCGGCAGGGGATTCGTCTCTCCCGGTATTCGGGGCGAGGTTGTGTTGTGTCTAGGAGAGCCATTACAAAAAGCCCACGGCCGTGGCAGGAGATTTACTGGTTGGTACTCCAGTAGTATCTCAGGGTGTTATTGGGCTACACTCCGACATGACTTATACTGCTATTGGGGGTCTGACGTTACTAGCCTCCTAGGCAGATATGCGATACTCATAGACGAACGGACCGGACTGTATATACATTGTCACTGTTCGGCTCAGTAGGGTTTCCGGATGAGTTCGCTCATCGGCCTCCCTTGAGGTCAGTCCATCGGCAGCCGTTACGCATAGCTAGTGCCGCTGACGGTTTGTGGTTAAACCCACTGCCAGGGTACTGATGAGTCATTAGAGTCCCCCACAGACAGTTTCCCAAGTTCGGGCGAAACGTTGTAGAGGCCGTATGGTTTTATGGCAGGGTTCGGAAAATGCACGTGCGTTTACGCAAGTGTTAATTTTCGGGCAGATGATACTGGTCGGCTTTGGTTTAAGCCGGATCCAAGTATTATATTGAGTAGATATAATATCTTTTTCTCAGTTGCATTTGTATTCGGTCGTAATACAAATGCGGGTATATTTATACAGTTACGGGGTTATCCTGAAATTCGTTTCGGGATCACTTTTGGAAGTTGCCAGTTTCCAGTTTTCTATCAGCCGTCTTTTAACATTCGGTTAAAGACGGGTTTATCTTTTCTTGGATGAGAGTGAGTCATGCTTCTAGAAGGTTCTAGAAGAGGTGACTAGGTTTGAATGGTGTTGGTGTTTCATTGGTTGCTTTTTGGTGTATTCACACTTTGTGTTCACACTTGAGATATTTTCTTGTGTTCACACTTGATATTTTTTCTTATGGTCACCCTCTTCCCTCCTACACTCACCCCCCCACCTCCATATAAGTGGCCGGCCCCCTCTCCTCCTCCTCACTCTCACTTGAGAGAAAAGATTATGGTTGTTGAAAGAAAAGATGATAGGTTTCGGTGTATGGAATTTCACAGCTCATTTCATTCCATCACCCGATTACCATGGCAACTTCATTAACCGTTCGTCCATAGCTTTGGACGGAACGAGACAAAGTCTTCTACTCATTCTTTACATCAATCTTGGTCGTCTCTTTTAGCAAACTTGACGACCGAGTTGCCTCAAGTCAGAGGCGGGAGCCCGTTTAAACAATCATTGACGTGGTGCCACCTGGACGAGCAGATCGGAGATCGAAGAGATCGGAGCAGCCGCAACGGAGCGTGGGATGATGGTTAAAGAATGAAGGACTCAGATCGTTCGGTATAACCTTTCTACTCTCTTTACAGTTTGTTAGTTTAGCAATAATGGAAGATCCGGGTTATAGTATACGATAGCGCCAGTTAAAAAGTTTTTGTTCCGCATTTGGCGTCTGTAAACGGCCGGGGCGCTACCGTAGATTACATTGGTATAAGAGCCTCACCATTATGCTATACTAACTTGTGCTAACGTGTTTAAAACATCGATCGAACCGGAAATCAAAAACTGCAAAATTCAAGTTCACAGTTTCTGTCGATTTTAAATGAAGTCCTAAAATTGTTCTACATATTACAGAAAGTTGTGCAGGGTATTCTAAGCACACCGACCAAATTTGAGCACGTGATTCCACCAAACTGCCGCGGAATCGCGGCCAAACCCATGGTTTGGCTGCGCATCCGCGGCCATTCTATTGAATCAGTGCACCAAATTTGCACAGTGTCTTCTCTGTTAGAATTTGGGGTTTTTGGTATATATCTTTTGGGCCCAGATTTTGTTACTGTTCAACAGATGTTCGTGGGGCCCACTTCGTGATATTTAGTCGATCGAAATTTAAACATGTTAGTTTACAGTGCTTACATTATATCTCCGACCGGGAATGTCATTTGATCGGTAAACCGCGTCTGATTGCTATAGTTTTTTTAGACGGGTTTGCGAACGTGACATTCGCGTTGATGTTCTGTGTTGTGCTGTGATGTTGCGGATTTGTCGTGGTGGATAACAGTGTGCAATGGTAGTGCAGTTTGGATTTATTTTTACATTTGATATTGTGGGACGAGCGTCCAACATGTGGACTGCCGTCACTGCCTGTTGTATAATATTCTTTTGGGGCACGACCAGGTTGCGGTCGATGTACTTGTTGTACTATTTTTCATTACTGTACTAGGTTTTACCCCGCGACGGAGTGCACGGATAGCCGGGTTCTGGAGGGCAACAGGTCCGCATCTCATGGCTTTGAGAGGCAGAGGGGCCTTACTCTAAAATTGGAAGACTATTCGCCGCACTCGTAGGGGGTTCAAGTTGACCCAAGGAGGGGTGCCCAAGATTACCGGATTCCGTGAAGTGCTGGGTGGTCCATTCATTTTGCTGTAAGGGGCTGCCTCGCTTCAGGTTTTGGCGGGTAACTTGCCGCACCCGTAGGGTCTAGGTTTGATTGCATAGGCTATCCACACGACCAGGAGAACGTTGGGTTTCAGCAGCGGCTCTGTGAAACCCGGGGATCCCAGATTATCTGTATTGTTCTGTGATGCTTATTACTTTTCTGTAATGTTGCATATTATCACGCCTGGAGCGATTATTGTATATTGGTATATATACTATTAGATGTTGTATATGTTTTACACCCGTGCTAGTCCAGTCCCCGCTCTGTCGTTAGTTAAGTAACCTAACGGGCGATGACGGGACCCAGTGACGAATGCGGATGGCATATACGTACATTTTATTTTCGTTCTTTTCTGGTGTGATTGATTGATGGGACTGCATTGATTTTGATCAATGCAAAGTAAAACAAACCTATATGGCAGTTGTTGGAACAAATTTAAAAAGTGTTATTACAAAGACGTTTCCTTTTGTTTTGCATAGAGGTATTCAGTGGAATATCCTGCACCTCATTCGACGGGGCAAGGGCCGATATCCCTTCACCGGGACTGACCCCTTGGGCAGAAGTTTGCGTCAGGGCAATAACTTCACTATAGTCGATTACATGTTGCTTTGCATAGCGGTATTCAGTGGAATATCCTGCACCTCATTCCACGAGGAAAGAGCCGAGATCCCTTCACCGGGAGTGACCTTTTTAGCAAAAGGTTTTCGCCACTATATTTTAAAAAGCTATCAGGTTCCTTCAGCGATATCAAGTTCACTACGTTAAAGGTTTTTCGCCAAAAACCAGCCGTAGCCCTCCGTCACTTCTTTTGGGTATTCAGTAGTATTCAAGCTATGTATTTTGACCAACGCCAAGGCATAGTGTTTGGTAGCTGCTGGGTATTCATTTGTTGCATAGATAGATGAGTTGGTTTGGGACAGTCGTTCTGCTATTTTGGCCAACGTCAAGGGCATGTGCGGGTGGGTTCAAATTGACAAGATAGTGACGGATAGAACTTGGCATGTGACTTATGACATTTTGACCAACGCCAAGGTTATAAGAGCATGGGGCAAAAATCATATCGGGAGTTTCTAAAGAAACTGAAACTTGCCAAGTATGTGCATACCTTATGGAGTATGAGTAACGTGGATGCATTCCATCATGTTATCATGCGATGAGAGTTGGATCCTGATTCCCACTGATGAGTTGGTTTACTCTTCGGGTGATCCCGATTGATTCTTCTTTCAGGTTTGGAGGAGAATTTGACAGGACAGTGGGAGGTTTCCGGATTAGATAAAGTGATAACCATTCTGATTTAGGTTAGAGTGCACGCAGAGTGTTTTCTTTACTCTCTCTCTCTCTATCTGGCAGCGACCTTTGACCGACCCTAGACTATGACTCAGTGACCAAGTTGACCGAATCTTCTTAAAATACTGGCTTTTGGATTGTCTATGTTGCATAAGTCATTGCCACTCCTTCTTTTACCCTTTGCATTTCTCAGAACACCCGTTTTACTACAGACATCCACTTCCATTGGATAGATCCATCGTATGGTTATATACGAACTCGAAGGGACTTCTTCGAGGATGGATCCAGGTTCAGGAGAAATAGAATTGGTTTATTCAGTTGTCTTTTATTATCACCTTCTCTCAGGTTGCGAAGGCTCCTTGGTTTAGGAGAGTACACCTATTACGCTTATTGGATAGTCTTCTTCCAAACCATAGGCAGCTGCCGAAAGGTAGGGAATGAAGAAAACCAATTAGCCTAAGTAGGGTGTGCAGAAGGTAATATGTAAAGACAAAATAAAGGGATTAGAAAGAGGGCAAAGTTAATTGTGACTATTATCATTCACGACCAAACCGCGTACTTCATCGCCACTCCTATTTCACTTTTAAAAGAATAAGGTATTATTCAGTTGTCTTTTATCATCACCTTCTCTCAAGATGCGAGTACTCCTTGGTTTAGGAGGGTACACCTATTATGCTTACTGGATAGTCTTCTTCCAAACCATAGGCTGGTGCCGAACGGTAGGGAAGGAAGAAAACCATTTAGCCTAACGATGGTGTAAAGAAGGTAATAACTAAAGACAAATAAAGGGACTTGGAGAGATGGCAGTGAAATATACGGTTATAGTCATGAATTGGATTATGGAAGAGGCATTGCTAGGAATACCAGGATACCCCTACGAAACATTTTCATGTTTCAGTGCATTGTTAAAGAAAACTGTTTTCTCGATTAGATACTTACTCCAAGGGTATGTATTTACCAGGTTTCATTCTCATATCTGTATGGTTTTACAGATGATGAGTAGGAGTAAGTTATTGGGAATAAGGTGATTATCCTCATTATATCGGAATTCGTTGTAATTGGTGATATTTGAGAAAATCGCCAGGGTACAGTTTTCCACCTACAACGCACAGGTTTTTGAGTTGTTCAAACTCAGCGGACTTATACAGAGTATTGTATGTTGTCCAGTGTCCATCAGGACAAAGGGGTAGGTCCTCGTACTATGTTCTGTTTACTTATGACTTCTCTAGTATTTAGACAAGTATTTCGTAGAAATACAAGGTCTAAGTTTTGAGAAGTTGTGGGTATAAGAATAAAGTAGAGAACCAAGTATCACAAGTATCGGGATTTTTCGAAGAGATCGAAGATGTAGATTCTTGTGATTGGTATTCAGATGATAGTGATGGTTTTGAGAAACTTGTTTCTCTTTCAGGTTACTCATAATTGGATGGATTCCTAAGTTGAGTAATGCTGATTAGCCTTTTTCCATTAAGTTGAATTGCACTGGAGACAGCTGCATGATTTGAATATGGTTCCAATTAAATAAGTGCCAAAGTTTCTATATTGGATATGTTAGTTATGTATATGCCCTAGAGGCCATTGTTGTACATATGATGTATATTATAATGGATGCTTGGATATATATAGAGATGACTTTCTTGCTCGTCATGATAGTATGCTATTTGGTTTCACTTTATCTTAACATGTTGACTTGTATTGGTTTACTGTTTTACTCTCACATGTTGATAAAGCCCTTAGGATCTGTACTCGACTACTGGGACTATGATGAGATCATACTAGTGGGGCCACGATAGTCGATGAGTACATCCTATAACTGTTCCTAGTCGAGGGTATATCGAGACAGGGCATCGATACACCAGAGTAGACTAGCGTATACGCATCTTGACCCATATGATGGGCGATGGATGATCCCATATCCATCGGTGTTTTGACATCAGAGATGGTGTACGGGTGCTCAGCGGAGACTGGGTACACTGGACGGACTCGCCGAGAACTCCCAGATGGTGATATACCACACGTCAGATGGCAGTTCTCCGGTGACACTGGTACAGGGTAGTCTGTAGACCCGAGATCGTCATGGAATCTTGTGTGATTCCCACTGTGCTTTGATTTCCACCTTACCACGTCCAAGAGGGCGTGCAAAACGGTGGCTTTTGGGTACAGTCCCGAATCGCATGGAGGCAATGAGCGATAGGAGGGGATTCGTCTCTCCCGGTATAGGGAGTTGATGTTGTGCTGTGTTCGATTGGCTATAACTGGAAGTCCCTGGCCAGGGCTGATATAGAGATTTACTGGTAAGTGTTACTAGTAGTTTCTCGACCCATTATGAGCCACACATCGACACGACTTATCGGTTACTGGGGTCTGACGTATACCACCCATAGACTTGATATGCGACATATCAGACGAACAGACCGGACTGTACGGGAGTGTTACTGATTGGATTCACAGGAGAACGCACAGGCTAGCTTGTTGATCTTCTGATCGCTCAATACCTGGGTGGCTGTTACGTTTAACTGACCGCTTGCAGCTTGTGGGTGTTTGATATGATCATCACCTGCTACCGGCGTATTGACGATTCTTTAGAGTCCTACACAGAGGTTTCTTGGCTCAGGCGAAACGGAGTAGAGGCACATATGTGATATGTGCAGGACCGAGAATAATGCGATATGAGATACCGTATTATATTCTCGCGATATTTAGATATGAACTGGGACATCGGATCAAGTGTTGATTCGATGAATCGGTACATGATATATTAGTCGGTAATATTCGATATAGCCGGATCGTCGGATCAAGTGTTGATTCGATGATTTAATGTATAATAATATATATGATATATTGTATTACATTATCTAATATTGGCTCGCTTTATTATTTCATGTTCTCACTGGATGATAAATTGATATATATGCGATATATGTTAATTGTATTATTTTCTTTTGTTGCAAATATATAATATATATGTGATATATATTATTGTGACATGATATGATTAATTGTTAAACATGTTTAAGGATGATTAATTGAGGTTAGGGTTTGATTAGGGTTAGATGCTTCATGCACCTTCTAGAAGCTTTTTTCTTTTGTCATTGTAAAGATATTTTGGATGACACATTTTTAACCCAACCAAATCCTAACTCTAGTTTATTCTCTATACAATCTTATCCACTCATCCTTGACCATGGTTAATATATCAATCATATAGCTTTGTTTTCTATTCATCACAAAAGAAATAATTCATTTTATCTTTTCCATTATCATCTTCTTCTCTCTTGAAAAAGCTTACTTGATTTTCTTTAAGTGATGAATAAATATGAGAAAATGATATAAAAAGAAAGCAAAAATACTACTCTCTCATCCTCATCTCATCTAGCCCATGAGATTAGTGTGTTCATCTCTTTAAAGTGAGAAAGCTTGAGTCTTTGCAACTTCGACGTAAATCATCGGAGATTTAGAACACTTCAAGCTAGAATGGATCGTTCGAGTCGTGGAGCCTCTCATGAGTCCGGGAGATCGTGGATCGCGGCAAAGGAACTTCTACTCGGAGCTTGTGAAGCGAAGGAGCAGACTACAAAGGTTGTAATCCCTCACACTTAGATAAAAGTTATCATCTTGCATGTTAAACCCTAATAATCTAGCAATGATCCCGGCTTTGGGTTGTTCGGCACGTCTAAATTTTTATCCGGGCATGTTTGATGCCTTATGAACCTTCACAAGAGTGCCTAGGAACCCTACAGTGGTATCAGAGCCTAGCTAGAGCATTAGGCGATGTGTTTCCGAAGTTAAAACTCCGATCGAACCCGGACCGACAAAATTAGACCCCTCTCTGGAAATTTTTTAAATTTTGGGATTTTTCTGAATTAAAAATACGTAAAAAAATCAGCAGGGAATTATAAGAATTACCATAAAACCCGGGCCCACAATTCGTCTAAACGGCCGCGGAACCGCCGCGCAAGCATGCTTGCGCCGCGGTTCCGCCGCGGAATAGTGGATTGGTGACACATGGTTTTTATGGTAATATCCGTAGGTGCTTGTTGATGCTTCTGGGTATTTTTAATCTGTTTCAAGTGTTGAAAATTCTGGGGTTTGTTTTGTAATAGTAGGTTCGATCGGAATATTTAAATTCGTATTTCTTTCCGGATATTTAGAAACTGTTAAACTATTTGAACGGATATCATTAACTCACTGTTTCCCGGTACGGCAAACTTTCAAGTGTTGAAATTTTTGTCGGGTTTAAATCTTTCGGAAAAATTGTACAAGTTAAGCGGTGGACCCTCTAGAAGACAACAATCCTTAACTCGATTATGTGACCGTCTTGAACTGCCTTTTGAACCTTCGGGTTTGGGGTAGTACGGCGTGCCACATGTGAGGCGTTGGCTTGACCCTTCTACGGCTGGATCACTGGTACTTTGACATGTTCTGGGATTATTTGAACTCTGCTCAAGAGTTGAGCACTTTGGGAAATCTTGGGTATTTGATTATCTGTTCGGAAAGTTTAATACTGTCTATTTATCTGGAATGTGATACAATATGTGGAATTCATAGAGTTAGGCATGAAATGCGGAGTATGTGATGTTTCGGATTTATGATGTCTAAAGTGATTGTGAATTCCAAATATTGTAGTTTTACACTTTCTTTTCTGTGACCGTAAGTGTAATATGTGATATCGCCGGTTTCGTTGCTATATGTCAACGACAATTGGGATGCACATATTTACTTACGTTGATGATATGAGATATTATGTGTTGCTGTGATATGTTATATTGGATCGTCGCGTTCAGAATAGCCGGGGGTTTTATGTGAGATGAGGGTTTTTATTTTCATTCATGTAAAATTCGTTTGTAATGTAATATTCTTTTATTTGGGGCACTTCCAGGTTGCGGTTGCTGTCACCAGTGTATATTATTTACTTTTCCGCATTAGGTAGACCCAAAAAGGGGAGCACAAGTAACCGGGTTCTAGGGTCCAGTGGGAGGCCATCTCGAGGAGTCGAGACCGGGTCTCCTAACCCTAGAATTGGCAGTGTTACTTGCCGCTCTCATAGCGGTCTTGGGATGTGGGTTTGGCTATTCGTCGCGACCGTGGAATCCGTGTTTTATGCAGGCTCGTATTGAAAACACGGACGTCCTAGTATATCCAATATTTCATATATGTTCTTCTGCTGCAATGTTCTGTGATGAGATCATATTACTGCCTGAGACGAATGCTTATACTATATATATATGCTGATATATAAATATTACTGTTTTCGTTTCTTCTGTGATGCTTAGGAAGCATAAGCTGATGGGTTTTTTATTAATGTGATTAATAAAAGAAAAGAAACCTAAAGATGTTGTAGAATCAAAACTTTATAAAAAGGGTAGCTACAGTTTTGCTTTGCACAGTGATATATATGATATATCCTGTACCTTATTCGATGGGGAAAGAGCCGACGATCCCTTCACCGGGAGTGACCTCTTTAGCGAAACTGGCAGATGCTACAAAACGCGGTTTGTCTTTTGAATGCTTTTAGTGTTTTGCTTTGCACAGTGATATATATGATATATCCTGCACCTAATTCGATGGGGAAAGGGCCGACGATCCCTTCACCGGGAGTTACCCCTTTAGCGAAACTAAGAAAAAGCCTCAAAAACACTCCTTTTCAAAAACACTCGATTCTACGACGATATCAAGTTCATTACGCTCAGGGTTTTCTGAAAAACCTGCGTAGCCCTCCGTCATTTCAGATAAGTAATATTTAGTATTCGTGCTACGGTAGTTTGGCATGCGTCAAGGCGTAGTGTACAGTAGCTGATTATTACTTATCTGCAGCATGAGATGCGATTGGATTAGGGTATTCGTACGGCGTTGTTTGGCATGCGTCAAGGGTCGTACGGGTGGGTTTAATTCAATCACGAAATGTACGGGTTGAACTTGACTAGTGGACTATGGGTTGTTTGGCATGCGTCAAGGTCATAGCACACTAGGGGTAAAAGTATTATCGGCAATTTCAAGTGTTGAAATTTGCAATGAGATTGCATACCTCCTATAAGATAGTTGGATCCCGATACCCACTGCGAGTAAGTGTTACTCCTGGGAGAGTTTTACACAGGACAATTAGCCGATCAAGTAGGTGTCTACAAAAGTGTTAACGGGGTTACGCCTCTGGGAAAACGAGGTTTACTTTAATTAGGTCCGTGCGAAAGCACGGGGAACCTCCCTCAAAGTACCGACACTGATCTGGCTGAAAGATTGACGAAATTGTAAAGTGTAATTAATCCCGGCTAATCTTACCTTTTAGGGTTTTAAGGTAGATTTGATAAAACCAGTGGGAGACATCCTGATTAGATAAGATAATAACCAATCTAATCTTGCAAGAGCATACGCTAAAGTGTTTTCTTCTCTCTCTCTCCAGGTAGCGACCATGTCAGGCCATAATCAAGATAATAATATGGATGTATTGACTGAACCCAATTATTGTACTGAGCTAGGGAATGTTGGACCCGTTCTTTCTTATAAGAGTTATAAGACTGAACAGGAAACAGGAGAATATCTGGATTCTCACGCCGCCCAAAAGAACATGCATGTTGATGCATCTTCTTCGGGTGTGTTAGTTATTGAGAACTGTTTCTCAGTTCACCCTACGTCCTGGGTATTAGATACCGGATCAGGATCCCATATATGTAAACAGTTACATGGGCTACGTAAAGGTAGAGAACTGGGAAAAGGTGATCATTCCGTTCAAGTAGGGAACGGTGCAAGTATTGTAGCCAAAGCAGTTGGCGAATATCACCTTGTATTGCCAAGTCGTAATACACTGATTCTAAATGAGTGCTATTATATACCGAACATGATGTGCAACATTATATCAGTTTCTTTATTGAGTAAAGAGGGATATAATTTTGTAGTACAGGATAATGTTATGAACATATTCCTAGATCAAAAGTTGATTGCATCAGGCTCGTTACATAATGGCATATTCATTCTAAATCAGAATACAGTGCTGAATATACAAAACACACACAAGAGGAAAAGTTGAGATATGAACGAATCCTACTTGTGGCATTGTAGACTTGGTCATATCAATGCGACACGACTGGCTAAGTTACATAGAGATGGTTATTTGAATCCGTTCGAATTATCATCTTATGATACTTGCCATTCATGTCTCAAAGGAAAAATGACCAAAGCTCTGTTTAGTGGACACGGAGAAAGAGTTACTGAACTCTTAGGACTAATACATAGTGATGTATGCGGTCCCATGTCTACGCATGCCAGGAACGGTTCTTCCTACTTCATTACATTCACTGACGATCTCTCTAGATTCGGACATGTGTTCCTGATGAAACACAAGTCTGAAGCTTTCGATAAATTCAGAGAATATAAGCACGAAGTAGAGAATCAAACGGGCAAAAGTATTAAGATTCTTCGATCTGATCGAGGAGGTGAATACTTAAGCGGTGAGTTTTTAGATTATCTAAAAGAGAATGGGATTCTCTCTCAGCTTACTCCTCCTTATACACCACAGCACAACGGTGTTTCGGAGCGGAGGAATCGCACCCTATTAGATATGGTGCGCTCGATGATGAGTACAGCTGAGTTACCTATTTCCTTTTGGGGGTATGCGCTTGAGACGGCCATAGACCTATTGAATAGAGTTCCTACCAAATCTGTGCCTACCACTCCATATGAGATATGGAAAGGGAAGAGACCACATCTTAATTACATTAAGATATGGGGTTGTCCGGCCTATGTCAGAAGACAAAATCCGGACAAACTCGAGGCAAGATCTGTCTTATGTAAGTTTGTAGGATATCCCAAAAACTCACAAGGGTATATCTTCTACCACCCCGAGGAACAAAAGGTGTTTGTTTCTCGACATGCCACTTTCTTAGAAAAAGGTTTTCTTATGAAACAGAATAACAGCATTGAGGTGGAACTGGAAGAAGTTCCAGCAACACAAACTATAATAGAAGACTTGGTTGAACCAGAGGATTCAGTAGTACCCGACGAACCCCAGCCTCTCCGCCGATCTAGTAGGGTTTCTCGTCCACCTGAGAGATACTGCGGTTTTCTCATTGATAGTGGAAGCGAGGATTGCATCATGGATGATGATGACCCGACTAGTTTCGAGCAGGCCATCACGAGTGGTGACTCTGTGAAATGGCTGGATGCAATGCGATCTGAAATGGAATCCATGTACACCAATAAAGTATGGATTTTGGAAAATGCTCCTGAAGGGGTAAAACCCATTGGGAGCAAGTGGATTTTTAAAAAGAAATTTGGTGTAGATGGAAAAGTTGAGACTTTCAAAGCTAGACTTGTAGCAAAGGGTTTTCGTCAACGACCAGGTGTGGATTATGACGAAACCTTTTCTCCAGTGGCTATGCTTAAGTCCATCCGGATCTTACTTGCCATTGCTGCATACCATGACTACGAAATCTGGCAAATGGATGTTAAGACCTCCTTTCTAAACGGTGATTTAGAAGAGAGCATGTACATGACTCAGCCAGAGGGCTTCGTAGATAGTGGGAGCAGCGGAAAGGTGTGCAAGCTGCTTAAATCCATCTATGGGTTAAAGCAAGCATCGCGGAGTTGGAACATCTGTTTTGATGTTGTAGTCAAAGAGTTTGACTTCGTCAAAAATGTAGATGAACCTTGTATCTATAAGAAGGTAGCAGAGGGTAAGGTTGTCTTCCTCGTATTGTACGTGGATAACATACTCTTGATAGGAAATGATATTCCTATGCTACAATCAGTCAAGCTCTTCTTATCACAGAGATTCTCAATGAAAGATCTAGGTGATGCCTCCTGCGTATTGGGAATCATGATCTATAGAGATAGATCTAAACGGATACTGGGATTGTCCCAATCCAGGTACATTGACACCATACTAAAGAGGTTTAGTATGGAAGAATCCAAGCGTGGGAACCAACCCACGATCTCTGGACTCACTCTCTCCAAAGAGATGTCTCCCAAGACTGATTTGGAGAGAGCTCGCATGCAAGGGATACCCTATGCTTCGGCAGTAGGCTCTATCATGTATGCGATGCTATGTACCAGACTCGATGTAGCATACTCACTAAGTGTAGTGAGTCGGTATCAAGCAGATCCTGGAGAGAGTCACTGGACAGCTGTGTAGAACATTCTCAAGTACTTACGAAGGACTAAGGAGATGTTCTTGGTGTATGGTAACGGAGAACTCCAGGTGGAGTCCTTTACCGATTCCAGCTTCCAAAGTGATAAGGACGACTCTAAGTCGCATTCGGGTTTTGTCTTTACCCTCAATGGAGGGGCGGTATGTTGGAAGAGTTCCAAACAGGATACCGTTGCAGACTCGACGATGGAGGCTGAATACATCGCTGCCAACGATGCTGCCAAAGAGGCTGTCTGGATCAAGAAGTTCATTAGTGAACTTGGAGTGGTTCCATCCATTGAGCATCCAATACCTCTGTATTGCGATAACAATGGAGCTGTGGCATTGGACAAGGAACCCAGATCCCATCAAAAGTCCAGACATATTCTGAGGCGATATCACCTGATCAGGGAGATAGTTGATCGCCGGGAGATCGAGGTCAGGAGAGTAGATACGAAGGACAACACTGCGGATCCATTCACGAAGGCTATTCCCCAGATACAGTTTGAGAGATTATTCGGGATGCTAGGTATGAGATACTACAGCAGCTGGCCTTAGTGCAAGTGGGAGATTGTTAGTTATGTATATGCCCTAGAGGCCATTGTTGTACATAAGATGTATATTAAAATGGATGCTTGGATATATATAGAGATGACTTTCTTGCTCGTCATGATAGTATGCTATTTGGTTTCACTTTATCTTAACATGTTGACTTGTATTGGTTTACTGTTTTACTCTCACATGTTGATAAAGCCCTTAGGATCTGTACTCGACTACTGGGACTATGATGAGATCATACTAGTGGGGCCACGATAGTCGATGAGTACATCCTATAACTGTTCCTAGTCGAGGGTATATCGAGACAGGGCATCGATACACCAGAGTAGACTAGCGTATACGCATCTTGACCCATATGATGGGCGATGGATGATCCCATATCCATCGGTGTTTTGACATCAGAGATGGTGTACGGGTGCTCAGTGGAGACTGGGTACACTGGACGGACTCGCCGAGAACTCCCAGATGGTGATATACCACACGTCAGATGGCAGTTCTCCGGTGACACTGGTACAGGGTAGTCTGTAGACCCGAGATCGTCATGGAGTCTTGTGTGATTCCCACTTTTCTTTGATTTCCACCTTACCACGTCCAAGAGGGCGTGCAAAACGGTGGCTTTTGGGTACAGTCCCGAATCACATGGAGGCAATGAGCGATAGGAGGCGATTCGTCTCTCCCGGTATAGGGAGTTGATGTTGTGCTGTATTCGATTGGCTATAACTGGAAGTCCCTGGCCAGGGCTGATATAGAGATTTACTGGTAAGTGTTACTAGTAGTTTCTCGACCCGTTATGAGCCACACATCGACACGACTTATCGGTTACTAGGGTCTGACGTATACCACCCCTAGACTTGATATGCGACATATCAGACGAACAGACCGGACTGTACGGGAGTGTTACTGATTGGATTCACAGGAGAACGCACAGGCTAGCTTGTTGATCTTCTGATCGCTCAATACCTGGGTGGCTGTTACGTTTAGCTGACCGCTTGCAGCTTGTGGGTGTTTGATATGATCATCACCTGCTACCGGCGTATTGACGATTCTTTAGAGTCCTACACAGAGGTTTCTTGGCTCAGGCGAAACAGAGTAGAGGCACATATGTGATATGTGCAGGACCGAGAATAATGCGATATGAGATACCGTATTATATTCTCGCGATATTTAGATATGAACTGGGACATCGGATCAAGTGTTGATTCGATGAATCGGTACATGATATATTAGTCGGTAATATTCGATATAGCCGGATCGTCGGATCAAGTGTTGATTCGATGATTTAATGTATAATAATATATATGATATATTTTATTACATTATCTAATATTGGCTCGCTTTATTATTTCATTTTCTCACTGGATGATACATTGATATATATGCGATATATGTTAATTGTATTATTTTCTTTTGTTGCAAATATATAATATATATGTGATACATATTATTGTGACATGATATGATTAATTGTTAAACATGTTTAAGGATGATTAATTGAGGTTAGGGTTTGATTAGGGTTAGATGCTTCATGCACCTTCTAGAAGCTTTTTTCTTTTGTCATTGTAAAGATATTTTGGATGACACATTTTTAACCCAACCAAACCCTAACTCTAGTTTATTCTCTACACAATCTTATCCACTCATCCTTGACCATGGTTAATATATCAATCATATAGCTTTGTTTTCTATTCATCACAAAAGAAATAATTCATTTTATCTCTTCCATTATCATCTTCTTCTCTCTTGAAAAAGCTTACTTGATTTTCTTTATGTGATGAATAAATATGAGAAAATGATTTAAAAAGAAAGCAAAAATACTACTCTCTCATCCTCATCTCATCTAGCCCATGAGATTAGTGTGTTCATCTCTTTAGAGTGAGAAAGCTTGAGTCTTTGCAACTTCGACGTAGATCATTGGAGATTTAGAACACTTCAAGCTAGAATGGATCGTTCGAGTCGTGGAGCCTCTCATGAGTCCGGGAGATCGTGGATCGCGGCAAAGGAACTTCTACTCGGAGCTTGTGAAGCGAAGGAGCGGACTACAAAGGTTGTAATCCCTCACACTTAGATAAAAGTTATCATCTTGCATGTTAAACCCTAATAATCTAGCAAAGATCCCGGCTTTGGGTTGTTCGGCACGTCTAAATTTTTATCCGGGCATGTTTGATGCCTTATGAACCTTCACAAGAGTGCCTAGGAACCCTACAGGATATAGAATGATTCATACCTTAAAAGATGTTAAGGTACGGGGAGTTGTCCAGGCTATGCTTAAAACCAAACTCTGGATAACTCAGGGCACGTTTATGTAATGGCTGTTTGTGGGTTGACCCTGGCTATGACGAGGGTTGATATTCTACCATTTGGAAGATCAATAGTGATATTGTTCTTGACTCGCCACAGTTTTAGTAAAATGGACTTTTTCAGAAAACAGTAGCGGGAGTATGGTAGAACTGGAAGTGATTCCAGAACCGCAAACGATTACGGAAAATTTAATAGGACCTATATACTCAATCAGGTTTGACATTCCATTAGCCACTCCGCAGATATGGTGGGTAACCTCAGACACCCGAGAGGTACTCCGGTAGCCTCAAGGACGGTGACAGGGAGGTTCTTGTTTACCCAGACTTGACACTACTATTGTTCCAGGCTATGAGACCCGGTAGGAGGGTTGTCGTAGTCAGTGGGAGCATCGGAAGCATAGTGGGCAAGATGCTTATGTCTATTTATATACTAGAGCAGTTATAGCGGAGATAGATCATCTAATTTTGATGTAACAGTCATGGGTTTGACTTCAATCAGAATAGGGGATGGATTTGTTAAGAAGGTAGTAGGGTGTGATGTCATGGTATCTGGATGACATACACAGAGTAGGAAGTAAAATTCCTATACTACGATCGGTTGTACTGTGGTCGTCACACAGTTGTTTCTCCAGACAGGATATGGATATAATATTTGACATTCTGGTTTCTAGATCTATGGTTTTAGATCAGGATCTGGGTAGTTTCCCAATGTGGGTACTTTGACAGTATTCTAATGGTTTTTAGAATAGATGACTCCTGGCATGGTGGTGTACCTGCGGGTGATGGAGTCACCCTCTCTAAAGGTGTCTTACGGACTAAAGGGGAGAGGGACGTGCATGATTGGCAGATCACTTGCTTATGCAACTGAGTCAATCATGAGATGTCAAGTACCACACCAGATGTTGTTTTTGCACTAGATGCAATAAGTTTGTATTAATCCAATCCTGGAGAAACATAAGGAAGCAGTTTTAGAACATAAGTACATGTTCTACGGATTTGATAACGGCAGCCTCCTTCGGGAGACGGTTATCATTCCAGGCTTCAAAGGTGACATGGATGACAGAGTGATTGTCAGAGTTACAGTTTTCCCTCTGACGAGGGACAGTATTATGGACAGGTGGCCCAATAGGATACTGTGGGAGGCTTGGTGCAGGATACTGATTAGGTTCAGTGATCGATACAGTCTAAGAAGTTTGGATTTGGAGTTCATTTATGAACTAGGTCCCATCAGATATCCAGACATATTCTAAGACAGGTATTACTCAATTCGGGAGATGGTTTTCTCCGCGAATTTGAGATTAAGAGAGATATAGAAAGAAACTTCTAGGCGGATCCACTCACTGAGGCTATTTCTCGAACACAATAGTTTTACAAACGGGCTTTGTGAAACTGATTAGTAGAGGAGTTGGATGTTCGGTTTCATACGGGCTGTGAGTAGTCGACATCGCAATAATTAGCCTTAAGTGCAAGTGGGAGATTGTTGGAGATAGTGCCCTCAGAGTCAATTATTGGATCGCAGGTACGTGATTGCAATGATTGCGGAGGATCTATACCGGTAGGACAGTCTTACTCGAGATGATAGTATGCTATCTGGTTTGCCTTTATCAGTCGTGTACATGTTCAGGTGACTGATTACATGTTACACTTTGATAGAGCCCTTAGGATCTTGCTTTACCACCAACAGTATGATGGCGATCATATACGTGAGAGTTGGGTCGTTTATACGCATATCCTTAATTGTCGTCCCTAGTCGTGGGAGTTTCGAGACAGGGCATCGATACTCCGGAGTAGACTAGTGTATACAGTAGAGACCCCGACGAGGGGCGGTGGCCGGTCTCACAAGCCACTGGTGTCAGTTGGATCACCTAAGATGTATACAGGTGCTCATTGGGTTATGAGTACACCGGACAGGACTCGCCGGGAACCTGCTAGTTGGTATTATACATATCGTCAGATAGCAGTTCCCTGGTGACATGTGTACAGGTTAGTTCATCGACCTGAGGTCGTCATTTGTCTCGTGTGAGTTCCCACTGTGCTTTGATTTCTACCCTACCACGGCTCAAAGGAGTCGTGCAAACAGGTAGTTTTTGGGTACAGTCCCGATTCATATGGAGGCACGTGAGCGGATCGGCAGGGGATTCGTCTCTCCCGGTATTGGGGGCGAGGTCGTGCTGTGTCTAGGAGAGCCATTACACAAAGCCCACGGCCGTGGTAGGAGATTTACTGGTAGGTACTCCAGTAGTATCTCAGGGTGTTATTGGGCTACACTCCGACACGACTTATACTCCTATTGGGGGTCTGACGTTACTTGCCCCCTAGGCAGATATGCGATACTCATAGACTAACGGACCGAACTGTATATACATTGTCACTGTTAGGCTCAGTAGGGTTTCCGGATGAGTTCACTCATCGGCCTCCCTTGAGGTCAGTCCATCGGCAGCCGTTACGCATAGCTAGTGCCGCTGACGGTTTATGGTTAAACCCACTGCCAGGGTACTGACGAGTCATTAGAGTCCCCCACAGACAGTTTCCCAAGTTCGGGCGAAACGTTGTAGAGGCCGTATGGTTTTATGGCAGGGTTCGGAAAATGCACGTGCGTTTACGCACGTGTTATTTTTCGGGCAGATGATACTGGTCGGCTTTGGTTTAAGCCGGATCCGAGTATTATATTGAGTAGATATAATATCTTGGTCTCAGTTGCATTTGTATTCGGTCGTAATACAAATGCGGGTATATTTATACAGTTACGGGGTTATCCTGAAATTCGTTTCGGGATCAATTTTGGAAGTTGCCAGTTTCCAGTTTTCTATCAGCCGTCTTTTAACATTCGGTTAAAGACAGATTTATCTTTTCTTGGATGAGGGTGAGTCATGCTTCTAGAAGGTTCTAGAAGAGGTGACTAGGTTTGAATGGTGTTGGTGTTTCATTGGTTGCTTTTTGGTGTGTTCACACTTTGTGTTCACACTTGAGATATTTTCTTGTGTTCACACTTGATATTTTTTCTTATGGTCACCCTCTTCCCTCCTACACTCACCCCCCTACCTCCTTATAAGTGGCCGGCCCCCTCTCCTCCTCCTCACTCTCACTTGAGAGAAAAGATTATGGTTGTTGAAAGAAAAGATGATAGGTTTCGGTGTATGGAATTTCACAGCTCATTCCATTCCATCACCCGATTCCCATGGCAACTTCATTAACCGTTCGTCCATAGCTTTGGACGGAACGAGACAAAGTCTTCTACTCATTCTCTACATCAATCTTGGTCGTCTCTTCTAGCAAACTAGACAACCGAGTTGCCTCAAGTCAGAGGCGGGAGCCCGTTTAAAGAATCATTGACGTGGTGCCACCTGGACGAGCAGATCGGAGATCAAAGAGATCGGAGCAGCCGCAACGGAGCGTGGGATGATGGTTAAAGAACGAAGGACTCGGATCGTTCGGTATAACCTTTCTACTCTCTTTACAGTTTGTTAGTTTAGCAATAATGGCAGATCCGGGTTATAATATACGATAGCGCCAGTTAAAAAGTTTTTGTTCCGCATTTGGCGTCTGTAGACGGCCGGGGCGCTACCGTAGACTTACAGGTATATGGTGGGTCCCGGTACAGTTTCCCTCGGCAAGATGTTCGTGGTACGGACGATGAGCCTGGAAGGTGGGCAAGTACCTACCGGTGACTGTATTTGGACTCGGCGGTTATCGTGGGGATACCGACCGGAGTGATATACGACATATCATCAGGGCCAGTCGTGCTGACAGCGCCTGAGTTATGAGGATTTACGTGTCGATGCTAGACACGGGTTTCATGATGTTTCGAGTGTCGGTGTTAGACACTCAGGTTTTCATGATTTTTACGTATCGTCGGTGGACATACGGGGTTGATATCCTCATACTTATATACATATATATATACACATAGGGATATGTTTTCATGATGTTTCGGGTGTCGATGTTTGACACTCAGGTTCCATGAGACTTACAGGATGTAAGGGCCGATCTGAGGATGCGATGCCTGAAGATTTGGGATTTGATGTGTCAGTGAGGGACATTGGTGTTTTTCCATGCTGATGATTTTGCATGAGATTTTATTGTTTCATCCCACACACTCAGGATTATTGTTGTTATGCATTGTTTCATGTAGTTGTAGTACCCTGATGATGTACCTTTACATGATTGTTGCATATTCACTTATCATACTTATGCTATCGGATTACATGTGATAGATAGATCGTTGTTCGTGCATACCTGCGATTACAGTATGATTTTATTTACTATTCATGAGTTGGCAACTCACCCCCGTTGTGCCACAGTGTTTTGCAGGACTTACCCTCAGAGTAGTCGCGGCAGGGCGTCTTATCATTTCTACTTTTGCGGATACCGCTACGTTAGGCAGTGAGGCCTTTGCTTTTAGGTGGGTTTGCGGTTATCTGCTTGTACATTGTATATCTTTTTGTTGGATCTAGTATTCTCTATCTACCACTGTTTTATATGAATTAGAGACGACTTGTGAGGATTCAGTGTTGTATTATTTTGGTGACTTTCGGTGCCGTGCTCGTGGGAGCCGGTTATGTTGGAAAGTTTACTCCTTATTGCAGTCTTTCCTTTGTTATTTCTTCGCTTCGGCGTTGTATACTTGTTGTGGTATTTGTCTCCGCCGTTGGCCGTTATTTTTCTCCCGTTTGGGATGCTTTATATATTATCTGTGTTGTATCCGTTTTCGGGGCTAGTTTTTACAAAGGAGGTGCTGCCGAAATTTTCAAGAAGGAAAACTAGAGTTAGAGATTTTACTGGTGATTTTCCAAATGTTAAAACTATGTTTTTCTCCGTTAATCCAGATTTGGGTGGTTTAGATTTCTGGGTTTCGGCTTACTTGAGTTGCGTACGCCTGTAGACGTTACGTAGTTTAAGTGCCGGTTACGGGCCAAATTTTGTGTCGTGACAAAGTTAGTATCAGAGTGCTAGGTTTTACCTTTCGGAGTGTAGGATGACCTTGGTATGATGGAGTAGGTAGCTTAAGCAGAGTGACGTAGCGTGTGTATGTTCTACGGCAAACTTACGACACGGTACTCCGCCTATGTGACCTTAGGACTTATTGATTGATATCCTTCCGTGATGATATACATCTTTGCGATTCGATTCCTGTTTCCTTATCGAATATTGTTTCAATTTCTAGCCTATATGCCGCCGAAGTCTACGAGGGCACAGAGAGCGGCCGCGAGGGCCGAGGTCAGAGTTGACTCGTCAGAGGCGAGGACTGGCCAGGGCAGTACGCATGTTGTACCGGAGCACATTGCTATGATTGGAGCTGGTATGCAGGATCTGCGCCAAATAGTGGGGACTTTAGTAGAGACCATTCGAGCGCAGGGGCAGGCAGTTGTTCCACCCGTTGCAGGGACCACGATGGTACCTACCGTTCCGGCAGCTGCAGTTACAGCTCCGGAGGTTATTACTGTGTCACTGACGGATTTTATGAGGCTGAGACCTCCGGTGTTTACTGGCACAGATGTTACTGAGGATCCGCAGTCGTTCATCAACCGGATGGCCAGGATTTGTCGTTCGCTCCGATGCTCTGATGAGAGATGGGTGGAGTTTGCCAGTTTTCTTCTGGAGGGTCTGGCCCAGAAGTGGTGTGAGTCCTTGGAGAAGGGCAGAGCCGCGGGTCTTGCTCCTATGACCTGGGCTGAGTTTGTGACGTCGTTTCTTGCCCGTTTTCTTCCACCGAGCGTCAGGGATGTGCGAGCGTGCAAATTTGAGTCGTTCCGTCAGACTCTGGGGATGACGGTGTCTGAGTATGATGTACTGTTTACCGAGCTATCGGTGTATGCTCCGTACCTGGTGGCGACTGAGGAGATGAGGGTGAAGAGGTTTGTTCGAGGCCTACTTACCCAGTTGTTCCTAGCCATCAGTATTCAGCATTGTGACACGTATGCGGCAGCTGTGAATGCAGCCCTATTGGTGGAGGAGCGTCTATCTGAGTCATCGGTTGTTCCGGAACCGAAGAGGGCTCGTACTGGTATAGCAGCCAGGAGGCAGAGGTTTAGATTCTGAGACAGAGTTCGATCAGATACTGGGGGTAGCAGAGACGGGGGACGTGTCCAGTTGTTCGGTACTTTTTCCCAGGAGGGTCAGCCGTCGACACGTGGGTGTTTTGGATGTGGCAGTTTACTGCACCAAGTGAGAGATTGTACCATGATGCATCAGAGAGGGCCAGCAGTACCTCAGGTTACCTTACCACCTTCTCCGCCTCAGAGAGCGTTGCCTCTTATTCCTGTTGTTGCGCCGCGTCAGACTCCTGTTCAGAGAGGTCATGGTCGCGGGGGTTTTGTACCGAGAGGTCGAGGTGGCGGAGGCAGAGGACAGCCAGTAGCCGGTAGAGGGCAGGCACAGGTTTTTGCCTTGACTCACCAGGACGCTCAGGCGTCAAATGCTGTGGTTTCAGGTACCCTTTCTGTATGTTCTTTTGATGCACATGTTCTTTTTGATCCGGGATCTACGCATTCGTATGTTTCTACGCACTTCGTGCTGAGGTTAGGCCGAGAGTCGCATTTGCTGGATCATCCGCTTGTCGTGACTGCTCCTGTGGGAGAGTCGTTTGTTACGCGACACGTGTTCCGATCGTGTGTTGTCCGTTTAGGAGACAGAGATCTGTCCGCCGACTTGATCCTTCTTGAGATGTTGGACTTCGACGTTCTGTTGGGCATGGACTGGTTAGCTACATGCTATGCGTCCGTAGACTACCACGAGAAGACAATTAGATTTTGTTTTCCCGACGAGTCAGTATTTGTTATGCAGGGGGACCGTGGTGCCGCCCCTCACAGTTTGATTTCTGTTTTGTGCGCTAGTCCGCTTTTGAGGAGGGGATGTCGGGGATTCTTGGCTTTCATTCATGATACTGGAGCCACAGTGGAGTCCTTGGACCAGGTTTCTACCGTGAGAGAGTTTCCCGATGTCTTTCCCGATGAGTTACCTGGGTTGCCGCCAGAGCGCGAAATTGAGTTCTGCATTGATCTGATTCCTGGCACGGAGCCTATTTCTATACCGCCTTATCGGATGGCTCCGGCAGAGCTTAGAGAGCTTAAAGATCAATTGCAAGAGTTGCTTGATTTAGGACTTGTGCGTCCGATTGTTTCGCCGTGGGGAGCTCCTGTTCTGTTCGTCAAGAAGAAGGACGGCAGTTTGTGGCTGTGTGTGGATTATCGTCAATTGAACCGAGTTACAGTGCGGAACATGTATCCTTTACCTCGCATTGACGATTTATTTGATCAGCTCTAGGGTGCGAAACATTTTTCAAAGATTGATTTGCGTTCGGGTTATCATCAATTGTGGGTTCGGAATGACGACATTCCGAAGACTGCTTTTCGTACGCGCTATGGGCACTATGAGTTTTTGGTGATGTCGTTTGGACTCACCAATGCACCAGCAGCATTCATGGATCTGATGAACCGGATTTTCAGGCCGTTCCTCGACCAGTTTATTATTGTGTTTATTGATGACATACCGGTCTACTCTAGGAGTCGTGAGGAGCATGAGGAGCACTTGAGGATTTCTTTGCAGATATTGAGAGAGCACCAGCTGTATGCTAAATTCTCAAAGTGAGCATTTTGGCTTAACAGTGTTGACTTCCTGGGTCATGTGGTGACTGGTGATGGTATTCTTGTGGACCCGAGGAAGATTGAGGCTGTACAGCTTTGGCCCAGACCTGTATCGGTGGCTGAGGTCCGCAGCTTTTTGGGCTTAGCTGGTTATTATCGCCGTTTTGTGCAGGATTTTCGAGTATCGCTGCACCGCTGACGGGACTGACCCGGAAGGGAGTTCCTTTACTCTGGACAGATGCGTGCGAGCAGAGTTTTCAGCAGTTGAAGACTCGGTTGACGACAGCACCAGTTCTTTCTTTACCTTTTGGATCGGGCGGCTATGTTGTTTATTATGATGCTTCTCGAGCGGGGCTCGGCTTTGTTTTGATGCAGCATGATAGAGTGATTGCGTATGCTTCTAGGCAGCTGAAGAAGCACGAGCAGAATTAACCCACTCACGATCTTGAGATGGTCGCGGTGGTTTTTGCATTGAAGATTTGGAGACACTACTTGTACGGGGAGTCGTGTCAGATCTTCACGGATCACATGAGCTTGAAGTACATCTTCCAGCAGCGGGATCTGAACCTGAGATGACGCCAATGGATAGAGCTAGTGAAGGATTATGATTGTGAGATCCTTTATCACCCGGGCAAGGTGAATGTGGTGGCTGATGCTTTGAGTCGTAGGCCCGGGGGTAGACTGTCCCAGTTGATCGCAGTTCAGCGTCAGTCTTCTGCAGATTGGCAGCTCTTGTGTGATGGTAGAGTGCAGTTTGAGTTGACCTCCACTGGGGGATAGTTTTCTCATGTCCGCACCCGTCCGATACTATTTGATCGTATTCGGGAGGCGCAACCCAGTGATTCCCGTTTGTCCAAGATTTTTGAGCTTGTTCGACAGGGTACAGTTTCGGAGTTCATGATTGATGACCAGGGTGTGCTACGATGCGGGACTCGCTTGTGTTTACCAGATGCTGATGGGTTGAGACGCGAGATCCTAGAGCAGGCACATCAGTCAGCCTTTAGCGTTCATCCAGGTTCCACCAAGATGTACCGGGACTTGAGAGACTTCTACTGGTGGGAAGGGATGAAACGCGATATTTCGGACTTCTTTTTGAGGTGCCTGACTTGTCGGCAAGTCAAGGCTGAGCATCAGAGACAGGCTGGAGAGTTGCAGCCTTTATCCGTTCCGGAGTGGAAATGGGAGCAGATTTCCATGGACTTCATTGTGGGTCTACCCAGAACCAGTAGGGGGTAAGACTCCATTTGGGTGATTGTTGACCGGTTGACGAAAGCCGCTCACTTCCTTCCAGTGAAGGCCACTTTCGGTTATGCTCAGTATGCTCAGTTGTATATAGATGTGATTATGCGTTTGCACGGTGTTCCCATATGCATAGTATCCGACAGAGGCACCCAGTTTACTAGACGTCTTTGGCAAAAGCTTCAAGAAGTTTTGGGTACCCGGTTGAGTTTTAGCACCGCTTTTCATCCACAAACCGATGGTCAGTCGGAGCGGACTATTCAGACTCTGGAGGATATGCTCCGTGCATGTGTGCTTGATTTTGGTGGCAGTTGGGATCGTCACTTGCCGTTGATTGAGTTCTCCTACAACAACAGCTTTCAGGAGACTATTCAGATGGCACCTTTTGAGGCTTTATATGGTAGGAAGTGTCGATCGCCAGTCTGTTGGACCGAACTTAGTGAGAATAGGGTTTTGGGACCCCAGCTAGTTCAGGAGACTACGGAGAAGATCCAACTGATTCAGGACAGGATGAGAGCAGCCCAGTGCAGGCAGAAGTCTTATGCCGACCGTCGTCGTCGCAGACTTGAGTTTGCAGTGGGGGATCATGTATTCCTGAGGATTTCTCTGATGAAGGGCATTATGCAATTTGGGAAGAGGGGGAAGCTCAGTCCCAGATTTTTAGGTCCTTTCAAGATCTTTGAGCGAGTGGGTTCTGTTGCTTATCATTTGGCGCTCCCGCCCAGTTTTCCGGATGTTCACCCTGTTTTCCATGTGTCGATGCTTCGTAGATACCTTCATGATCCTTCTCACATGATTCAGCATGAGATCGTTCAGCTTGAGCGCGATCTTTCGTTCACCGAGCAGCCGGTAGTTATTTTGGATCGGCAGGTGAAGAAACTTCGGTCAAAGGTCTTGTCGTCTGTGAAGGTTCTTTGGCGTAGCCCGACTAGTGAGGAGATCACTTGGGAGGCCGAGAGCGAGATGCGGAAGAAATTCCCTCATCTCTTTGAAGGTACGCTTAGTATGAAATTTTAATTCCGGGACCGAATTTCTATAAAGGGGGAGATTGTAACGTTTTAGAAATCGTTATGCGAATTTTTCCGTTTTAGGGTTAAATTGTCGGTATTTTCCGTTTTCACCCGACTGTGTTCAAACGACCATATAGACTTGCCAGCACCTAATTTAGCTAAAATAAAGCTAGTGCGCAAGCTTTGGGGGTATATGGGACGTTTTGGTTCAATTAAAATTTTTCCCAATTTTAATATTATTTTAATGCGGTATTTACATTTTGGGAAATTTCTTTTAAGTGAACTTTTCTTCAATTAAGTTTGAGTTAAACCAAAACCTTCTCACATTATCTAGATATTTGTTTAGAATTAGAATTTAGGTTAAAGGAAAAGAAAAGAATTGAGGTGCATGCATGTGTGCATGTGTGTGTGTGAATGCATTAAATTGCATTTATTGATGGAAATTGCTAGAAAACCCTACACAATTCCTCACCCTTTCCTCACTTGGCCGAAATCCTCTCTCGCTCTACTACTCTTGATCATTTATCTTCTATATTGCATCAATCCAAACTCAATAAATCCTCAAAATTCCCAAATATATCACAAAAATTCTAAAAGTCTTGGTTTTTGCTCTTGGATCACTTGGAGCTAGGAATGCTTGGATCTTGTGACCTAGAGCTGATAGGTATAGTCCATACACTGTTAAATAGGAGTTTTTATTTTGTATAGCTCGCTGGTTATGGTTTAGAACACTTAAAGTATCGATTAGTGCGATATCGGGTTTTTAGTGTCTTTTTAGAGCCTTTGTACCTGCCGTGATCTGGAAAATTTAGTGAGTGACCAAAAAAATTTATAGTGATGTACTAGTGACCCTGGAAAACCACCTGAGAGACGAGGACCACCCCAACGGCCGGGGCCGGCGACCCCTTCGATGAATTCCGGCGACGCCGGCGATGTAGGGAGATGCTGGTGTTTGGTTTTTGTCACGACCCGAAAGTACGGAACATGACCGGCACTTAAACTACGAACGTCTCGAGACGTACGTAATCTAAGTAAACCGAAAACCCAGAAATCCAAACCAAGAAAAGTAGTAGAGTGCAGGAAAAACCTACTTAAAGCAAGTAATTTCAATAGCATAAGCCGAATTATGCGGTTTTTAAAACATCAAAAATTTACTGAAAATTTCGGCAGAGTCTCCTTTGTAAATACTGGCCCCTAAACGGGATACAACATGAATAGTATACGAAATCAAGGAAAAAGGCATCCCCAAGCGGGAGCTAGCTCTTCGTCAATCGACGGTCACAACCACACAAGCAATATAATATACAACGCCAACGGCGAGGATCAAAACTCAAAAGGAAACTCAAAACCACCAGAAATATAACGAGCGACTCTAAGGTCGAAAGAATAAACAACACTGGTCTCTATCTCAATAAATACATGTTTGGTTGATGGAACTTCTAGATACAACAGAATAATGATATACAAGATATATAATGGGGGTACGATACAAGTAAACCCACCTACTAGCAAATCACCCGAACGAAACTATGCCGCAAAGCCGTAATTAAACCTGTACGGCAAAACCTGCAAGAAACTGGGGCACAACGGGGGTGAGTTGCCAACTCATGAATAGAAAAACATCTACACACAGAAATCGCATAAATAACGCAATCCTAGGTCAATGATCATAATATATCCTCAAAAATGTATATAACATGCAGCCTATAACAATGGCTAGGGTAGTATCTAACCCGAGTGTAAACTCATGTGCCCATGTCAGTGCCTCAGGTAGCAATATATCATATGAGTGAGGTATGAATGCATGAAAACAGAATACATGTAAATGAAGAAACTGTTTTCATAAATTAGTGAGATTTCTGTATTTTTAAAGTGAGGTACCATAAATGAAATCAGTATCAACAGTGTCTAGTATCGACACAAAACATAAATCTCACTGTCTCAAAATATCAATGTCTCAATCTCAATATCTAGGGCGCCGTCAGTCCAGACCGGCCCCTACCATCCATCTCAAGACCACGACGGTATCCTCCGGATATCCGACGCGTCGGGTAATATCACCGGTCGGTAGTGCTCCCCTGCCGGGCTCAACGTCAACACCATATTCCTCTTGCCCCGGGGTACCGCACCGGGCCCACCATGTACCCGTGACGGTTCCTCCACTCCTCGACACGGATCTCGAAAACCACAGCAAACTCATGGTGGACAACACTTTACATCACTAGAAAACCGCAACATTTTATATTTTAAAAGATCATAAGTTGTAAATTTTGCGGCTTTCCCCGAAATCCAGAAATATCATAAATCTCAAGAAATCATCACAAGTGCATATGTCAATGATAATGAATGCATATGGTATCAATAACCAAGTTGCAATGTATGATTAATAAACTAGGCATGTAAGGCAGGTACACTAATATCATATCAAACTATTAACTAACAAGCTAAGTCAAGCAAATATATTCTCTAAAGTGTACGTGACATGGCAATTACCGATGAAGATGTGTGTGAGCCGGCAAGTAGGTGTACGTGGTACATACGCATCATCGGTAATGGTGCTGGTGTCCTAACAGCATGATATCAATAATGGAATATGCAGCAAAATAAGTTTGCGAGGCAGAGCGAACAGCAATAATGTGCGGGAGCTGAATACTAGACACAACGATAACTAATCTGCAATAATCTAATATAAGTCCTACAAATGGTGCCTTTTGAAATAACACGAATCATGGGGTTTTGAAAATAGGGGCTACGGTGTTTTTATGAAAAGATACGTCTTTTGAAATATCCGTAGGATCCCTTGGGCTGTCTTTTAAAATACCCACGATTCGTTAGTTTTTGAAATAGGTAAGAATCGAATCTAATCTAACAACTAAACTAAACTAAAGGGCTAAGCTAACAAACTGAACTACAGGTAAGGAAACCGCCTAACATCTGAGTCGATACATATACATACCTGTATATATATTAGTCGGTGATCCCGCCTCAATAATATCATATCCGATACCATATCTAAAATCAGACATCCCAAGTCAAGAGTGCGGATCAATCATCAAGATATAGCTCGTACGTAAATCCGTCGTACGGCATCCCAAATCTGGGTACGGGTCAATATCACATTCATCATACTATTCACCTGGTATCCTCTTTATCAAATATCATGATCGCGGTACTGATCTACGTCTAGTACCATACTGATACCGCCTATGTATGCATGGACGTGGGTGAAACACTACGTCAAGGACCCGCTACAACGTCATGTCGTATCTCAAATACGAACCCTGCTATATCACCGATCTCACGGCCTCAAATCAAATCTCATCGACTCAGCTCAATCCCAAGTATCATCCTCAAATCCGTATGTGAACACATAGTCCCATACCCATGTGAACCCATAACTATAAAGAATCCCATGAGCACATATCAATAGGAATGTATGCAAGTATGTATGTGTTTATGTGTAGTGCAACACTACCCTAGGGTTCGCAACACTAAAGTAATCCAACACACCAATATCCATCCTAAGCATCGTTATTAATCCCAAATAACATATAATAATTATTGGTGTGTATACGCATCCGTATACATCACCACGGACTGCGGGGGTACTATACGCCATCCACCCGACTTCCCCCCGTAGATATAAATCAACTCACCTGGTCCTCGCTAGCCGGTGCCGACGTCGCCACGCGCTTGCTTGTCGTCTCGAAGTCCACATGGGGGTACCTACATATCATAACGCACCATATCGCATTAAAACTAAATTCGAAATCGAAACGGCATACGAAAATCAAATCGGCACGCGTATCACGCATAGGTCCAAACCTATCGCCTACGCATGCAAGAATAGTCAAACCAACCCTCGATGTCGATGTACAAACGTCAAACCATCGAGAAAAATCCAATCACACTCATTTGCACATTCACGAACACTAATTTTAATATAAACTAGGTTAAAACTCACAAAAACCCCAATTTTACTTAAAAAGTCATTTTTCCGAAAATCTAGCAAGCACAATTCGCCATTTTTGTACAAAACAGGATGTTTAAATGAATGTAGCGGCCAATATATTTATTAAATATCTTAAATAAGTCATATAAACAATTCCCGGAATTTAATCTCATTAAATTCCAAAAACCCTAATATTCTAGTTTACAAAATACCTAAAATTTAACAATTTCAAAGCAAAAATGCACAAACTACAATCTAGCTTAGATTTGCATGATCTAAAGCATTAAACCACACTTAATAAAGTTAATGAAGTCATGAAAAACCTAAACACATTTTTAATCCCAAGTATTTAACCAATTTCAAAAACCTAGTAAGCAAATTAGCAAATTAACACAATTTTTAAACTAACCATTAGCACAAGCTACTAATCTTGTATTAACATGACAAAAAGCCTAAATATAACACACAACCAAACACCAATTTTATAAAACCCTAACTTGCATTCAAATTCATAACTTGAATTCCAAAACTTGCAACTTAAGCCTAATTAACACTTAAGTAGTTTAGCTTTAAGAAATTAGTAACAAATTAAGCAAAAATGTTTTAGAATTATACCCAAAAACATTTGAAGATCCACAAGTATCCATGGCCTCCCAAAATGCTCTCTTTTCACAAAGATCCATGCTATATGGGCTAAGCTAAAATGGGTAGGAGTCGGATTTGGGTTTTAGGATTTTTTTTGATGGATTTGAGGCAATTTTTGATGAAGTTTGAAGAGAAAAGAGAAGGGAAATGGGGGGGCTGCTGCTGCTGTAGGAGGGGGGGCTGCTGGAATGGGAGTGGGAAAGGAGAGAGAGGGAGGTAGAGAAAGTGGTGGGAGAAGTCAAAGTCAATTCAAGGTCAAAGGTCCACCTCATTTCTCCATTTTCTTTTCTTTTCTTTCATTTCTTTCCTTTGAAATTCAAGTGGGGGAAAAAAATGGGGGCTGCTGAATTCTTCAAGGGGAGAAGTAAATGGGAGTGTGTGGATGTGGGTACGGGTGTGGGGTGATGAAAAATGATAAATATAATACCCCAAACATCCATTTACGCTAAAAAAAAGCCTTTTTTCTTCAATAATTTCTAAACCGTTTTGGCAAATGATTTCGTTCCAAAAACCACATGATAAAATTTTATTTAATGTTTTATGATGCACAAAATTTGTTTCAACTCATTCCAATTTGTAATTTTCCCTAATTAAATGTATTAGTGACGGCTTAAATAATAATAAAATAATTTTTTTTTTCCAGAAAATTTGAAATTTCACCAGCGGCTCAATAAACACCAAATAATAGCAATTACATAGCTAGAATATGTATATTTAATTTTTATAATAAGATATTTGTATTTTGACTTTTTACAGAAAACCCCCTTATTTTACCGATTTTTCGAAATTTCACCGAAACGATTTTCAAAACGTTACAGTTTTTGTGGGTAGTTGTCTGCTGTTGGTTAGGGGTGTTTGGTACTGTTTACTTTTTTAGTAAATTCGGTATGAAAAATATGGAATTGTTTACCTATAATCTAGTGTTTTGAATCCGCGTGTTACGTAATCCGACACGAATCGTGATCTGATGCAACTGTTGTACTCAGTTTGATTTAGTAGTGTCGCAACGCACGTTGCCACTAGACGGAGACTCACGAGTTAGTTTAGTGTTGGTGCGTTATTTAATACATAGTTTTACGTTATATTGGTCAATTTCTGAGATGTTTGCACTATTTCTTGTGTTTGTGGAAATATAGCGTCACAAGCAGAGACTTCAGACGCTGCGAACAAGGGGAAGCAGGTGGTCGGATTTTCATAGCTGGAGACTTTTGTGAGTAGATTTAACATCTACGGGAAAATCGCCCGTATGGCGTTATGCGTCGGGGCGGATATGATATGATAGCAGCATGTATTTGCATATTAGTTACTTTCATATGAATGTCATTGCATAACATTATCTATTGTACCTGACTCGTATCTTTAGATATAACACATTACTGACGGTTCATGTTGCACGAGCACTAAATTGTATGCTACACCCACATCGTCGGTAATTGCCATGACACGCACAAACCACCTACATACGTGATATGGTAGTGGATAGGGATAGTTGAGGTAGTAGCCCTTATCCCATTGTGCATATGAGATATTGTTGACATCTACATACGTGTTGTTGTATCGGACATGGATAGTTAAAATGGCGACTCTTATTCCATTTCATGTATACCTTACTATAGCTACTTGTACATCTTGCATACATATTGACATGTACACCCACATAGTCTATTACATCTATATGTATATCATGCACACATATTGACATGTACACCCGCATATTTTCGCTATAGTTGTATGTACCCCAAGTGGTATTGTTTTGATATGTGATATTGAGATGTCGATCATTGCTATTATGAAATGCATCATACATACTTGCTTACATGTAGATACTTAAACCTTGCTACACTTACATGTACACCTCATATGATGCTGCATTGGTTTTCGGAGGATTTTGGGAACCGCAAGATATATTTTTAAAGGCTGGATTCATTTAAAAGAGCGGTTTTCCCTTTATATGCTCACATTGATGGTTTATGTTGCATATATCAGTTTTATATGGATTTTACGCATTGAGATATGGATTTCATATGATTTATGGATTTGAGAACCGTGGGGGTATTTTCAAGAAACTATGTATCGTTTGAAAATCCGGTTTCTCTTGATATGATATTTGATGCTTCCACCATAAGATTTCTCGGTTCTGAGATTTGTGATATATACCCGATGCGAGGAGTGAGTGGGCCGGGTGCAGGTACATGGTGGGTCCCGGTATGGTTTCCCTCGGCAAGATGTTCGTGGTACAGACGATGTGCCTAGAGGCAAGTACCTACCGGTGACTGTATTTGGACTCGACGGTTATCATGGGGATACCGACCTGAGTGATATACGACATATCGTCAGGGCCAGTCATGGTGACAGCGCCTGAGTTATGAGGATTTACGTGTCGATGCTAGACACGGGTTTCATGATGTTTCGAGTGTCGATGTTAGACACTCAGGTTTTCATGATTTTTACGTATCGTCGGTGGACATACGGGGTTGATATCCTCATACTTATATACATATATATATATATACACATAGGGATATGTTTTCATGATGTTTCGGGTGTCGATGTTTGACTGTAACGTTTTGAAAATCGTTTCGGTGAAATTTTGGAAAATCGGTAAAATAAGGGGGTTTTCTGTAAAAAGCCAAAATACAAATATCTTTATTATAAAATTAAATATACATATTCTAACTATGTAATTGCTAGTATTTGGTGTTTATTGAGCCACTGGTAAAATTTCTAAATTTCTGAAATTTTTTACGAAAATAATTATTTTAATATTATTTTAAGCCGTCACTAATACATTTAATTAGGGAAAATTAAAAATTGGAATGGGTTGATACAAATTTTATAATTTATGACACACTAAACTGGCATGCAAAATATTGTTTCTGAAATGAAATCGTTTGCTAAAACGGTTTAGAAAATATCGAAGAAAAAGTTTTTTTTTTGTGAAATTAGTGTAAATAGAATTGAGGTATGGTTCTAGGTTGGCTTGGGATATAGTATTTATCATTTTTGCTCACCAAACAAACCGACACACCCCCATTTCTACTCCCCAAACAGCAGCCCTCACATTTCCCACCCAATTTCTCACCTCAAAAGAAAAGAAAAGGGAATTAGTAAAGAATAAAGAGAGAAGAAGTTTGTGTGTTGACTTGGAGAGAGTTTGACTTGGGCTTTTTCCGCACCGACACTCATCTCACACACTCTCTCTCCCCCCTAAAATTCTGGCCGAACCCTTCCTCCCCCTCAACAACAGCCCCCTCCCTTTTCTCCCCTCATTTCTCTTCAAAAAATTCATGAATTCGCCTCAAAAATCCCAATTCTAACCCTTACCCATTTTTCCTTGGCCATTCAAGCATTGATCTTGGAGCTTAGAAGCAAGTTTGGAAGTCTAGATTTCAAGTGAGATCTACAAAATTGGGAGGTATAAATTGAGACCCTTTAGTGAAATTGTTGTTAATTTCTTTAGGTTAGCTTAATTAAGTGTTTAATTAGGTTTTAATTGGTTCTAATTGTATGATTGAAAATTCAAGAGAGTGGTTTGTGATCAATTAGGTTTTTGGGTATTTGGATCATGGTTATTATGAGTAGTCTCACATCTCAAAACATGCAAAGTGTAATCTTGTTGCTAAATTTGAAATTGTTACTTGAGATTTAGCTAAATCACTTGTTTATGCAAACTAGGTTTTGATAATTGATTTCAAAATTGAGAATTTAAAATATAGTAAGGGTTTCATCGCATCATTAATATTATAATGAGTGGTTTAAAATCTTAGGTTTTGCAAAACCAAGCTTAGTGGTTGTTTGTGTATTGTTACTTTGAAAATTGTTAAAATTGGTTAATTTGTAAACTAGAATTTTGGGGCTAATGAAATTTAATGAGATTAAATTATGGAAATGGTTTTTATGACTTATTTAAGATGTTTAATAAGTATTATGGACATTAGAATTGTTAAAACATCAAGTTTTGTACTAAAACGGTAAATTTTTGCTTGCTAGAGTTTCGGAAAAATGCCTTTTAAAGTGAGTTAGGGTTTTTGTGAATTTTAACCTATTTTATATTATAATTAGTGTTCATGAATGTGCAAATTAGTGTGTTTGGATTTTTCTCGATGGTTTGACGTTTGTACATCGACATCGAGGGTTGGTTTGGCTATTCTTGCATGCGTAGGCGATAGGTTTTGACCTATGCGTGATACTCGTGCCGATTTGATTTTCGTATGCCGTTTCGATTTTGAATTTGGTTTTTAATGCGATACGGTGCGTTATGACATATAGGTACCCCATGTGGACTTCGAGACGACAAGCAAGCGCATGGCGACGTCGGCACCGGCGAGCGAGGACCAGGTGAGTAGAATTATATTTACGGGAAGAAGTCGGTGGATGGCGTATAGCACCCCCGCAGTTCGTGGTGATGTATACGAATACGTATACACACATATATTGATTATTTATATATTTTTGAGGTTATTGATGATAAAGATAGATTTTAGGTGTGATTGGATAGGTTTAGTGTTGCGAAACCCTAGAGTAGCGGTTGCACCACACCTACACACACACCCATACTTGCATACACACTTCTTTCATATGTGCGTTTGTGGGATTATATATTTACATGTTCACATGGGTATGGGACTATGTGATCATATACTGGATTTGAGGATAGTATTTGGGATTTCAAATGAGTCGATAAGATTTGATTGAGACCGCGAGAACGGTGATATGGCAGGATTCGTATTTGAGGTACGTCCTGATATTATAGCGGATCTGGGGACGACTTTACATGTGAATAGTGTTATACATTGAATGGTTGACATGTGATCGTGATATGAGATAAGATATATTAAGATATTTATAATAGGTCGCATTAGGCGATGTATACCTCTTTATGACCATATATGATGATGATATCGGTTTGTATGAGGCTGTAGATCAGCAATCAGATCATGACTATATTGATGATATTAGTATCGTACTAGACGTAGATTAGTACCCAGATTATGATCTTGGATAAGGAGGATGCCAGATGAATAATGTGATATTGACCTGTACCCAGATTTGGGGATGCCGTACGACGGATTTACGTACGAGCTATATATTGATGATTGATCCGCACTCTTGACTTGGGATGTCTGATTATAGATATGGTATCGGATATTATATTATTGAGGCGGGATCACCGACTATATATATACAGGTATGTAAATGTATCGACTCAGATATTAGGCGGTTTTCCTTACCTGTAGTTCATCTTGTTAGTTCAGCCGTATAGTTTAGTGTAGTTGTTAGACTAGATTAGACTCCTACCTATTTTAAAACTAACGGATCGTGGTATTTTAAAAGACAGGTCAAGGGATTCTACGGAGATTTCAAAAGGCGTATCTTTTCTTAAAAACACCGTAGCCCTTATTTCCAAAACCCCACGATTTGTGTTATTTCAAATGGCACCATAGTATGACGTATATATATATTAAATGCTTATTAGTTACCGTTGTGTCTAGTATTTAGCTCCCGCTCATTATTGTTGTTCGCCCCGCATCGCATACTTACATTGCTATTTCATATTGCATTGTTGATATTATGCTGTTAGGACACCAGCACCATTGCCGATGATGCGTATGTACCGCGTACACTTACTTGTCGGCTCACACACATCTTCATCAGTAATTGCCATGTCACGTACACCTTAGAAAATATTATTACTTGACTTAGCTTGTTAGTTAGTAGTTTGACATGATATTAGTGTACCTGCTTTATATGCCAGTTTAGACATTGTAGTTATTACTTGTCACTTCATGCATACTGTTATTCATTGTTATGCCGCATTCATAGATTTTCATGCCTATATTCATGGTTTTACGTGCTATTGATGATTTGGATTCGGATTTCATGAGATTTCTTGGATTTGGAGGAAAACCGCAAAAAAAACATAAATAAACTTCTTCTCTCTTTTTTAAATAAAAAGTGCGGTTTTCCCATGATGTATGAGTCGTCCACCATGAGTTTGCTGATGGATTTCGAGACCCGAGTTCGAGGAGTGGAGGAACCGTTTCGGGTACATGGTGGACCCGGTGCGGTACCCCGGGGCAAGAGGATCGCAGATGATGGCGTTGACCTGGCAGGGGAGCACTACCGACCGGTGATTTTACCCAACGCGTCGGATATCCGGAGGATACCGTCGTAGTCTTGAGATGGATGGTAGGGGCCGGTCTGGACTGACGACGCCCTAGATATTGAGATTAAGACATTAAGATTTCGAGATATTGAGGTACTGAGATTTGATGATACAGGCCAGTTCGGATAGCCGGAGCCTGAGATTTTGAGACATTGAGGTTTATGTTTTGTGTCGATGCTAGACATTGTTTATGCTGATTTCATTTATGATACCTCTTTTAAAAAGATACAGAAATCTCACTAATTTATGAAAGAAGTTTTCTCCAGTACATGTATTCTGTTTCATGCATTCATACATCATCCATATGATACATTGCTACCTGAGGCACTGACACGAGCACTTGGTATTACCGTTGTTTAGAGGTATACCCTTGCCATTGTTATAGGCTGCTGGTTATATATTTGAGGATATATTATGATTGTATGACCTAGGATTGCGTTGTTCATGCGATTTCTGTTCGTAGATGTTTCTATTCACGAGTTGGCAACTCACCCCCGTTGTGCCACAGTTTCTTGCAGGTTTTGCTGTACAGGTTTCATTACGGCTTTACTGGCACTACTTCCATTTCCGGGTGACTTGCTAGTAGGTGGGTTTATTTGTATCGTACCCATCATTATACTTTGTATATTATTATTCTGTTGTATCTAGAAGTTCCATCAACCAAACATGGATTTATTTTTGAGATAGAGACCAGTGATGTTATTCTTTCGACCTTAGAGTCGCGCGTTATATTTCTGTGGATTTCTTGTTGTTTTGAGTTTCCTTTTGAGTTTTGATCCTCGCCCTTGGTGTTGTATTTTTTATTGCTTGTGTGGTTGTGACCGTCATTTGAAGAAGAGCTAGCTCCCGCTTGGGGATGCCTTTTATTAATTTCGTATACTATTCATGTTGTATCCCGTTTGGGGGCCAGTATTAACAAAGGAGACTCTGCCGAAATTTTCAGTAAATATTTGATGTTTTTAAAAACGCATAATTCAGCGTATGCTATTAAAACTACTTGATTTAAATTGGTTTTCCTTCACTCTACTACATTTCTTGGTTTGGATTTCTAGGTTTTCGGCTTACTTAGATTACGTACGCCTCGAGTCGTTTCGTAGTTTAAGTGTCGGTCATGTTCCGTACTTTCGGGACGTGACAAAGTTGGTATCAGAGCGTTAGGTTTTACCTTCGGAGTGTAGGATGACCCTTTGTTGATGGAATAGGTGATAAAAGTAGAGTGACATACCGTGGGTATGTTCCGCGGCATACTTACAATACGCTACTCCGCTTAAGAAGCCTTAGGATGTACATTTCTTTGTTCAGTATTATATTCATTCCTGATCTAGCCTCATCGGTACCAGTCATGGTTTTTCTGCCACGATTACGGGCAGGGAGAGCTACGGCTAGAGTTGCGGTCAGCACGAGCTCGTCACGAACGAAGACAGACCAGGGCGTAATTCCGGCGACACACGATTGCGGAGATGTGTCTTTTTATTGTGTTTTCGCGCCACGAGCGTGGGATGGATCGCGTTATGAGGTTACTCGGATGTCCTAATCGGCACCAGAGGATTGTTCCAGTGATAGAGGCCAGCCAGATTTTGATGACCGTTGATGTATTGCGTATTCATGATGATTGAGGCACTGTACAGCGTGCGGACGAGTGAGCCAGTTATTGCTGCGAACAACGAGATATCGCCCAGGTGTTGAAGCTATTGCAGTACGAGTTGTACTAAGAGATGATAGAAGGTCGCTAGTCACCGAGGATGAATGACTAGGACATGTGGTTCGTTCGCTACCCCGATGCGAGGTCATCAGATAAATTGATTCCAGCTAGAGACGATTTCACGCGGAGACGTTGAGAGTCGATAGAGGCGATCGAATGTCAGGAACCTATTATTCCAAGTTTAAAGTATTCTGAAAGACATGCAAGCAATTCTATGGACCCTCTAGAAGAATGAAACCCTAACTCGACATAATGACCGTGTGAAAGCCTTTGAACCTTAGGGTTTGCGGCAGTTCCGCGGCACCATTAGTGAGGCTTGGGTTTGCCCTTCTACGGCTGGACCATCGATGCTGTGGTATGTACTCGATACTGTTAAACTGTACCCAAGATGTTGAGCTCTTAGGGGATTATGAGGTTTTGACAAATCGATCGGATGGTTCGACTTCATTCGGATGCTAGGTGGTGAGATGCATTCTTGGGAGACTCGAGATACGAGGATAGTCGTTGGAGCTCAGTCCATGCAGCCACGACGAGACGAGTCCGAAGCAGTCGACATTAGAAAAAGTGGAGTAAGAGGTTCGTACGAGATCTTGATGAGACGACGTTCCACTCCGCCGACATCAGAGATACGATACACATGCCGAGGCATTGTACTTGGATATACCTTCCAGAAAGAGTCGCGATGAGTATGTAGCCATTCCGGAATAAGAAACAGATATAGTAAAGGACGATGACTTCCGGACAGTTCGGCAGAGACGAGATTTGGGAGAGACCTCGACAGGGCCTTTCTGGAATAAATTACGAGAAGACTTGGACCCAGGGGTGGTCATGTTACGCACACCGGCAGGCCAGAGTTCAGGATCGTCGACGAGACATACTATGAGTTACCATGACAGTTGGCCAGAGATTCTTGGAGGATGTGCTTGAGCGGGACTATTCCACCATACTTGATTTTGGTATTTTGAGCGATATATTCGCATGATTTGGTTTTGATGATTGAATTTCATGATATCGTTTTCATGCGCCATGGTTGCACCTACTGAGTATTTACGATTTTTGCACAGTTGTTGCACTTGAGATAGTTTTCGTGTCTTGGATTTTCGCGCATGTTGAGCGCATGTTTGAGATGAGATTTTGGTGCACACCAGATGCACTAAATCGAGATTTTTCGAGCATGTCAGATGCACCTGATTTTGCTTTCAGGCACACACGTTGCCTATGACAAATGTTTTGTGCACACCCGATGCACTTAGATGTTGTTTCTGTGCGCATGTATGGCACAAACATGGATTTTGATTTCCGTGCACACCAGACACACGTAGTATTCATATGCATATTTTGGGATTGATTTCTTATAGAGCAGTACGTTTTTATGATATTTGCTATGTGTTTTCATACTGAGAAGGACTAGTCAGAGGACAGTACCTGAATGTATTTTGCATGCATTTCCTTCAGATATTTACATATATAGATTTGATATTTACGTGTCGAGTTATATCATATTGGTTTTGTATTGGATTTGACATTTGTGTCTTTATCATGACTCCGATGATTGCGAGATGCTTGACGGAGTTTTGATATTGAGTTATATGCTCATTTTTCATGCGCATGCGCTGCGCTACGATTTGTTTTATGTATTTACGATTTCGGAGCCTCGACGACTTGATGGTTTTTCTTAGATGTTTTAGTATTTGGGGGGAGTTTTAATTTAAATTCGGGGACCAAATTTCTTTAAGGGGGGAAGATTGTAACGTTTTGAAAATCGTTTCGGTGAAATTTCGGAAAATCGGTAAAATAAGGGGGTTTTCTGTAAAAAGTCAAAATACAAATATCTTTATTATAAAATTAAATATACATATTCTAGCTATATAATTGCTAGTATTTGGTGTTTATTGAGCCACTGGTAAAATTTCTAAATTTCTGAAATTTTTTCCGAAAATAATTATATTAATATTATTTTAAGCCGTTACTAATACATTTAATTAGAGAAAATTACAAATTGGAATGGGTTGATACAAATTTTATAATTTATGACACACTAAATTGGCATGCAAAATATTGTTTCTGAAATGAAATCGTTTGCCAAAACGGTTTAGAAAATATCGAAGAAAAAGGGTTTTTTTGTGAAATTAGTGTAAATTGAATTGAGGTATGGTTCTAAGTTGACTTGGGATATAGTATTTATCATTTTTTCTCACCATACAAACCCACACACCCACATTTCTACTCCCCTAACAGCAGCCCTCACATTCTCCCCCCCCCCCCCCAATTTCTCACCTCAAAAGAAAAGAAAAGGGAATTAATAAAGAATAAAGAGATAAGAAGTTTGTGTGTTGACTTGGAGAGAGTTTGACTTGGGCTTTTTCCACACCCACACTCATCTCACACTCTCTCTCTCTCCCTCCTAAAATTCTGGCCGAACCCTTCCTCCCCCTCAACAACAACAGCCCCTTCCCTTTTCTCCCCTCATTTCTCTTCAAAAAATTCATGAATTCGCCTCAAAATCCATCAAAAATCCCAATTCTAACCCTTACCCATTTTTCCTTCGCCATTCAAGCATTGATCTTGGAGCTTAGAAGCAATTTTGGGAGGCTAGATTTCAAGTGAGATCTACAAAATTGGGAGGTATAAATTGAGACCCTTTAGTGAAATTATTGTTAATTTCTTTAGGTTAGCTTAATTAAGTGTTTAATTAGGTTTTAATTGGTTCTAATTGTATGATTGAAAATTCAAGAGAGTGGTTTGTGATCAATTAGGGTTTTGGGTATTTGGATCATGGTTATTATGAGTAGTGTCATATCTCAAGACATGCAAAGTGTAATCTTGTTGCTAAATTTGAAATTGTTACTTGAGAATTTAGCTAAATCACTTGTTTATGCAAACTAGGTTTTGATAATTAATTTCAAAATTGAGAATTTAAAATATAGTAAGGGTTTCATCACATCATTAACATTATAATGAGTGGTTTAAAATCTTAGGTTTTGCAAAACCAAGCTTAGTGGTTGCTTGTGTATTGTTACTTTGAAAATTGTTAAAATTGGTTAATTTATAAACTAGAATTTTGGGGCTAATGAAATTTAATGAGATTAACTTATGGAAATGGTTTTTATGACTTATTTAATATGTTTAATAAGTATTATGGATATTAGAAGTGTTAAAATATCAAGTTTTGTACTAAAACGGTAAATTTTTGCTTGCTAGATTTTTGGAAAAATGCCTTTTAAAGTGAGTTGGGTTTTTTGTGAATTTTAACCTATTTTATATTATAATTAGTGTTCGTGAATGTGCAAATGAGTGTGTTTGGGTTTATCTCGATGGTTTGACGTTTGTACATCGACATCGAGGGTTGATTTGGCTATTCTTGCATGCGTAGGCGATAGGTTTTGACCTATGCGTGATACGTGTGCCGATTTGATTTTCGTATACCGTTTCGATTTCGAATTTGGTTTTTAATGCGATACGGTGCGTTATGACATATAGGTACTCCATGTGGACTTCGAGACGACAAGCAAGCGCGTGGCGACGTCGGCACCGGCGAGCGAGGACCAGGTGAGTAGAATTATATCTACGGGGAGAAGTCGAGTGGATGGCGTATAGCACCCCCGCAGTTCGTGGTGATGTATACGAATACGTATACACATATATATTGATTATTTATATATTGTTGAGGTTATTGATGATAAATATAGATTTTAGATGTGATTGGATAGGTTTAGTGTTGCGAAACCATAGAGTAGCGGTTGCTCCACACCTACACACACACCATACTTGCATACATTCTTCTTTCATATGTGCGTTTGTGGGATTATATATTTACGTGTTCACATGGGTATGGGACTATGTGATCATATACTGGATTTGAGGATAGTATTTGGGATTTCAGATGAGTCGATAAGATTTGATTGAGACCGCGAGAACGGTGATATGGCAGGATTCGTACTTGAGGTACGTCCTGATATTATTGTGAATCTGGGGACGACGTTACATGTGAATAGTGTTATACATTGAATGGTTGACATATGATCGTGATATGAGATAAGATATATTAAGATATTTATAATAGGTCGCATTAGGCGATGTATACCTCTTTATGACGATATATGATGATGATATCGGTTTGTATGAGGCTGTAGATCAGCAGTCAGATCATGACTATATTGATGATATTAGTATCGTACTAGACGTAGATTATGATCTTGGATAAGGAGGATGCCAGATGAATAATGTGATATTGACCCGTACACAGATTTGGGGATGCCGTACGACGGATTTACGTACGAGCTATATATTGATGATTGATCCGCACTCTTGACTTGGGATGTATGATTATAGATATGGTATCGGATATGATATTATTGAGGCGGGATCACCGACTATATATATCAGGTATGTATATGTATCGACTCAGATGTTAGGCGGTTTCCTTACCTGTAGTTCAGCTTGTTAGTCCAGCCGTATAGTTTAGTATAGTTGTTAGACTAGATTAGACTCCTACCTATTTCAAAACTAATGGATCATGGTATTTGAAAAGACAGGTCAAGGGATTCTACGGAGATTTCAAAAGGCATATCTTTTCATAAAAACACCGTAGCCCTTATTTCCAAAACCCCACGATTTGTGTTATTTCAAATGGCACCATAGTATGACGTATATATATATTGAATGCAGATTAATTACCGTTGTGTCTAGTATTTAGCTCCCGCTCATTATTGTTGTTCGCCCCACATCGCATACTTATATTGCTATTTCATATTGCATTGTTGATATTATGCTGTTAGGACACCAGCACCATTACCAATGATGCGTATGTACCGCGTACACTTACTTGCCGGCTCACACACATCTTCATCGATAATTGCCATGTCACGTACACCTTAGAAAATATTATTGCTTGACTTAGCTTGTTAGTTAGTAGTTTGACATGATATTAGTGTACCTGCCTTATATGCCAGTTTAGACATTGTAGTTATTACTTTTCACTTCATGCATACTGTTATTCATTGTTATGCCGCATTCATAGATTTTCATGCCTATATTCATGGTTTTACGGGCTATCGATGATTTGGATTCGGATTTCATGAGATTTCTTGGATTTGGAAGAAAACCGCAAAAAAAACATAAATAAACTTCTTCTCTCTTTTAAATAAAAAGTGCGGTTTTCCCATGATGTATGAGTCATCCACCATGAGTTTGCTGATTGATTTCGAGACCCGAGTTCGAGGAGTGGAGGAACCATTTCGGGTACATGGTGGACCCGGTGCGGTACCCCGGGGCAAGAGGATCACAGATGATGGCGTTGAGCCTGGCAGGGGAGCACTACCGACCGGTGATTTTAACCGACGCGTCGGATATCCGGAGGATACCGTCATAGTCTTGAGATGGATGGTAGGGGCCGGTCTGGACTGACGGCGCCCTAGATATTGAGATTGAGACATTGAGATTTTGAGATATTGAGGTACTGAGATTTGATAATACAGGCCTGTTCAGATAGCCGGAGCCTGAGATTTTAAGACATTGAGTTTTATGTTTAGTGTCGATGCTAGACGCTGTTTATGCTGATTTCATTTATGATACCTTTTATCAAAAGATACAGAAATCTCTCTAATTTATGAAAGCAGTTTCCTCCAGTACATGTATTCTGTTTCATACATTCATACATCATCCATATGATACATTGCTACCTGAGGCACTGACCCGAGCACTTGGTATTACCGTTGTTTAGAGGTATACCCTAGCCATTGTTATAAGCTGCTGGTTATATATTTGAATATATATTATGATTGTATGACTTAGGATTGCGTTGTTCATGCGATTTCTGTTCGTAGATGATTCTATTCACGAGTTGGCAACTCACCCCCGTTGTGCCACGGTTTCTTGCAGGTTTTGCCGTACAGGTTTCATTACGGCTTTACTGGCACTACTTCTATTTCCGGGTGACTTCCTAGTAGGTGGGTTTATTTGTATCGTACCCATCATTATACCTTATATATTATTATTCTGTTGTATCTAGAAGTTCCATCAACCAAACATGTATTTATTTTTGAGATAGAGACCAGTGATGTTATTCTTGCGACCTTAGAGTCGCGCGTTATATTTCTGTGGATTTCTTGTTGTTTTGAGTTTCCTTTTGAGTTTTCATCATCGTCCTTGGCGCTGTATATTTTATTGCTTGTGTGGTTGTGACCGTCGTTTGACGAAGAGCTAGCTCCCGCTTGGGGATGCCTTTTATTAATTTCGTATACTATTCATATTGTATCCCGTTTGGGGGCCAGTATTTACAAAGGAGACTCTGTCGAAATTTTCAGTAAATATTTGATGTTTTTAAAAACGCATAATTCAGCTTATGCTATTAAAACTACTTGATTTAAATTGGTTTTCCTTCACTCTACTAAATTTCTTGGTTTGGATTTCTGGTTTTTCGGCTTACTTAGATTACGTACGCCTAGAGACATTTCGTAGTTTAAGTGCCGGTCATGTTCCGTACTTTCGGGACGTGACATTGACACTCAGGTTCCATGAGAATTACAGGATGTGAGGGCCGATCTGAGGATGCGGTGCCTGAGGATTTGGGATTTGATGTGTCAGTGAGGGACACTGGTGTTTTTCCATACTGATGATTTTGCATGAGATTTTATTGTATCATCCCACACACTCAGGATTATTGTTGTTATGCATTGTTTCATGTAGTTGTAGTACCCTGATGATGTACCTTTACATGATTGTTGCATACTCACTTATCATACTTATGCTATCGGATTATATGTGATAGATAGATCGTTGTTCGTGCATACCTGCAATTACAGTATGATGTTATTTACTATTCATGAGTTGGCAACTCGCTCCCGTTGTGCCACAGTGTTTTGCAGGACTTACCCTCAGAGTAGTCGCGGCAGAGCGTCTTATCATCTCTATTTTTACAGGTACCGCTACGTTAGGCAGTGAGGCCTTTGCTTTTAGGTGGGTTTGCGGTTATCTGCTTGTACATTGTATATCTTTTTGTTGGATCTAGTAGTCTCCATCTACCACTGTTGTATATGTCTCAGAGACGACTTGTGAGGATTCAGTGTTGTATTATTTTGGTGACTTTCGGTGCCATACTCGTGGGAGCCGGTTATGTTGGAAAGTTTATTTCTTATTGCAGTCTTTCCTTTGTTATTTATTCGCTTCGGCGTCGTATACTTGTTGTGGTGTTTGTATCCGCCGTTGGGCGTGATTTTTCTCCCGTTCGGGATGCTTTATATATCATCTGTGTTGTACCCGTTTTCGGGGCTAGTTTTTACAAAGGAGGTGCTGCCGAAATTTTCAAGAAGGAAAACTAGAGTTAGAGATTTTACTGGTGATTTTCCAAATGTTAAAACTATGTTTTTCTCCGTTGATCCAGATTTGGGTGGTTTAGATTTCTGGGTTTCGGCTTACTTGAGTTGCGTACGCCTGTAGACGTTACGTAGTTTAAGTGCCAGTTACCGGCCAAATTTTGGGTCGTGACAACAGTGGAATGGGACGCCGTTATATATATATATATATATATATATATATATATATATATATATATATATATATTAGTGGAATGGGACGCTAATATATATGTATTGATTCATGCAGTTATACTTATTCATACTTGATGTTTTCTGGATTTGAGGACAGTGGTAGTTTCATGAAATTATGCATTATTTGAAAAACTCGGTTTCTCTTGATATGATATTTATGCAACCACCATGAGTTTTATCGGTTCTGATATATATATACCCCATGCGAGGAGGCGTAGTGGGCCGTGTGCGGGTACATGGAAGGGCCCGGAGGTACCCCGAGGCAAAAAGATCGATGGACCACGCCGATGAGCCTGACAGGGGAACCATACCAACCAGTGACAGTACCTATGACTCGGCGGTTATCGTGGGGATACCGACCGAAGTCATATACGTATGGATACGTCGAATTTCGAGTGTCAGAGCTAGGCACTCGAGTTTTCGGGATAGCGTATGATACGTACCTATCAGGAGGGCCAGTCGTGGTGACAGCGCCTGATAGATCAGTATTTATGTGTCGATGCTAGACAATTGTTTCATGATGTTTTTGGGTGTCGATATTGGACACTCACTTTATATGAAACTTACTCGATACTGGATATTGGATATATGAGATTTACTTGATATTGTACATTCAGGATATATGATGTTTACTTGATATTGTACATTCAGGATATATGAGGTTTACTTGATATTGTACATTCAGGATATATGAGCTTTACTTGATATTGTACATTCAGAATATATGAGACTTACAGGATATTAGGGCCAATTTGGAGGCTGATTTGAGGCAATTTGGGATTTAGATTGTCTTGATGGACTTTGGTCCTGTCACGAGGTCGGGATTCCATGAGAATGACATGTTTTATTCCATACTCCTCATTTATTTTATATGCATTGCTTCATGTATTAGTTGTACCTGCTAGAGTACCTTTCATGACTGTTGCATAGATATTGCCATTTATTGTTCATGTATTAATAGTACCTGATAGAGTACCTTTCATGATTGTTGCATAGATATTGCCATTTATTGTTCATGTATTAGTAATACCTGATAGAGTACCTTACATGACTGTTGCATACATATTGCCATTTATTGCTATCTGCTTGCATGTATTAGATTCGCGTTGTACGTGCATACATGCGATTACCTGCATATGTTATTTACTATTCACGAGTTGGAAACTCACCCCCGTTGTGCCACAAGGTTTGCAGGTTGTTCCTCAGAGTAGTCGAGGCAGGGCTTCTACCTATCATATCATCTTTTGCGGCGGATACCGCTTCGGCTGACTGCGTGCAGTTTTGCTATAGGTGGGTTTTGCGATTATCCGATATTGCTTATTGTATATTCGTTGTATCCTGTACTCTCCATCTACCATTTTCATGTATTGACTTAGAGACTTGATGTGAGGAAGATATTGTATATTTTTGGTGACTTGGAGGTCTTTTATGCAGTTTTATTTATATCGTCTTTTATTTCTTCGCTACGGCGTCGTATATCTGTTGTGGTGGTTGTTTTCCGCCTTTGGGCATGGATTTTGCTCCCGTTTGGGATGCTTTACTTATATTTATATTGTACCCATTTTTGGGGTTAGTTTTTACAAAGGAGGTGCTGTCAAAATTTTTAAGAAACTAAAGTTGTACTTTAAAGAATTTGGTTTGAGATTTTACAAGTTTTGAAAATGCTATTATCACTTACTACTTTTAATGGTTTAGATTGTTGGGTTTTCGGCTTACTTAAATTGCGTTACGCCTGTAGACGTTGCGTAGTTTAAGGGCCGTCACGTGCCAATTTCGGGTCGTGACAAAGATATTCCCTCGCGAATGCTTGGGAAATCCTATAAATTTACACAGAATCGACCTTGCCTCGAGTTTGTCCGGATTTTGATTTTTAACATAAGCCGGGCAACCCCATATCTTAACAGAATTAAGACACGGTCTCTTCCCCTCTCATATCTCATATGGAGTGGTAGGCACTGATTTGGTTGGAACTCTATTCAATAGGTATGTTGTTGTCTCAAGCGCATAACCCCAAAAGGAAATAGGTAACTCAGCATTGCTCATCATAGAGCGCACCATATCTAATAGGGTGCGATTCCTCCGCTCCGATACACCGTTGTGCTGTGGTGTATACGAAAGAGAAAGATGAGAGAGAATCCCATTCTCTTTTAGATAGTCCAGGAACTCATTGCTCAAGTATTCTCCTCCTCGATCAGATCGAAGGATCTTAATACTTTTACCTGTTTGGTTCTCTACTTCGTGCTTATATTCTTTGAACTTCTCAAAAGCTTCAGACTTGTGTTTCAACAGTAACACATGTCCGTATCTTGAGAGATCGCCAGTGAATGTAATGAAGTATGAAGAACCATCCCAGGCATGTGTAGACATGGGACCGCATACATCACTATGTATCAATCCCAAGAGTTCCGTAACTCTTTCTCCGTGTCCACTAAACGGAGTTTTGGTCATTTTGCCTCAGAGACATGAATGGCAAGTTTCATAAGATGATAATTCGAACGGATTCAAATATCCATCCTTATGTAACTTAGACAGTCGTGTCGCATTGATATGACCTAGTCTACAATGCCACAAGAAGGATTCATTCATTTCTGAACTCTTCCTCTTGTGTGTGTTATGTACATTAAGAACCGTGGTTTGATTTAGAACGTATATGCCATTATTTAACGAGCCTGATCCAATCAACTTTTGATTTAGGAAGATGTTCATAACATTATCATGTACTACAAAATTTTATCCTTCTTTAATCAAAAAAGAAACTGATATAAGATTCCAGATCAGGGTCGGAATGTAATAGCATTCTTTCAGAATCAATGTATTACCATTTGGTAATACAAGGTGATATTCGCCAACTGCTTTGGCTGCAACATTTGCTCCATTCCCTACTATTATGGAATGATCACCCTCTCCCAGTTCTCTACCAGTAACGCCTTAGATTTCAGTTAGTGTTAGTTTAGACGGTAATGCGGGTTTACTGTAAAAAGTTTACCAATTCGGGTTCCTCACATTTTATAACATTTAATTAATAATTTATTATTATTTGTTATGGGCATGCACGCACGTGTGCACGTAAATGTGAGGGTTTGTTTGTGCTAATCTTGTTCATAGCAACCATGACACTTAACCATTTATTTAATCCTTTGCCTTAACCCTAATCCAATCATTAACCGTTTCCTTGATATTTTGTTTGTGAGAGAAAGATATTTTCTTTTGGAAGAGAAGAGGTGGCATGGTGACTTGGTGTGAATGCTTTAATGGTGAATTAATGCAAGGGTTGCACTCACCTCTCACTCTCACCCTACACTCACCTCCCTCTCTCATTTCCTCACACACTCTCATTCTCTCTCATTTATTATTTCTCTATCTCCTCTAAGCCTAAACTGAACACTTCATATTCCAACACAAAATCCATCACAAACTTTACAAAATCTCACCAAAATCACATCTTTTTCTTGGATTTGCCTCTTGGATGCCTAGGAGCTTGGAAAGCTTGGATCTTTGAGTTCTTTTGGTTAGGTAATGATCCCTATATTTTCTTTATATAGTTTTTGTGTTGTGTAGACTTTTAGTTTCAGTTTAGATAGTGTAAAGTTAAGTTTATGTATAATATCGTATTTTTTAGTGTCGATTTGTGATATCCGTGACCTGCTGTGACCCTGAGATTTTACTAGAAAACCAAACAATGTGGTTGTGTTGTACCTGAGACCCTGAGCCTTCACCTCAAGCACGAACCACCCTGCTCGGACCATGGCCGGCGACTAGGTGGAGAATTCCGACGACATCGGCCCCTGGGTTGAGTTGGGGTTTGGGTTTTTGTGGGTAGGTCTATGCTGTGGGTTAGGAATGTTTGGTCTTGTTTGGTTGTTGAGTTTTCTCTGTATGAAAAATCTGGGATCACATAAGTAGTTTCTAGTGATACGACTACACGCGATACGTTATCCGACACGGTCCGTGCACTTCGTGCTGGTTTTGCTCTTGGGTTGGTTTCGTCGTGTCGCTACGTACGTTAGCCACAATACGAACACTTGAGAGTAGGTTTGGAGTTGATGTGTCGGTAAAACGTAGTTTGTACGTGTTTTTGGTCGTTTTCTAATATACACTTGTGTTATCGTTTTGTTATTTTAGGTTCGCAGGCGGGGACTTCGGACGCTGCGAAGAAGGGGAAACAAGTGGTTGGCTTTACTTAGCCAGGACGGTTGGTGAGTAGATTTAACATCTACAGGGGGATCGCCCGCATGGCGTTATGCGTCTGGGCTAGAAATGACTTGACTTGTCATATATTCTATTTCATAATTAGAGTTGCGCATAAACCTTATTACTTAGTTACTTGTTGTGCTTGGACTAGTACCCTTAGGACACTGCACATATTATTGACGGCTCATATTGCACGAGCACTGATTGTATGCCACACACACCGTCAATAATTGTCATGTCACGCACAACATACTTATAGATATGATATTGTTTGGTTAGAGATATTGTGACATTGATTCATATTTCTTTCTGCATATTCCTTTTAGCATACCTGTATACCTACATACTTACACATATGCCTTGACATGCTTACATGCTAGTTACCTGTGTACCTATTGGGTATTATACCATTAGCGATAGGTACATACACACATAATGACATAGCTACATCTATACCTTGACATACATACTTCACTTATACCTGGAGGGTATATTACATCATTACTGATAGGTAGATACGTATACCTTGCTATACCTTTATGTTTACATATATATCTGGTTATAGCTACATGTTTACCTTTATCGATGTAATATTGGACTTGGAGAAATTAGGAACCGCATATATTTATATTTTAACTTGTTACTGTTAAATAGCGGTTTTTCCTTTATATGCTCATATTACTGTTTCATGTTGCATATATTACATTCATGGATTTCATATGATGTCTCTGATATTTTATACTCCTAAGTATATATAACAGTGGAATGGGACGATGTTATATATGCATATATATATATATATATATATTAGTGGAATGGGACGCTAATATATATGTATTGATTTATGCAAGTATTCTTATTCTTTACTTGATATTTGGATGCATCCACTCTGAGATTTATTTTAATACCGATACGGGGATCGAGAGTGTCGGTGTTTGGCACTTAAGATTCGAAGGACGTATAATACCGATACGTGGATCGAGAGTGTCGGTGTTTGGCACTTAAGATTCTAAGGACGTATAATACCGATATGGGGATCGAGAGTGTCGGTGATTGGCACTTAAGATTCGAAGGACGTATAAAACGATACGGGGATCGAGAATGCCGGTGTTTGTCACTTAAGATTCGAAGGACGTATAAACATGTATTTTTGTGTCGATGCTACACACTTGTTTCATGATGTTTTTGGGTGTCGATATTGGATACTCACTTTATTTGAAACTTACTTGATATTGGATTTAGGACATTTGAGATTCACTTGATATTGTATTTAGGATATAGGAGATTCATTTGAGATTGGATACAGGATATATATGAGATTTACTTGATATTGTACATTCAGAATTTGTGAGACTTATATGATATGAGAGCCAATTTGGGGGCTGATTTGAGGAATTGGGATTTAGACTGTCTTGATGGATTTTGATCCTATCACGATGTCAGGATTCCGTGGAAATGACATGTTTCATTCCATACTTTACACTTATTATTTATGCACTGCTTCATGTATTAGTAGTACCTGTTAGTGTACCTTTCATGACTGTTGCATTTACATACTTCATTTTATATGCATTGCTTTATGTGTTAGTTGTACCTGCTAGAGTACCTTTCATGACTGTTGCATATATACATTTTCATATCATTATTGCATGATTATTGCATACGGATTGTCATATATTATTGCTTCATGTATTAGTTGTACCTGCCAGTATACCTCTCATGATCCGCTATTAGCTTACATATGTTAGATTCGCGCTGTACGTGCATACTTGTGATTACCTACATATGTTATTTACTATTCACGAGTTGGAAACTCACCCCCGTTGTGCCACAGTTTGTTCGCAGGTTGTTCCCCAGAGTAGTCGAGGCAGGCTATTCATCTATCTATCATCTTTTGCTGTGGATACCGCATCGGCTCACAGTGTGCATTTTTTCTTTAGGTGCGTTTTGTGGTTATTCGTGTTATATTGTATATTCGTTGTATCCTTGTACTCTCCATCTACTACTTTCATGTTGACATAGAGACTTGATGTGAGGACGATATTGTATTGTAATTTGTGACTTGTTGTCTTTTATACAGTTTCCTTTTTATCGTCTTTTATTTATTCGCTACGACGTCGTATATCTGTTGTGGTGATTGTTTTCCGCCTTTGGACGTGTTTTTGCTCTCGGTTGGGGATGTTTTACTTATATTTATATTGTACCCATTTTTGTGGCTGGTTTTTACAAAGGAGGTGCTGCCAAAATTTTAAAGAAAATAAAGTTGGACTTTTAAAGAATTTGGGTTGAGATTTCAAATGTTTTAAAACTTCTATTAATTCTTACTACTTTTGATGGTTTAGATTGCTGGGTTATCGGCTTACTTAAATTGTGTTACGCCTATAGACGTTACGTAGTTTAAGGGCCATCACATGCCATTTTCGGGTCGTGACAAAGTTGGTATCAGAGTGCTAGGTTTTACCTTTCGGAGTGTAGGATGACCTTGGTATGATGGAGTAGGTAGCTTAAGCAGAGTAACGTAGTGTGTGTATGTCCGTTGCATACTCACGACGCGGTACTCCTCCTAAAGTGACCTAAGTACAAATTGCTTGAAATTCCTTCCTTGATGATACATATCCTTGTGATTCGATTTCCGTATTCTTATCGAATCCTTTTCCATTTATAGCCTTTGCCGCCGATGACTATGGGGACTCAGAGAGGTGCTGCGAGGGCCGAGGTCAGAGTTTACTCGTTCGGGATGAGGATTGACCAGGATGGTACGCTCGCTGTAAAGGAGCAGATGGATCCGCCTGCGACAGATAGTATCGTTATGCTTGTTGCAGAGATGCAGGACATGCGCCAGACGATGAGTTTATTGGTTGAGGCCATTCGAGCGCAGCGACAGGAGGTTGTCACCCCTGTTACCCAGTTGTTCCTGGCGATTAGCACTCAGCATTTCGTCACCTACACAGCACCAGTGGATGCAGCCCTAGTTGACGAGGCACGTCTTTCCGAGACTTCGGGAGTTCCGGAACCGTGAAGGACTCGTACCGGTGTACCAGCCCAGAGACAGAGGAGAAGTCATCGAGACAGATTTCATGCACGTCGCGGGAGTAGCAGAGGCTTGGGACGAGGAGAGTCGGTTAGCTAGATCAGCCGTTGTTGTGTTAACTTCTGTCAGCGATCCTTTTATTGCGCGACACGTATTTCAGTGGTGTGCCAATCGGATAGGTGATAGAGTTTCGTCCGTCATTTTGATCCTTTTATAGATGTTGGATTTGACGTTCTCCTAGGTACGGACTGGTTAGCTACGTGCTATGCGTCTGTGGACTACCGCGAGAAAACAGTCAGGTTTTTTTTTCCCGGCGAGTCAGTTCTCGTTGTGCAGGGGGACAGTGGTGCCGCCTCTCACAGCTTGAATTCAGCCTTTTTCGCTTGTCAGCTTTTGAGGAGAGGTTGTCGAGGATTCTTGGCTTTCGTTAGGGATGCTGCAGCCACAGTGGATTTTCGGACCGGGTTCCTACGTGCGAGAGTTTTCCGACGTGTTCCAGATGAGCCGGCAGAGTTTAGAGAGCTTGAGGATCAGCTGCAGAGTTTTTTGTTGAGGGACTTGTTCGTCCAAGTGTTTCGCTTTGGGGAGCTCATATTCTGTTCGTCAAGGGAAGGACGGTAGTTTGAGGTTGTGTATCGATTGGTCGTCAATTGGACCGAGTTACGGTGCGGATTGGTATCCCTTACCTCGCATTGACGATTTGTTCGATCAGCTCCACGGTGCGAGACATTTTTCTAAGTTTGCTTTGGGACCAGGTCATCATTGTTGCGGGTTCGTAGTGATGACATTCCGAAGACTGCTTTTGTGTGTGCTACGGGAAGTATGTGTTTTGGTGGTGTCGTTGGACTCACCATTGCCCTAGCAGCATTCGTTGATATGATGAACCGGGTTTCTTCAGGCCGTTCCTCGACCAGTTTATTTTTGTGCCATTGATGACATTCTGGTCTATTCCAATGTGTCATAAGGAACAGGAGCAGCACTGGAGGATTTGCTTTGCATACATTGGGAGAGCGCCAGTTTTTTTCTAAATTCTCGTAGTGTTCCTTCAGGCTTGTTTGTGTTGACTCCTAGGTCTTGTAGTTACGGGAGACGGTTTTCGTATGGTCCCGAGGAAGATCGAGGCCGTACAGCTTTTGCCCAGACTTGTGTATGTGACGGAGGTCCACAGATTTTTGGGCTTAGCAGGTTTTTACCGCCGTTGCGTGCAGGATTGCTTGTTTATCACTGCACCGTTGACTGGACTGACCGGAAAGGAGGTTCTTTTCTTTGGACTGAGTCATGCGTGCGGAGTTTTCAGCAGTTGAAGACTCGGTTGACAACTGCACCAATTCTTCTTGCTTGCTGGTTCGGGCGACTTTGTTGTGTAAATGTGATGTTTCGCGAGTGGGGCTCGATTGGGTACTGATGTGGCACTATAGAGTAATCGCTTTTGCTTACCAACAGTTGGAGGAAGTACGAGCAGGATATCCCACTTATGATCTGGAGATGGTCGCGGTGGTCATGCGTTGGAGATTTGGAGACACTACTTGTTCGGAGAGTCGTGTCAGATTTTCACGGGCCACCAGAGCTTAATGTACATCTTCCTGCGGCGGGTGTTGATTGTTGAGACAGTCTTCTGCAGATTTACAGTTCTTGTGCGATCGTTGAGTACAGCTTAAGTTCTCCTCTACTGATGGGACAGCTTGCTCATGTCCGTGCCCGTCCACTTTTCCTTAATCGCTTTCGTGAGGCACTGCTCGCCGACGCTCGTTCATCAGAGATTCATGAGCATACTCGGCTGGGTAAAGATTCGGAGTCCTTGATTTATGACCAAGGTGTGCTACGTTTAGGGACGCGTTTATGTACCTGTTGCTGATGTGCAGAGATGCGAAATCCTAGAGCAGGCACATCAGTCAACTCTCTGTATTTGTTCAAGTTCCACCAATTTGTAGCGTGACTTGTGAAATAGTTACGGGTGGACAGGAATGAAGAATGATGTTTCGGATTTCGTTTCAAGGTGTCTGTCTTATTGTGGGCTAAGGTTGAGCATCTGAGACCGGCTGGAGAGTTGCAACCTTTAACCGTTTCCGGAGTGGGAATGGGAGCAGATCTCCAAGAATGCCGTTGTGGGGTCTACCCAGGTTTAGTCAGGGTGTGACTCCATTCGGTGTTTGTTGTCCGGTTTTACTCGGTTCGCTCAGTTGTTCTTTGTTAAGTTGGTGCGTTTGCACAGAGTTCCTTCATGTGTTGTATCCAATAGAGGCACCATGTTCGCTTGCCGTCTGGGGCAGAAGCTTCAGGAAGCCTTGGATACTGGTTAAGCTTTAGCTCCATTTTTCCATCCGCAGGATGATGGCTTTGTGAGAGCGGGCTATACCGACCCTGGAGGTTATGCTTGTGCATACGTAATTGTTGCTGTTGGCAGTTGGGATCGTCACTTGCCATTGTTAGAGTTCTCCTTCGATAGCTGTGATCAGGAGACACTCTAATTGGCAACCTTTAGGTTTTGTTGTTAGGTTATGTCGATCGCCATTCTGTTTTTTTGACTCTGCGTGAGTAGGATATTTGGACCCCAGCTAGTCTAGAGACCTCGGAGATGATCCAGTTGGTTCAGGTCAGGATGAGGAGAGCCCAATAAAGACAGAGATCTTAAGTCGATCGTGGTGGTCGCAGACTTGCGTTCGTAGTGGGAGATCATGTATTCCTAAGGATTTTCCGATGGATGACGTGTTGAGTTTTGGGGAGCTTATCCCAGGATTGTAGGTCCTTTTGGAGATCCTTTAAGCGAGTTGGTTCCATTGCCTTTAATTTGGCACTTCCGCCCAGATTATTGAGTTTTCACCCTGTATTCCTTGTGTCGATACCTTGCAAATACCTTCATGACCTTTCTCACATGATTCAGCACCAGACCATTTAGCTTGAACGCGATCTTTTCGTTCACCGGCACCCATTTGTGTTAGTGGCTCGGTAGGTGGAGAAACTTCGGTCGAGGGTCTTGCCATCTGTGGAGGGTTTTCTTGGACGTAGCCGTATAGCGAGGTGGTCACTTGGGAGGCTGCAAGCGAGATTTGGGAGTTTTTTACTCATCTCTTTGAAGGTACGCTTAGTGAAAATTTTTAATTCGGGGACGAATTTTTTTATAAGGGGGGAGATTGTAACGCCTTAGATTTCGGTTAGTGTTAGTTTAGACGGTAATGCGGGTTTACTGTAAAAAATTTACCTATTCGGGTTCCTCATATTTTATAACATTTAATTAATAATTTATTATTATTTTTTATAGGCATGCACGCACGTGTGCACGTAAATGTGAGGGTTTGTTTGTGCTAATCTTCTTCTTAGCAACCATGACACTTAACCATTTATTTAATCCTTTGCCTTAACCCTAATCCAATCCTTAACCGTTTCCTTGATATTTTGTTTGTGAGAGAAAGATATTTTCTTTTGGAAGAGAAGAGGTGGCATGGTGACTTGGTGTGAATGCTTTAATGGTGAATTAATGCAAGGGTTGCACTCACCTCTCACTCTCACCCTACACTCACCTCCCTCTCTCATTTCCTCACACTCTCTCATTCTCTCTCACTTATTATTTCTCTATCTCCTCTAAGCCTAAACTGAACACTTCATATTCCAACATAAAATCCATCACAAACTTTACAAAATCTCACCAAAATCACATCTTTTTCTTGGATTTGCCTCTTGGATTCCTAGGAGCTTGGAAAGCTTGGATCTTTGAGTTCTTTTGGTTAGGTAATGATCCCTATCTTTTCTTCATATAGTTTTTGTGTTGTATAGACTTTTAGTTCCAGTTTAGATAGTGTAAAGTTAAGTTTGTGCATAATATCGTATTTTTAGTGTCGATTTGTGATATCTGTGACCTGCTGTGACCCCGAGATTTTACTAAAAAACCAAACAATGTGGTTGTGTTGTACCTGAGACCCTAAGCCTTCACCTTAAGCACGAACCACCCTGCTCGGACCATGGCCGGCGACTAGGTGGAGAATTCCGGCGACATCGGCCCCTGGGTTGAGTTAGGGTTTGGGTTTTTGTGGGTAGGTCTATGCTCTGGGTTAGGTATGTTTGGTCTTGTTTGGTTATTGAGATTTCTCTGTATGCAAAATCTATGATCACATAAGTAGTTTCTAGTGATACGACTACACGCGATACGTTATCCGACACGGTCTGTGCACTTCGTGCTGGTTTTGCTCATGGGTTGGTTTCGTTGTGTCGCTACGTACGTTAGCCACAATACGAATACTTGGGAGTAGGTTTGGAGTTGATATGTCGGTAAAACGTAGTTTGTACGTGTTTTTGGTCGTTTGCTAATATACACTTGTGTTATCGTTTTGTTGTTTTAGGTTCGCAGGCGGGGACTTCGGACGCTGCGAAGAAGGGGAAACAGGTGGTTGGCTTTACTTAGCCAGGACGGTTGGTGAGTAGATTTAACATCTACAGGGGAATCGCCCGCATGGCGTTATGCGTCCGGGCTATAAATGACTTGACTTGTCGCAAATTCTATTTCATAATTAGAGTTGTACATACACCGTATTACTTAGTTACTTGTTTTGCTTGGACTAGTACCCTTAGGACACTGCACATATTATTGACGGCTCATGTTGCACGAGCACTGGTGGTATGCTACACACACCGTCAATAATTGCCATGTCACGCACAACATACTTATAGATATGATATTGTTTGGTTAGGGACATTGTGACATTGATTCATATTTCTTTCTGCATATGCCTTATAGCATACCTGTATACCTACATGCTTACACATATGCCTTGACATGCTTACATGCTAGTTACCAGTGTACCTATAGGGTATTGTACCATTAGCGATAGGTACATACACATATAATGACATAGCTACATCTATACCTTGACATACATACTTCACTTATACCTGGAGGGTATATTACATCATTACTGATAGGTAGATACGTATACCTTGCTATACTTTTATGTTTACACATATATCTGGTTATAGCTACATGTTTACCTTTATCGATGTAATATTGGACTTGGAGAAATTAGGAACCGCATATATCTATATTTTAACTTGTTACAGTTAAATAGCGGGTTTTCCTTTATATGCTCATATTACTGTTTCATGTTGCATATATTACATTCATGGATTTCATATGATGTCTCTGATATTTTTTACCCCTAAGTATATATATTAGTGGAATGAGACGCTGTTATATATATATATATATATATTTATATATATATATATATATATCTGTGTGTGTGTGTGTGTGTGTGTGTGTGTGAAATGGGACTCTAATATATATGTATTGATTTATGCAAGTATTCTTATTATTTCTTGATATTTGGATGCATCCACTCTGAGATTTGTTTTAATACCGATACGGGGATTGAGAGTGTCGGTGTTTGGCACTTAAGATTCGAAGGACGTATAATACCGATACGGGGATCGAGAGTGTCGGTGTTTGGCACTTAAGATTCGAAGGACGTAAAATACCGATACGGGGATCGAGAGTGTCGGTGTTTGGCACTTAAGATTCGAAGGACATATAATACCGATACGGGGATCGAGAGTGTCGATAATTGGCACTTAAGATTCGAAGGACATATAAACCGATACGGGGATCGAGAGTGTCGGTGTTTGGCACTTAAGATTCGAAGGACGTATAAACATGTATTTTTGTGTCGATGCTAGACACTTGTTTCATGATGTTTTTGGGTGTCGATATTGGACACTCACTTTATATGAAACTTACTTGATATTGGATTTAGGACATTTGAGATTCACTTGATATTGTATTTGGGATATAGGAGATTCATTTGAGATTAGATACAAGATATATATGAGATTTATTTGATATTGTACATTCAGAATTTGTGAGACTTATATGATATGAGAGCCAATTTGGGGGCTTATTTGAGGAATTGGGATTTGGATTGTCTTGATGGATTTTGATCCTACCACAATGTTAGGATTCCGTGGAAATGACATATTTCATTCCATACTTCACATTTATTGTTTATGCGCTGCTTCATGTATTAGTAGTACCTGTTAGTGTACCTTTCATGACTGTTGCATTTACATACTTCGTTTTATATGCATTGCTTCATGTGTTAGTTGTACCTGTTAGAGTACCTTTCATGACTGTTGCATATATACATTTTCATATCATTATTGCATGATTATTGCATACCGATTGTCATATATTATTGCTTCATGTATTAGTTGTACGTGCCAGTGTACCTTTCGTGATTATTGCATTCATATGACCTTTTACTCCTATTAGCTTACATATGTTAGATTCGTGCTGTACGTGCATACTTGCGATTACCTGCATATGTTATTTACTATTCACGAGTTGCTAACTCACCCCCGTTATGCCACAGTTTGTTTGCAGGTTGTTCCCTAGAGTCGTCGAGGCAGGCTATTCATCTATCTATCATCTTTTGCTGCGGACGGCTCACAGTGTGCATTTTTGCTTTAGGTGGGTTTTGTGGTTATTCGTGTTGTATTGTATATTCGTTATATCCTTGTACTCTCCATCTACTACTTTCATGTTGACTTAGAAACTTGATGTGATGACGATATTGTATTGTATTTTGTGACTTGTTGTCTTTTATACAGTTTCCTTTTTATCGTCTTTTATTTCTTCGCTACGGCGTCGTATATCTGTTATGGTGGTTGTTTTCCGTCTTTAGGCGTGTTTTTGCTCCCGGTTGGGGATGCTTTACTTATATTTATGTTGTACCTATTTTTGGGGCTGATTTTTACAAAGGAGGTGCTGCCAAAATTTTAAAGGAAATAAAGTTGGACTTTTAAAGAATTTGGGTTGAGATTTAAAATGTTTTATTACTTCTATTAATTCTTAATACTTTTGATGGTTTTGATTGCTGGGTTTTTAGCTTACTTAAATTGCGTTACGCCTGTAGACGTTGCGTAGTTTAAGGGCCATCACGTGCCATTTTCGGGTCGTGACACTACCTTTCCTGAGCCTATGTAACATATTACATATGTGGGATCCCCATCCGGTATCTAATACCCAGGACGTAGATTGAACTGAGAAACAGTTCTCGATAACTAACACACCCGAAGAATATGCATCAACATGATTATTCTTGGTTTGGACGGCGTGAGAATCCGGATATAACCCTATTTCCTATTCAGTCTTATAACAATTATAAGAAGGAACGGAACCAACGTTCCCTTGCTAAGTATAACAAGCGGGTTCAGTCAATACATCCATATTATTATCCTGATTAAGGCCTGACATGGTCGCTACTTGGAGAGAGAGAGAAGAAAACACTTTAGCGTATGCTCTTGCAAGATTAGATTGGTTATTTTCTTATCTAATCAGGATGGCTCCCACTGTTTTAATCAAATCTCCCTTCAAACCCTAAAAGGTAAGACTAGCCTGGATTAATTACACTTTACAAGTTCGCCAATCTTTCAGCCAGGCCAGTATTGGTACTTTGAGGGAGGTTCCCCGTGCTTTCACACGGACCTAATTAAAATAAAGCTCATTTTCCCAGAGGTATAACCCCATTAACACCTTTCTAAACACCTACTTGATTGGATAATTGTCATGTGTAAAACTCTCTCAGGAGTAACTCTTACTCACAGTGGGTATCGGGATCCAACTATCTCATAGAAGGTATGCAATCTCATTGCAAATTTCAACACTTGAAATTCCCGATAATATCTTTTACCCCTAGCATCCTATGACCTTGACGGAGGCCAACAAACCATATGCGGCTAGTCAAGTTCAACCCGTACATTTTAATGATTGAATTAAACCCACCCGCTCGACCCTTGACGGAGGCCAACAAAGTCGTACGACTACCCTAATCCAATCTCATCTTATGTTGCAGGTAAACACTAGTTAGCTACCGCATACTACGCCTTGACGGAGGTCAACAAATGTAGCACGAATACTAAGTAGCACTTATCTGAAATGACGGTGGGCTACGCAGGTTTTTGAGAAAACCATGAGCGTAATGAACTTGATATCGTTGTAGAATCTAGTGGCTTTTGAAAAAGAGTGTTTTTGAGGCTTTTACTAGTTTTGCTAAAGAGGTCACTCTCGGTGAAGGGATCTCGGCTCTTTCCTTATTGAATAAGGTGCAGGATATTTCACAAATACCGCTATGCAAAGCAAGAACTATAGAAGCTATCAAAAATAAAACCGAATGAGTTGTAGCATCTTCTAGTTTCGCTAAAGAGTTCACTCCCGGTGAAGGGATATCTGCTCTTTCCTTATTGAATAAGGTGCTGGATATTCTACAAGGAATACCGCTATGCAAAGCAAAAACTAGAGCTACCCTTTTTGAAAATTTGATTCTACAACATCTTTTAGGTTTCTTTTTCTTTCATTAATCTCATTAATGAAGTCCCATCATTTATGCTTCCTAAGCATCATAGAAGAAACGAAAATACAACGTACGCTTATGCCATCCGCATTCGCCACAGTGTCCCGTTATGCACCGTTAGGTTACTTAACTAACGACATAGCGGGACGGGACTAGCGCGGGTGCAAAACATAAGCAACGTTTATTATATATCATATACATATAATAATAAAGCATTTGTCTCACGCATATAAAATGATCACATCACAGAATATCAGCAGCAGAAGATAACATATGAAATATTGGATATACTAGGAGGTCCGTGTTTTATTTTGAGCCTGTATAAAACACGGATTCCACGGTCGCGATGAATAGCCAAACCGACATCCTTAGACCCCTACGAGAGCGGCAAGCAACCCTGCCAATTCTAGAGTTAGGAGACCCGGACTCAACTCCTCGAGTTGGTCTCCCACTGACCCTAGAACCCGGTTGCTTGTGCTCTCCTCCTTGGGTCTATCCTAATGCGGAAAAGTAAATAATATACAATGGTGACATCATCCTCAACCTGGAAATGCCCCAATAAAAGAATATTACATACATTGTATTTTACATGAATGAAAATGAAAAACTCTCATCTCACGTAAAACCCCCGGCTATTCAAAAGCGACGACCCAATAAAACATATTACAGCAACACATAACATCACATGTCATCAACGTAAGTAAATATACGTATCCCAATTTTCGTTGACATATAACAACAAAACCGGCGATACACCACATATTACACTTACTGTCGCAGAAAAGAATGTGAAAAACTACAACAATTGGAATCCGCAACCACCTTAGACACCATAAACCCAATCTATAACATACATCGGATTTCATGCTTAATCAAATGAATTTCTTAGACATCACATGCCTAACAATTATAAACCCCGCATTTTAATCTCGATATTGAAAACACTTTCCAACAACTAGTCGGGTAATTCAAAAAGATTGCCGATAACATAATCGAATGCTCGTCGGAAACTTTAGTAGACGGCCGCACCCCCGATGTCGTCGACGAAATGCACCAAGACGGAACACCGCGTCCGCGAGCACCCGAACGGATGCTTTTGGCTACGGGGTTCTCCTACGGTCACTTGGTCGTGTTAGTTGTATGTATGCCCTAGAGGCCATTATTGTACATATGATGTATATTATATTGGATGCTTGGACATATATAGAGAGGACTTTCTTGCTCGACATGATAGTATGCTATCTGGTTGCTCTTTATCTTAACATGCATACTTGTTTCTTGATACTGTCTTATGGTTACATGTTGGTAAAGCCCTTAGGATGTGTACTTGACTATCAGGATTGTGGTGCAGATCATACTAGTGGGGCCTTGGTAGTCCATAAGTTCATCCTTTAATGTTCCTAGTTGTGGGTGTATCGAGACAGGGCATCGATATACCAGAGTAGACTAGCGTATACGCTTCTCGACCCATGAGATGGGTGATGGATCATTCCATATCCATTAGTGTTTGACATCAGAGATGGTATACGGGTGCTCAGTGGAGACTGGGTATACTGGACGGACTCGCCGAGAACTCCTAGATGGTATTATACCTCACGTCAGATAGCAGTTCTCAGGTGACACTGGTACAGGTTAGTCTGCAGACCCGAGATCATCATGGAGTCTTGTATGATTCCCACTGTACTTTGATTTCCACCTTACCAGGTTCAAGAGGACGTGAAAAACGGTGGTTTTTGGGTACAGTCCTGAGTCATATGAACGCAATGAGCGATAGGAGGGGTTTTGTCTCTCCCGGTATTAGGGGTTGATGTTGCGATGTGCTCGATTGGTCATAACAGGGAAGTCCCTGGCCAGGGCCGATTTAGAGATTTACTGGTATGTGTTATCAGTAGTTTCTCGACCCGTTATGAGCCTTGTATCGGCATGACTTATCGGTTATTGGGGTCTGACGTTTACCACCCCTAGACTGGATATGCGACATATCAGACGAGGAGACCGGACTGTACGGTAGTGTTACTGACAGGCTTTTGCAGGAGTTAGAGCGGGCTTGGTTGCTGATCTTCTGATCGTTCAATACCCAGGTAGCCGTTATGTCCAGCTAGTACCGCTGACGGCTTGTGGGTGTTTGATGTGATCATCACCTACTGCCGGCGTATTGATGAGTCTTTAGAGTCCTATATAGAGGTTTTACTGGCTCAGGCAAAACGAAGTAAGAGCACATATGTGATATGTACGGGACCGAGAATAATACGAGTATGTGATACCGTATTATATTCTCGCGATTTATTCGTACCGGTCGGTTATATGTGATATAGTCGGGTTATCGAATCAAATGTTGATTCGATAAGTTGGTACATTTAATAATTGTTAGTAATATGTATGCCCTAGAGGCCATTGCTGTACATACGATGTATATTGTAGTGGATGTTTGGACATATATATGGAGGACTTTCTTGCTCGACATGATAGTACTCTATCTGGTTGCTCTTTATCTTAACATGTACTATGATAGTCTCTATGTTACATGTTGATAAAGCCCTTAGGATGAGTACTTGACTACCAGGACTATGATGCAGATCATACTAGTGGGGACAGTGTAGTCTCTAAGTACATCCTTTAATTATTCCTAGTCGCAGGTGTATCGAAACAGGGCATCGATATACCAGAGTAGACTAGCGTATGCTTCATGACCCATGTAGATGGGCGATGGATGATCCCATATCCATTGATGTTTGACATCAGAGAAGGTATACGGGTGCTCAGTGGAGACTGGGTACACTGGACGGACTCGCCGAGAACTCCCAGATAGTATTATACCTCACGTCAGATGGCAATTCTCTGGTACAGGTTAGTCTGTAGACCCGAGATCGTCATAGAGTCTTGTGTGATTCCTACTGTGCTTTAATTTCCATCATACCACGTCCAAGAGGGCGTGCAAAATGGTGGCGTTTGGGTACAGTCCCTAATCACATGGAGGCAATGAGCGATAGGAGGGGTTTCGTCTCTCCCGGTATTGGGAGTTAATGTTGCGCTGTGTTCGATTGGCCATAACTGGATATCCCTGGCCAGGGTTGCTGAGATTTACTGGTAAGTGTTATCAGTAGTTTCTCGAACTATTATGCCTCACGTCAGATGGCAATTCACTGGTACAGGTTAGTCTGTAGACCCGAGATCATCATATGGCAATTCACTGGTACAGGTTAGTCTGTAGACCCGAGATCGTCATAGAGTCTTGTGTGATTCCCACTGTGCTTTAATTTCCATCATACCACGTCCAAGAGGGCGTGCAAAACGGTGGCTTTTGGGTACTGTCTCGAACTGTTATCAGTAGTATTATACTTCACGTCAGATGGCAATTCACTGGTACAGGTTAGTCTGTAGACCCGAGATCGTCATAGAGTCTTGTGTGATTCCCACTGTGCTTTAATTTCCATCATACCACGTCCAAGAGGGCTGCAAAACGGTGGCTTTAGGGTACAGTCCCGAATCACATGGAGGCAATGAGCGATAGGAGGGGTTTCGTCTCTCCCGGTATTGGGAGTTAATGTTGCGCTGTGTTCGATTGGCCATAACTGGAAATCCCTGGCCAGGGTTGCTGAGATTTACTGGTAAATGTTATCAGTAGTTTCTCGAACTGTTATAGACCTCATATCGACACGACTTATCGATTACTGGGGTCTGGCGTTTACCACCCCTAGACTGAATATGCGACATATGAGACGAAGAGACCGGACTGTACGGGAGTGTTACTGATTGGATTCGCAGGAGAATGTACAGGCTTGCTTGTTGATCTTCTGATTGCTCAATACCTGGGTAGCTGTTACGTTTAGCTGACCGCTTGCATCTTTTGGGTGTTTGATATGATCATCACCTACTGCCGGCGTATTGACGATTCTTTAGAGTCCTACATAGAGGTTTCCTGGCTCAGGCAAAACGGAGCAGGAGCACATATGTGATATGTGCGGGACCGAGAATAATACGATATGAGATACCGTATTATATTCTCGCGATATGTGATATCGGCCGGGTATATGTGATATAGCCGGGTCATCGGATCAAGTGTTGATTCGATGAATTGGTACATGTTATATTAGTCGGTTATATGTATTATAGCCGGGTTATCGGATCAAGTGTTGATTCGATAATTTAATGTATAATTATATATGTGATATATTACTTTACATTAACTAATATAATCTCGCTTTATTGATTCATTTTCTCACGGGATAATACATTGATATATATGCGATATATGTTAATTGTATTATTTTCTTTTGTTGCAAAATATATTATATATGTGATATATAATATTGTAACAAGTTATGATTAGAAATGCAACATGATTTGTGGTGATTAAATATGTTAGGGTTTGATTTGGGTTAGCATTTGGTTAGCTTTTTCAAGAAGCTTCATGAAGCTTTCTTTTGTTTTATGCTAAGATATTTTGTGTTGATATTTTGTAGATATTTCTTAACCCAACCCAAACCCTTTACCTTAGGTTTATTCTCTACATGAGTTAATCCCTTCATTCTTAACTCAAGGTTGGATTTGTAACCACAACACAATTTTCATTATTTATCACAAAAGCTTTCTTCTTCTTCTTCCTCTTGAAAAAAAGCTTTCTAGCTTTTTGACATGTGATGATAATGAGTGAGAAATTGAAAAAAAAAAGAGAGCTAAATTCCTACTTCATCATCCTCATCTATTCTAGCCACTTAGATTAGGGTGTTTGCTTTTCTAATACTTGATTAGTGAAGCAAGAGCTTGGTTTTGAGTTTCTTCAAGGTAGATCATCTTAGTTGTTAAAGATCGGAAGCAAGCTTGCATCTTTCTCTTCATGGAGCCTCTCTAGAGTCTGGGTACTTGATGATCGCAGCGAAGGGACCTCAACACGGAGCTTATGAAGCGAAGGAACGGACTACAAAGGTTGTAATCCCTAACTCTTAGATGTTAAAGTGTTTAACATGCTTGTTTGCTTGATTCTCTAGTTAAGATCTTGGTTAGGGTTTGTTTAGCACCCCAAAAATTTTAAAGTAGCATGATTGATGCTTGCCAAAACCTTCACGAGGTGCTAAGCTAACCCTACAATATTAGTCGGTTATATGTGATATAGCCGGATTATTAAATCAAGAGTTGATTTGATAATTTAATGTATAATTGTATATGTGATATACTAGATTACATTAACTAATATTGGCTCACTTAAGCATTTATTTATTCTCACATATGCATACTTATTATATATGTGATATATATTAATTGTGTTCTTTTTGTATCATGATTATTGATACACACTACATGGGTGTATGAGACTCACACCATACTAATTATAATGTTGGGTTTTAGTATTTAAAGTAATTCCAAAATCAGTGGATAATGAGCTCACATGCATGAAGCTTCATGAAGCTTATGGATGCATTGACTTAGTCCACTAGTTTTATTTTACTTAAGATATTTATTAACCTAACCATTATGATTTAGCCATGGTTATGTCTCTACATGAGTTAGCTATATGATACAAACTCACCCATGGTTGATTCTCTCACCTCAATTAGTTCATTCTCATCTCTTGAGATCATCTTCTTCTTCCTTGAAAAATTTTACTAGGTTTTTGTAAAGTGAGAAAAATAAAACTAAAGTGAGCCCACTTCCTACATCATCATCCTCTATTAGATTAGCAATTTAGTATAGGGTGTTAGCTTCACTAATCTATCAATTAGTGAAGTAGTAGCTTGAGTTAGTGTCTCCTCGACGTAGATCATCTTCGACCTCGAAGATTTCAAGCAAGATCGATCCTTTCACCTTGAGAAGCCATGCAAGAGCCTAGGAGTACCATAATCGCAGCGAAGGGACCAATACAAGGAGCTATTGAAGTGAAGGACCGGTCTACAAAGGTTTTATTCCGTTATCACTTAGATTTACTTTTATGTTTGCTCCTAAAACTCTAGTTAGATCCTAGGTTAGGGTTTTTCGGCACACTAAATTTTAAAATACGGCATGTTTGATGCCTTGTGGAACCTTGTGGTTGTGCCTAAGAACCCTACAGTGTTATCAGAGCCATGCTAGAGCATTAGGAGTTGTCTAGGAGAAGTTAAAAGTCCGAACGAACTCCGAATAACCGGATTTACCCACTTTCTGGAAAAAATTTCAAAAGTTGAAATTTTTCACATTAAAAATATTCAGAAAATCATGTAGATAATTCTATGGACACACCTGAAGAACGAAACCCTAACTCGTCTAAGTGACCGCAGATCCGCGGCCAAAACATTGTTTTGGCGGCGGATCCACGGCGCCACTTGAGAGGCTTGGGTCGGGCCCTTCAGCTGTTGGTCCGTAGGTACTGGGGCATGCTGCTGGGCATTTTTATTTCTGCTCAGGTGTTGAGCTTTCTGGGGAAATTTTGGGAATTCGTTGATTCGATCGAAAGGTTTAACATCGTCTAGCTTTTTCTGTAATGTGATACAATATGTGGAATTCATATAGTTAGGCCTGAAATCCGTAATATGTGATATTTCGAGTTTATGATGTCTAAGATGATTGTGGATTCCAAATGTTGTAGTTTGACATTTTCTTTTCTGCGACCGTAAGTGTAATGTGTGGTGTATCGCCGGTTTCGTTGCTATATGTCAACGACAATTGGGATACGCATATTTGCTTACGTTGATGACATGTGATGTTATGTGTTGCTGTGATATGTTATATTGGATCGTCGCGTTTTTAATAGCCCGGGGTTTTATGTGAGATAAGAGTTTTTATTTCCATTCATGTAAAATTAATTGTATGTAATATTCTTTTATTGGGGCACTTCCGAGTTGAGGATGATGTCACCATTGTTGTATATTTATTACTTTTTTGCATTAGGATAGACCCAAGGAGGGGAGCATAAGTAACCGGGTTCTAGAGTCTAGTGGGAGACCAACTCGAGGGGTCGAGTCCGGGTCTCCTAACTCTAGAATTGGTAGGGTTGTGTGCCGCTCTCGTAGGGGTCTAGGGATGTGGGTTTGGCTATTCATCGCGACCGTGGAATCCGTGTTTCATACAGGCTCGAAATGAAACATGGACCTCCTAGTATATCCAATATTTCATATGTTTCTTCTTATGCTCTGTGATGTGATCACTGTGGATTCTGAGACGAATGGATATACATTATATATGAGATATATAGTAGACGTTGCTTATGTTTTACACCTGCAGTAGTCCCACCACGGTATGCTGTTAGTTAACTAACCTAACGGTGCATAACGGGACACTGTGGCGAATGCGGATGGCATAAGCGTACGTTGTATTTTCGTTTCTTCTGTGATTCTTAGGAAGCATAAAATGATGGGACTTCATTAATGTGATTAACGAAAGAAAAGAAACCTAAAAGATGTTGTAGAATAATATTTTCAAAAAGGGTAGCTCTAGTTTTTTGCTTTACATAGCGGTATTCCTTATAGAATATCCAGCACCTTATTCGATAAGGAAAGAGCCGAGATCCCTTCACCGGGAGTGACCACTTTAGCGAAACTAGCAGATGCTACAACACTCGGTTTGTCTTTTGATTGCTTTTATAGTTTTTGCTTTGCATAGTGGTATTTCTTGTAGAATATCCAGCACCTTATTCGATAAGGAAAGAGCCGAGATCCCTTCACGGGGAGTGACCTCTTTAGAGAAACTAGTAAAAGCCTCAAAAACACTCCTTTTCAAAATTCACTCAATTCTACAACGATATCAAGTTCATTACGCAATAGGTTCTCTGAAGAACCTGTCGTAGCCCTCCCACATTTCAGATAAGTAATATTTAGTATTCTTGCTACGTTTGTTGGCTTTCTTCAAGGCGTAGTGTGCGGTAGCTACTTATTGCTTATCTGTTGCATATGATGCGATTGATTTAGGGTAGTCGTACGGCTTTGTTGGCTTTCGTCAAGGGTCGTGCGGGTGGGTTTAATTCAATCAAGAAATGTACGGGTTGAACTTGACTAGTGGGCTATGGTTTGTTGGCTTTCGTCAAGGTCATAGCACGTTAGGGGCAAAAGATTATCGGGAATTTCAAGTGTTGAAATTTGCAATGAGATTGCATACCTTCTATGAGATAGTTGGATCCTGATACCCACAGCGAGTAAGTGTTACTCCTGGGAGAGTTTTATACAGGACAATTAGCCGATCAAGTAGGTGTCTAGAAAGGTGTCAACGGGGTAATGCCTCTGGGAAAACGAGGTTTATTTTAATTAGGTCCATGCGAAAGCACGGGGAACCTCCCTCAAAGTACCGGCACTGGCCTGGCTGAAAGATTGGCGAAATTGTAAGGTGTAATTAATCCCGGCTAGTCTTTCCTTTTAGGGTTTGAAGGAAAATTTGATAAAAACAGTGGGAGCCATCCTGATTAGATAAAATAATAACCAATCTGATCTTGCAAGAGCATACGCTAAAGTGTTTTCTTCTCTCTCTATCCAGGTAGTGACCATGTCTGGCCTTAATCAGGATAATAATATGGATGTATTGACCGAACCCACTTGTTATACTGAGCATGGGAACGTTGGTTCCGTTCTTTCTTATAATTGTTATAAGACTGATCAGGAAATTGGGGAATGTCCGGATTCCCACGCCGCCCAAACGAAGAAGAAACATGTTGATGTATCTTCTTCGGATGTGTTAGTCATCGAGAACTGTTTCTCAGTTCACTCTACGTCTTGGGTATTAGATACCAGATTAGGATCCCACATATGTAATATGTTACACGGGCTAAGGGAAGGTAGAGAACTGGGAATGGGTGATCATTCCGTAAGTGTTGGGAATGGGACAAATGTTGCAGCCAAAGTTGTTGGCGAATATCACCTTATATTACCAAACGGTAATACATTGATTCTGAACGAATGCTATTACATTTCGACCCTGATATGCAATCTTATATCGGTTTCTTTACTAAGTAAAGAAGGATATAATTTTGTAGTACAGGAAAATGTTATGAACATCTTCCTGAATCAAAAGTTGATTGGATCAGGCTCGTTAAATAATGGCATTTACATTCTAAATCAAACCACAGTTCTTAATGTACAAAACACACACAAGAGGAAGAGTTCAGAAATGAACGAATCCTTCTTATGGCATTGTAGACTAGGTCATATCAATGCGACAAGACTGGCTAAGTTGCATAAGGATGGATATTTGAATCCGTTCGAATTTTCATCTTATGACACTTGCCGGTCATGTCTCAAAGGCAAAATGACCAAAACTCCCTTTACAGGACACGGAGAAAGAGTTACGGAACTCTTAGGACTGATACATAGTGATGTATATGGTCCCATGTCTACACATGCCAGGAATGGTTCTTCGTACTTCATTACATTCACTGACGATCTCTCAAGATACGGACATGTGTTCCTGATAAAACACAAGTCTGAAGCTTTTGAGAAATTCAAAGAATATAAATCCGAAGTCGAGAACCAAACGGGTAAAAGTATTAAAATCCTACGATCTGATCGAGGAGGTGAATACTTGAGCACGGAGTTCCTGGACTATCTAAAAGAGAATAGGATTCTCTCCCAGCTTACTCCTCCGTATACACCACAGCACAACGTTGTATCGGAATGGAGGAATCGCACCCTATTGGATATGGTACGCTCTATGATGAACGCCGCTGAGCTACCTATTTCCTTTTGGGGGTATGCGCTTGAAACAGCCATACACCTATTGAATATGGTTCCTGATTGATCTTTTTTCGGTGTGTATATTAGAAATGATGCTTCACAACCAAAGAAATTTATAAACCGCAATCAATAACGGTGTCGATGTAGCGAGTTAATGAGTGCGGATCGTCCACAGGGAAAGTGTGATTTGATCGTATTTGATTTAGATGAGTCAAAAATTAAAGAACAAAAGAAAATGATTCAAGAATTTTGAATTTTAGTTTCAAGAATTATAAGAAAATAAAGATCAAGAAATCAAGAATCAAGAATCGTCCAAATTGAATTAGTTATCAAGATTTGTAATGAGGCTCGTAGGAATCGATTGAATCGATAGTGAGGATGAAGACTTGTGATTACGTATTCTTATCCATTGATGATTTGTTGCTAGATCGATGACGATCAACGAGAATTAGGGATCTCTTGCGGAAACTAGGGTTTCATCATCTATCCCTTGTCCTTTTGTTGACTTTCATTCAAATGCTAGCCTCTAGAAAATTCAATCATCGATCGTTGATCTCTAATTAAGAACGAAAACATTCAAGAAAGCATCTCGCTCGAAACTAGGTTGTCGATGATTCAATTTACTTGAGTTTACAAAACTCATAGGACTTAAGAATCGTACAAGAATTTAATCATCATCAACTATCAATTTTCTCGATTCCTCCACGAGCGAAGTTTTTACTCAAACATCATGATAAAGAAAACAATCAAGAATTGAGAACTCATCATAATGCTCAAATATAAAGATAAGCAAGACACAGAAAATTCACCTTTTATTATTCAACAATTCTGTTACAATTCGCTCAAGAACTACAAGAATTGAGGAAAGAACTCGATCGCCGAATTAGCTTCGCATCGTCTCCGCGAGCCGGGGATCGTCTTGGATCTCTTGCTCGGTTGAAGATCGGCATCGCTTCTAAAAGGTTGAAGGCTTCTTGCTTGATTTGTACTCGGAGATCTTGAATTGATCAAATTGTGTCACTCAATTTGTTTTGAATTTGATTTGGATCTACAATTTTCCCTCCACTTTCAACTACTAATCAAAAACCTCCAAACCCTAGATCTAGATCTCATTTTATAGCCTCCTCATTTGAATCTTCCCTCCAAAGCTAGGTTGTTAGAGAGAGGCAGGTTGTTAGAGAGAGGCTTCTAGAAGAAGTTTGTTAAAAGGAATATTCTAGAATAAGGTATATTCTAGGGTTAGGTTGTTAGGCCGAGCCTTTTGGATAAAGCCATGTGGTATTCTGGAGTCTTCTGGAAGAATTGGCCGTTACGATGAAGCACATAGGAGAATTTGCATTGCTGACGTGTCATCATGGCCGCGGATCCTCCGCACAAAGGCCCTTACGGCCGCGGATCCGCGGCCCTTTGGGTGCTTTGGTGCAACAAAATTCCTGAGTTCACTTGTGGTGGCTTTAGTGCTGTTTCCTGATGTCTGGAATCTTTTTATCCTCTCATGTTCACTGCCAGATCACAAGTCTTGGTCTTGACGTATTTTTATCAGCACTTTCAACAGTTTTGGCTCTTTACCTGGAATTTCCTGCACACATTCTCGAGACAAGTGTTGCGATATACAAAAGATCATGCGTGCAATGATAAACACTCAATTTCCCTCAAAATGCCGGTTATAATGTATAACACAAGTTATTTGGTATTTTACAGACAATTTGCTAATATGTGTTATATTTATACCGAACACCTTTAGATGATTTCAAATAGTAGGGAAATTGATGTGTTAAAAATGCAATATTTTCGACTGATCAAATTCCCCCAAACTTATTTTTGGATGTCTCGAGCAAACTGTTTTATTAAAAAGAGAAGGAGAAAATAAAGAAAAAGAAAAACTAACTAGCACACTTTCGTAGGCAACACGATTGCACTGAGCACGTGCAACAAGCCTTTAAACCTCTAGGTGTCCCTAATAGGAGGAGTGTTGTCTCCTGAGGGTTTTCAGCGGATTGCACCCACAAAATCCAATAATAAAAGGAAGACCGTGAATATTACATATAAAGATAAGAATTGTAAAAGAAAAGCTTTGAAAATTAGAGTTTCCAACTATACTAGCTTTTCGGTTGTCATGAGCACTATCTTAATAGTCATGAAAAGATGTTAGAAATCACATCATCCCTCAATAAAACATCGTCTTTATTCTTCATTCCTATCTTTCTTCCAAACATCGATCATATAACCCTACGTGTGTGTAATAGACATCCCTACACTCGGAGAATTCAATTAAAGCTATCATACTCTTGTCCATCTGCCTCAGTACTTTTTAATTTGATGAATATTTAGATGGATTTGCTCACACATTTTTCATGCGACCGTTAATACTTCTTGAGGTACTAACCGACCGATTACTCATGTGCTTGCTTATTAGGTGTATTTTCCTCGTCTTGCACCACCTAAGGCTTAGCAGTGACTCCCAGACCAGTTGGTCTAAGGCACTAGGTGATGAAGCACCCTCGCTATATTTTTTTATTGCTGCCTTGGCGATAACAAAACCAGTGTTCATTTTTCTGCACCATTTTATATTTTATTCATTTTTTTATTTCCTTCATACTTTTGCTTTTAGACAAGAGCATTTCAAGGTATCCTCTACTATCCCGAGTTTCTAGACGTGTGTAAGTGCATATAGTAGGGTATCAACGTTCAAATGTTTGGCTTCCAGAATAGAAACTATTTTTCAGACTTATTTTTATCCGCAGATTAGTGACTCCTTTCATCTTACTAACCCTTGGGACAACGGCTCATAACTACTTATTACTAGTTCGTTTAAGAAAACTTCTAATTTTCTTGGTTTTCTTAAATTTTTCCAATCTTTCGGATGTAATTTTTCACTATCTAATCTTTTATTATCTTATTTATGTACAAAAATATTTTTTTTTTATTATATGTTTTGTGCTTATGCGAAGTGATACGAAAATAAGCACAAACCTCCCCCAAACTTGTTTTCAACAGTGTCCTCGTTGTTGCTATCTGCTAAACCTCAAAAAAACCTGTAAACTTGGGAGGACATTTATTAACGGGGGCAATAAATATGATCGTGAAAATCCTCCCCCAAACTTATTCTTTTGGCTCACAAAATTGAGGACAACAGTTATTTTAAGAGCCAAAAATACACCCCTTCCCCCAAACTTGAGTTAAACAATGTTAAGCTTTGAAAAATCACAAGAGGGGGTAAAAAATTACTGGTCAATGCCAAGCTTTGCAAAGACCGAAGGTCAACACCAACCATTCAAAAATTTTATCAATGTAGCGCATCGGTTGGTGGAAGAAGAGAACCAGAAAGAAGTGGGGAAAAGGTAAGTGGTGGAATAAACTGTGTTTGCGTCTCGTTTTGGAGAGACGACTCAGTGAATGTGATGGATTACTCGCATTCTTTTTACAGTCCAGAAGAAGGGGTGGAGGTTCAATTTCATTGTTTTGATGTGGATTCATCTCAACACCCGTGTTTTTCAAAAATGCGAGTTCATCAGCGAAGATCTCCTCAAATGTCTCATCAATACCCCGAAGAATAATGTCATCACAAAGCGCGGGGTGATCTTCAGACTCCAAAAACAGCTCATAATCAATGTTAGTTGTTGACCCGGACAACTCAGTGGAAGAGTCCGTATGTGTATGATGCATAGTTGGGTCAAACAATAACATATGAGAAGAGTCAAGATCAGTATCATGAGGATCGTCAAATTCACTGCTGTCAACATCCATTAATTCGACAGAACATGCATGAGCAGTAGGTTCGGAGGGTACACTTCCCAACTTGTAAATGTTCAGGTCAATTGACCTATTCCCAAAGGATAGGGTCATAGAGCGATTACGACAGTTGATTATAGCATTGGAAGTGGCCAAAAAGGGGCGACCAAGAATCACCGGAATTTGATTCCGTGGGTTCGCTACAGGATGTGTATCAAGTACAATAAATTCCACAGGAAATACGAATTCCCCGATTTTTATTAACACATCCTCCAGTTCACCCCTAGGTTTGGTGCTCGATCGGTCAGCCATCTGGAGAGTACAGTGAGCTGGTTTCAACTCTCCTATCCCTGACTGCTCATATACCGAGAAAGGAAGCAGGTTAACACTTGCGCCAAGGTCAAGTATAGCACGGTTGATGTGTTTATACCCAATAGAAATAGAAATAGTAGGATAGCCAGGATCCTTACGTTTTCTAGGCAATTGTTAGGGAAAAGCTGTGTCTACGGTCTTTGACATGAATACCTTCTTTGGCACTTGAGTCTTCCTCTTTCTAGTGCACAAGCCTTTGAGAACTTTCGCATATGTGGGGACTTGTTGTATTGCATCTAGAAGAGGGATGTTGATGTTAACATGTTTAAAGATTTCAGTGATCTTCTCCATTTGTGGACTTAGTGTGTTTCCCCTTAACCGATTCGGATAAGGAGCTTGAGCAATAAGGTCGGGGTCCAACAATGGAGAAGATCGTGTGGGTAGGAACGATCTAAGAATAGGAATGGGGATCGTTTTCGGTGGACTAGAAGAGATATGCTGAGGTGTCGATCCTTGAGGAAAACAGAGAATAAGCTCGGAAGAAAATGGTGGGGTAGACGAACTGGGGTCAGAATTAGAAGTAGAATTGGAAGGAAAGGTCTCAGTCAGGGTATCATCGATTGATTCTTCATTATTATCAATCTCCTCACCAACATGGTTATTCAGCACTCTTCCAGATCTCAATGTGGTGATAGCGTTCACATGATGTGAATGGCCAGGATTGGGTAAAGGTTGAGCTGGAAGTTTCCCTTTTTCTCTTGTACTCATTTCGTCTTTTAATTATGCAATCCGTGTTTCCATTGACTTAATACTCTCACTTTGGAATGCAGAGTTTTTCTTTATGTCATCGATGGAACACTGAAGATTTGCCGAAACTTGCATGAAATTTGTCAAAAGCAAATTCACAGTTTGAGCGAGTGAAGAGGATTCATCAGTACCGGTCAATTGCAAAGGATTGTTCGGTGCGGGTGTGTTGACCGGATTTTGAAAGTTTTGTGATTGGTAGGGGTGCTGACTCAATTGAAGTGGTTGCTGTTGTGGTGGAAGAGCCCTTTGAAAATTGTTTTGATTTGGAACCATGTTTTGAGTTTTTGATTGGTTCCAAGCAAAGTTAGGGTGATTCCTCTAACCCTGATTATAAGTGGAAGAAAATGGATCATTTCTAGGTCTTTGTTGGAAAGAAGAATTGATATGCTCTTGACCTTGAAACGGATAATTCAATAGACATTCTTCCGTGAGATGTGATGGATCAGAACAGCATCCACATACAGTTTTGGGGAGTGACATCTGATTTAGGGTGGCTGCTAAAAATTTATTTTCGATAGTTTCGAGTTTCTTTTGCATTGCTGACATTTCAGCTCTAACTCCTATGGAAACATTAGATTGGTTATTGCCACCCCTAGACAATGGTTGACTTACACTCTCCCACTGTATAGATCTTTCAGCGAAATCTTCTAAAAATTTCCAGGCTTCACAATTGTCTTTAGTCATGAAAGTGCCTTGACACATGGATTCAAGGGTCTGTTTAGTGGAAGGATTAATGCCCTCATATATGATTCTGCACAGATCCCATCTAGGGATTCCATGATGTGGACATTGAACTAATAGATCCTTGAAGCGTTCAAAACACTTCGAGAATGTTTCATTTGGAAGCTGGGTGAATTGATTTATTTCGCTACGGACTCAAGCTGTTTTATAATTGGGGTAGAATTTCTTTAGGAATGCTTTTACGAATTCTTCCCAGTTTGAAATGGAATGTGCGGTTGTGTTATAAAGCCACTTCTCGGCTATATCGCATAGAGTAAATGGGAGAAGACGTGGACGCATAGCATCCACAGAAAGTTGTGAGGTACCCATCATAGCGCATACATTTTCAAATTTGGTAATAAAGACATATGCGTCTTCAGACTCGAGACCGTGATATTTGGGTAGAAGGTTGATGTATTGGGGTTTTATTTCAAAATTGTCACCGTTGGCTGGTGGAATGGTGAGACAGGTCGAAAGAGGACCTCGCATAGGATAACATCTCTCTTGGAGAGAGATGCGGGGTAGATTCTGCGCACCTGCGGACGGCGGCAGAGTAGTGGTAAAGAAGTTCGATGGAGAACCGTCCATCGAAGTGGGTGTGGTGGTGGGTAAAGAAGAAGTAGACGTAGAAATACCGACTTCGGAGTCGATCGGGGGAATGCGGACAAGACGGGCACTAGAATCCCGTGTCCAGCCGAGCATGCACTAAAGGGTTTAGCACAAGTGGCAGCGTTAAGATAATTAAGGAAAAGATGAAGTGGTGTTTGTTTTGAAAAAGATACGGATTTTTGAAAAAATGCAAATCACAACAATGCACAAGCAACCCTAGATCTAGTGGTCACCTAGGTCAAGTCTCTAGACCGCTCCTAACTGCCAGAAGACAAGTCGCAAGATCAATCCTCTACTGCCTCTTTGTCCCTCCTGTGGCCAGGTAAATGCCAGGTAAGTGGGAGTTTCTCCACTACGTAAGTAGTGGGCCTAATTAAGTAACCACTTGCCTTAGACACACTTGCCTTAGACACCACAAAAGAAACGCGGATAAGCAATAGATTACCCACGACCTTCTCCTGTCCTAAGTGAGCGCGACGATCCTTAGAGTCATGTCTAGATATTTTTTAGTTAATGAGGGTAATGCGGATGCAGTTTTGTGATTTTTGGGGCTTAGGACGGGTAATGAAATCCCGACCTAATCTGAATTTGGTCTTTGCCCCTTAATTTCCGTATTAAAAAATGCAAACAACCAAGATCAAACACGTACAATTTTTATTTTTGCGGCGCTACGAATTTTCGCAAAGAAACCTGAAGAAATTGGTTAAAGGAGCAGATCGAGGAGGAGATAAGAAAGTCATAAGGGACCTGAGAAATTTTCGTGCACTGAAACCCTAAGAGGACCGCGGTTCCGCCGCAAGAAGCACACTCTGGCCGCGGAAATGCCGCAATGCAATGAGATCCCTGCACAAAATTCTCTGCAGATGCTCCTGTTTACTTATTGAACTCTCTGGAATATTCAGAAAATTTTTCCTCTCGCTCCACAGATTCCAAATTTCCTTGTAACAAATCACAACAAATCGTTTAGTGTTTGTGTGAATTTTGATCTAAAAATTCTGATGGATTAATAAATCTTTCAGCTCAAATTTCAAAAACGAACAAATTAGCACACGATCCCCGGCAACGGCGCCATTTGATTGATCTTTTTTCGGTGTGTATATTAGAAATGATGTTTCACAACCAAAGAAATTTGTAAACCGCAATCAATAACGGTGTCGATGTAGCGAGTTAATGAGTGCGGATCGTCCACAGGGAAAGTGTGATTTGATCGTATTTGATTTAGATGAGTCAAAAATTAAAGAACAAAAGAAAATGATTCATGAATTTTGAATTTTAGTTTCATGAATTATAAGAAAATAAAGATCAAGAAATCAAGAATCAAGAATCGTCCAAATTGAATTAGTTATCAAGATTTGTAATGAGGCTCGTAGGAATCGATTAAATCGATAGTGAGGATGAAGACTTGTGATTATGTATTCTTATCCATTGATGATTTGTTGCTAGATCGATGACGATAAACGAGAATTAGGGATCTCTTGCGGAAACTAGGGTTTCATCATCTATCCCTTGTCCTTTTGTTGACTTTCATTCAAATGCTAGCCTCTAGAAAATTCAATCATCGATCGTTGATCTCTAATTAAGAGCGAAAACATTCAAGAAAGCATCTCGCTCGAAACTAGGTTGTCGATGATTCAATTTTCTAGAGTTTACAAAACTCATAGGACTTAAGAATCATACAACAATTTAATCAACATCAACTATCAATTTTTTCGATTCCTCCACGAGTGGAGTTTCTACTCAAACATCATGATAAAGAAAGCAATCAAGAATTGAGAACTCATCATAATGCTCAAATATAAAGATAAGCAAGACAAAGAAAATTCACCTTTTATTATTGAACAATTCCGTTACAATTCGCTCAAGAACTACAAGAATTGAGGAAAGAACTCGATCACCGAATTAGCTTCGCATCGTCTCCGTGAGTCGCGGATCGTATTGGATCACTTGCTCGGTTGAAGATCGGTGTCGCTTCTAAAAGGTTGAAGGCTTCTTGCTTGATTTGTACTCGGAGATCTTGAATTGATCAAATTGTGTCACTCAATTTGTTTTGAAATTTTTTTGGATCTACAATTTTCCCTCCACTTTCAACTACTAATCAACAACCGCCAAACCCTAGATCTAGATCTCATTTTATAGCTTCCTCATTTGAATCTTACCTCCAAAGCTAGGTTGTTAGAGAGAGGCTTTTAGAAGAAGTTTGTTAAAGGGAATATTCTAGAATAAGGTATATTCTAGGGTTAGGTTGTTAGGCCGAGCCTTCTGGATAAAGCCACGTGGTATTCTGGAGTCTTCTGGAAGGATTGGCCGTTACGATGAAGCACATGGGAGAATTTGCATTGCTGACGTGTCATCATGGCCGCGGATCCGCCGCACAAAGGTCCCTACGGCCGCGGATCCGCGGCCCTTTGGTTGCTTTGGTGCATCAAAATTCCTGAGTTCACTTGTGGTGGCTTTAGTGTTGTTTCCTGATGTCTGGAATCTTTTTATCCTCTCATATTCACTGCCAGATCACAAGTCTTGGTCTTGGCGTATTTTTATCAGCACTTTTAACAGTTTTGGCTCTTTACCTGGAATTTCCTGCATACATTCTCGAGACAAGTGTTGCGATATACAAAAGATCATGCGTACAATGATAAACACTCAATTTCCCTTAAAATGCCGGTTATAATGTATGACACAAGTTATTTGGTATTTTACAGACAATTTTCTAATATGTGCTATATTTATATCGAACACCTTTAGATGATTGCAAATAGTAGGGAAATTGATTTGTTAAAAATGCAATATTTTCGACTGATCAGTTCCTACCAAAACAGTGTCTGCCACTCCATATGAGATATGGAAGGGGAAGAGACCATCTCTTAATTATGTTAAGATATGGGGTTGTCCGGCCTATGTCAAAAGGCACAATCCGGACAAACTCGAGACAAGGTCTGTTTTATGCAAGTTTGTAGGATATCCCAAAAACTCACAAGGGTATATCTTCTACCGCCTCGAGGAACAAAAGGTGTTTGTTTCTCGACACGCCACCTTTTTAGAAAAGGAATTTCTTGCAAAGGAAATTAGTGGCAAGGAGGTAGAACTGGAAGAGGTTCCAACAAAACAAACTGCAACAGAAGATTTGGTTGAACCAGAGGATTCGATAGTTCCCAATGAACCTCAGCTTCTCCACCGATCTAGTAGGGTTTCTCATCCACCTGAGAGATACTACGGTTTTCTCATTAATGGTGGAAGCGAGGATTGCATCATGGAGGATGATGACCCAACTAGCTTCGAGCAGGCCATCACGAGTTGGGACTCAGTAAAGTGGCTGGATGCAATGCGATTTGAGATGGAATCCATGTACACCAACAAAGTATGGACTTTGGAAGTTGCTCCTGAAGGGGTAAAACCCATTGGGAGCAAATGGATCTTTAAGAAGAAACTTGGTGTAGATGGAAAAGTTGAGACTTTCAAAGATAGACTTGTTGCAAAGGGTTTTCGTCAACGACCAGGTGTGGATTATGAAGAAACCTTTTCTCCAGTGGCTATGCTTAAGTCCATCCGGATCTTACTTGCCATTGCTGCATACCATGACTACGAAATCTGGAAAATGGATGTTAAGACCGCCTTTCTGAATGGTGATTTGGAAGAGTGTGTGTACATGACTCAGCCAGAGGGCTTCATAGACAGTGGGAGCAGCGGAAAGGTGTGCAAGCTGCTTAAATCCATCTACGGGTTAAAACAAGTATCGCGGAGTTGGAACATCTGTTTTGATGCAGTTATCAAAGAATTTGATTTCGTCAAAAACGTAGATGAACCTTGTATATACAAGAAGGTGGCGGAGAGTAAGGTTGTCTTCCTCGTATTGTATGTGGATGACATACTCTTGATAGAAAATAGCATTCTTATGCTGCAATCGGTCTAGCTCTTCTTATCACAAAGATTCTCAATGAAAGATCTAGGGGATGACACCTACATCTTGGGGATTAAGATCTATAGAGATAGATCTAAAAGGATATTGGGATTGTCCCAATCCAGGTACATTGACACCAAACTAAAGAGGTTTAGTATGGAAGAATCCAAGCGTGGGTTTTTATCTACGATCTCAGGACTCACTCTCTCCAAAGAGATGTCTCCCAAGACTGATTTGGAGAGAGCTCGAATGCAAGGGATACCCTATGCTTCGGCAGTAGGCTCTATCATGTACGCGATGCTATGTACCAGACCCGATGTAGCACACTCACTAAATGTAGTGCGTAGATATCAAGCAGATTCTGGAGAGAGTCATTGGACAGCTGTGAAGAGCATTCTCAAGTACTTGAGAAGGACTAAAGAGATGCTCTTGGTGTATGGTAACGGAGAACTCCAAGTGGAGTCCTTTACCGATTCGAGCTTCCACAATGATAAGGACGACTCTGAGTCGAACTCGGGATTTGTCTTTACCCTCAATGGAGGGGCAGTATGCTGGAAGAGTTCCAAGCAGGAAACCATGGCAGACTCGACGATAGGGGCTGAATACATCGCTGCCAACGATGCTGCCAAAGAGGTTGTCTGGATGAAGAAGTTCATAACTGAACTTGGAGTGGTTCCATCCATTGATCATCCAATACCTTTGTATTGTGATAACAATGGAGCGGTGACTTTGGCCAAGGAACCCATGTCCCATCAGCGATCCAGGCATATTCTGAGGCGGTATCACCTGATCCGGAAGATAGTTGATCGCCGGGAGATCGAGGTCAGGAGAGTTGACACGAAGAAAAACACAGCGGATCCACTCACGAAGGCCATTCCCGAGATATAGTTCGAGAGACTCTTCGGGATGTTAGGTATGCGATACTACAGCAGCTGGCCCTAGTGCAAGTTGGAGATTGATAGTTGTATGTATGTCCTAGAGGCCATTATTGTACATATGATGTATATTATATTGGATGCTTGGACATATATAGAGAGGACTTTCTTGCTCGACATGATAGTATGCTATCTGGTTACTTTTTATCTTAACATGTATACTTGTCTCTTGATACTGTCTTATGGTTACATGTTGGTAAAGCCCTTAGGATGTGTACTTGACTACCAGGATTGTGATGCAGATCATACTAGTGGGGCCTTGGTAGTCCATAAGTTCATCCTTTATTGTTCCTAGTCGTGGGTGTATCGAGACAGGGCATCGATATACCAGAGTAGACTAGCGTACACGCTTCTCGACCCATGAGATGGGCGATGGATGATCCCATATCCATTGGTGTTTGACATTAGAGATAGTATACGGGTGCTCAGTAGAGACTGGGTACACTGGATGGACTCGCCGAGAACTCCTAGATGGTATTACACCTCACATCAGATAGCAGTTCTCAGGTGACACTGGTACAGGTTAGTCTGCAGACCCGAGATCGTCATAGAGTCTTGTGTGATTCCCACTTTGCTTTGATTTCCACCTTACCACGTTCAAGAGGACGTGCAAAACAATGGTTTTTGGGTACAGTCCCGAGTCATATGGAGGCAATGAGCGATAGGAGGGGTTTCGTCTCTCCCGGTATTGGGGGTTGATGTTGCGCTGTGCTCGATTGGCCATAACAGGGAAGTCCCTGGCCAGGGCTGATTTAGAGATTTACTGGTAAGCGTTATCAGTAGTTTATCGACCTGTTATGAGCCTCATATCGGCATGACTTATCGGTTACTGGGGTCTGACGTTTACCACCCCTAGACTGGATATGGGACATATCAGACGAGGAGACCGGACTGTACGGTAGTGTTACTGACAGGCTTTTGCAGGAGTTAGAGCGGGCTTGCTTACTGATCTTCTGATCGTTCAATACCCGGGTAGCCGTTACGTCCAGCTAGTACCGCTGATGGCTTGTGGGTGTTTGATGTGATCATCACCTACTGGCGGTGTATTGACGAGTCTTTAGAGTCCTACATAGAGGTTTTACTGGCTCAGGCAAAATGAAGTAGGAGCACATATGCGATATTGCGGGACGGAGAATAATACGAGTATGTGATACCGTATTATATTCTCGCGATTTATTCGTACCGATCGGTTATATGTGATATAGCCGGGTTATCGAATCAAGTGTTGATTCGATAAGTTGGTACATTTAATATTAGTCGGTTATATGTGATATAGCCGAATTATTAAATCAAGAGTTGATTTGATAATTTGATGTATAATTTTATATGTGATATACTAGATTACATTAACTAATATTGGCTCACTTAAGCATTTATTTATTCTCACATGTGCACACTTATTATATATGTGATATATATTAATTGTGTTCTGTTTGTATCATGATTGTTGATACACACTACATGGGTGTATGAGACTTACACCATACTAATTATAGTGTTGGGCTTTAATATTTAAAGTAATTCCATAATTAGTGGATAATGAGCTCACATGCATGAAGCTTCATGAAGCTTATAGATGCATTGACTTAGTCCACTAGTTTTGTTTTACTTAAGATATTTATTAACCTAAACTTTATGATTTAGCCATGGTTATGTCTCTACATGAGTTAGCTATATGATATAAACTCACCCATGGTTGATTCTCTCACCTTAATTAGTTCATTCTCATCTCTTGAGCTCATCTTCTTCTTCCTCGAAAAAACTTGCTAAGGTTTTGCAAAGTGAGAAAATATTGTGAGAAAAATAAAATTAAAGTGAGCCCACTTCCTACTTCATCATCCTCTACTAGATTAGAAATTTAGTATAGGGTGTTAGATTCACTAATATCTCAATTAGTGAAGTAGTAGTTTGAGTTAGTGTCTCCTCGACGTAGATCATCTTCGGCCTCGAAGACTTCAAGAAAGATCGTTCCTTTCACTTTGAGAAGCCATGCAAGAGCCCGGGAGTACCATGATCGCAGCGAAGGGACCACTACAAGGAGATATTGAAGTGAAGGTCTGGTCTAGAAAGGTTGTATTCCGTTATCACTTAGATTTACTTTCATGTTTGCTCCTAAAACTCTAGTTAGATCTTAGGTTAGGGTTGTTCGACATACTAAATTTTAAAATACGGCATGTTTGATACCTTATGGAACCTTGTGGTTGTGCCTAAGAACCCTACAGGTCGGGGCTATAGGGTGTGGCTCTCTAGTAATGTTACAAGGCGAGTATCCGCGTACACTACGAAATTGCGACGGACTTTTGATCAACATCAAAATTCCGTGGCAACCGATCAAATGAGACTAAACTGCTAGATTTATAAAATTCAAACTAGTTATCACATAACTATTTATTGTGGATTCCAAATATTGTATCACAATCACAGAAAAAGTTAGACGACGTTAAACATTCCGATCGAATCAACAAACACCCAAAATTTCCTAAAAGCTCAACACTTGAGCATAGTTAAAGTTAACCAAAGACATACCACAGTACCTACGGACCTACAGCTGAAGGGCCCGACCTAAGCCTCTCAAGTGGTGCCGCGGATCCGCCGCCAAAACCATGTTTTAGCCGTGGATCCGCGGTCACTTGGACGAGTTAGGGTTTCATTCTTCAGGTGTGTCCATAGAATTCCCTGCATGTTTTTCTGAGTATTTGTAACATGGAAAAATCCAACTTTTTGAAAAATTTCAAGAGAGGCGGTCCGTTTCGGGTTTTCGGAGTTCGATCGGAATTCTAACTTCGTCTAGACAACGCCTAATGCTCTAGCTTAGCTCTGATACCACTGTAAGGTTAGCTTAGCACCTTAGCAAGGTTTTTGCAAGCATCAAACATGCAATTTAAAATTTTGGGGTGCTAAACAAACCAACCAAGTAATCGAACTAGAGAATTAGGGTTAAACATGATATGTAAACTACTTTACAACTATGTGATAGGGATTACAACCTTTGTAGTCTGTTCCTTTGAGAGGCTCCATGAAGTAAATGATGCATCCTTTCTTGAAGTCTTCACTATCCAAGATGATCTACTTTGAAGAGTCCCAAACCCAAGCTATCTCTTCACTAATTAAGGATTAGTGAATCTAACATACTAATCTATATGGCTAGTATTGAAAGGGATGATGAACTAGGAATTTTGCTCTCTTTAGTTTTCTTTTTCTCACTTAATTTTATCACATGAAAAAAATCTAGCAAGCTTTTGTGAGGATGAAGAAGATGAAGTGATGAAGAAATGAATAATGAGCTTAGGTTAGAAATGCAACCATGGTGAGTTAGTATATGTCATGGCTAACTCATGTAGAGAATAAACCATAGGCTAGGGTTAAAGTTAGGTTAACAAATATCTTGAGTAAAAACAAATCAAGTGGACTAAGTCAATGTTCTACAAGCTTCACGTAAGCTCCATGAGGTGAGAAAATCCAAATGATTTATAATTACTTAATAATAAATATTAACCAGCATTGAACCTAGCTTGGTTTAAGTCTTATACACCATTGTTGCATGTATAACCCTAGCATGTCACAATATCATATATCACATATATAATATTTTGTAAGAAAAAGAAAAGAATACATTTAACATATTATCACATATATATGAATGCATCCTAAGTGAGAAAAAGAATCATTTAAGTGAGCTTATATTAGTTAATGTAATGTAATATATCACATATATAATTATATATTAAATTATTAAATCAATACATGATTTAATAATCCGGCTATATTACATATAACCGACCAATATAATATATATCAATTTATCGAATCAACACTTGATCCGATAACCCGGCTATATCACATATACACGGCCGATATCACATATCGCGAGAATAGAATATGGTATCACATACACGTATTATTCTCGGTCCCGCACATGTCACATATGTGCTCCTACTCCAATTCTCCTGAGCCAGGAAACCTCTGCATAGGACTCTAAAGACTCGTCAATACGCCGGCTATAGGTGATGTCATATCAAACACCTACAAGCTGCAAGCGTTCAGCTAAACGTAACAGCCACCCAGGTATTGAGAGATCAGAAGATCAACAAGCAAGCCTGCATACACTCCTGTGAATCCAATCAGTAACACTACCGTACAGTCCGGTCTCTTCGTCTAATATTTCGCATATCCAGTCTAAGGGTGGTAAACATCAGACCCCAGTAACCGATAAGTCGTGTCGATGTGAGGCTCATAACGGGTCGAGAAACTACTGATAACACTTACCTGTATGTCATGACCCAAAGTTTGGATGTGACCAGCACTTAGAGTGTATAATATCTAAAGATATTTACGCAACCCGAGTAAGCCGAAAACCCAAGATCAAAATCCTTTTTGCGGAATTTTTTTTATAAAAATTTAGTTTTTAAGTAAAAATTATAGTTTTATGTAATTAAGATATTAACAGTAACTCACTAGTGAATTCATAATAAAAACAAGTATAAAGTGTTAAGTTTGGTTGTATCCCTAGTTGGGATCAACAATATCAACAGCGGAAATAAATATCCAAGCTTATATGACATGAATAAGAATTTCATATATAAGTAAAAGAAATAACAATTTATAGAACTAAACGATCTCATCTGTCAAATAATATACATATAACCATCTCTCACTCTAAATCATAATACAGGGTCTGATGGAGATTTTCTAGATCAAAATATAATACAAAAGAGAAGGTTACTACATATGTAACCCACCTATCAAAAGATGCGATAAAAGCTGAAAAAGTGGATCTGCACTGCTGCTATCTGTCCACTCTATCCCTGCAAGGAACTGTAGCACAACGGGGGTGAGTTTCCAACTCAGTGAATATAACTAACATATATCGGCTAATAATGTAAATATGACGAACTATAACTAACTTAGATAAGGATGAGTATGATGCAAGATAGCATGTGAGAGCATGAATTCATACTAATGATCATATAAATCAAGAATAAAATCTCATCACTTATTTCCAATTCAGGTTCATCTTTCCGTGTCCAACATCGACACAAATCTTCTGTTTCCCTCAGGCATCATTCCTCGAACGATCCTGTAATCAATAACACCGGTCGGTATCATCTAGATATCCGCCGTGTTTCACAATTATCTCCGGTATCGAGTACCCTCGCTAGGCTCCCCCGCCTCAAATGCGGCTATCCTGCCCCTCGGTCTCGACCGGGTCCACCATGTATCCAACTGTATATCTCCCTCACTCAGTCTGGATAACGTATAAATCCGCGACCGTATATCTCCCCCACTCAGTCCGGAATAAACCAAATCAAAAAAACAACATCTCATGGTGGACATCTCATATCAATTTTAAAGAATTACTAAATTTATGCAATAGTCTAGGAAAACTCAAAACCATAATTCCTCAATAATACAATTTCCTCTTATATCAACTTCGAACATTTAAATAAGAAACATGAAGGCATTTATGCAAAGTATTACTGTTAATGATGTTTAAGGTATGATAGAATCATATTTAGCCGGATAATTACTAAGTGTAAAAGTGACATGTTAATATCGACGAGGTGTAGTGTAACATGTAAAGATGTGCACGTGCGGCATAACTCGTCGATAATTGTGCAGTGTTCTAACATCTGTAATCATAGTGATGCATAGGTATATATGAATGCATATTATTAACTTTGCAAATAAAGTCCAATTTTTCAAGTTAACAAAATACGGGCGTATCACGCCATCTTCACACAATCCCCGGTAGATGTTTAGTCTACTCACCGGAATACGTCGTAACTACTCAGGAATCACCAATCCTTTTCCTTTCCTTGCGGCCTCCGAAGTTCTCGCACTCAAATCTAACATTGAATTAACTTGTATAAGAAAACGGCTACATTCCGATACGGAAAAATCAAGAAAACACAAATTGTACGCGCTAACTACACTACCTACGACTATTGCAAACAATCTAACACTCAACCTCGCTGAAATTTAACCCAGCGCCGCATCGCGACAGAAACAGAACGCGTTACGTTTGAACCGTGTCGTATTTTAGATTTTTAGATACCTTTTCCGATATTAGTTTTCAGATTTTATATACCGTTAAATTAACTTAATTAAACAATACCAAAACTCCTATCACACAAACACAGAGCTACCATAAAAACCACACTACCCAACTCACCCAAAAATCCGGCGACGCCGGAATTTCCCTTTGGGTCGCCGGCCAAAATCCGAGCCCTCTGGTTCGTGCTCCTATGATTTGCTCTAGGTTCAACATACATCATTTAGACCCGGTTTAGTTCAATTAACTTTTCTCTAAACTAAAGCAGATTCAAACAGACTCGATTTTGCCTAAAAATACGATATTCTAGACACTTTGATTTCAAATTTTGAACTAGTTACAGAATTAAATCCCTACTGAGATTAATGATTTTACCTACAAATAACTTGCTGGAAGAACACCCTCCAAGATGCACAAGCTCCTTGTTCTTGTTCTTCTTTGTTTTGCTTTGATTTTCTTTTTCTTTCTTTAAATTTTCAGGTTTTCAAAATGCTACAGATCTGAACACAAGCTATATATATGAGAAAATGGAAGGATAAGGTGAAAGTGGAGGTGTCAAAGGCTAAAGGGGTCATCCTCATGCAAGGAGGAGGTGTTGTGTGTGTGTGTGCATGCAAGTAGGAGGTGTCCTTGCATTATCTCATCAATTTGTTTTAATTTGTAATAAAATTCTGAGCTAAAATGTTTTCTACCCCTTTTTCATTTACACCCTTAACAAAACCCAATTTGCACAATATCCTAAACTTTATATAAAAACTCTTCACAACTTATATTATTATAAAACACCATTTTTATAAAAATGAAGCTAAAATTCACATTAAAACCCTTATAATTTATTTATGTTGCATACTAAAATTTTAATTTAATTTGTTTTACATACATCTTATGAAATTGTCTTATTTGGTTTTAATAACTTTTTTTAATTTAACATTTTATTATTTAATTAATTTATTTTATTTATTTCTAAATTTTTTCAGAATGTTACAATATTCCCCCATTAAGAAAATTCGATCCCCGAATTTAAAAATTAAGTAGACATACCTTCGAAAAGATGTGGAAATTTCTTCCGCGTCGCATCCTCGGTCTCCCAAGTAATCTCCTCACGATTCTTTCCTTGCCAAAGAACCTTTACAGATGGAAGTACCCTCGATCTTAGTTTCTTTACCTGCCGGTCTAGAATAGCGACTGGCTGCACTGTGTAGGATAAATCCGGCTCAAGCTGTAAGGTCTGATGCTGGATCGCGTGAGAAGGATCGTATAGATACTTGCGAAGCATCGAAACGTGAAATATCGGATGTACATCGGGAAAACTCGGTGGAAGTGCTAAACAATAAGCTACAGCACCCACTCTCTCCAGAATCTCGTAAGGTCCAACATATTTGGTGCTGAGCGTCCCTTTTTTCCCGAAATGCATCACACCTTTAATCGGAGATACACGAAGGAACACATGATTTCCCACTTCAAACTCGAGTCTACGACGTCGTCGATCTGCATATGATTTCTGTCTGCGCTGGGCCGCTCTCATTCTGTCTCGTATCAGCTGAATCTTTTCTGTAGTCTCATGTAGAATCTGTGGTCCCAAAATGCTACTCTCGCTCAGTTCCGTCCAGCAAACGGGTGATCGACATTTCTTCCCATATAAAGCTTCAAAGAGTGCCATCTGGATCGTCTCCTGAAAACTTTTGTTGTATGAAAATTCTATCAAAGGTAGGTGATGATCCTAACTACCACCAAAATCAAGGATGCAAGCTCGAAGAATATCCTCTAAAGTCTGAATGGTCCGCTCTGACCGACCATCTGTCTATGGGTGGAAAGCTGTACTAAAACTTAATCGTGTACCGAGAGCTTCTTGAAGTTTCTGTCATAGCCTGCTAGTAAACTGGGTACCCCTATCCGATACTATGCACGTCGGAACTCCATGTAATCATACAATCTCATCGATAAAATTCTGAGCATACTGAGCAAACCCAATTGTAGCGTTTTGAAAATCGTTTCGGTGAAATTTCGGAAAATCGGTAAAATGAGGGGGTTTTCTGTAAAAAGTCAAAATACAAATATCTTATTATAAAAATTAAATATACATATTCTAGCTATGTAATTTCTATTATTTGGTGTTTATTGAGCCGCTGGTGAAATTTCAAATTTTCTGAAAAAAATATTATTTTATTATTATTTTAAGCCGTCACTAATACATTTAATTAGGGAAAATTACAAATTGGAATGGGTTGAAACAAATTTTGTGCAACATAAAACATTAAATAAAAATTTGTCATGTGGTTTTTGGAACGAAATCATTTGCCAAAACGGTTTAGAAATTATTGAAGAAAAAAGGCTTTTTTTAGCGTAAATGGATGTTTGGGGTATTGTATTTATCATTTTTCATCACCCCACACCCGTGCCCACACCCACACACCCCCACTTACCCCTCCCCTTAGCCAAATTCAGCAGCCCTCACTTTTTCCCCACTTGGTTTGCAAAGGAAAAAGAAATGAAAAGAAATAAAAGAAAAGATTAGAAAATATATAAAGTAGTTAGACTTTGACCTTACCTTGACCTTGACTTTCCTCCCTTACATTTTCCTCACCTCCCTCTCTCTCCCCTCACCCACTTCTGGCCGAAAATGATCCCACAACAGCAGCCCTTTCCCCCCCCCCCCCTAAAATCCACACTATTTTGCTTCAAAAATCCAAGAAAAAGCTTCAAAATCCATACAATTTCAAAGTTTTTTCCAAATCCAACTCCTACCCATTATTTCTTGCCTATCTAGCATGGATCTAGGAGCATGGAAGCTACTTTTGGAGGCTAGGATTTACATGCTAGAACTCAATTGGGAGGTATAAATTTTAACCCTTTAGTGAAATTGTTGTTTAATTGCTTTATGTTAGCTTATTAAGTGTTTAATTAGGTTTTAGATTGGTTCTAATTGCATGTTTGAAAAATTCAAGGATGAGGTTGATTTCAAGTTAGGGTTTAGAGTAATGGGATTATGGTTGTGATGGGTAGCTTACCACCTTAGAATTTCTAGAAGGTAATTTAGTAGTTAAATTTCATATTGTTGTATGGAAATGTCTAAATTAAGTTTTGTTTTTGCTAACTAGAGTTTTTGAAAAATTGTCAAATGCTTAGATTAAAATATAATTAAGTGTTCATGTCATTATAACTATTATAATGAGTGGTTTAATGACTTGGGTTCATGCAAAACGAAGCTTAATTGATGAATTGTGAATTTTGCTTTAAAGGGTGTTAAATTTGATATTTTGCAAACTAGGATTTTGGAAATTATGCAAATTTATGAGTTTAAATTATGGAAATGGTTTTTATGACTTATTTAAGATAGTTAATAAATATATTGGCCGCTACATTCATTTAAATATCGTGTTTTGTACAAAAACGGCGAATTGTGCTTGCTAGATTTTCGGAAAAATGACTTTTTGAGTGAAATTGGCGGTTTTGTGAGTTTCAACCTAGTTTATATTAAAATTAGTGTTCGTGAATGTGCAAATGAGTGTATTTGGGTTTTTCTCGATGGTTTGGCGTTTGTACGCCGACGTCGAGGGTTTTTGGGTTGATTTGTGAAAGCAACCATAGGTTTTGACCTATGTGGGATTCGTGCGTCGTTTTGATCATGAGTCGGATTTTAATGAGATATGGTGCGTTATGATATGTAGGTACCCCCATGTGGACTTCGAGACGACAAGCAAGCGCGTGGCGACGTCGGCACCGGCTAGCGAGTACCAGGTGAGTAGATTTATATCATCTACGGGGAGAAGTCGGGTAGATGGCGTATAGCACCCCCGCAGTCCGTGGTGGTGTATACGGATGCGTATACACACCAACAATTATTATATGTTATTTAGGATTAATAACGATGCTTAGGATGGATATTGGTGTGTTGGATTACTTTAGTGTTGCGAACCCTAGGGTAGTGTTACACACACATACACACATACATACTTGCATACATTCCTATTGATATGTGCTCATGGGATTCTTTATAGTTATGTGTTCACATGGGTATGGGACTATGTGTTCACGTACTGATTGAGGATGATACTTGGGATTGAGCTGAGTCGATGAGATCTGATTTGAGGCCGTGAGATCGGTGATATAGCAGGGTTCGTATCTTAGATACGACATGACGTTGTAGCGGGTTCTCGACGTAGTGTTTCACACACGTCCATGCATACGTAGGCGGTATCAGTATGGTACTAGACGTAGATCAGTACCCCGATCATGATATTTGATAAAGAGGATACCAGGTGAATGGTATGATGAATGTGATATTGAACCGTACCCAGATTGGGATGCCGTACGACGGATTTACGTACGAGCTATATTGATGATTGATCCGCACTCTTGACTTGGGATGCCTGATTATAGATATGGTATCGGATATAATATTATTGAGGCGGGATCACCGACTATACATATACATGTATGTATATGTATCGACTCAGATGATAGGCGGTTTCCTTACCTGTAGTTCAGCTTGTTAGTTCAGTCGTATAGTTTAGTGTAGTTGTTAGATTAGATTACACTCCTTACCTATTTCAAAAACTAACGAATCGTGGGCATTTTTAAAGACAGCTCAAGGGAATCTACGGATATTTCAAAAAAACGACGTATCTTTTCATAAAAACACCGTAGCCCCTATTTTCAAAACCCCATGATTCGTGTTATTTCAAAAGGCACCATTCGTAGGACTTATATTAGATTATTGCAGATTAGTTATCGTTGTGTCTAGTATTCAGCTCCCGCACATTATTGCTGTTCGCTCTGCCTCGCATATTTATTTTGCTGCATATTCCATTATTGATATCATGCTGTTAGGACACCAGCACTATTACCGATGATGCGTATGTACCACGTACACCTACTTGCCGGCTCACACACATCTTCATCGGTAATTGCCATGTCACGTACACTTTAGAGAATATAATTGCTTGACTTAGATTGTTAGCTGGTAGTTTTGACACGATATTAGTGTACTTCCCTTATATGCCATATTAGACATTGTAGTTATTACCTACCACTTCATGCATACTGTTATTCAGTTGTTCATGCCTAGTTCATTATCATTGACATATGCACTTGTGATGATTTCTTGAGATTTCTGATATTTCTGGATTTCGGGGAAAGCCGCAAAATTTACAACTTATGATCTTTTAAAATATAAAATGTTGCGGTTTTCTAGTGATGTAAAGTGTCGCCCACCATGAGTTTGCTGTGGTTTTGGAGATCCGTGTCGAGGAGTGGAGGAACCGTCACGGGTACATGGTGGGCCCGGTATGGTACCCCGGGGCAAGAGGAATGTGGTGTTGACGTTGAGCCTGGCTGGGGAGCACTACCTACCGGTGATATTACCCGACGCGTCGGATATCCGGAGGATACCGTCGTGGTCTTGAGATGGATGGTAGGGGCCGGTCCGGACTGACGGCGCCCTAGATATTGAGCTTGAGACATTGATATTTCGAGACAGTGAGATTTATGTTTTGTGTCGATGCTAGACACTGTTGATACTGATTTCATTATGATACCTCAGTTTAAAAATACGAAGGAAATCTCACTAATTTATGAAAACAGTTTCTTCATTTACATGTATTCTGTTTCATGCATTCATACCCCATTCATATGATATATTGCTACCTGAGGCACTGACACGGGCACATGAAATTATACTCGGGTTAGATATTACCCTAGACATTGTCATAGGCTGCCTGTTATACATATATTTGAGGATATTTTATGATCATTGACCTAGGTTGCGTTATTTATGCGATTTCTGTGCGTAGATGTTTTTCTATTCACGAGTTGGCAACTCACCCCCGTTGTGCCCCAGTTTCTTGCAGATTTGCCGTACAGGTTTCCTTACGGCTTGCGGGCTCAGTTTCATTCGGGTGATTTGCTAGTAGGTGGGTTTACTTGTATCATACCCCCATTATATACCTTGTATATCATTATTCTGTTGTATCTAGAAGTTCCATCAACCAAACATGTATCTATTGAGATAGAGACCAGTGTTGTTTATTCTTTCGACCTTAGAGTCGCTCGTTATATTTCTGGTGGTTTTGAGTTCCCTTTTGAGTTTTTGATCCTCGCCGTTGGCGTTGTATATTTATTGCTTGTGTGGTTGTGACCGTCGATTGACGAAGAGCTAGCTCCCGCTTGGGGATGCCTTTTTTCTTGATTTCGTATACTATTCATGTTGTATCCCGTTGGGGGCCAGTATTTACAAAGGAGACTCTGCCGAAATTTTCAGTAAATTTTTGATGTTTTAAAAACCGCATAATTCGGCTTATGCTATTGAAATTACTTGCTTTAAGTTGGTTTTTCCTGCACTCTACTACTTTTCTTGGTTTGGATTTCTGGGTTTTCAGTTTACTTAGATTACGTACGCCTCGAGACGTTCGTAGTTTAAGTGCCGGTCATGTTCCGTACTTTCGGGTCGTGACAAAGTTGGTATCAGAGCGTTAGGTTTTAACCTTCGGAGCGTAGGATGACCCTTGGTTGATGGAATAGGTGACTAAAGTAGAGTGACGTACCGTTGGTATGTTCCGCGGCATATTTACGACACGCCACTCCACTTAAGGAGCCTTAGGATGTACATTTTCTTGTTCAGTATTATATTCCTTCCTGATCCAGCCTCATCGGTACCAGTTTGGTTTTGCTGCTACGGTTACGGGCAGGGAGAGCTACGGCTAGAGTTGCGGTCAGCACAAGCTCGTCACGAACGAGGACTGACCAGGGAGAAATTCCGGCGACACACGATTGCAGAGATGTGTCTTTTTACTGTGTTTCCGCGCCGCGAGCGTTTGGCGGATCGCCTTTATGAGGTTACTCGGATGTGCCGATCGACACTAGAGGATTGAGCCACTGACAAAGGCCAGCCAGATTTTGATGACCGTTGGTGTGTTGCTTACTCCTGATGATTGAGGCACTGTTCAGCGTGCAGACGAGCGAGCCAGTTGTTGCTGCGAGCGACGAGATATCGCCCCATATGTTGGGACTATGGCGGGGCGAGTTGTACGAATAGATGATAGAAGGTCACTAGTCACCCGATGATGAATGACTAGGACAGGTGGTTCGTTCGCTTACCCCGATGCGAGGTCACCAGATAGATTGATTCCAGCTAGAGACGACTTCACGCGGAGACGTTGGGAGTCGACAGAGACGATCGAATGTCAGAAACCTATTATTCCAAGTTTAAGATAGTCGGAAAGACTTGCAGGCAATTCTATGGTCCCTCTAGAAGAATGAAACCCTAACTCGACTTAATGACCGTGTGAAAGCCTTTGAACCTTAGGGTTTGCGGCAGTTCTGCGGCGCCATTAGTGAGGCTTGGGTTTGCCCTTCTACGGCTGGACCACCGATGCTGTGGTATATACTCGATACTATTAAACTGTGCCCAAGAGGTTGAGCTCTTGGGGGATTATGAGGTTTTGACGACTCGATCGGATGGCTCGACTTAATTCGGATGCTAGTTGATGAGATGCATTCTTGGGAGACTCCAGATACGAGGATAGCCGTTGGAGCTCAGTCCATGCAGCCGTGACGAGACGAGTCCAAAGCAGACGACATTAGAGAAAAGTGGAGTAAGAGGTTCGCACTAGATCTAGATTAGATGATGTTCCACTCCGCCGACATCAGAGAGGCGATGCGCATGCCGAGGCATGGTACTTGGACTTACCTTCCAGAAGGAGTCGCGATGAGTATGCAGTCGTTCCAGAGCAAGAGGCAGATATAGGAAAAGGCAATGACTTCCGGACAGTTGGCAGAGACAAGATATGGAAGAGACCGTGAGCAGGATTCCTTCCAGGACACTGCTGCAATGATACTTGCACCCAGGATCAGATGTGTCACGTACATTCAGAGAGCCAGAGGCCGACGCCAGTGATATGCTGTCTTACGAGTGGTCGCGATGATTGACCAAGAGATGACCAGAGGAGTGCCAGAACGGAATCGTCCCCGTTAGCACACCTGACAGGGCCGATGAGCCGATGGACCGAAAGATTGGTAATTCACAGTGAAGACCTTGACCCCGGAGTGGTCATGGTTACGCACGCCAGCAGGACAGAGTTCATGATCATCGACGAGACGTCCCACTAGTGACCGCGACAGTTGCCGAGATTCTTAGAGGATGCGCTTGAGCAGTACTATTCCGCCATTATTGATTACGATGTTTTGGGTGATTTATCCGTATGATTTGATTTTGATGATTGAGGATTTACGATCTTTGCACAGTGTTGCACTTGATATCGTTTCGTTCTTTGGTTTCACATGTTTGTGATTTTACGGTTTTATACAGTTGAGTTGGTTTTGTGCATATGCACGCACACGATTTGGTTCCTGCACTCTGTATAGTTTATATATGCTTGCAGTGCAGTGATACGCCTTTTGTGCACTTAGATGCACTGGACTTCGATTTCGATTGTGATACTCAATATTTGTTTTGTGCACCTTGTGCACCTGAGTGATTTTGCGCACGTTCAGCGCTTGATATTGGATTTCATGATTTCGTGCACGATGGATGCACCTGATTTAGATTTTCGCGCATGTTGAGCGCATGTCTTGAGATGCGATTTTGGTGCACACCAGATGCACTAAATCGAGATTTTTCGTGCATGTCAGATGCACCTGATTTTGCTGTCAGGCACACACGTTGCCTACGACAGATGCTTTGTGCACACCCGATGCACTTAGATCTTGTTTCTGTGCATATGTATGGCACATATATGGATTTTTATTTCCGTGCGCACCAGACGCACGTAGTATTCATGTGCATATTTTGGGATTGATTTCTTATAGAGCAGTACGTTTTTATGATATTGCTATGTGTTTTCATACTGAGCAGGACTAGTCAGAGGACAGTACCTGAATACATTTTGCATGCATTGATAGTTAGTGAAGGGATTTCCAAAAAGCGAGCTATAGCCTCAGTATTTACCTACGTGTCTGATATGACACGAAATGCTTAAAACAAGGAGACCCTTCTAAATTGTTTCCAAAACGGCGGAACGTACATTTCAAACAAAAGTATATATGTATATAGTTATTTTCTTATGGTAGACGTCCGCCACTGTGCAGTGTTATACGCGTTGCACAGCGACTTAAAGAGATTTGGCATGCATTTCCTTCAGATATTTACAGATATAGATTCGATAAATACATTTATAGTTTCGAGTTATATCATATTGGTTTTGATTTGGATTTGGCATTGATGTCTTCTCCACGACTCCGATGATCGCGGGATGCTTGACGGAGTTTTGATTTGAGTTATATACTCATTTTTCAAGCGCATGCGCTGCGCTACGATTTGTTTTATGTATTTACAATTTCGGAGCCCCGACGACTTGATGGTTTTTCTTAGATGTTTTGGTAATTGGGGGAGTTTGAATTTAAATTCGGGGACCGAATTTCTTTAAGGGGGGAAGATTGTAGCGTTTTGAAAATCGTTTCGGTGAAATTTCGGAAAATCGGTAAAATGAGGGGGTTTTCTGTAAAAAGTCAAAATACAAATATCTTATTATAAAAATTAAATATACATATTCTAGCTATGTAATTGCTATTATTTGGTGTTTATTGAGCCACAGGTGAAATTTCAAATTTTCTGAAAAAAATATTATTTTATTATTATTTTAAGCCGTCACTAATACATTTAATTAGGGAAAATTACAAATTGGAATGAGTTGAAAAAAATTTTTTGCATCATAAAATATTAAATAAAAATTTGTCATGTGGTTTTTGGAACGAAATCATTTGCCAAAACGGTTTAGAAATTATTGAAGAAAAAAGGCTTTTTTTTAGCGTAAATGGATATTTGGGGTATTGTATTTATCATTTTTCATCACCCTACACCCGTGCCCACACCCACACACCCCCACTTACCCCTCCCCTTAGCCAAATTCAGCAGCCCTCACTTTTTCCCCACTTGGTTTGCAAAGGAAAAAGAAATGAAAAGAAATAAAAGAAAAGATTAGAAAATAGATAAAGTAGTTAGACTTTGACCTTACCTTGACCTTGACTTTCCTCCCTTGCATTTTCCTCACCTCCCTCTCTCTCCCCTCACCCACTTCTGGCCGAAAATGATCCCACAACAGCAGCCCTTTCCCCCCCCCCCCCAAATCCACACTATTTTGCTTCAAAAATCCAAGAAAAAGCTTCAAAATCCATACAATTTCAAAGTTTTTTCCAAATCCAACTCCTACCCATTATTTCTTGCCTATCTAGCATGGATCTAGGAGCATGGAAGCTACTTTTGGAGGCTAGGATTTGCATGCTAGAACTCAATTGGGAGGTATAAATTTTAACCCTTTAGTGAAATTGTTGTTTAATTGCTTTATGTTAGCTTATTAAGTGTTTAATTAGGTTTTAGATTGGTTCTAATTGCATGTTTGAAAAATTCAAGGATGAGGTTGATTTCAAGTTAGGGTTTGGAGTAATGGGATTATGGTTGTGATGGGTAGCTTACCATCTTAGAATTTGTAGAAAGTAATTTAGTAGTTAAATTTCATATTGTTGCATGGAAATGTCTAAATTAAGTTTTGTTTTTGCTAACTAGAGTTTTTGAAAAATTGTCAAATGCTTAGATTAAAATATAATTAAGTGTTCATGTCATTATAACTATTATAATGAGTTGTTTAATGACTTGGGTTCATGCAAAACGAAGCTTAATTGATGAATTGTGAATTTTGCTTTAAAGGGTGTTAAATTTGATATTTTGCAAACTAGGATTTTGGAAATTATGCAAATTTATGAGTTTAAATTATGGAAATGGTTTTTATGACTTATTTAAGATAGTTAATAAATATATTGGCCGCTACATTCATTTAAATATCGTGTTTTGTACAAAAACGGCGAATTGTGCTTGCTAGATTTTCGGAAAAATGACTTTTTGAGTGAAATTGGCGGTTTTGTGAGTTTCAACCTAGTTTATATTAAAATTAGTGTTCGTGAATGTACAAATGAGTGTATTTGGGTTTTTCTCGATGGTTTGGCGTTTGTACGCCGACGTCGAGGGTTTTTGGGTTGATTTGTGAAAGCAACCATAGGTTTTGACCTATGTGGGATTCGTGCGTCGTTTTGATCATGAGTCAGATTTTAATGAGATATGGTGCGTTATGATATGTAGGTACCCCCATGTGGACTTCGAGACGACAAGCAAGCGCGTGGCGACGTCGGCACCGGCTAGCGAGGACCAGGTGAGTAGATTTATATCTACGGGGAGAAGTCGGGTGGATGGCGTATAGCACCCCCGCAGTCCGTGGTGGTGTATACGGATGCGTATACACACCAACAATTATTATATGTTATTTGGGATTAATAACGATGCTTAGGATGGATATTGGTGTGTTGGATTACTTTAGTGTTGCGAACCCTAGGGTAGTGTTACACACACATACACACATACATACTTGCATACATTCCTATTGATATGTGCTCATGGGATTCTTTATAGTTATGTGTTCACATGGGTATGGGACTATGTGTTCACGTACTGATTGAGGATGATACTTGGGATTGAGCTGAGTCGATGAGATCTGATTTGAGGCTGTGAGATCGGTGATATAGCAGGGTTCGTATCTTAGATACGACATGACGTTGTAGCGGGTCCTTGACGTAGTGTTTCACACACGTCCATGCATACGTAGGCGGTATCATTATGGTACTAGACGTAGATCAGTACCCCGATCATGATATTTGATAAAGAGGATACCAGGTGAATAGTATGATGAATGTGATATTGAACCGTACCTGCCGTACGAAGGATTTACGTACGAGCTATATTGATGATTGATCCGCACTCTTGACTTGGGATGCCTGATTATAGATATGGTATCGGATATGATATTATTGAGGCGGGATCACCGACTATACATATACAGGTATGTATATGTATCGACTCAGATGATAGGCGGTTTCCTTACCTGTAGTTCAGCTTGTTAGTTCAGCCGTATAGTTTAGTGTAGTTGTTAGATTAGATTAGACTCCTTACCTATTTCAAAAACTAACGAATCGTGGGCATTTTTAAAGACAGCTCAAGGGAATCTACGGATATTTCAAAAAAACGACGTATCTTTTCATAAAAACACCGTAGCCCCTATTTTCAAAACCCTATGATTCGTGTTATTTCAAAAGGCACCATTCGTAGGACTTATATTAGATTATTGCAGATTAGTTATCGTTGTGTCTAGTATTCAGCTCCCGCACATTATTGCTGTTCGCTCTGCCTCGCATATTTATTTTGCTGCATATTCTATTATTGATATCATGCTGTTAGGACACCAGCACTATTACCGATGATGCGTATGTACCACGTACACCTACTTGCCGGCTCACACACATCTTCATCGATAATTGCCATGTCACGTACACTTTAGAGAATATAATTTCTTGACTTAGATTGTTAGCTGGTAGTTTTGACACGATATTAGTGTACTTCCCTTATATGCCATATTAGACATTGTAGTTATTACCTACCACTTCATGCATACTGTTATTCAGTTGTTCATGCCTAGTTCATTATCATTGACATATGCACTTGTGATGATTTCTTGAGATTTCTGATATTTCTGGATTTCGGGGAAAGCCGCAAAATTTACAACTTATGATCTTTTAAAATATAAAATGTTGCGGTTTTCTAGTGATGTAAAGTGTCGCCCACCATGAGTTTGCTGTGGTTTTGGAGATCCGTGTCGAGGAGTGGAGGAACCGTCACGGGTACATGGTGGGCCCGGTATGGTACCCCGGGGCAAGAGGAATGTGGTGTTGACGTTGAGCCTGGCTGGGGAGCACTACCTACCGGTGATATTACCCGACGCGTCGGATATCCGGAGGATACCGTCGTGGTCTTGAGATGGATGGTAGGGGCCGGTCCGGACTGACGGCGCCCTAGATATTGAGCTTGAGACATTGATATTTCGAGACAGTGAGATTTATGTTTTGTGTCGATGCTAGACACTGTTGATACTGATTTCATTATGATACCTCAGTTTAAAAATACGAAGGAAATCTCACTAATTTATGAAAACAGTTTCTTCATTTACATGTATTCTGTTTCATGCATTCATGCCTCATTCATATAATATATTGCTACCTGAGGCACTGATACGGGCACATGAAATTATACTCGGGTTAGATATTACCCTAGACATTGTCATAGGCTGCCTGTTATACATATATTTGAGGATATTTTATGATCATTGACCTAGGTTGCGTTATTTATGCGATTTCTGTGCGTAGATGTTTTTCTATTCACGAGTTGGCAACTCACCCCCGTTGTGCCCCAGTTTCTTGCAGATTTGCCGTACAGGTTTTCTTACGGCTTGCGGGCTCAGTTTCATTCGGGTGATTTGCTTGTAGGTGAGTTTACTTGTATCATACCCCCATTATATACCTTGTATATCATTATTCTGTTGTATCTAGAAGTTCCATCAACCAAACATGTATCTATTGAGATAGAGACCAGTGTTGTTTATTCTTTCGACCTTAGAGTCGCTCGTTATATTTCTGGTGGTTTTGAGTTCCCTTTTGAGTTTTTGATCCTCGCCGTTGGCGTTGTATATTTATTGCTTGTGTGGTTGTGACCGTCGATTGACGAAGAGCTGGCTCCCGCTTGGGGATGCCTTTTTTCTTGATTTCGTATACTATTCATGTTGTATCCCGTTGGGGGCCAGTATTTACAAAGGAGACTCTGCCGAAATTTTCAGTAAATTTTTGATGTTTTAAAAACCGCATAATTCGGCTTATGCTATTGAAATTACTTGCTTTAAGTTGGTTTTTCCTGCACTCTACTACTTTTCTTGGTTTGGATTTCTGGGTTTTCGGTTTACTTAGATTACGTACGCCTCGAGACGTTCGTAGTTTAAGTGTCGGTCATGTTCCGTACTTTCGGGTCGTTACACCATACGTCGTCTTTACCGGAAGAAAGTGAGCTTCCTTTGTCAATCTATCTACAATCACCCAAATGGAATCATACCCTCTGCTAGTCCTGGGTAGACCCACAACGAAATCCATGGAAATCTGTTCCCATTTCCACTCCGGAATGGGCAAGGGTTGCAACTCTCCTGCCGGCCTCTGGTGCTCGGCCTTGACTTGCTGACAAGTCCAGCATCTCGAAACAAACTCTGCAACATCTCTCTTCATCCACCAATTAACATCCCTCAAGTCATGATACATCTTGGTGGAACCAGGATGAATACTGTATGCTGATCTATGGGCCTCCTCTAAGATCTCACATTTCAGTCCATCCGAATCTGGCATACAAAGACGAGTCCCAAAACGTAATACTCCACGGTCATCTATCACAAACTCCGACTCCCTGCCCTGCCTAACCTGATCCATAATCTCCGATATACGAGCATCGGCGAACTGTGTCTCTCGAATACGATCCAATAACTGAGGGCGGGTGCGAACATGTGCCAACTTTCCTCCTGTCGATGTGAACTCAAACTGTATATGACTACCACATAAAATCTGCTAGTCTGTAGAAGTCTGTCTCTGCAAGGTGCGCAAATGAGATAAGCTACCTCCAGGCCTTCGACTCAAAGCATCTGCTACAATATTTGCTTTGCCTGGATGATACAAGATCTCACAATCGTAATCTTTCACGAGTTCCATCCATCGACGCTGCCTTAGATTCAGATCCCTTTGCTGAAAAATATACTTTAAGCTCTTATGATCTGTGAAGATTTGGCATGACTCTCCATACAAGTAATGCCTCCATATCTTCAGTACGAAAACTACGGCAGCCATCTCCAAATCATGAGTGGGGTAGTTCTGCTCGTGCCTCTTCAACTGTCGAGAAGCATAAGCTACAACCCTGCCGTGCTGCATCAATACACAGCCTAAACCCACTCGAGATGCATCACAATACACAACAAAACCACCTGACCCAGAAGGTAAAGATAAGACCGGTGCATTCGTCAAGTGCGTCTTCAATTGCTGAAAACTTTGTTCACATGCATCTGTCCAAAGAAAGGGAACCTCCTTCCTAGTCAATCCGGTCAACGGGGCAGCGATTCGAGAAAAATCCTGCACAAAGCGTCGGTAATAACCTGCCAGACCTAAGAAACTCCGAACCTCTGTAACTGACACAGGTCTGGGCCAGTGTTGTACTGCTTCAATTTTCTTTGGGTCCACACGTATCCCAGCTCTAGTAACTACGTGTCCTAAGAAATCCACACTATCCAGCCAAAAAGCACACTTGGAGAATTTTGCAAACAGCTGATGATCCCTCAAGGTCTGTAACGTGATACGCAAATGTTGTTCGTGCTCCTCTCGGCTCCGGGAATAAACGAGAATGTCATCAATGAATACTATAATAAACTGATCAAGGAAGGGCGTGAAGATATGGTTCATCATATCCATAAAAGCTGCTGGGGCGTTAGTGAGTCCGAACGACATCACCAGAAGCTCATAGTGCCCATATCGTGTGCGAAAAGCAGTCTTCGGAATGTCATCCTTCCGAACCTTCAACTGGTGATACCCTGACCACAAATCAATCTTCGAGAAGTAGCCAGCTCCCTGCAACTGATCGAACAAGTCATCGATACGAGGTAGTGGATACATATTTCGCACAGTGACGCGATTCAGCTGTCGGTAGTCGATGCACAGTCGCATATTACCGTCCTTCTTCTTTACAAATAAGACAGGAGCTCCCCACGGCGATACACTAGGACGAACAAGTCCTCTATCTAACAACTTTTGCAACTGGATTTTGAGTTACTTCAACTCCGTCGGCGCCATCCGATAGGGTGGTATAGAAATAGGCCCCGCACCCGGAATCAAGTCAATGCAAAATTCAATATCGCGATCGGGCGGTAATCCTGGTAACTCAGCAGGAAACACATCCGGAAATTCTCATGCGATCGGAACCTGGTCCAACAGAATCTCGGCGGCTGTCATGTCCTGAACAAATGCTAAGAACCCATGATAACCCTTCTTCAAGAGTCGTCCCGCACAAAGAGCAGAAATCATGTTGGCATGAGGTATATTACAGTCTCCCTGCACAACAAAGATCGGTTCACCTGGAAAACAAAATCTAACCACTTTCCCCCGACAATCTACATAGGCATGACAAGCGGCTAACCAATCCATACCATGAAGTACATCAAAATCTAACATATCCAGGAGAATCAGATCAACTAGCGAATCTCTATCACCAATACGTACAGAACATGATCTGAATACGTACCGAGCTATAAAAGAATCTCCCACCGGTGTAATCACCACTAATTGTAACTCTAAAAACGACAAATATTTCCCCAAAGAAAGTGCAAAGCATGAAGATACATAAGAATGTGTAGAACCGGGATCAAATAAAATATGTGCATCTAACGAACCTACTGCAAGAGTACCTGTCACTACTGCATTTGATGCTTGGGCATCCTGTGGAGTCAGCGCAAAAACCCGTGTCTGGACCCTGCCCGCATCCTGTCATCCTCTACCTCTATCTCCTCGACCTCTCTGAGAGCGTCCTGCAAAGCCTCAACCTCGTGGTGCAACTGCATGGCGTGTAGGGCCAGCTGGGGAAGGAAGTAAAGCCATCGACGTCGAAGGTGGAGGGGGAAAGGCAGCCTGTGAAACAAAGTTCCCTCCTTGGGATCTACAATCCCTCGCATAATGTCCTAGAAGTCCGCAACTAAAACATGTAGATGGGGGCCTCTGATCATCGGGATAAAAACTGAACATCTGGCCCTGGGTCCAACCTCGTCTGAAACTGCGGCCTGGAGTGTACCTGCTTCTACCTCTACCAAACTGCCTAGTCATCGACCCAATCGGTCTACTCCTCTTTGTCTCCGGAACAACCACTGCCTCGCTCAAACGCTCCTCCACTCGTATTGCTGCATCCATGGCCTGCGCATACATATCAAACTGCTGGGAGCCTATAGCCAGAAACAACTGCGTGTTCAGACTCCATATGAACCTCTTCACCCGAAGCTCCTCCGTAGGAACTAAATATGGAGCATAGCGCGACAGTTGAATGAATCGTAAATCATAATCTGCCACCGACATATTCGCAGATTTCCGCAATGCTTCAAAACTGCTAGCTCTAGCGTCCCTCACACTCTGGAAGAAATCTGGCAAGAAAGACCTCGGAAAACTCGGTCCACGACATCGGAGGAAGAACTGTAGCTCGCCCTCTCTCCATCGACTCACGCCACTCAAGTGCAATTCCCTCCAAACGAAAGCTAGTCAGCTCAACTGACCTCGTATCAGAACATCGCAATGATCTGCCAATCCTCGCCATCCTATCAAGAAAGGACTGAGGATCCTCCGCTACATCGGTCCCTGTAAATACCAGAGGTCTCAACCTCATAAACTCTAAAAGCGATACCTCCATCACCCTTGTTGTTCCCGCCAAAAAATTTCTGCGCAAAAAGCCTAAAGTATCAAATGGCAGCGATACGCTTAAGAAAATGCAGACCAGTATTTTCCGGGCTGCATTTGACAAACTCCCGAATGAGAAACAGCTAAATTCTGAAGGTATCAAAAGCATCTCAAAAAATCCTTCGATTTTATATATTGTCGGCCTCATAATTCATTCGGGATCAAAAGTTATGAGGCATCACGTGCCCACACGTGATCGGGCATCACGTGCCCACACGTGAACATTTACAGGCAAAGCCTGTAGTCACTGAATAAAATAAATAATTAAATGGAGTCACGTGTCCACACGTGATAGGCCCTTCAACCCACTAAAAAGGAATTAAAAAAGATATAATAAAAACTAAGGAAAAACCCCAATGGGGCATCACGTGCTCACACGTGACCAAGGGTCACGTGCTGACACGTGACGATCCTTAGTCCTTTGAAACAACAGAATTAAATTCTGGGTAAAGTATCAATCAACAGGAGTCACGTGCCCACACGTTATGGGCCTCTTAAGCTCACTAAAAATCATAATAAAACAGCAGGGAACACCCCAATGGGGCATCACGTGCCCACACGTGACCAACAGTCACGTGCAGACACGTGATGGGTTCCTAAGTTCTCTGGCTAATAAGAATTAAATTCCAACAATGGGGTCACGTGTCAACACTTGATAGGCCTTTAAACTCACTGAAAAGAATTAAAAGTATAATAAAATAACAAGGAAAACCCCCAATGGGGCATCACGTGCTGACACGTGACCAAGGGTCACGTGCTGACACATGATAATTCCTGAGTTCTTTAAAACAACAGAATTAAATGCTTAATCGAGGGGGTCACGTGTCAACACGTGATGGGATCCTAAAATCTCTGAAATAATAGAATTAAATTCTAATTAAGGGAAATCAAAAACCCTAACTGGAAAAATATTTCTTTAAATCTTTCCAAACAAAAAGGATGGTGTTCTATAAAATGGAGCACCGTTGGATTAAAAATCCAATGGTGATTAAAAATCACCAATTTATGGAAAGATTTTATACAAGGAAAGATTTCCCTAAAATTTGAATAGCAGATAAAAGATCTTTTGGATTAAAAATCCAATGGTGAATAAAATTCACTGAGTGATCTAAAAGATCATGTTGGTTACGAAAAACAAACAAAATCTTTCAATGAAAGATTGACTAAACAATTTGATTCTTTTCCTTCTCCTATAAATAGGAGCCAAAAGAAGGGCAAAATAGAGAATTTTTGGATAATAGAGTTTTGACATCTTGAAATTGCAGAGAGAAAAAAAAGGAGAATTTAATTCACAACAAAGAAAACCCTAGGTGAGAAAGGGAAAAAGTATCAAAACTTCAAAAAAGAGAATTTAATTCTTAATCTAAGAGTTTAACTCTTCTGCAAAAAGAACTTAGTTCTTCCTCTGGTTGATGATCTGCAAAGAGCACATCTCCCCATAAGTTGAGAATTTAATTCTCATCGGGTTGAGATCCTGCCATGCAGATCCAAAACATAGAGGGGGAATTGAGTTTAGAGAATTTAATTCTCCCAAATCAAAATTTGGGTTTAACCCTATATGAGAATTTGATTCTCCCAAACTCACAGGAATTTAATTCTTTCAAGATGAAATTAGGGTTTAACCCTATATGAGGATTTAACTCTCCAAAAATTACAGGAATTTAATTCCTTCAAGATGGACAGAATCAGGGTTTCACCCTATACAAGAATTTAATTCTTTTACATATATAGGAATTGAATTCCTCTAAAAGAAATTAGGGTTTAACCCTACATAAGAATTTAATTCTTTCATTATAGGAATTTAATTCCTCCAAAGTCATAATTAGGGTTTAACCCTACAGAGAACTTAATTCTTAAAAATAATAGAGAAATCAAAAGATCTCCATCCATGCAAAAGACTAAGGTCATGTGTCCCCACGTGACCCCTGAAGAGATCACCAGATATAAGAAGGATTTAACTTTGAGGCAATGCCTCACGTGTTCCCACGTGACCTCCTAAATAACGAGAATTAAAGCAAAGGAAATGTTGGCTCTGGGCGCTCTCACGTGTTACCACGTGACCCCTAATAAATGCCTTAACAAATCAGTGCATGAATGCTTATCACGTGCCAACACGTGATGGCCAGAAAGTCAAAAAGTGTTTAACGCTTATTTGCAGAACAAAGTAAAGAATATCTGTCCCCACCTTTGGGCGCCCTCACGTATCCCCACGTGACCCCTTCTTCTCTAGTGTTTAACACTAATTCAAGAGCTTTATTTCCAGTGTTTAACACTGATTTGTCTTCTAGTGTTTAACACTATTGTTAGCCAAATTGGCTAATTTTCCAGAGGCAAAAGCCTCCCCTTCAACTGAATCTCAAAATTGAGTAAAATTCAAAGCTATAATGTTTGATGCCCGGTCAAAGATAAAAATGTTACCAAAGCCCTCAAACTCTTGTTTAAGCACTGCTAAATGATGAGGGGCTGAACCCAGACAAATGTCTAATGGTCCAACAAAGGGTCAACATTTCAAACTTAATTGGACTTAGCCCAAATTGGCCATAAGTCCTCAATTCAGACTTAACTGAGCCCAAATGTGCTCATAATCTAATTAATTGATCTTAGTTCCAAATTGGACTACAGATCACTTAATCCACTTTGGTTCAAGGGTGCATCTCTTCACTCCTCTGATATTTGTCGTTGTAATCCTTCAACGTCTTCAAAGAGGTGACGGGTCCCGACAACCAAACACTCTACGGACTGTGGGGTCCTTAAACTCATGGACTATGATGTCCTTAACGTTGACTGTGAGGTCTTTAAACTCACGGACTATGATGTCCTTAACCTTGACTCTGAGGTCTTTAAACTCACGGACTATGATGTCCTTAACCTCGACCGTGATGTCTTTAAACTAACATTGGACCACTATGTCCTTAAACTGGTATTGGACCACTAAGTCCTTAAACTGGTATTGGACCGCTATATCCTTAAACTGGTAATCGACCGCAATGTCCCTAAACTAAACAATAGAGTTCAAATGTTTTTTTGTTGGATCTAAATGATCCTGTTAAGTTGATCTTAGTCTAAAATTAGACTAACGTGTCCTTAACAAACGTTGAGTTGATCTTAGTCTAAAATTAGATTAACGTATATTTAACGAACGTTTAAGTTGATCTTAGTCTCAAATGAGACTAACGTATCCTTAAACCCAAACCCCCAAATCCAAATCTAAGAAAATACGGATTTGGACTAATCCACGTCCTACGGGTGACAACATAAATCAGTCTCCGTATACAATCCACGGGCAACCAAAAAACAAAACAAATACCCACGACACGAAGTGACCATCTGGAGAAGGAGAAAGTTATTACCGTGATGCGGTAGCGTAATTAACTGCAGGGGATTGCGCCTGCAGGGAAGAGCGTCCCCACAATCAAAAACCCCTCAAATGAGGGGGAATCTGACGAAGTCTGCTACATCGGACGCATCCATTTAAACCTTCGATACATGGTGTCATAAATCAACTTAGCATCTTCGGAGAGGTGAATGGATAGCAACAATTAGCATCTGCCCTTGGAATTCAGGCCCAGACGTCACGACGTCCCGGTCGCGTCTTTCGGCGGAGAACAGATTCTAACACGCCCGGTGGGACCTTTTCCTCTTTCCACTTCACACTTCGTGTATCGTGTTCGCGAACGAATCGCGGTTTGTTATGGTTGCCTGTGGATTCGAGATACTTATATTTGGTGTCTTGCCCCGTGCAGAAAACAAAAGATCAATGGCGTCCACTTGCACGAAATGTTCCAACTGCAACTGCAACTCTCACTCTGTCCCGTCCGGAGGAGTGACTTACGGGCCCCAAGCGGCCTCCATCTTCGCTATGCCAGTGGAACAGGTGACTCAGGCCACCACTGGATTGTTCTTCGGGACCATGCTCCCGCCAACGAGTTTCAGCGCTCCTATACCAGCACAAGAAGCTCCTAAGAAGTTGGTCTTTGATCGGCTTACAACTACTGCGGCCCCTCTCAACGGGTCGTCAAGCTCCAACGCCTCAGTCTTTGACAGATTGGGCCAAAGCTTATTTGGGCCAATGAAGAAGCCCGCGATACCGGAAAGAGTTATCCCTAAGCGGATAGCCATTCCTGCTCATGAAGTCGTCAAGGCAGCTTCTCCTGCCAAAAGGGTCGGTCTTTACAAGACTGACTGTTCTGGCTCCCGCTCCATGCGAAGTCCTCAAAGCTGCATACCCTGCCCAATGGTCTGTCTTTGACAGATTGGACACTGCTTCTCCATGGACGTTAGTTTTCAAGAGGCCGGCGCTAGCGACAACCTTTCGCCAACACAGGGGGCATGAGGAAGTCTCCTCTAAAGCTGAAACGTTCCCGGCCGCACGACATGCTCGACGTCGCCACTGGCACCGAGTGAGGTAAACTGGGGGCAATTCCCCTTCTGGACTGACTCCGCCGGCTCCAACGGTGGAAGTCAATGCTGCTGTTCCAACCACGAACAGCTTTGAATTGCTGAATAAGGTGCGCAGGAACTCTCCTACTGCCATACTGAAATGATCTCCTCCATACATGGAGAATGCACCAAAGGCGAAGCCGGAGCAGCCCCCTCAACGGCTATCCTCCAAAATCTACAAAGTCTGGCGACGGGTCCAGGAGTCGATGATTGATCAGGACTATCCCCGCCGACAGAAAAAGGTGAAAGTTCAGCAAAAAGAAAATCATCTTGCCAAGCCACAAAAGGCAACAGCTGTCTGAGTGCCCGCTGCAGCGGCTCCCTCAACATCAGCTGCTCAGAAGAGAAGGAGGCCGGAGAAAGCCCCTGTGACTGCGGCAAACCGCAATGATGTTGAACCCGAACGCCCCAAGTTTGGGGGCATAATGGTGCATACCGTTTATATGGCTTCCGGAAAAGAGGAAAGCCGCACTTCGATGGGCCACCGACCGCTCACCCGATCAATAACAAGGGCTCAAGAACAACAACAGCAGCAGAAGCTTCAGGAGATGCTGACTACAATGGCTGCACTCACCGGACCAAAAGAAAGCCCGGAGGCGTCATCAGAGCAGCGTCATGAACAAGAAACTGATGCTGACTTCCTCCGCAGAGTCCTCAAAAAGAAGGACAGAGAAGTAGCAGAACAAGCTGCCAACATAAAACGAATGGCGCTTCTCTTCCAAGACATGGTCGGGATGATGTTACATCCGGATCCTTCAGCTGAAGACACTCCGATCATTATTGAAGGTGACCGAGCGGAGACGTCAAATCCCCTTCCGTCTTGTTCAGCAGCCAAAGAGGAGACCATCTCAAAAGCTACACTCGATGATTATATTGCTCAGCAAATACGAGCTCACCAGGCAAATGAAGCGGCTGGCCAAATTGTCAAGACCTGACGACCCTATCCGGGCTGGTATGACCAAATAAGTTACCCGTCGGGATACACGATCCCCAAATTCCATGTGTACAAGGGGACAGGCAATCCCCATCAACATGTCGCTCAGTTCAGGGCTCTATGCGGCAATACTGGAGGCGACGACAAACTGTTGCTTCGCCAATCATCGGCAGCCTAGCAGAAACGGCCTTCGAATGGTATTCGGAGCTGCCCAACGACTCTGTCAAAACATTTGCAGAGATGGAGCTGCTGTTTACATAGAGATTTGCAAGCGCTAGCGAGCGCACCCCGATCACCACATTGATCAACGCCAGGGTAAGGCCGGGCGAAACATGGGTTCAATATGCAATACGGTGGCGAAACTTATGGTCGAAATGCGAACAATGCATCGAAGAGGCTCCTGCGGTAGGCATGTTTGTGGGTACTCTCGACTCCCAAGCGACCATCTCGCAACTCATGATGTTATTCAAGCCAACTACTTTCCAGGCCTTGATTGACAAGCTGGCCCAAATGGGTCACAGACCATCTCTTTCAAAGGCGGATCCTCGGAATGAAAAGGGGAAAGGAAAAGCGACTTTCGTCGCCAACACTCAACAACAGCCGAGCAACTTAAAGCTGTTTGTTCGCCAAAACAATATGCGCCCACACCCATCCCTCGAGGAGAGACTAAGGAGTCCTTATTCGTTTCCCCAAGATAAAATGAGGAGACTGTCCGAGCTAGCAGTGCGCAACAGACTCATCGATCTGCCGGATCCAAAACGTCCGTTGCAGCCAGGCGATGTCAACAATCCCAATTACTGCCCCTACCACTGAGTATTGATCCATCCGATCGAAGATTGCTACGTCTTCAAAAACTGGGTTGAAGACCAATACCAACAAGGCAAGTTCGCGTTATCGGAAAATTGGAAGGTGAAGCCGCCACAACCTCATGCCCCTAAAAAAGTGGATATGCCGGGGGCATCGTGCTCATTCATGAGGGAAGCACCATGGGAGGACGTTCTTTCAGCCAAGACGAAAAGAATGCTGAAGGATCTCCAAACATGCCCGGCGATCAGGTGGAAAAATCCACTGGAACCCGAGATCATCGAGGGAATGCTGAAACCGCGCCCAACTCCAAAAACTGGTGGTGATGGTCAAAGCGCTCACACCCAGCCGTCAAAGTCTTTGAAGAAGAAGAAGACCAAAAAGCCCGTGAAGCCTGGTGACAAGCGCACGGACCTGCAAAAACAGATTGACGCGTTGGAAGAATATAATCAGAAGGCGCGGACCCCAGTCACACTCCAAGAATTTCTCACCCACGTCCTTGTGGACAAAGATGATGACAATGGAGAAGACTCGTCGGATGAGTCAGAGGATTATGTGGCAAGCTGTCATGCGATCTCTCACTCGTTAATAAACGGTGAAGAAGCTTTGGATGTAGAAAAACCAGGGGCAAATCCTGAGCCTGAACTTCTAGGACCATCAGACGAAATGATTGATGCATTCCTAAACGAAGCCCGTCAGGAAAGCAAAGCCAATCGAGAGCGTGAACTGGCTATATTTGAAAGTGCCAAACACCGACGACTGGAGGAAAAGGTCGAGACACCCCGACTGGAGCAAAGCATCCCTATCGCCAGCAAAAGCAAGCTTGAAGTAAGGAATAAATTCGCTAGGGCCCTGGCAATAGGAATGAAGTTTCCTTCTCTCAAAGGAAATTCCCCTGTCAATATACGTCTTGACGAAGCGGACATACATCCTAACTTCTGCCTATACCATCACAGGATTGCACACCCCACCGAGGAGTGCAAAGCCTTTAAGAACTGGTGGCAGGGATATGTTGCCCATCGACGACACGTTCAACGAGTAAAGCGCAAGGCTCGTCGGGAACAGAAAAGCACGACAGATGAGCGCGAAAGAGCTGCTGGCAACTATCGCATAGCCGACACCAAAGGATCGCAAGTTATCACCTTTGGAAGCGACTCTGACGAAGAAATCGCCCCCAGCCCTCTCTTCAAGGAATCCACCTCCAGCACGAAACATGCGAAGATTTGCGGCAAAATCTAGCTGCGTAATCGTACGTTGACCTATGACCGAAACGTCGTTAAACTACTCCCAACCCGCGGCATCTCAGGCTGACGTGGTAAAAAAAATAAGAAAAAAAGAAGAAAAAAACGGTACGTCCACAAGCGAGATGGGCACGGATGAAAACCCGAAAGGGCGTCGTGAGTAAAAACAGCAGGACTACCGGCGATGTTTGTGAAAACTCGAAAGGGCGCAGACTCGTAAAAAGAATAAAAAAAAGAGAAAACGGTATGTTTATAAGCAAAATAGGCTCGGATGAAAACCCGAAAGGGCTCCGTGAGTAAAAACAGCAGGGCTACCGGTGAGTCTTGTGAAAATCCGAAAGGGCGCAACCTAGTTCGAATAAAAAAAAAAAAGAAAAACAAAAAGGGAAAAAACGGTACGTCCATAAGCAAAATGGGCACGGATGAAAACCCGAAAGGGCTCCGTGAGTAAAAAAAGCAGGGCTACCGGCGAGTGTTTGTGAAAACCCGAAAGGGCGCAACCTCGTTAAAAGACACATGCAAGGTCCTCTCGACCTTGTAAGCAGAAACCACCTACGTGAGATCCTTACGACTCACAAGGGAGCAACACACTTAGGGATCCCTACGATCCCTAAGGAGAAATCACACTTGCGGGATCCTCACGACTCGTAAGGAGAACCCTCCTATGAGACCCTCATGGCTCATAAGATTTGAAAGTCTTAAGCTACAGGGATCTGAACCTGTTCTTAAGCAGCCCCCACAACCTTCAATACTGCCCTACAAGCGGTTCAATATTGACCCTTGTATACAATCCACGGGCGCGAATGAACATTTCCCTAACAGAGTCCCACCAGCGACTAGAGATATGCTCACACGGTAAACAAACACTTGTAGGTCCTCTCGACTTGCAGGGAGAAAACACTCTTGTAAGATCCTTACGACTTATAAGAGAACACACACTTAGGAATCCTCGCGATTCCTAAGGAGAAAAAACACCTACGAGATCCTCACGACTCGTAGGGAGAAATACCTTTATGAGACCCTTACGGCTCATGAAGTGAAAAGCCTTAGTCGACAGGATCCTAACCCTGTCTACTAACCCACCTTTGTTCGATATCGACAGAGGCAAATAATGATTTGCTCCTGGCAATATCCCAGTTGTAGTGATGCTGATGCCAAAATCGGTGTCTAATTCCAAGCTTGCAGCAAAAAGCCAACGAGCCACACATGCATACGAAATAGCCGAAATGATGGGGCAACTTGCAACGAAATCAGCAAGTAAAAATGTATGCATACAAAAACAGCCGAAATGATTGGGCAACTCACAATAAAAAGCAGCGAGTAAAAAGAAAAAAAGCCGAAATGATCGGGCACTGTGAAAAATAGCCGAAATGATTGGACAATCGCAATTTTCGCGATATAAAAAGCTGAAATGATAGAGCATCGCGGAAAGAAAAAAAATGAAAGAATAAAACTTTTTGCCCTACAGGTGAGATCACATCGATCCCTGTATACAATCCAGGGGCACAAAAAAAGAGGGAACCATACCTCCCCACCAGGCTCCATCAGAAAGCGAAGCCAAATCTCGATGGTTCATAGACAACCTAGAGACAACCTCGACATTTGTCGCAATATTGCAGACACAATGTCAACAAATGAAGCAAAGGAAGATCCCTAGCTTCAGGGTCTCGACGTCAACATCGACAACTTAGAGATCACCAACGGCGTTTCTCCTCACTCCAACCAGATGCAGACGTGACGTCAACAACCGACCTCAGAGTCGCAACGAAACGAAGCCATAGCAAAGTCCTTAGTTCCAAATCTCAATAGCCACATCTACAGCCCGGAAACCAACAACGGTGTGCCTCCTCATTCCAGCAGGACACAGATGTTACACCATCAAACGGAGCCACGACATAGTCCCTAGTTCTAAGTCTCGACGGTTCACAGACAACCTAGAGACCATCTCAGCATTCGTCTCGTTACACCAGACGCAATGTCTGTAGGGTTCCTAGGCACTCTAGTGGAGTCTCACAAGTGATCAAACATGCAAATTTCTAAAAATTACGGTGCCGAGAAAACCTAGAACGGATCGTTAACTAGATATATATAGGCGAAGCAAGCAAGTAAATGGAAATGTATCTAAAGGAAAGGGGCTACAACCTTTGTAGATCCGGTCCACCACTTCCTAAGCTCCACGATGATCTCCCTCCACTGTCCAAATCGAACTCACGACTCTAGCATTGGCATCATCGAAGAATGGGCGGGCTTGATCGTCGGTTCGATGCCGAAGATGATCTACGTCGAAGCATCACAAGAACAAGCTCCAACTTCACCAAGCTTTGAAAAACTTGTGAAGTAAACACCCTATACAACTTGGCAAGAGGTAGAGGATGAAGAAATAGGAAGTGGGTAGACTTTAGTTTTGGATTTCTCACTAGTTTTCATCACTTGCCATTGGAGTAGCAAGCTTTCTTCATTGAAGAAGAAGATGAAGAAGGAAGAAGATGATATATTAAGTTATATTTAAAAAGGAAAATAAAATGAATACTTATCATTTCTTCAACCATGGTTTAGTGTAGAGACTTAACTTAGGTTAGATGAGTGGTTAGGGTTAGGCATGAGACAAGAATGGTGACTAAGTCAATGCTTCATGAATCTTCAACTAAAAACAAAAATAGCCACCATTCATTTCTCTTTTTCTTTTCAAATGAAACAAATAAAATAAATAAATAGATAAATGAATAAGCAAATGAAATGATACCCTAACCACTAACTAACCATGGTTCAATACTTTACACAAAACCAAGCAAGAATGTATCATCAAACATGATACAATCATGTGCACAAAATATATCACATATACAATGTGCAATACAAGTGAGTAAATCCATTTAAAGTGAACCAATACTATTTAATGCAAAGTAATATATCGAATATATAATTATACATTAAATCATTAAATCAACACTTGATTTAACGATCCGGTCATATCGCATATAACCGACTAGTATCCTATGTATCGGCTTATCGAATCAATCCTTGATTCGATAACTAGGTTACATCGCATATAACCAATCGATACATTCATCGCGAGAATGGAATACGGTATCACATACACGAATTATTCTCGGTCCCGCACATATCTCATATGCGCTCCTATTTCGTTTCGCTTGAGCCAGGAAACCTCTGTGTAGGACTCTAAAGACTCGTCAATACGCCGGCAGCAGATGATGATCATATCAAACACCCACAAGCCGCAAGCGGTCTGCTAAACATAACGGCCACCAGGGTATTGAGCGATCAGAAGATCGATGAGCACGCCCGCTCACACTCCTGTGAATCCAACCAGTAACACTTACCGTACAGTCCGGTCTGTTCGTCTGATATGTCGCATATCTCGCCTAGGGGTGGTAAACGTCAGACCCCAATAGCTCGATAAGTCATGCCGACTTGAGGTCCATAACATTCGTGAAACTACTGATAACTCTTACCAGTATATCACTACAACCCTGGCCAGGGATTTTCTGTTATGGCCAGTCGTGCATTGCGCAACATCAACCCCCAATACCGGGAGAGATGAATCCCCTCCTATCGCTCATTGCCTCCATGTGAATCGGGACTGTACCCAAAAACCACCTGTTTGCACGACTCAGTAGAGCCGTGGTAGGGTGGAAATCAAAGCACAGTGGGAGACACACAAGACTCTATGACGATCTCGGGTCAACAGACTAAGCTGTACCAGCGTCACCAGAGAACTGCCATCTGACGTGAGGTATAATACCATCTGGGAGTTCTCGGCGATTCCGTTCAGTGTACCCAGTCTCCACTGAGCACCCGTATACCATCTTTGATGTCAAACACCAATGGATATGGGATCATCCATCGCCCATCGTATGGGTCGAGAAGATATACGCTAGTCTACTCTGGAATATCGATGCCCCGTCTCGATATTCCCTCGACTAAGAACAATGAAGGATGTACTCATTGACTACCCAGGCCCCACTAGTATGATCTGCATCATAGTCCTGGAAGTCGAGTACTCATCCTAAGGGCTTTATCAACATGTAATCAGAGAGACAGAAAGTATACATGTTAAGACAAAAAGCAACCAGATAGCGTACTATCATGTCGAGCAAGAAAGTCCTACCTATATATGTCCCAGCATCCACTACAATATACATCCAATGTACAGTAATGGCCTCTAGGGCATACATATAACTAACAATCTCCCACTTGCACTAGGGCCATCTGTAGCAGTGGTTGTAGTATCTAATACTCAACCATCCCCTAAACGTCTCTCTTTGGGAAAAAGGCTTTCGTGAGTGGATCCGCCGTGTTGTCCTCTGAGACTACTCTCCTAACTTCGATCACCCTGGAGATCAACTATCTCCATGATCAGGTGATGCTGCCTCAGAATATGTCTGGGTCACTGATAGGACCAGGGTTCCAAGGCCAAAGCCACAGTTCCATTGTCACACAATGGTAGGAACCTAGTTCATCCTATGAACCAATATACACCCAAACTGCCTCTTTGGCAGTATCTTTAATAGCAATGTTACCAGCCTTTATCGTCTAGTTTGCCACGGTATCTAGCTTGGAACTCTTCCAACATACCGTCCCTTTACTGAGGGTAAAGACAGTGCCTGTGACTGACATTCAGTCGTCTTTATCACCCTGGAACACTTCCAGTGATTCTCCCCAGGATCGATTGATACAATCTCACTATACCTAGTGAGAACCCTAATATCCCTTTAGATCTATCTCATAGGTCCAAATCTCAGGATTTAGAAGGTATCATCTTTATCCTATTTGGAGAATCCTTGTGATAATAGGAGATTGACCGATCGTAGTATAGGAAACTCTTTTCCTATCAAGAGTATGTGGTCTACGTACAATACGAAGATGACCTCCTTACTCTCTACTACCCTTTTGTATATACAAGGTTCGTCTACCATTTTGATGATGTCAACTTCGTTGACTAATCCATCAAAACAGATGTTCCAACTCCGCGATGCCTGCTTCATTATATAAAGCAACTTGCACACGTTTCCGCTGCTCCCACTGTTTACGAAGACCTCTGGCTGTGTTCTTATAGACGTTCTCTTCCAAATCAGTATTTAGAAAAGCAGTCATGGCACCCAACCGCCAGATATCGTAGTCATGGTATGTAGCCGTGGTAAGTAGGATCTGGATAGACTTAAGCATAGCTACTAGAAAAAGGTTTCATCATTATCCACGCCTGGTCGATGACGAAAACCTTTAACAAGTCTAGCTTTGAAAGTCTCAACTTTTCCATCTACACCAAGTAATCTTCTCAAGATATACTTGCTCCTGATGGGGATTTAACCCTTCAGATATCGCAACCAAAGTCCATACTTTGTTGGTGTATATGGATTCCATCTCAGATCACTAAGCATCCAGCCATTCTTACAGAGTCCCTACTCTCGATGGCCTGCTCGAAACTGGTTGGGTCATCATCTCATGATGCAATCCTCGCTCCCACTGTCATCGAGAAACCGAGGTATCTCTCAGGTGGGTGAGGAACCCTACTAGATCGGCGGAGAGGCTGAGGTTCGTCGAAAACTATTGAATCCTTTGGTTCTGTCAAATCATTAGCAGTTTTGTACAGCTGGAACCTTTCCAGTTCTACAGAACTGATCTTGCCTCGATCTTGTCCGGATTTTACTTTTGACATAGGCCGGACAATCCCAAATCTTAACTTACTTAAGAGATAGGATCTTCCCATACCATATCTCATATGGAGTGGTAGGCATTGATTTGATTCAAACCTAATTCAATAGGTATGCAGCTTCTCAAGTGCATAACCCCCAAAAAGGAAATAGGTAACTCAGTAGTACTCATCATAGAGCACATCTTATCATATAGGGTGTGATTGCTCCGCCCCGATATACCATCGTGCTATGGTTTATACGGAGGAGTAATGCTGAGAGAGAATCTCATTTTCTTTTAGAATGGTCCAGGAATGCCATGCACAAGTATTCTCCTCCCTGATCTCATCATAGGACATAATACTTATACCCGTATTTTGGTTTTCTACTTCCAACTTATATTCTGTGAATACCTCAAAAGCTTCGGACTTATGTTTCAACAGGAACATACGACTGAATCTTGAGAGATTATCAAAGAATATAATGAAGTATAAAGAACCAGTCCTGGCATGTGTAGACAGGAGACCTTACATACATCATCATGTATCAGTCCCAAGAGTTTGCTAACTCTTTCTCTGCTTCCAGTAAACAGAGCTAGTGTCATTATATCTTTGTGACATGACTAGCAAGTTTCACAAGATGTAAATTCAAACTGATTTAAATATGCATCTAAAATGTAACTTCAGCCAGTCGGGTCGCATTGATATGACCTAGTCTACAATGCCTCAAGAACGAATCGTTCATTTCTGAACTCTTCCTCTTGTGTGTGTTCTGTATACAAGGAACTGTAGTTTGATTTAGAACGTCAATGCTTTTAAATAACGTGCCTGAACCGATCAACTTTTGATATAGGAAATGTTCAAAACATTATCCAACAATACAAAATTATATCATTTCTTTACTAATAAAGAGACTGATATGATTTTGTATATCAGGTTCGGTATCTAATAGCATTTGTTCAGAATCAATGTATTCGTAATACAGGGTGACAGTGACCAACAGACTTGGCTGCAACACTTGCCCCGGTTTCTGTCTCATGAAACTTATCACCCGTTCTCAGTTTTTCTACCTTATTGTAGCCCTATGTAACAGCTTACATATCTGGGATCCTGATCCGGTATCATATACCCAGGATGCAGAGGATACTGATAAACAGTTCTTTGTAATGAACACACCCGAAGGAGATGCATCATATGCACTTTCTTCGTTTGGGCGGTATAGGAAATCTGGTATTCCCCTATTTCCTGCTCTGTCTTATAACAATTATAAGTTGGAGCGGGACCAACGTTCCCCAGCTCAGTATAACAAGCGGGTTCGGTCAAAATTCCGTATTATTATCTTGATTAAGGCGTGATATGGTCGCTACCAGGAGAGAGAGAGAAGAAAACACTCTGCGTGCGCTCTTGCAAGATTAGATTGGTTATATATTTTATCTAATCAGGATGACTCCCACTGTTTTTATCAAATCTTCCTTCAAACCTTAAAAGGAAAGACTAGCCGGGATTAATTATACTCTACAAGTTCGCCAATCTTTCAGCCAGGCCAGTGTCGGTACTTTGAGGGAGGTTCCCCGTGCTTTCGCACGGACCTAATTACTGTAAATCTCGTTTTCCCAGAGGCGTAACCCCGTTGACACCTTTCTAGACACCTACTTGATCGGCTAATTGTAAAGTGCAAAACTCTCCCAGGAGTAACAATTACTCGCAGTGGGTATCGGGATCCAACTATCATATAGAAGGTATGCAATCTCATTGCAAATTTCAACACTTGAAACTCCCGATAAAGGTTTTTACCCCTAGCACCTATGACCTTAACTATGGTCAACAAATCATAAGTACTAGTCAAGTTCTACCCGTCATTTCGTGATTAATTAGACCCACCCACATGACCCTTAACTAAGGTCAACAAAGTCACGCGACTTTCCTAACTAATCGCATCATATGCGGTATAGGAAGACATCACTTAGCTACCGTACACTGTGCCTTGACTATGGTCAACAAACACAGTACGAATACTAAGTACTCTACTTCCTAAAATGACGGAGGGTTGCGGCTGGTTTTTGTGAAAACCTTTAACGCTTTGAACTTGATCTCGTTGCGGAATCAAATGGTTTTTAAATGGAATGTTTTTGAAGCTTTTCTAGTTTTGCTAAAGGGGTCACTCCCGGTGAAGGGATCGTCGGCCCTTTCCTCGTCGAATGAGGTGCGGGATATATCATATATATCACTGTGCAAAGCGGAAACTATAGAAGCGATCAAAGACAAACCGAGAGTTGTAGCATCTGCCAGTTATTGCTAAAGGAGTCACTCCCGGTGAAGGGATCTCGGTCCTTTCCTCATCGAATAAGGTGCAGGATGTTCTATAATGAACACCGCGATGCAAAGCAAGAACTGTAGCTACCTGTTTTTATTTTGAAATTCGATTCCACAACATCAATTAGGTTTATTTTCTTTCATTAATCTCATTAATGAATATCCCATCATTTAAGTCCACCTAACCATCACAGATAAATATTAACGTACGCTTATGCCATCCGCATTCGCCTCGATGTCCCGTCTGCACCATTAGGTTAGGTAACTAACGGCAGAGCGAGGCAGAGCTAGCGCGGGTGTAAAACATAAGCAACGTCTATATAATATATCATATATACTATATACAACATCTGTCACAGAACATCACATGATCACAGATAAATCACAGCAGAAGAAACATATGAAATATTGGATATACTAGGACGTCCGTGTTTTCAATACGAGCCAGTATAAAACACGGATTCCACGGTCGTGATGAATAGCCAATCCCACACCCCTAGACCCCTACGAGAGCGGCAAGTAACCCTACCAATTCTAGGGTTAGGAGACCCGGACTCGACTCCTCGAGTTGGTCTCCCACTGGACCCCAGAACCCGGTTACTTGTGCTCCCCTCCTTGGGTCTATCCTAGTGCAGAAAAGTAAATAATATACAACAACGGTGACAACTTCCGCAACCTGGAAGCGCCCCAATAAAAGAATATTACATACAAGTTTTTACATGAATGAAAATGAAAAACACTCATCTCACATAAAAACCCCCCGGCTATTCAAACACGACGATCCAATATAACATATCCAGCAACACATAACATCCCATGTCATCAACGTAAGCAAACATGCGTATCCCAATTGTCGTTGACATATAGCAACGAAACCGGCGATATCACATATTACACTTACGGTCACAGAAAAGAAAGTGTAAAACTACAACAGTTGGAATCCGCAACCTCTTTAGACATCGCATGCCCAATCAAATGAATTCCTTAGACATCACATGCCTAACAATTATAAACCCCGCATTTCAGTCTCATTATCGAAAACACTTTTCAATATAGAGTCGGGCAATTCAACAAGATTCTCGACATTATGATCGAATGCTCGTCGCAAACTTTAATAGGCGGCCGCACCCCCCGATACTGTCGACGAAGTGCACCAAGGTGGAACACCGCTGCCGCGAGCACCCGAACGGATGCTTTCGGCGACGGGGTTCTCCTTTAGTCACTTGGTCGGGGCTATGGAGTGAGGCTGTCTATTAAGTTTATCCGGCGAGTATCCGCGTACGCTACGTGATTGCGACGGACTTTTGATCACATCAAAATTCCGTAGCAACCGATCAAGTGAGACTAAACTGCTATGTTTATAACATTCACTCCGTTATCTCATAACTACTTGTGAATTCCAATTATTGTATCACATTCCGGATAAATAGAAAATGTTAAACTTTCCGATCGAACAATCAAACACCCAAGTTTTTCCGATACAGCTCAACACATGAAATAAGTCTAACAACATTCAGTTCGTGCCTCAGTACCAACGGTCCAGCCGTAGAAGGGTCAAGCCAACGCCTCACATGTGGCACGCCGTACTGCCCCAAACCCGAAGGTTCAAAGGGCAGTTCAAGACGGTCACATAATCGAGTTAAGGTTTGTTGTCTTCTAGAGGGTCCATCGCGTTACTTGGACTACTTAGAACGTCGTTAAACTACAGAAAAATCCAACAATTGGAAATTTCCCGGCAGGGGAAAAAGTGGGTATTTATATCCGGTCGAACTTTTTAACATATTCTAAGATTTATCCCGAAAAACACACCGACAAAATTAGACAATCCGATCGATACACTGAGTTCCCAATACAACCCAGAAAATAAAACTCTGGAATAAATATTAAAATATTCCCAGGAAAACCAGCACTTCATACTAAGAATTACTGTGCAAATTTCATCAAATAAAGATACATTATGGCCGCGGATCCGCCGCATAAGCCATGCTTATGCGGCGGAAACGCGGCTCTTTGATGGATACAGGAGCTCGAATTTCACAGTATGTCTTAGATCTTCCTGCTGATTTTTCTGCATATTTTTAATTTCGAAAAAACCACGATTTCAGAAAAAGTCCAGAGAGCTATATTAGGGTTTGGGTTTTGATTCGATCGGAGTTCTAATTCCTTCGGGACTTCGCCTAAGGCTCTAGCTAGGCTCTGATACCACTGTAGGGTTCCTAGGCACTCTAGTGGAGTCTCACAAGTGATCAAACATGCAAATTTCTAAAAATTACGGTGCCGAGAAAACCTAGAACGGATCGTTAACTAGATATATATAGGCGAAGCAAGCAAGTAAATGGAAATGTATCTAAAGGAAAGGGGCTACAACCTTTGTAGATCCGGTCCACCACTTCCTAAGCTCCACGATGATCTCCCTCCGCTGTCCAAATCGATCTCACGACTCTAGCATTGGCATCATCGAAGAATGGGCGGGCTTGATCGTCGGTTCGATGCCGAAGATGATCTACGTCGAAGCATCACAAGAACAAGCTCCAACTTCACCAAGCTTTGAAAAACTTGTGAAGTAAACACCCTATACAACTTGGCAAGAGGTAGAGGATGAAGAAATAGGAAGTGGGTAGACTTTAGTTTTGGATTTCTCACTAGTTTTCATCACTTGCCATTGGAGTAGCAAGCTTTCTTCATTGAAGAAGAAGATGAAGAAGGAAGAAGATGATATATTAAGTTATATTTAAAAAGGAAAATAAAATGAATACTTATCATTTCTTCAACCATGGTTTAGTGTAGAGACTTAACTTAGGTTAGATGAGTGGTTAGGGTTAGGCATGAGACAAGAATGGTGACTAAGTCAATGCTTCATGAATCTTCAACTAAAAACAAAAATAGCCACCATTCATTTCTCTTTTTCTTTTCAAATGAAACAAATAAAATAAATAAATAGATAAATGAATAAGCAAATGAAATGATACCCTAACCACTAACTAACCATGGTTCAATACTTTACACAAAACCAAGCAAGAATGTATCATCAAACATGATACAATCATGTGCACAAAATATATCACATATACAATGTGCAATACAAGTGAGTAAATCCATTTAAAGTGAACCAATACTATTTAATGCAAAGTAATATATCGAATATATAATTATACATTAAATCATTAAATCAACACTTGATTTAACGATCCGGTCATATCGCATATAACCGACTAGTATCCTATGTATCGGCTTATCGAATCAATCCTTGATTCGATAACTAGGTTACATCGCATATAACCAATCGATACATTCATCGCGAGAATGGAATACGGTATCACATACACGAATTATTCTCGGTCCCGCACATATCTCATATGCGCTCCTATTTCGTTTCGCTTGAGCCAGGAAACCTCTGTGTAGGACTCTAAAGACTCGTCAATACGCCGGCAGCAGATGATGATCATATCAAACACCCACAAGCCGCAAGCGGTCTGCTAAACGTAACGGCCACCCGGGTATTTAGCGATCAGAAGATCGACGAGCAAGCCCGCTGACACTCCTGTGAATCCAACCAGTAACACTTACCGTACAGTCCGGTCTGTTCGTCTGATATGTCGCATATCTCGCCTAGGGGTGGTAAACGTCAGACCCTAATAGCTCGATAAGTCATGCCGACTTGAGGTCCATAACATTCGTGAAACTACTGATAACTCTTACCAGTATATCACTACAACCCTGTCCAGGGATTTCCTGTTATGGCCAGTCGTGCATTGCGCAACATCAACCCCCAATACCGGGAGAGACGAATCCCCTCCTATCGCTCATTGCCTCCATGTGAATCGGGACTGTACCCAAAAACCACCTATTTGCATGACTCAGTAGAGCCGTGGTAGGGTGGAAATCAAAGCACAGTGGGAGACACACAATACTCTATGACGATCTAGGGTCAACAGACTAAGCTGTACCAGTGTCACCAGAGAACTGCCATCTGACGTGAGGTATAATACCATCTGGGAGTTCTCGGCGAGTCCGTTCAGTGTACCCAGTCTCCACTGAGCACCCGTATACCATCTCTGATGTTAAACTCCAATGGATATGGGATCATCCATCGCCCATCGCATGGGTCGAGAAGATATACGCTAGTCTACTCTGGAATATCGATGCCCCGTCTCGATATTCCCTCGACTAGGAACAATGAAGGATGTACTCATTGACTACCCAGGCCCCACTAGTATGATCTGCATCATAGTCCTGGAAGTCGAGTACTCATCCTAAGGGCTTTATCAACATGTAATCAGAGAGACAGAAAGTATACATGTTAAGACAAAGAGCAACCAGATAGCGTACTATCATGTCGAGCAAGAAAGTCCTACCTATATATATCCCAGCATCCACTACAATATACATCCAATGTACAGTAATGGCCTCTAGGGCATACATATAACTAACAATGTCAACAACGGGGTTCCTTCACAGTCCAGTAGGATGCAGATGCAACGTCAACAAAAGACCTCACGGTCGAAACAAAGCAGAGCGACGGCAAATCCCGGCTCCACCTCAGCATTTGTCTTGATACAACAGACGAGATGTCAACAACGACGTTCCTCCGCAGTCCAGCAGAATGCAGACGAAACATCAACAAAAGACCTCACGGTCGAAACAAAGCGGTGCGACGGCAAAATCCCAGCTCTACCTCAGCATTCGTCTCGATACGGCAAACACAATGCCAACAAACGAAGCAAAGTCCAAATTCCTAGCTTCAGGGTCATGACGGCAACTTATATAAAACCTGAAAGACCATCGGAGATCATCTCACACCAGCGCAGAGTGGTCACCACCTCGACGTTCGTCTCGATACAGCAGACGAGATGTCACCCCAGTGTTCTTCCTCCAGCAGGGTTCAGACGCGACAATCAAACAACGGAGCCACGGCAAAATTCCCTAGTTCCAAACCTCGACGGTTCACCAGCAACCTAGAGACAACCGCGACATTCGTCTCGATACAGCAGACGCAGTGCCGGCAAATGAAGCAAAGGCAAAATTCCTAGCTTCAGGGTCTTGACGACATCTCATATAAAACCTGAAAGACTATCGGAGATTATCCCACACCAGCGCGGAGTGGTTATGACTCATCGGGGCTCCCCAAACTGATCCTAACCTCAAGTAAAGAGCGGCATGGCAAATTTCCTAACGCTTGCTCTTCCGACGGTCAAACTGCCTAAGAAGATTGCTTGAAGACGTTTTGTCCAGCCCCCGAAGGGATCAGAGACACGACAGTCGCAAGGCTACTCGAACAGCAAGACTGCCTATCGAGGAATACATCAGCCAACGCGACGGTATAACGGGCAAAACCCTAGTACCACGGACCCTAACGGACCTCTGTCGTAAAGAGCAGAGGTTAACTGTGACGTTAGGATATCCTTGTGAGAAATGCTTGATTCGTCTCGACTCGTAAGGAAAAGCCTTAGGCAATCGGGATAAGAACCAGTTTCCTAAGCACTGGGCCCTGCAAGTCGGTCCAAAATGAACTCTTGCATACTATTCACGGGCCACACTCTCCAAAGTCGAATCTCGACAAGGAGGGAAACAACCGCTTACGGGTCCTCTCGACTTCTAAGAGGTAAAATTCTCTTGTGAGATCCTTACGACTCTTGAGAGAAAACGCACTTAGGAATCCTCACGATTCCTAAGGAGAAAATACACCTATGAAATCCTCTCGACTCGTAGGGAGAAAAGTCTTTATGAGACCCTCACGGCTCATAAAGTTGAAAAGTCTTAGGTGGCAGGTCCTAACCCTGTCTCCTAAGCCATCACTGCCCCACAGAGAGGTCAAGATGGACTATCTATAGGCCACATTCCCCGAAGTCAAATATCGACAAGAAGGGAAACAATCACTTATGAGTCCTCTCGACTTGTAAGGGAGAAAATTCTCTTGTAAGATCCTTACGACTCTCAAGAGAAAACACACTTAGGAGTCCTCACGACCCCTAAGGAGAAAATACACCTGCGGGATCCTCTCGACCTGTAGGGAGAAAAAACCTTCTTGAGACCCTTACGGCTCATGAAGATGAAAAAGTCTTAGGCTACAAGGACCCTAAAACTTGTCTCCTAAGCCCTCAATTCTATGGACATGCATAACTCTGCACTACTTCACCCATGTACATACTTACGTGGGCAAAGTAGTGGGGGGCATTTGTTCCCGCCAAAAAATTTCTGCGCAAAGAGCCTAAGGTATCAAATGGCAGCGATACGCTTAAGAAAATGCAAACCAGGATTTTTCGGGCTGTATTTGACAAACTCCTGAATGAGAAACAGCTAAATTCTGAAGTTATCAAAAGAGTCTCGAAAAATCCTTCGATTTGATATATTGTGGGCCTCATAATTCATCCGGGATCAAAAGTTATTAGGCATCACGTGCCCACACGTGATCGGGCATCACGTGCCCACACGTAACCATTTACAGGCAAAGCCTGTAGTCACTGAATAAAATAAATAATTAAATGCAGTCACGTGTCCACACGTGATAGACCCTTCAACCCACTAAAAAGGAATTAAAAAAGATATAATAAAAACTAAGGAAAAACCCCAATGGGGCATCTCGTGCTTACACGTGACCAAGGGTCACGTGCTGACACGTGACGATCCTTGGTCCTTTGAAACAACAGAATTAAATTCTGGGTAAAGTATCAATCAACAGGAGTCACGTGCCCACACGTGATGGGCCTCTTAAGCTCACTAAAAATCATAATAAAACGGCAGGGAACAACCCAATGGGGCATCACGTGCCCACACGTGACCAACAGTCATGTGCAGACACGTGATGGGTTCCTAAGTTCTCTGGCTAATAAGAATTGAATTCCAACAATGGGGTCACGTGTCAACACGTGATAGGCCTTTAAACTCACTGAAAAGAATTAAAAGTATAATAAAATAACAAGGAAAAACCCCAATGGGGCATCACGTGCTCACACGTGACCAAGGGTCACGTGCTGACACATGATAATTCCTGAGTTTTTAAAACAACAGAATTAAATGTTTAATCGAGGGGGTCACGTGTCAACACGTGATGGGATCCTAAAATCTCTGAAATAATAGAATTAAATTCTAATTAAGGGAAATCAAAAACCCTAACTGGAAAAATATTTCTTTAAATCTTTCCAAACAAAAAGGATGGTCTTCTGGAAAATGGAGCACCGTTGGATTAAAAATCCAATGGTGATTAAAAATCACCAATTTAAGGAAAGATTTTATACAAGGAAAGATTTCCCTAAAATTTGAATAGCAGATAAAAGATCTTTTGGATTAAAAATCCAATGGTGAATAAAATTCACTAAGTGATCTAAAAGATCATGTTGGTTACGAAAAACAAACAAAATCTTTCAATGAAAAATTGACTAAACAAATTGATTCTTTTCCTTCTCCTATAAATAGGAGCCAAAAGAAGAGCAAAATAGAGAATTTTTGGATAATAGAGTTTTGACATCTTGAAATTGCAGAGAGAGAAAAAAGGATAATTTAATTCTCAACAAAGAAAACCCTAGGTGAGAAAGGGAAAAAGTATCAAAACTTCAAAAAAGAGAATTTAATTCTCAAACTAAAAGTTTAACTCTTCTGCAAAAAGAACTTAGTTCTTCCTCTGGTTGAAGATCTGCAAAGAGCACATCTCCCCATAAGTTGAGAATTTAATTCTCATCGGGTTGTGATCCTGCCATGCAGATCCAAAACTTAGAGGGAGAATTGAGTTTAGAGAATTTAATTCTCCCAAAACAAAATTAGCGTTTAACCCTATATGAGAATTTAATTCTCCCAAACTCACAGGAATTTAATTCCTTCAAGATGAAATTAGGGTTTAACCTTATATGAAGATTTATCTCTCAAAAAATTACAGGAATTTAATTCCTTCAAGATGGACAGAATCAGGGTTTCACCCTATACAAGAATTTAATTCTTTTACATATATGGGAATTTAATTCCTCTAAAAGAAATTAGGGTATAACCATACATAAGTATTTAATTCTTTCATTATAGGAATTTAATTCCTCCAAAGTCATAATTAGGGTTTAACCCTACAGAGAATTTAATTCTTAAAAATAACAGAGAAATCAAAAGATCTCCATGCATGCAAAAGACTAAGGTCACGTGTCCCCACGTGACCCCTGAAGAGATCCCCAGAAATAAGAAGGAATTAACTTTGAGGCAATGCCTCATGTGTTCCCACATGACCTCCTAGACGACGAGAATTAAAGCAAAGGAAATGTTGGCTCTGGGCGCTCTCACGTGTTACCACGTGACCCCTAATAAATGCCTTAACAAATCAGTGCATGAATGCTTATCACGTGCCAACACGTGATGGCCAGAAAGTCAAAAAGTGTTTAACACTTATTTGCAGAACAAAGTAAAGAAGATTTGTCCCCACCTTTGGGCGCCCTCACGTGTCCCCACGTGACCTCTTCTTCTCTAGTGTTTAACACTAATTCGAGAGCTTTATTTCCAGTGTTTAACACTGATTTGTCTTCTAGTGTTTAACACTATTGTTAGCCAAATTGGCTAATTTTCCAGAGGCAAAAGCCTCCCCTTCAACTGAATCTCAAAATTGAGTAAAATTCAGAGCTATAATATTTGATGCCCGGTCAAAGATAAAAATGTTACCAAAGCCCTCACACTCTTGTTTAAGCACTGCTAAATGATGAGGGGCTGAATCCAGACAAATGTCTAATGGTCCAACAAAGAGTCAACATTTCAAACTTAATTGGACTTAGCCCAAATTGGCCATAAGTCCTCAATTCAGACATAACTGAGCCCGAATGTTCTCATAATCTAATTAATTGATCTTAGTTCCAAATTGGACTACAGATCACTTAATCCACTTTGGTTCGAGGGTACATCTCTTCACTCCTCTGATATTTGTCGTTGTAATCCTTCAACGTCTTCAGATAGGTGATGGGTCCCGACAACCAAGCACTCTACGGACTGTGGGGTCCTTAAACTCATGGACTACGATGTCCTTAACCTTGACTGTGAGGTCTTTAAACTCACGGACTATGATGTCCTTAACCTTGACTGTGAGGTCTTTAAACTCACGGACTATGATGTCCTTAACCTCGACCGTGATGTCTTTAAACTAACATTAGACCACTATGTCCTTAAACTGGTATTGGGCCACTACGTCCTTAAACTGGTATTGGACCGCTATGTCCTTAAACTGGTAATCGACCGCAATGTCCCTAAACTAAACAATAGAGTTCAAATGCTCTTTTATTGGATCTAAATGATCCTGTTAAGTTGATCTTAGTCTAAAATTAGACTAACGTGTCCTTAACAAACGTTGAGTTGATCTTAGTCTAAAATTAGACTAACGTATCCTTAACGAACGTTTAAGTTGATCTTAGTCTCAAATGAGACTAACGTATCCTTAAACCCAAACCCCCAAACCCAAATCTAAGAAAATACGGATTTGGACTAATCCACGTCCTACGGGCGACAACATAAATCAGTCTCCGTATACAATCCACGGGCAACCAAAAAACAAAACAAATATCCACGACACGAAGTGACCATCTGGAGAAGGAGAAAGTTGTTACCGTAATGCGGAAGCGTAATTAACTGCAGGGGCTTGCGCCTGCAGGGAAGAGCGTCCCCACAATCAAAACCCCCTCAAATGAGGGGGAATCTGACGAAGTCTGCTACATCGGACGCATCCATTTAAACCTTCGATACATGGTGTCATAAATCAACTTGGCATCTTCGGAGAGGTGAACGGATAGCACCAATTAGCAACTGCCCTCAAAATTCAGGCCCGGACGTCACAACGTCCCGGTCGCGTCTTTCGGCGGAGAACACTTATCTCTACCAGTGCGACCGTCTGCGTGGGCTGTACATCGGACTCTGCCATGGTCGGTGCCGGATCCTGTCTCTGTACCCGAGTGGCCTCAGCTAACTGTCCTACCACTCCCTGTAATCCTAACATGCCCTCCTCTATCCTAGTCATGCGATCTGGAGGAGGAGGATCAACATGCTCATGCACCGCCGGAACGTCCGGTGTACCAGTCGCCGTCACAGGCGGACTCGCCCTAGCTGCATCTCTGGCTGTGGCTCGCCTAGCTCGCGTAGCCATAGCAACTGGAACAAAAAGCGAGAGTTGATAAGGCTTACGAATAAGGATAATCACTAACAGAGAGTCAAAGGAAGGATAATCAAGACATACATCCTAAGGTTAGTCAGGCTGAGTATTGTAACGTAAATATGCCGCAGAACATACGTACGGTACTGCACTAATCCTAAATCACCTACTCCATCAAAACAAAGGTTCTCCTAAGTAACGAACTCACGTCAACGTATCTTAACTCTCTACTCAATTCCGTAAGGTTAATCCTAAGCTCTGATACCATCTTTGTCACGACCCAAAGTTTGGATGTGACCGGCACTTAGATTGTATAATATCTAAAGATATTTAAGCAACCCGAGTAAGCCGAAAAACCAAGATCAAAATCCTTTTGGCGGAATTTTTTTTATAAAAATTTAGTTTTTAAGTAAAAATCACAGTTTTATGTAATTAAGATATTAACAGTAACTCACTAGTGAATTCATAATAAAAACAAGTATAAAGTGTTAAGTTTGGTTGCATCCCTAGTTGGGATCAACAATATCAACAGCGGAAATAAATATCCAAGCTTATATGACATCAATAAGAATTTCAGACATAAGTAAAAGAAATAACAATTTATAGAACTAAACGATCTCATCTGTCAAATAATATACATATAACCATCTCTCACTCTAAGTCATAATATAGGGTCTGATAGAGATTTTCTAGATCCAAAATATAATACCAAAAGAGAAGCTTACTATATATGTAACCCACCTATCAAAGGATGCGATAAAAGCTGAAAAAGTGGATCTGCACTGCTGCTATCCGTCCACTCCACCCCTGCAAGGAACTGTGACATAACGGGGGTGAGTTGCCAACTCAGTGAATATAACTAACATATATCGGTTGATAATGTAAATATGACGAACTATAACTAACTTAGATAAGGATGCGTATGATGCAAGATAGCATGTGAAAGCATGAATTCATACTAATGATCATATAAATCAAGAATAAAATCTCATCACTTATTTCCAATTCAAGTTCATCTTTCCGTGTCCAACATGGACACAAATTTTCTGTTTCCCTCAGGCATCATTCCTCGAACGATCCTGTAATCAATAACACCGGTCGGTATCATCAAGATATCCGCCGTGTTTCACAATTATCTCCGGTATCGAGTACCCTCGCTAGGCTCCCCCGCCTCAAATGCGGCTATCCTGCCCCTCGGACTCGACCGGGTCTACCATGTATCCAACTGTATATCTCCCCCACTCAGTCTGGATAACGTATAAATCCGCGACCGTATATCTCCCCCACTCGGTCCGGAATAAACCAAATCAAATAAAAACATCTCATGGTGGACATCTCATATCAATTTTAAAAAATCACTGAATTTATGCAATAGTTTAGGAAAATTCAAAACCATAATTCCTCAATAATACAATTTCCTCTTATATCAACTTCGAACATTTAAATAAGAAACATGACGGCATTTATGCAAAGTTCTACTGTTAATGATGTTTAAGGTATGATAGAATCATATTTAGCCGGATAATTACTAAGTGTAAAAGTGACATTTTAATATCGACGAGGTGTAGTGTAACATGTAAAGATATGCACGTGCGGTATAACTCTTCGATAATTGTGCAGTATTCTAACATTTGTAATCATAGTGATGCATAGGTATATATGAATGCATATTATTAACTTTGCATATAAAGTCCAATTTTTCAAGTTAACAAAATACGGGCGTATCACGCCATCTTCACACAATCCCCCGGTTTCTGTTTAGTCTACTCACCGGAATACGTCGTAACTACTCAGGAATCGCCAATCCTTTTCCTTTCCTTGCTGCCTCCGAAGTTCCCGCACTCAAATCTAACATTGAATTAACATGTATAAGAAAACGGGTACATTCCGATACGGAAAAATCAAGAAAACACAAATTATACGTGCTAACTACACTACGTACGACTATTGCAAACAATCTAACAGTCAACCTCACTGAAATTTAACCCAGCGCTGCATCGCGATAGAAACAGAAAGCGTTACGTTTTAACCGTGTCGTATTTTAGATTTTTAGATACCCTTTCCGATATTAGTTTTCAGATTTTATATACTGTTAAATTAACTTAATTAAACAATACCAAAACTCCTATCACACAAACACAGAGCTACCATAAGATCCACACTACCCAACTCACCCAAAAATCCGGCGACGCCGGAATTTCCCTTTGGGTCACCGGCCAAAATCCGAGCCCTCTGGTTCGTGCTCCTATGGTTTGCTCTAGGTTCAACATACATCATTTAGACCCTCTTTAGTTCAATTAACTTTTCTCTAAACTAAAGCAGATTCAAACAGACTCGATTTTGCCTAAAAATACAATATTCTAGGCACTTTGATTTCAAATTTTGAACTAGTTACATAATTAAATCTCAACTGTGATTAAGGATTTTACCTATAAATAACTTGCTGGAAGAACACCCTCCAAGATGCACAAGCTCCTTGTTCTAGCTTGATGGTGAGGAAAATCCTAAACTTATTTCTTTTCTTCTCCTTTCTCTTGTTCTTCTTTGTTTTGCTTTGATTTTTCTTTTCTTTCTTTAAATTTTCAGGTTTTCAAAATGCTACAGATCTGAACACAAGCTATATATATGAGAAAAGGGAAGGATAAGGTGGAGGATGAGGTGTCAAAGGCTAAAGGGTGCCATCCTCATGCAAGGATGAGGTGTTGTGTGTGTGTGTGCATACAAGTAGGAGGTGTCCTTGCATTATCTCATCAATTTGTTTTAATTTGTAATAAAATTCTGAGCTAAAATGTTTTCTACCCCTTTTTCATTTACACCCTTAACAAAACCCAATTTGCACAATATCCTAAACTTTATATAAAAACCCTTCACAACTTATGTTATTATAAAACATCCTTTTTATAAAAATGAAGCTAAAATTCACATTAAAACCCTTATAATTTATTTATGTTCCATACTAAAATTTTAATTTAATTTGTTTTACATACATCTTATGAAATTGTCCTATTTGGTTTTAATAACTTTTTTAATTTAACATTTTATTTTTTAATTAATTTTTTTTTTGTTTCTAAATTTTTTCAGAATGTTACAATATTCCCCCTTAAGAAAATTCGGTCCCCGAATTTAAAAATTAACTAGACATACCTTCGAAAAGATGTGGAAATTTCTTCCGCATCGCATCCTCGGTCTCCCAAGTAATCTCCTCGCAATTCTTTCCTTGCCAAAGAACCTTTACAGATGGAAGTACTCTCGATCTTAGTTTCTTTACCTGCCGATCTAGAATAGCGACTGGATGAACTGTGTAGGAGAAATCCGGCTCAAGCTGTAAGGTCTGATGCTGGATCGCGTGAGAAGGATCGTGAAGATACTTGCGAAGCATCGAAACGTGAAATACCGGATGCACATCGGGAAAACTTGGTGGAAGTACTAAACGATAAGCTACAACACCCACTCTCTCCAGAATCTCGTATGGTCCAACTTATCTGGGGCTGAGCTTCCCCTTTTTTTTCGAAACACATCACACCATTCATCGGAGATACACGAAGGAACACATGATCTCCCACTTCAAACTCGAGTCTACGACATCGTCGATCTGCATATGATTTATGTCTGCACTGGTCCGCTCTCATTCTGTCTCGTATCAGCTGAATCTTTTCTGTAGTCTCCTGTACTATCTGCGGTCCCAAAATGCTACTCTCGCTCAGTTCCGTCCTGCAAACGGGTGATCAACATTTCCTCCCATATAAAGATTCAAAGGGTGCCATCTGGATCGTCTCCTGAAAATTGTTGTTGTATGAAAATTCTATCAAAGGTAGGTGACGATCCCAACTACCACCAAAATCAAGGCTGCATGCTCGAAGCATATCCTCTAAAGTCTAAATAGTCCGCTCTGACTGACCATCTGTCTGTGGGTGGAAAGCTGTACTAAAACTCAATCGGGTACCGAGAGCTTCTTGAAGTTTCTGCCATAGCCTGCTAGTAAACTGGGTACCCCTATCCGATACTATGCACGTCGAAACTCTATGTAATCGTACAATCTCATCGATATAATTCTGAGCATACTGAGCAAACCCATACGTCGTCTTTACCGAAAGAAAGTGAGCTGCCTTTGTCAATCTATCTACAATCACCCAAATGGAATCATACCCTCTGCTAGTCCTGGGTAGACCCACAACGAAATCCATGGAAATTTGTTCCTATTTCCACTCCGGAATGGGCAAGGGTTGCAACTCTCCTGCCGGCCTCTGGTGCTCGGCCTTGACTTGCTGACAAGTCAAGCATCTCGAAACAAACTCTGCAACATCCCTCTTCATTCCTTCCCACCAATAAACATCCCTCAAGTCATGATATATCTTGGTGGAACCAGGATGAATACTGTATGCTGATCTATGGGTCTCCTCTAAGATCTCACATCTCAGTCCATCCGAATCTGGCACACAAAGACGAGTCCCAAAACGTAATACTCCACGGTCGTCTATCACAAACTCCGACTCCCTGCCCTGCCTAACCTGATCCATAATCTCCGATATACGAGCATCGGCGGACTGTGTCTCTCGAATACGATCCAATAACTAAGGGCAGGTGCGAACATATGCCAACTGTCCTCCTGTCGATGTGAACTCAAACTGTATGCGGCTACCACATAAAATCTGCAAGTCTGTAGAAGACTGTCTCTGCAAGGTGTGCAAATGAGATAAGCTACCTCCAGGTCTCCGACTCAAAGCATCTGCTACAATATTTGCTTTGCCTAGATAATACAAGATCTCACAATCGTATTCTTTCACGAGTTCCATCCATCGACGCTGCCTTAGATTCAGATTCCTTTGCTGAAAAATATACTTTAAGTTCTTATGATCTGTGAAGATTTGGCATGACTCTCCATACAAGTAATGTAATGCCTCAAAATCTTCAGTGCGAAAACTACGGCAGCCATCTCCAAATCATGAGTGGGGTAGTTCTACTCGTGCCTCTTCAACTGTCGAGAAGCATAAGCTACAACCCTGCCGTGCTGCATCAATACACAGCCTTAACCCACTCGAGATGCATCACAATACATAACAAAACCACCTGACCCAGAAGGTAAAGATAAGACTGGTGCAGTCGTCAAGCACGTCTTCAATTGCTGAAAACTTTGTTCACATGGATCTGTCCAAAGAAAGGGAACCTCCTTCCTAGTCAATCCGGTCAACGGGGGCAGCGATTCGAGAAAAATCCTGCATAAAGCGTCGGTAATAACCCGCCAGACCTAAGAAACTCCGAACCTCTGTAACTGACACAGGTCTGGGCCAGTGCTGTACTGCTTCAATCTTCTTTGGGTCCACACGTATCCCAGCTCTAGTAACTACGTGTCCCAAGAAATCCATAATATCCAGCCAAAAAGAACACTTGGAGAATTTTTCAAACAGCTGATGCTCCCTCAAGGTCTGTAACGTGATACGCAAATGCTGTTCGTGCTCCTCTCGGCTCCGGGAATAAACGAGAATGTCATCAATGAATACTATAATAAACTGATTAAGGAAGGGCCTGAAGATGCGGTTCATCATATCCATAAAAGCTGCTGGGGCGTTGGTGAGTCCGAACGACATCACGAGAAACTCATAGTGCCCATATCGTGTGTGAAAAGCAGTCTTCGGAATGCCATCCTTCCGAACCTTCAACTGGTGATACCGTGACTGCAAATCAATCTTCGAGAAGTAGCCAGCTCCCTTCAACTGATCGAACAAGTCATCGATACGAGGTAGTGGATACCTATTTCTCACAGTGACGCGATTCAGTGTCGGTAGTCGATGCACAGTCTCATACTACCGTCCTTCTTCTTTACAAATAAGACAGGAGCTCCCCACGGCGATACACTGGGACGAACAAGTCCTCTATCTAACAACTCTTGCAACTGGATTTTGAGTTCCTTCAACTCCGTCGGGGCCATCCGATAGGATGGTATAGAAATAAGCCCCGCACCCAGAATCAAGTCAATGAAAAATTCAATATCACGATTGGGCGGTAATCCGGGTAACTCAGCAGGAAACACATCCGGAAATTCTCGTGCGATCGGAACCTGGTCCAACGGAATCTCAGCGGCTCTTTTGTCCTGAACAAATGCTAAGAACCCATGATAACCCTTCTTCAAGAGTCGTCCCGCACAAAGAGCAGAAATCATGTTGGCAGGAGGTATATTACAGTCTCCCTGCACAACAAAGATCGGTTCTCCTGGAAAACAAAATCTAACCGCTTTCCCCCGACAGTTTATATAGGCATGACAAGCGGCTAACCAATCCATACCAAGAAGTACATCAAAATCTAACATATCCAGGAGAATCAGATCAACTAGCGAATCTCAATCACCAATACGTACAGAACATGATCTGAATACGTGCCGAGCTATAAAAGAATCTCCCACCGGAGTAATCACCACTAATGGTAACTCAAACAACGACGACTCTTTCCCCAAAGAAAGTGCAAAGCGTGAAAATACATAAGAATGTGTAGAATCGGGATCAAATAAAATATGTGCATCTAACGAACCTACTGCAAGAGTACTTGTCACTACTGCATTTGACGCTTGGGCATCCTGTGGAATCAGCACAAAAACCCGTGTCTGGCCCCTGCCCGCATCTTGTCGTCCTCTACCTCTATCTCCTCGATCTCTCTGAGAGCGTCCTGCAAAGCCTCGACCTCGTGGTGCAACTGCCTGGCGTGTTGGGCCAGCTGGGGAAGGAAGTAAAGCCATCGACGTCGAAGGTGGAGGGGGTAAGGCAGCCTATGGAAAAACGGTCCCTCCCTGGGATCTACAATCCCTCGCATAATGTCCTGGAAGTCCGCAACTAAAACATGTAGCTGGGGGCCTCTGACCATCGGGATAAGAACTGAACATCTGGCCCTGGGTCCAACCTCGTCCAAAATTGCGGCCTGGAGTGTACCTGCCTCTGCCTCTACCAAACTGCCTAGTCATCGACCCAATCGGTCTACTCCTCTTTGGCTCCAGAACAACCACTGCCTCGCTCAAACGCTCCTCCACTCGTATCGCTGCATCCATGGCCTGCGCATACGTATCAAACTGCTGGGAGCCTATAGCCAGAAACAACTGCGTGTCTAGACTCCTTATGAACCTCTTCACCCGAAGCTCCTCCGTAGGAACTAAATATGGAGCATAGCGCGACAGCTGGGTGAATCGTAAATCATAATCTGCCACCGACATATTCGCAGATTTACGCAATGCTTCAAAACTACTAGATCTAGCGTCCCTCACACTCTGTGGAAGAAATCTGGTAAGAAAGACCTCGGAAAACTCGGTCTACGACGTCGGAGGAAGACCCGTAGCTCGCCCTCTCTCCATCGACTCACACCACTCCTGTGCAAGTCCCTCCAAACGAAATCTAGTCAGCTCAACTGACCTCGCATCAGAACATCGCAATGATCTGCCAATTCTCGACATCCTATCAAGAAAGGACTGAGGATCCTCCGCTACATCGGTCCATGTAAATACCGGAGGTCTCAACCTCATAAACTCTGAAAGCGATACCTCTATCGCCCTTGTCTCTACCAATGCGACCGTCTGTGTGGGCTGTACATCGGACTCAGCCATGGTCGGTGTCGGATCCTGTCTCTGTACTCGAGTGGCCTCAGCTAACTGTCCTACCACTCCCTGTAATCCCAACATGCCCTCCTCTATCCTAGTCATGCGATCTGGAGGAGGAGGATCAACATGCTCATGCACCGGCGGAATGTCTGGTGTATCAGTCGCCGTCACAGGCGGACTCGCCCTAGCTGCATCTCTGGCTGTGGCTCGCCTAGCTCGCATAGCCAAAGCAACTGGAACAAGAAGCGAGAGTTGATAAGGCTTACGAATAAGGATAATCACTAACAGAGAGTCAAAGGAAGGATAATCAAGACATACATCCTAAGGTTAGTCAGGCTGAGTATTGTAACGTAAATATGCCGCGTAACATACTTACGGTACTGCACTCGTCCTAAATCACCTACTCCATCAAACAAAATGTTCTCCTAAGTAACGAACTCACGTCAACTTATCTTAACTCACTACTCGATTCCGTAAGGTTAATCCTAAGCTCTGATACCAATTTTGTCACGACCCAAAGTATGGATGTGACCGGCACTTAGATTGTATAATATCTAAATATATTTACGCAACCCGAGTAAGCCGAAAAACCAAGATCAAAATCCTTTTTGCGAAATTTTTTTTATAAAAATGTAGTTTTTAAGTAAAAATCATAGTTTTATGTAATTAAGATATTAACAGTAACTCACTAGTGAATTCATAATAAAAACAAGTATAAAGTGTTATGTTTGGTTGCATTCCTAGTTGGGATCAACAATATCAACAGCGGAAATAAATATCCAAGCTTATATGACATCAATAAGAATTTCAAACATAAGTAAAAGAAATAACAATTTATGGAACTAAACGATCTCATCTGTCAAATAATATACATATAACCATCTCTCACTCTAAATCATAATACAGGGTCTGATGGAGATTATCTAGATCCAAAATATAATACCAAAAGAGAAGGTTACTATATATGTAACCCACCTATCAAAAGATGTGATAAAAGCTAAAAAAGTGGATTTGCACTGCAGCTATCCGTCCACTCCACCCTTGCAAGGAACTGTGGCACAACGGGGGTGAGTTATCAGCTCAGTGATTATAACTAACATATATCGGCTGATAATGTAAATATGACGAACTATAACTAATTTATATAAGGATGAGTATGATGCAAGATAGCATGTGAAAGCATGAATTCATACTAATGATCATATAAATCAAGAATAAAATTTCATCACTTATTTCCAATTCAAGTTCATCTTTCCGTGTCCAACATCGACACAAATCTTCTGTTTCCCTCAGGCATCATTACTCGAATGATCCTGTAATCAATAACACCGGTCGGTATCATCTAGATATCCGCCGTGTTTCACAATTATCTCCGGTATCGAGTACCCTCGCTAGTCTCCCCCGCCTTAAATGCGGCTATCCTGCCCCTCGGTCTCGACCGGGTCCAACATGTATCCAACTGTATATCTCCCCCACTCAGTCTGGATAACGTATAAATCCGCGACCGTATATCTCCCCCACTCGGTCCGGAATAAACCAAATCAAAAAAACAACATCTCATGGTAGACATCTCATATCAATTTTAAAGAATCACTGGATTTATGCAATAGACTAGGAAAACTCAAAACCATAATTCCTTAATAATACAATTTCCTCTTATATCAACTTCGAACATTTAAATAAGAAACATGAAGGCATTTATGCAAAGTACTACTGTTAATGATGTTTAAGGTATGATATAATCATATTTAGCCGGATAATTACTAAGTCTAAAAGTGACATGTTAATATCGACGAGGTGTAGTGTAACATGTAAAGATGTGCACGTGCGGCATAACTCGTCGATAATTGTACAATGTTCTAACATCTGTAATCATAGTGATGCTTAGGTATATATGAATGCATATTATTAACTTTGCGTATCACGCCATCTTCACAAAATCCCCCGGTTGATGTTTAGTCAACTCACCGGAATACGTCGTAACTACTCAAGAATCGCCAATCATTTTCTTTTCCTTGCGGCCTCCGAAGTTCCCGCACTCAAATCTAACATTGAATTAACTTGTATAAGAAAACGGCTACATTCCGATACGAAAAAATCAAGAAAACACAAATTGTACGTGCTAACTACACTACGTACGACTATTGAAAACAATCTAACACTCAACCTCACTGAAATTTAACCCAGCGCTGCATCGCGACAGAAACAGAACGCGTTACGTTTTAACCGTGTCGTATTTTAAATTTTTAGATACCTTTCCCGATATTAGTTTTCAGATTTTATATACTGTTAAATTAACTTAGTTAAACAATACCAAAACACCTATCACACAAACACAGAGCTACCATAAAAACCACACTACCCAACTCACCCAAAAATCCGGCGATGCCGGAATTTCCCTTTGGGTCGCCGGCCAAAATCCGAGCCCTCTGGTTCGTGCTCCTATGGTTTGCTCTAGGTTCAACATACATCATTTAGACCCTCTTTAGTTCAATTAACTTTTCTCTAAACTAAAGCAGATTCAAACAGACTCGATTTTGCCTAAAAATACGATATTCTAGACACTTTGATTTCAAAATTTGAACTAGTTACAGAATTAAATCCCTACTGTGATTAACGATTTTGCCTACAAATAACTTGCTGGAAGAACACCCTCCAAGATGCACAAGTTCCTTATTCTAGCTTGATGGTGAGGAAAATCCCAAACTTATTTCTTTTCTTCTCCTTTCTCTTGTTCTTCTTTGTTTTGCTTTGATTTTCTTTTTATTTCTTTAAATTTTCAGGTTTTCAAAATGCTACAGATCTGAACACAAGCTATATATATGAGAAAATGGAAGGATAAGGTGAAGGAGGAGGTGTCAAAGGCTAAAGGGTGCCATCCTCATGCAAGGAGGAGGTGTTGTGTGTGTGTGTGCATGCAAGTAGGAGGTGTCCTTGCATTATCTCATCAATTTGTTTTAATTTGTAATAAAATTCTAAGCTAAAATGTTTTCTACCCCTTTTTCATTTACACCATTAACAAAACCCAATTTGCACAATATCCTAACCTTTATATAAAATCCCTTCACAACTTATGTTATTATAAAACACCCTTTTTATAAAAATGAAGCTAAAATTCACATTAAAACCCTTATAATTTATTTATGTTGCATACTAAAATTTTAATTTAATTTGTTTTACATACATCTTATTAAATTGTCTTATTTGGTTTTAATAACTTTTTTAATTTAACATTTTATTATTTAATTAATTTATTTTATTTATTTCTAAATTTTTTCAGAATGTTACACTGTAGATCTCCATATCATCCCTGGCCAGGGACTTCTTGTTATAGCCAATCGAACACAGCGCAACATCAACCCCCAATACCGGGAGAGACGAAACCCCTCCTATCGCTCATTGCCTCCATGTGATTCGGGACTGTACCCAAAAGCCACCGTTTTGCACGTTCTCATGAACGTGGTAAGGTGGAAATCAAAGCACAATGGGAATCATACAAGACTCTGTGACGATCTCGGCTCTACAGACTAACATGTACCAGTGTCACCAGAGAACTGCTATCTGACGATAGGTATAATACCATCTAGGAGTTCTCGGCGAGTCCGTTCAGTGTACCCAGTCTCCACTGAGCACCCGTGCACCATCTTTGATGTCAAACACCAATGGACGTAGGATCATCCATCGCCCATTGTTCACACTATAATATTGTATTATTATATTCCCCATTCTTATTCGTTTTATAAATAAACAGGTGCTTTTGATGCATGTCTGTTACATATTACAGGTTACAGGTTCTTGGACAGGAAACAGTGAAAACGATGAAAAGACGATGCAAAAGTGGACTTTGACCAACAAACAGAAGACTCTTGATCAAGTCTACATCAAAGATAAAATTCACAAGTACAAGGCAACGCAAGGTCCAAGATTACAAAGCGAACGGTTAAAAGTCCACCGCAATTATTCACTGGAGATCTGGAAGAAACATAGAAGCTATTTTAATAAAAGAACCAAATAATAAGGAAGCCCAAAGACAGAAGAGCCAACAAAGGAAATTTCAAGGCCCAATACTTCCTTTTAAAGAGACAGAGACATAAAATTTTACCGAAGCTTGAAGTCTACTTTGACTAGGTCTTCCTAAGGATATTTTGGTAAATGTAGACGTGCGAATCTGTCACGACCCACCTCCAAACACAGATGGTATTGTCCGCTCTGGCCGAAGCCGCACGGTTTTGTCCCTTTGAATGAACTCGGGGCTACTTCCCAGTAGGTCACCCATCCCAGAATTTCTCTGGCTCAAGCACGCTTAACTCTGGAGTTTTTCAAACTCCGGAGTTCCGATTCATCCAAAAGGCGCCTCTGTGTTATAAGAGTGGTATCATTCCATTTATAGTTCAGATCGTGCCCTCTTTCGGAATGGAATTCGATACTCCCCATTGTTCTAGTGGGTCCCCGTGTGCATCCGTATCGGTTACATCCCCACCTCGATACCGGATAACACCTCACTTCAAACGGGGTAGGTGGTATTCAACCCCAACTCCACCTGGGGTATTACATTCCCCCACCCCACTTAGAACAATCGTTCGTCCTCGAACCACAGACCTACTTTTTTGAGGGACCGGCTCTGATACCATATTTGTCATGACCCACCTCCAAATACAGATGGTATTGTCCGCTCTGGCCGAAGCCGTACGGTTTTGTCCCTTTGAATGAACCCGGGGCTACTTCCCAGTAGGTCACCCATCCCAGAATTTCTCTGGCTCAAGCACGCTTAACTACGGAGTTTTTCAAACTCCGGAGTTCCGATTCATCCAAAAAGCGCCTCTGTGTTATAAGAGTGGTATCATTCCATTTATAGTTCAGATCGTGCCCTTTTTCGGAATGGAATTCGATACTCCCCATTGTTCTGGTGGGTCCCCGTGTGCATCCGTATCGGTTACATCCCCATCTCGATACCGGATAACACCTCACTTCTCACGGGGTAGGTGGTATTCAACCCCAACTCCACCTGGGGTATTACAGAATCAATTGTAACCTAGGGTTTCATATCCTCTATAAATAGGAACTCTAAATCATTGTAAAGGCGATGACTCCCTATGCCTCTTTTTATAAATAAAATTTAGATTTCTTTTGGAGAGTATCGATGCCACTTTTCATTTCAGAAATTCAGATCTGACAAGTCTTGTGTTGATGTTTGGAGAGAGACATCTGTAAAGTAAGTAGGTAATTTCAATTCTTGCCCTAGGTAATTTTTCATTCTCTGCCGTAGATTAAATTTAATTCCTTGACCTAGTTAGATAGTTAGATCTTTAATTCAATTGCCCTAGATTAATTTAGTTTTTAGATTTAATAATCAATCCGGCTCCCATCGGAATTAACTCGTTAGAGCGATTAGGAAATTCACAAAATCCCTGTGGACCGACCCATACTCACCGGCTAGCTGCAAAGCAGCGCCGTTCTTGATTGCGGTTAATAGATAGTTTTTGAGATCAATCAAAGGGCGCCGTTGCCGGGGATGGCGTGTTATTTTCTTTTTGCAATTTCGGTTTAATCTAAAATTGAAAAAAAAAATCTGAAAAATCACAAAAAATATAAAAATATATCATCTGTTATTTTTGGAAAGGTATTTTTGTGTGAATTTTGCAGGATCTACAATCGAAAGACGGATCTAGAAATTTCCAGAAACCGAAACAGAAATCAGAAGATCAGAACAGAAGGGGGTCTAAAAACCAGAACAACAGAATTTTTCTTGGGACTTGCGCCGCCGCTAAACCGCGGCCTAATCCCCATTTTGACCGCGGAAGGGCGGCGGTCTTGTGTCATCGTCATCCAATATTTTTTCTTGGGAAGCATGCCTTACAGCCCACCGCGAAAACTGTTAGTTGTATGTATGCCCTAGAGTCCAGTATTGTACAGATGATGTATATTATATTGGATGCTTGGACATATATAGAGAGGACTTTCTTGCTCGATATGATAGTATGCTATCTGGTTGCACTTTACTTTAACATGTATACTTGTCTCTTTATACTGTCTTATCGTTACATGTTGGTAAAGCCCTTAGGATGTGTACTTGACTACCTGGACTATGATGCGGATCATACTAATGGGGACATGGTAGTCCATAAGTACATCCTTCAAGGTCCCTAGTCATGGGTGCATCGAGACGGGGTATCGATATACCAGAGTAGACTAGCGTATACGCTTCTCGACCCATGGGATGGGCGATGGATGATCATATATCCATTGGTGTTTGACATCAGAGATGGTATACGGGTGCTCAGTGGAGACTGGGTACACTGGACGGACTCGCCGAGAACTCTCGGATGGTATTATACCTTACGTCAGATGGCAGTTCTCTGGTGACACTTATGCAGGTTAGTCTGTAGACCCGAGATCGTCATAGAGTCTTGTGTGATTCCAACCGTGCTTTGATTTCCACCTTACCACGTCCATGAGGGCGTGCAAAACGGTGGTTTTTGGGTACAGTCCCGAGTCACATGGAGGCAATGAGCGATAGGAGGGGTTTCGTCTCTCCCGGTATTGGGGGTTGATGTTGCGCTGTGCTCGATTGGCCATAACAGGGAAGTCCCTGGCCAGGGCTGATTTAGAGATTTGCTGGTAAGTGTTACCAGTTGTTTCTCGACCCGTTATGAGCCTCATATCGGCACGATTTATCGGTTGTTGGGTCTGACGTTTACCACCCCTAGACTTGATATGCGACATATCAGACGAGGAGACCGGACTGTACGGGAAGTGTTACTGGCAGGCTTTTACAGGAGTTGGAGCGGGCTTGCTTGCTGATCTTCCGATCGCTCAATACCTGGGTAGCCGTTACGTCTAGCTGGTACCGCTGACGGCTTGTGGGTGCGTGATGTGATCATCACCTACTGCCGGCGTATTGACGAGTCTTTAGAGTCCAACATAGAGGTTTTTCTGGCTCAGGCAAAACGAAATAGGAGCGCATATGTGATATGTGCAGGACCGAGAATAATGCGTGTATGTGATACCGTATTCTATTCTCGCGACTTTTTGTATCGGTCGGTTATATATAGGATATAGCCGGGTTATCGAATCAAGTGTTGATTCGATAAGGCGATACATTGGATGTTAGCCGGTTATATGTGATATGACCGGATTATTAAGTCAAGTGTTGATTTAATAATTAAGTGTATAATTGTATATTAGATATACTAATCTACACTTGCTAACACTTGTTCACTTAGGGTTTTTTCTCACATGCACACTACTTTAACATATATATGATATATGTTAAAATATGTTATCATATTGTATCATGGTTGATGATACAACATTCATGTGTGTATGAGACATACACCATCCTATTTGTTATGATTGGGTTTAATGTTTAAATGTAATTACAAAATTAGTGTAAAATTATGAAGCTTGTGGAAGCTTGTGGATGCATTGACTAAAGTCCACTAGATTTGTTTTTACTTTGGACTTTAACCTAACCATCAAACACTTAGCTATGGTTATGGCTTTACAAGGGTTAGTATATGATACTCACTCACCATGGTTAGCACTCTCACTTAATCATTATCCTCATTTTCTTTTCTTTAGTTCATCATCTTCTTCTTCATTGAGCAAGAGAAAAAGCTTGCTAGGGTTTTGAAAAAAGTGAGATAGATTGTGAGAAACAAAAATCCAAAGAGAACCCACTTCCTATTTCTCTATTCTCTACTTGATTAGCACTTTAGTATAGGGTGTTTGCTTCACTAATTCTCTAGTTAGTGAAGTAGGAGCTTGAGTCGGAATTCCCTCGACGTAGATCATCTTCGGCCTCGGAGACTTCAAGCAAGGTCGCACCTTTCGCCTCGTGAAGCCATGCAAGGGTCCGGGAGAACCACGATCGCAGCGAAGGGACTTCATCAAGGAGCTAAAGAAGTGAAGGACCGATCTACAAAGGTTGTATATCGCATCCCCTTAGAGTAAAGTTGTTTACTTGCTAATTTATTCGCCTAATCTCTAGTATACGATCTAGCTTAAGGTTGTTCGGCACATAAAAATTTAATTTTGGCATGGTCGATGCCTTGTAGGGCCTTGTTAGTGTGCCTAGTAACCCTACGGTGGTATCAGAGCCTAGCTAGAGCATTAGGCGATGTGTTAACGAAGTTAAAACTCCGAACGAACCCGAATACGCAAATTTAACCCCCTCTCTGGACTTTTTTCAAAATCTGGGTATTTTCAGAATTAAAAATACCTAGAAAATTTAGCAGGGTTTTATAAGAATTGTGGTGAAATACGACAGCATGCGCCGTACATTCCACCGCGGGACCGCGGTAGTACCCTACTTGGGCCGCGGTTCCTCGGCCGTACAGATGATACATGCTATTATTTTTCCACAGTAATTATTTATTCTGTTATTAGTATTTTATGGGTATTTTTAAATTAACTCAATTGTTGATTATTTTGGGGTTTATTTTGTAATCGTCAATTCGATCGGAGAATTTAATTTTGTTATGTTATTCCGGATAATTTAGAAAGTACTAAAATGTTCGAACGGATATCATTAACTCAATTTTTCCCGGCACGAAAAACATTCAAGTGTTGAATTTTTCTCGGGTTTAAATCTTTCGGAAAAACGTACATGTGATGCGATGGACCCTCTAGAAGACAACAAACCTTAACTCGATTATGTGACCGTCTTGAACTGCCCTTTGAAGCTTAGGGTTTGGGGCAGTACGGCGTGCCACATGTGAGGCGTTGGCTTGACCCTTCTACGGCTGGACCGTTGCTACTGTTACGTATTCTGGAATTTTTGAACTCCGCTCAAGTGTTGAGCTATTATGGAAATCTTGGGTATTTGATTATTCGATCGGAAAGTTTAATGCTGTCTATATATCTGGAATGTGATACAATATGTGGAATTCATACAGTTAGGCATGAAATGCGAAGTATGTGATATTTCGGATTTACGATGTCTAAAGTGATTGTGGATTCGAAATGTTGTAGTTTTAAACTTTCTTTTCTGTGACCGTAAGTGTAATATGTGATATCGCTGGTTTCGTTGCTATATGTCAACGACAATTGGGATGCGCATATTTACTTACGTTGATAACATGTGATGTTATGTGTTGCTGGATATGTTATATTGGATCGTCGCGTTTTGAATAGCCGGGGGTTTTATGTGAGATGAGAGTTTTTATTTTCATTCATGTAAATTAAAATGTATGTAATATTCTTTTATTGGGGCACTTCCGGGATGAGGTTGATGTCACCTTTTGTATATTATTTACTTTTCCGCACTAGGATAGACCCAAGGAGGAGACACAAGTAACCGGGTTCTGGAATCCAGTGGGAGACCAACTCGAGGAGTCGAGTCCGGGTCTCCTAACTCTAGAATTGGTAGGGTTGCTTGCCGCTCTCGTAGGGTTCTAGGGTATGGGTTTGGCTATTCATCGCGACCGTGGAATCCGTGTTTTATAGAGGCTCAAAATAAAACACGGACGTCCTAGTATATCCAATGTATCATATGTTTCTTCTGCTGCGATATCTGTGATGTGATCATTTGATGTTCTGTGATAAATACTGTATATAGTATATATGATATATTATATAGGCGTTACTTATGTTTTACACCCGCGCTAGCCCTTCCCTGCTCTGCCGTTAGTTACCTAACCTAACGGTGCACGAGGGGACATCGAGGCGAATGCGGATGGCATAAGTGTACGTCGTATTTATCTGTGATGTTTAGGTGACTTAAATGATGGAACTTCATTAATGTGATTAATGAAAGAAAAGAAACCTAAAAGATGTTGTAGAATCAAATTTTCAAATAAAAGGGTAGCTACAGTTTTGCTTTGCATAGCGGTATATATGATATACCCTGCACCTTATTCGATGAGGAAAGAGCCGAGATCCCTTTATCGGGAGTGAGCTCTTTAGCAAAACTGGCAGATGCTACAACACTCGGTTTGCTTTTGATTGCTTTTGGAGTTTTGCTTTGCATAGTGATGTATATGATATATCCTGCACCTTATTCCATAAGGAAAGAGCCGAGATCCCTTCACCGGGAGTGACCTCTTTAGCAAAACTATTGAAAGCCTCAAAATCACTCCATTTCAAAATTCACTTGATTCTACAACGATATCAAGTTCATTACGCAATAGGTTTTCAGAAAAACCTGTCGTAGCCCTCCGTCATTTCAGATAAGAACTATTTAGTATTCGTGCTGCGTTTGTTGGCCTTTGTCAAGGCGTAGTGTGCGGTAGCTAAATGGTGCTTATCTGTCCATGCATATGATGCAGATTGTTTTGGGGTAGTCGTACGACCTTGTTGGCCTTTGTCAAGGGTCATGCGGGTGGGTTTGATTCAATCAAGAAATGACGGGTTGAACTTGACTAACATCTTATGATTTGTTGGCCTTTGTCAAGGTCATAGGGGTTAGGGGCAAAATATTATCGGGAATTTCAAGTGTTGAGATTTGCAATGAAATTGCATACCTTCTATGAGATAGTTGGATCCCGATACCCACTGCGAGTAATTGTTACTCCCGGGAGAGTTTTACACAGGAAAATTAGCCGATCAAGTAGGTGTCTAGAAAGGTGTCAACGGGGTTACGCCTCTGGAAAAACGAGGTTTACTTTAATTAGGTCCGTGCGAAAGCACGGGGAACCTCCCTCAAAGTACCGACACTGGCCTAGCTGAAAGATTGGCGAAGTTGTAGGGTGTAATTAATCCCGGCTAGTCTTTCCTTTTAGGGTTTGAAGGAAGATTTGATAACAACAGTGGGAGCCATCCTGATTAGATAAAATAATATCCAATCTGATCTTGCAAGAGCATACGCTAAAGTGTTTTCTTCTCTCTCTCTCCAGGTAGCGACCATATCATGCCTTAATCAAGATAATAATATGGATGTATTAACCGAACCCGCATGTTATACTGTGCTGGGGAACGTTGGTTCCGTTCTTTCTTATAAGAGTTATAAGACTGAACAGGATATAGGGGAATACCAGGATTCCCATGCCACCCGAATGAAGAAAGTACATGTTGATGCATTTTCTTCGGGTGTGTTCGTTACAGAGAACTGTTTCTCCATTTGCTCTACGTCCTGGGTATTAGATACCGGGTCAGGATCCCATATATGTAATCAGTTACATGGGCTTAGGAAAGGTAGAGAACTTGGAGAAAGTGATAAAGACATAAGAGTTGGAAATGGTGCAATTGTTGCAGCTAAAACCGTCGGGGAATATCACCTTGTATTTGTTGGATATATATGCCCTAGATGCTTTCATTGTATAGGATATTGGGGATATGTATGTACATAACAGTCTTGCTTAATATGATAGTACGCTATTTGGTTTGTCTTTATCTTAACGTATGATATGTTTTACTTGGTATTTATATATATACGTGTTGATGAAGCCCATAGGGTGTATGCCTGACTTCCGGCGTTATGATGGCAGTCATACTAGTGGGAGCTGGATAGTCAATAGGCACATCCTTAGATGTCCCTGGTCACAGGAGAATCGAGACTGGGCATCGATACTCCGGAGTAGACTGGTGTATACATATCTAGACCCCGAGGAGGGGCGATGGATTGGTCCCGTAGCCATTGGTGGAGTGCACCTAAGATTGTATACAGATGCTCACTGGGTGTGAGTACACCGGACAGGACTCGCCGAGAACTGACTGGATGGTATTTATACCTAACGTCAGATAGCAGTTCTCAGGTGACATGTGTGCAGATAGTCCGTTGACTTAAAGTCGTCATTTGTCTCGTGTGAGTTCCCACTTTGCTTTGATTACTACCCTACCACGGTTCAAAGGACTCGTGCAAATAGGTTTTAGTTGGGCACAGTCCCGAGCCACGTGGAGGCAGTGAGTGACTGTTGGGGATTCGTCTCTCCCGGTATAGGGAGTTGATATCGCACGGTGATCGGTTGGTCATTACCATAAGTCCCTGGCCAGGGCTGATTGAGAATTACTGATAGATTGATCAATAGATTCTCGGATGGTGATAGAGCCATACCGACACGACTTGTACGGTTATTAGGGGTCTGACGTTCACCACCTCCCTAGACCATATATGCGATACTCTTAGACGAACAGACCGGACTGCACGGATATTGTCACGCACAGGCTCAGTAGGAGTTCAGATGGGTATCCTCACCGGCCTTCTTATCGACATCTACCTGGGGACCGTTACGTACAGCTAGTGCCGCTTGCGGTCTGTAGTTAAACCCACTGCCAGCATAGTAGTCGAGTCTTTAGAGTCCCACACAGAGTTTTCCCAACTCCAGGCGAAATGATATAGAGGTCGTACGGTTTTACAACAAGGGTTCGGACGAATACATGTTTAAACGCACGTACGACATTCGGACAGTTTTTACTAGACGGCTTTGGTTTAAGCCAGATTCTAGTATCGGGTTATTGGATTTATATAGTCTAAAGTTTTTCCGTGTTTTCACGGATGCGAAGGGCGTTCTCGTAATTATCTGAGAAGCTTCTAGAAGAAGGGTGACTAAGGAGGTTAAGGTGGCATTTTCATTAATTGCTTTTGTGACTCATTTATATGATTCATCATATCATTAAATGCATCATTAATGATCTAATGACTCACATAATGAATCACTCTTCTTGAATAAATAAAGCATAGTGAATAATCATTTAATTGATTTTATTTGATAATTCATTATGTTTGATATATTCAAGTGAGAAGCTTTTCTCTTCTCATTATCATCTCCACCTTCTCTCTCCTTCTCCAAACCCTAATCCTACCACTCATGAGTTGAGTACAAGGATTAGTAAAGACTAAACACTCCATAACCTAACTCTACATCATCTTAGTTACTTTGGTTAGCAACTAGAGAAACAAAGTTACCTCAAGTCTTGAGGTGTAGCTTGGATTAGGGTACTTGGGTGGATCATCTATCACGGATAGGAGGCCGAGGAGGACGTAGAGATCACAAAGACGAAGGACTAGAATCGTTTGGTATAATCTTTTCACATAGTAGCTTAGAACTCTATGCTTATTATTAATTATCGTTTAGAAAAGATCTTCGGTTAGTCGATGTATGCTACAAAACAAGATCGTTTTTCATATTTTCGCCTCCCCGCAACTCGTGGGGTGTTGCACATCGACTTACAGTGGTATAAAAGCCTCACTAAACAATAATTAACTCACTTGCAAAGTCGTATGAATTTCGAACGGAAAATACACCGATATTGCATAGTTTCTGTCGATTTTTAAATGAGGTCCAAAAATTTTTCAGGGACCTCCAGAATGACCAGCATGAAAATATAAGAACACACAAGAAAAATGGGCTCCTGAATCGGCCAAAGAGCCGCGGAACCGCGGCCGATCCCACCGATCCGTCGCGGATCCGCGGCCGAGTTGGGGCCGATTCAGCCCAGTTTTCTTCTGTGCATCTGTTGTGATATTTTGTATTTTCTGGTATTTTTATTTTCTGCTCAGGTTTCAAATTTACAGAGAAGATTTGGAGTAGAATTTAAAGTGTTTAATCGATCGAAATTATACGATGTTTGCTTGTTTGATTATATATGTTTTGTATTATGTGTTCGTAAACCTCCCCTAACTGCTAGTATGTCGGTTGGCAGGGGGTTGCACATATCCGTGATGTTATTTATAACTGTTTGTGTATATAAACTGTATTGGACTGTTGTGATGATTAGCCGGGTTTTGTGATGGGTTATTGTATTAATTCATTCGATGTAATTGTAATAAGTTGTAATATTATTTTGCGGGGCACATCCAGATTGCGGTTGTAGCCACCGTTGTATTATTTCTTTTTACTGTTTTTGCTCCTAGGATAGACCCAAGGTGGGGTGCACAAACTACCTGGTATTTCGAAATGTTTAGTGGCCTACTCACATCGTTGAGGGAGACCGCTTCACTTCGGGTACTTGGCGGGTAGTTTTCCGTACCCGTAGGGGTCTAGCGTGGGGTAATGACTATTCATCACAACTGTGTAATCCGTCTTTTCTTACAGGCTCAAAAGAAACGCGGATTTCTTGCAAATCCAATATTGTTTATCTGTGATCTGGAATGCTTATTATTGCGTCTGAAGAATGTACAATATCTATATATGATAGCTATTTAGACGTCACTTATGTTTTACACCCGCGCTAGCCCAGCCCCCGCTCTGCCGTTAGTTAAGTAACCAAACGGGTGATGACGGGACCCCGTGGCGAATACGGATGGCATAAGAGGACGTTGTATTTTCGTTGTTATCTGTAATGATAGGTTAAAGATGGGACGCATTATTTTTAATGCAAAGAAAAATAAAACCTAAACTGAATCGTTGGAACAATTTCTAAAAACCACTCGGTTTTCTTGAAAAAGCAAAAATTTAAATGCGGAGCTTAAACCACTCCTTTTAATAAGAGCTATCTTGGTTCCTTCGATCAAATCAAGTTCACTACATTAACGGTTTTTTGCCAAAAACCAGCCGTAACCCTCCGTCGTTTCAAATAGACAGCACATCGTATTCATGCTATGCTTGTTGGCCTACGTCAAGGCATAGTGTATGGTAGCAGTGTGTGTGCCTATTTGTTGCATAGATAGATGCATTAATTTAAGACAGACGTACACCTTGTTGGCCTACGTCAAGGGCTTGTACGATGTACTTAAATTGATCAGGACAACGACGGGTAGAACTTGACTTGCGTCTTATGACTTGTTGGCCTACGTCAAGGTCTATAAGAGCTTGGGGTAATAATCACATCGGGAGTTTCAAACATAAAGGAAACTTGCAGATTAAGCATACCTTCTGGAGTGTGGTGACTAGAGTGGCTTCCATCTAGTGCATCATGCAATGATAGTTGGATCCCGATCCCACTGATGAGTAGGATTACTCTCGGGAAACATTCTCACTTAACAATCAATGCTATAAACCAAGTAGGTGTCCAGAAAGGTGTTAGAGGGGCCACGCCTCCAGGGAAAAGAGGTTATTTAATTAAGGAACTTCGCGAAAGCGTTGGAAAACCTCCCTCGAAGTACCAACACCAGCCTGGCTGAAAGGTTAAGAAAGTATTGTGACGTGTGATTAAATCCTGACTAGTTCTTCTTTTAGGTTTTGAAGAAGGATTTGAGGAAACAGTGGGAGCCATGCTGTTTAGATAAACTAATAACCAATCTAAACTTGCAAGAAGCATATGCTAAGTGTTTTCTTTTCTCTCTCTCTAGCAGCTACCATGACAGGATTAAAACTATTACTTGAGAAAAATATACTGACCGGACAGAACTATAAAGATTGGCTAAGGAACGTCAACATTGCGCTGACTTATGACAAAGTAGCATATGTTACCACCGCTGTTCCTCCCCTTATCCCTGAACCAGATTCCTCAGTTATGGATAAGGAAGTTCGCAAAACTTGGGATCTGGATTGTGAGCGAGCTAAGTGTATCGTGCTGGCATCCATGAACAATGAACTCCAGAAACAGCACGAGAGTATGGATGTTGTATCCATTTTCCTCCATGTAAAGGATTTATATAGAGAACACTCTCGTATCGCAAGGTACGAGACCTCAAGGAAACTCTTCCAGATGAGGTTAGCTCCAGGATCGCCTGTAGGAGAGCACGTCCTCAAAATGATCAGCCTCATTGAGGAACTCGCAAACCTGGGATGCGTGCTAGAGAATGATTTGTATATCGACTTGATTTTGCAGTCCCTTCCCCACACCTTCTCTCAGTTCGTGCTTAGCTTCAACATGCACAAAATGGAAGCTGATCTTCCAAAGCTCCTCAACATGTTGAGGGTAGCAGAGACCTCCTTGAAAAAGGAGAAGACCCCCGTTCTGTATGTTGGCCAATCATCCTCTTCTAAATCTAAAGCGAAAGCTAAAGGGAAGAAGAAGATGAAAGCCACCAAACCGAAAGGTGGGGTCAATATGGTGCAGGGAAAGAACAAGGCAGGAAGGGTGAAAGCGGATATAAACGAATGCTTTTATTATCACAAGCAAGGGCACTGGAAGAAGGACTGTATGACCTTCAAGGCAAAGGACACGAAGCAAGCGGTTGCTTCGGCTTCAGGTGTGTTCGTAATCGAAAATTGTCTTTCAGTAAACTCTACATCATGGGTACTTGATGCTGGTTCTGGTTCTCATATCTGTAATTCATTGCAGGATCTGAGAAATAGTAGAGTACTGGGGGCAGGTGATATGACTCTCCGGATGGGCAATGGAATGCATGTAGATGCTGTTGCAATAGGGGAGTATCACCTAGGGTTGACTAGTGGGCACGTTTTGGTGTTGTACAGCTGTTTTTGTATTCCCAGTATGCTGTGTAATATTATATCAGTATCTTTGTTGTCTAATAAAGGATATAATTTTGCGCTTGAATGTAATGTCATGAACATTCTCCTAAATCAAGAACTGATTGGGTATGGCACACTGGAAAACGGCATATACATACTTAATCAACCTCGAATTTTCAATATTCAAAACACACATAAAAGAAAGGCTCCAGATTCAAATCAAGCCTTCTTATGGCATTGTAGACTTGGTCATATAAACGAAACAAGGTTGACTAAGTTACATAAAGATGGATATCTAGATCCGTTTGAATATTCATCATAAGCAACTTGTCAATCATGTATCAAAGGAAAAATGACCAAATCTCCGTTCTCCGGACACGGAGCAAGAGCTACTGAACTCTTGGGACTTGTACACAGTGATGTATGTGGTCCAATGTCTACACATGCGCGAAGCGGTCACTCCTACTTCATCACTTTTACTGATGACTTCTCTATGTATGGACATGTGTTCTTAATGAAACATAAATCAGAGACCTTTGAGAAGTTTAAAGAGTATAAAAGTGAAGTAGAGAAACAAACTGGTAAAAGCATCAAGACACTTCGATCTGATCGAGGTGGAGAATACTTAAGTACCAGTTTCCTTGAATAATTAAAGGAGAATGGAATTCTTTCTCAGCTTACTCCGCCTTATACACCTCAGCATAATGATGTATCAGAAAGGAGGAATCGCACGCTATTAGATATGGTGCGTTCAATGATGAGTAGTGCTGAGTTACCACTTTCCTTCTGGGGATTTGCTCTAGAATCAGCAGCATACTTATTGAATAGAGTTCCAACTAAGTCTGTGACTACCACTCCATATGAAATGTGGAGCGGGAAGAGACCATATCTTAAGTACATCAAGATATGGGGCTGTCCGGCATATGTTAAAAAGCATAAACCGGACAAGCTCGAGTCACGATCGGTTTTATGCAAGTTTGGAGGATACCCCAAACATTCAAGGGGGTACATGGTCTACCACACTGAAGAACAAAAGGTGTTTGTCGCTCGCCAGATTGTCTTCTTAGAGAGCGAATTTCTTGCAAAAGAAATTAGTGGGAGCACGGTAGAGCTGAAAGAAATTCCAGAACCTCAAACTGCTACCGAGGACTTAGAAGAACCTCAGATTTCAATAGAACATGACGAACCAACGCCACTCCACAGATCTAGTAGGCTTTCTCATCCTCCAGAGAGATACTATGGTTTTCTTCTAGATGGGGATCGAGAGGATTGCATCATCGATGATGATGAGCCTACTAGTTTTCAGCAGGCTATCACGAGTATTGACTCAATGAAGTGGCTGGATGCTATGAGATCCAAAATGGAATCCATGTACACCAATAAAGTATAGACTTTAGAAGTTGCTCCTCCTGGGGTTAAACCAGTTGGATGCAAATGGATCTTCAAAAAGAAGATTGGTGCACTTGGACAAGTGGAAACCTACAAAGCTAGACTCATTGCAAAAGGTTTTCGTCAAAGACCAGGACTGGACTATGATGAAACCTTTTCACCTGTAGCTATGCTTAAATCCATTCGGATCCTGCTTGCCATTGCTGCCTTCCATGACTATGAAATCTGGCAGATGGACGTAAAAACAGCTTTTCTAAATGGAAATTTAGAAGGGAGTGTTTACATGGATCAACCAGAAGGTTTCTTAGACAGTGGGAGCAGCGGAAGGGTGTGCAGGTTGCTTAAATCCATTTATGGATTAAAGCAAGTATCGCGAAGTTGGAACATCTGCTTTGATGAGACAGTCAAAGAGTTTGACTTTATCAAAAATGTAGATGAACCACGTATTTATAGGAAGATTGTAGAAGGAGCAGTAGTCTTCCTCGTTTTGTACGTCGACGACATACTACTGATAGGGAATGATGTCCCTATGCTACAATCAGTAAAGCTCTTCTTGTCACAGAAATTCTCCATGAAAGACTTGGGTGATGCAACCTACATTTTGGGGATTAAGATCTATCGTGATAGATCTAATAGAATGTTGGGACTTTCACAGTCCAGGTATATTGACACTATACTAAAGAGATTTAGTATGGAAGATTCCAAGCGCGGTAACTTGCCCGCTTGTCACGGGATCACCCTCTCTAAAGAGATGTCTCCAAAGACTGATGAAGAGAGGGATCGCATGAGCATTTTACCCTACGCTTCGGCGGTAGGATATATAATGTATGTGATGTTATGTACAAGACCGGATGTAGCTTACGCACTTGGTGTGGTAAGCGGGTATCAGTCTGACCCAGGTGAGAAACATTGGATAGAGGTAAAGAACATTCTCAAGTACCTGAGAAGGACTAAGGAGATGTTCTTGATTTACGGTAATGGAGACCTCCAGGTAGAGGCTTTTACCGACACCGGCTTCCAAAGTGACAAAGATGATTCTAAATCCATTTCGGGTTTTGTGTTTACCCTCAATGGAAGGGCGGTATGTTGGAAGAGTTCCAAACAGGATACCTGTAAGTCCATGTCACGCACCCTACTAACTCGCAGGGGGGGCGGAATATATGAAAAACGATTATCAAAGCTTCGTAACACGGACTTGAGCGCATGAATCGTAATCTAAACCATTGCTAACGATATACTAGAGGTTTAACTACTCGGTACTGGAGTTATACCTCACGTTACATGTCCTTCGGGTCTTCATCGCTGTCCTCCACTCCTCGTAGGCTCCTAGGAACATCGGCAACTTCACGGCCTCCTCAATTCAAAGACGATCCACCCGAAAGCTCCTACGCCAAGCTAAATCTCAAACTTGAGATAACTAGGTTGCTTAAAGTGCTAATCTAAGCTACCTAGGGGATATAGAGTGAGGTTATGGATGTTTTAGTCTAGCTAACCCTTGATCTCAACACATGAGAGGTTAGGGTTAGGGTTTCAAGAGAGAGTGAGCTTGAGGAGAGAGAAGGAGAAGATGAGAATGAGAACCAAAAATCCTTCTCACTTGAATATATGATACATAATGAATTATCAAATAATATCAATTAATTGATTATTCACCATGTTTCATTTAATCAAGGAGAGTGATTCATCATGTGAGTCATTAGATCATTAATGAAGCATTAATGATATGATGAATCATATAAATGAGTCACACAAAGTAATCATGAAAAAGCCACCTCAACCCCTCATGTCACCACTCTTCTAGAACCTTCTCGACAAATTACGAGAACGCCCCTCCAATCCGTGAAAACACGGAAAAACTTTAGACTGTATAAATCCAATAACCTTATACTAGAATCTGGCTTAAACCAAAGCCGGCTAGTATAAACTGTCCGAAAAGTCGTACGTGCGAAAACACACGTATACATTCGAACGCTCGTTGTAAAACCATACGACCTCTATATCGTTTCACCTGGAGCAGGGAAACTCTCTGTGTGGGACTCTAAAGACTCGACACTACGCTGGCAGTAGGTTTAACCACAGACCGTAAGCGGCACTAGCTGTACGTAACGGTCCCCAGGTAGATGTCGATAAGAAGGCCGATGAGGTAAATCATCCGAACTCCCACTGAGCCTGATGTGACAATCTTCGTACAGTCCGGTCTGTTCGTCTAAGACTATCGCATATCAAGCCTAGGGGGTGGCAAGCGTCAGTCCCCTAATAGCTGTATAAGTCGTGTTGGAGCGAAGCCCATTACACCCTGAGAAGCTACTGGAACCTACCAGTATATCTCGTTTGCCCTGGCCAGGGACTTTGTGTAATGGCTCTCTGACACATCGCGATATCATCTCCCAATACCGGGAGAGTCGAATCCTATCTAACCGCCACTGCCTCCAAGTGCTCGGGACTGCACCCAACTGCTACCTGTTTGCACGACTCCTTTGAGCCGTGGTAGGGTAGCAATCTAAGAACAGTGGGACACACTCGAGGCGAAGCAGCAGTGTCAAGTCTGCGGACTATGCTGTACTCATGTCACCTGGGAACTGACAACTGACGATGAGTATAATACCAACCAATCAGTTCCTCGGCGAGTCCTGTCCGGTGTACCCGTAACCTAACGAGCACCTGTATACTATCTCCAGTACGGCGTACTGATGGCTGTGGGACAGACCATTTCCCCAACTGGGATGAGAAGCGTATACACTTAGTCTACTCCGGAATATCGATGCCCTATCTCGACAATCCAATGACCAGGGACCTGTATAGGATGTTGCTTACAGACTACCCAGCCCCCACTAGTATGACTGCCATCACGACGCTGGTAATCAAGCAAAGATCCTATGGGCTCTACAAATATGTATAAGTGATACGTTACAAGAGACATATTCACATATTAAAGTAGACACAAACCAAGTAGCATACTACCATTTTTAGCAAGACTGTATATATAACTGTGAATATCCCAAGCTTCCATTAAGTAATATACAATCTAGTATGATACAATAATGGCCTCTAGGGCATATACACTAACAATCTCCCACTTGCACTAGGGCCATGAGCTGGCATATCGTAGACCTATCATCTCGAATAGCCTCTCGAACTGCGTCTGAGGAATGGCCTTTATCAATGGATCAGCAATGTTATCCTCCGTCTTTACTTTCTTCACCTCGATCTCCCGGCGATCTATGATCTCCCTGATCAAGTGATACCGCCTTAAGATGTGTCTGTACTTCTGATGGGACCTGGGTTCCTTCGCTAAAGCAATAGCGCCGTTGTTGTCACAATACAGAGGTATTGGATCAACACTGGTAGGAACCACCTGAAGTTCTGTGAGGAACTTCTTCATCCAGACTTCTTCTTTTGCGGCATCGCAAGCAGCTATGTACTCTGCTTCCATCGTTGAGTCTGCAACGGTCTCCTTCTTGGAACTCTTCCAACAGACCGCCCCTCCATTGAGGGTAAAGACATAACCCGACATGGACTTGGAGTCATCTTTGTCACTCTGGAAGCCGGAGTCGGCAAAGGCCTCCATCTGAAGGTCTTTTCCGCCATATACCAAGAACATCTCTTTAGTCCTCCTCAGGTACTTGAGAATGTTCTTTACTGCTATCCAGTAATTCTCCCCTGGGTTTGCTTGATACCGGCTTACTACGCTCAATGCGTATGCTACATCTGGTCTGGTACATAACATCGCATACATTATAGAGCCTACCGCAGAAGCGTAGGGTATAATCGACATGCGATCCCTTTCCAAATCAGTCTTGGGAGACATATCTTTTGAGAGGGTGATTCCGTGACAAGCCGGTAGGTTACCGCGCTTAGAATCTTCCATACTGAATCTCTTCACTATGGTGTCTATGTACCTGGACTGTGAAAGTCCCAATATCCTCTTTGATCTATCACGACAGATCCGGATCCCTAGAATGTAGGTGGCATCACCCAAGTCTTTCATGGAGAATTTATGTGACAAGAATCTTTTGACTGACTGTAATATAGGAATATCATTTCCTATTAGGAGAATGTCATCCACGTACAAGACGAGGAATACTACAGCTCTCCCTACAATCTTACTGTATATGCATGGTTCATCTGGATTTTTGATAAAGTCAAATTCTTTGACAGCATCATCAAAACAGATGTTCCAACTCCGCGATGCCTGCTTTAGTCCATAAATGGACTTAAGTAGCTTGCATACTTTACCGCTGCTCCCACTCTGAATGAATCCTTCTGGCTGATCCATATAGACGCTTTCTTCCAAATTACCATTTAGAAATGCCGTCTTTACGTCCATCTGCCAGATTTCATAATCGTGGAAGGCAGCAATAGCAAGAAGGACCCGAATAGATTTAAGCATAGCCACTGGAGAAAAGGTTTCGTCGTAGTCCAAACCAGGTCTTTGACGGAAACCTTTTGCAACAAGTCTAGCCTTATAGGTTTCAACCTGTCTATCTACACCAATCTTCTTTTTGAAGATCCATTTGCATCCTACGGGTTTTACCCCATCTGGAGCAATGTCCAAAGTCCATACTTTGTTGGTGTACATGGACTCCATTTCGGTCCGCATTGCATCCAGCCATTTTACTGAGTCACCGCTCTGAATGGCTTGCTGGAAGCTAGTAGGCTCATCGTAATCAATAGTGCAATCCTCTCTATCCCCGTCTATGAGAAAACCGTAGTATCTCTCGGGCGGATGAGATTGCCTACTACTCCTGCGGAGTGGCGTTGGGATGTCCTGTTCTTCTTGAACTTCTGGTTCTACCAAACTTTCAGTAGTAGTTTGTGTTTCTGGAATTTCTTCCAGTTCTATTTCGCTCCCACTAGTTTCTTTTTCTAAAAACTGATATTCTAGAAAATGGGTATTACGAGAAACAAAAACCTTTTGTTCCTCTGCGTAATAGAATAGATATCCCCTGGAGTTCTTTGGATATCCCACAAACTTACATAGTACTGATCGTGCCTCGAGTTTGTCCGCATGCTGCTTTTTAACATAAGCCGGACATCCCCAAATCTTTAGATACTGAAGATAGGGTTTCTTCCCACTCCACATCTGATATGGTGTGGTAGGCACAGTCTTGGTGGGAACCTGGTTCAAAAGATATGCAGCTGATTCTAGTGCATATCCCCAGAATGATCGCGGTAACTCAGCGTTACTCATCATGGATCGAACCATATCCAATAGAGTTCGATTCCTCCTTTCTGATACACCGTTATGTTGTGGTGTGTATGGAGGAGTAAGCTGAGAGAGAATTCCATTCTCTTTTAAGTAACCCAGGAACTCGGCACTTAAGTATTCACCACCTCGATCGGATCTCAGTGTCTTTATACTTTTTCCTGTTTGTTTTTCCACTTCATTCTTGTATTCTTGGAATTTCTCAAAGGCTTCGGATTTATGCTTCATTAAGAAGACATATCCATACCTAAAGAAATCATCCATAAAAGTAATGAAGTAGGAATAACCACCTCGCGCATGTGTAGACATTGGACCGCACACGTCACTGTGTATGAGTCCTAAGAGCTCGCTTGCTCTTACTCCGTGTCCAGTGAACGGAGTTTTTGTCATCTTTCCTTTGAGACAAGATTCACAAGTAGCATAAGACTGATATTCGAACGGATTCAAATATCCTTCTTTATGTAACTTAGTCAACCTTCTCTCATTGATGTGACCTAGTCTACAATGCCATAAGAAAGCCTGATTTATTTCTGGAGACTTTCTTTTAAGAGTGTTCTGGACATTGAAAACCTGAGCTTGACTTAATACGTATATACCGTTATCTAATGTACCGGACCCAATCAGAACTTGATTTAGGTGGATGTTAACTACATCACTTATGAATGTAAAATCATATCCCTCTCTCGAAAGTGAGGACACTGATATGATATTACAAGTCATACTAGGTACATATAAACAGTTATGTAAAATCAATATATGCCCACTTGTCAAACCTAGGCGATATTCTCCCACGGATTCAGCGTTAACTGTTATTCCGTTTGCAACTCTGAGAGACCAATCACCTACCTTTATAACTCTACTGTTTCTCAAAGCATGTAATGAATTACAGATATGAGATCCTGCTCCGGTATCTAGTACCCAGGAAGTAGAGTTTATTGACATACAGTCTTCAATTACAAATACACTTGAGGCTGAAGCCACAACATGCTTCGTATCCTGGCTACTGGCTTCTAAAGCCCTGCAATCACTCTGCCAATGCCCAATCCCATAGCAATAGGAATGTCCCTCAATAGGGTGGTCCAGCTTGTCATAGGCAATGGACATCTGGACAGACTTTTGCCATTCATATAAGTCAGATTCAGTCAAATTATTATCTAGATGTAACCTAAGTGTGGTCACAGGGTCGCTCCAATTTTAAGAGAGAGAAGAAGATATTATTAGCATGATGCTCTTGCAAGTTTAGAGTGGTTTAATTTATCTAAACAGGATGGCTCCCACTGTTTCTCGAATCCCTCCTCAAACCATAAAAGAAGAATTAGCCAGGACAATTCTCACCGTACAATACTTGCTTAACCGTTCAGCCAGGCCAGTGTCGATACTTCGAGGGAGGTTTTCCAACGCTTTCGCGAAGTTCCTTAATTAAATAACCTCTTTTCTCTGGGGGCGTAACCCCGCTGACACCTTTCTTGGCACCTACTTGGTTTATAGCATTGATCGTTAAGTGACGAATCTCCTGATAAGTAGTATATACTCACAGTAGGATCGGGATCCAAGATATCATCGTATGATAATGTTGAAGGAATCCTACCAACATTCATCAAACTCCAAAATGGTATGCTCCTCTCTGCAAATTTCAGTTTCTTTAGAAATTCCCGATATGGATTTTTGCCCCATGCTCTTATGACTTTGACTAAGGGCCAAATATGTCATAAGTCACATGTCAAGTTCTACCCATCATTATCCAGGTTAATTTGAACCCACCCGTACATACTCTTGACTAAGGGTCAAGAAAAGTAATACGACTGTTCCAAAACAACGCATCTATCTATGCAACAAATGAATACCCTAGCAGCTACCAAGCACTATGTTTTGACTAAGGGCCAAATATACATAGCTTGAATACTACTGAATACCCAAATGAAATGACGGAGGGCTACGAATGGTTTTGGCAAAACCGTGAACGTAGTGAACTTGATATAATCGAAGGAACCTGATACTTTTTAAAAGGAGTGGTTAAAGCTCCGCAATTAAAAATTCTGATCTTTTAAAATAACCGATCGGTTTCTTTTAAATTTGTTCCAACGATTCAACTTTGGTTTATTTTCTTTGCATAATAATGCGTCCCATCATTAACCTATCATTGCAGAAAACAACGAAAATACAACGTCCTCTTATGCCATCCGCATTCGCCACGGGGTCCCGTCATCACCCGTTAGGTTACTTAACTAACGACAGAGCGGGGGCTGGGCTAGCGCGGGTGTAAAACATAAGTGACGTCTAATAGCTATTTATATATAGATATTTTACATTCGTCAGACGCAATAATAAGCATTCCAGATCACAGATAAACTTTATTGGATATGCAAGTAATCCGCGTTTCTTTTGAGCCTGCAAGGAAAGACGGATTACACAGTTGTGATGAATAGCCATTACCCCACCCCAGATCCCTACGGGTACGGCAAACTACCCGCCAAATACCAGAAGTGAAGCGGTCTGCCTCGACACTTCAAAATACCCGGTAGTTTGTGCACCCCACCTTGGGTCTATCCTAGGAGCAAAAACAGTAAAAAGAAATAATAATACAACGGTGGCTACAACCGCAACCTGGATGTGCCCCGCAAAATAATATTACATCAAATTACATTTACATTGAATGAATATTAAATACATCTCAAACCCTGGCTAATCATCACAACAGTCCAATACAGTTCATATACACAAACAGTAAACATTTCAGAAATGTGCAACCCCCTGCCAACCGACATACTAGCAGTTAGGGGAGGTTTACGAACACATTAAACATTACAGATAAAGATCCAATTAGCAAATTGATTAGAACATCGATCGATTACCTATATCCGTGTCTACCCCAAAAGCAAATCATCACAGAGGCAACCTGGGAAGAAACAGTATATACAGGAAAACAAAAAACCCAAAATTATGAATTACTGTGAAACTCCGAGTCAACTCGGCGTTGACTCGGCGGCGGATCCGCGGCATAAGCTCTCTATTGCCGCGGATCCGCGGCCGTTTTGTCGAGTTGCCTCCTCGAATTTTCCCAGATTTCTTATAATTCCCTGCTGTGAATTTTAAGGTATGTCAAAAAATTTTTGCGACACTTTTAAAATTAACAGAAACTGTCAAGGATTAGGGTTTTGTTTTTCGTGTTTTTCCGTCGATCGAACTTCTAATCAGTTGCTAACAAGCTAGTAATGGTTTAGTTGGCTCTGATACCACTGTAAGTCCATGTCACGCACCCCACTAACTCGCAGGGGGGCGGAATATATGAAAAACGATTATCAAAGCTTCGTAACACGGACTTGAGCGCATGAATCGTAATCTAAACCATTGCTAACGATATACTAGAGGTTTAACTACTCGGTACCGGAGTTATACCTCACGTTACATGTCCTTCGGGTCTTCATCGCTGTCCTCCACTCCTCGTAGGCTCCTAGGAACATCGGCAACTTCACGGCCTCCTCAAATCAAAGACGATCCACCCGAAAGCTCCTACGCCAAGCTAAATCTCAAACTTGAGATAACTAGGTTGCTTAAAGTGCTAATCTAAGCTACCTAGGGGATATAGAGTGAGGTTATGGATGTTTTAGTCTAGCTAACCCTTGATCTCAACACATGAGAGGTTAGGGTTAGGGTTTCAAGAGAGAGTGAGCTTGAGGAGAGAGAAGGAGAAGATGAGAATGAGAACCAAAAATCCTTCTCACTTGAATATATGATACATAATGAATTATCAAATAATATCAATTAATTGATTATTCACCATGTTTCATTTAATCAAGGAGAGTGATTCATCATGTGAGTCATTAGATCATTAATGAAGCATTAATGATATGATGAATCATATAAATGAGTCACACAAAGTAATCATGAAAAAGCCACCTCAACCCCTCATGTCACCACTCTTCTAGAACCTTCTCGACAAATTACGAGAACGCCCCTCCAATCCGTGAAAACACGGAAAAACTTTAGACTGTATAAATCCAATAACCTTATACTAGAATCTGGCTTAAACCAAAGCCGGCTAGTATAAACTGTCCGAAAAGTCGTACGTGCGAAAACACACGTATACATTCGAACGCTCGTCGTAAAACCATACGACCACTATATCGTTTCGCCTGGAGCAGGGAAACTCTCTGTGTGGGACTCTAAAGACTCGACACTACGCTGGCAGTGGGTTTAACCACAGACCGCAAGCGGCACTAGCTGTACGTAACGGTCCCCAGGTAGATGTCGATAAGAAGGCCGATGAGGTAAATCATCCGAACTCCCACTGAGCCTGATGTGACAATCTTCGTACAGTCCGGTCTGTTCGTCTAAGACTATCGCATATCAAGCCTAGGGGGTGGCAAGCGTCAGTCCCCTAATAGCTGTATAAGTCGTGTTGGAGCGAAGCCCATTACACCCTGAGAAGCTACTGGAACCTACCAGTATATCTCATTTGCCCTGGCCAGGGACTTTGTGTAATGGCTCTCTGACACATCGCGATATCATCTCCCAATACCGGGAGAGACGAATCCTATCTAACCGCCACTGCCTCCAAGTGCTCGGGACTGCACCCAACTGCTACCTGTTTGCACGACTCCTTTGAGCCATGGTAGGGTAGCAATCTAAGAACAGTGGGACACACTCGAGGCGAAGCAGCAGTGTCAAGTCTGCGGACTATGCTGTATTCATGTCACCTGGGAACTGACAACTGACGATGGGTATAATACCAACCAATCAGTTCCTCGGCGAGTCCTGTCCGGTGTACCCGTAACCTAACGAGCACCTGTATACTATCTCCAGTACGGCGTACTGATGGCTGTGGGACAGACCATTTCCCCAACTGGGATGAGAAGCGTATACACTTAGTCTACTCCGGAATATCGATGCCCTATCTCGACAATCCAACGACCAGGGACCTGTATAGGATGTTGCTTACAGACTACCCAGCCCCCACTAGTGTGACTGCCATCACGACGCTGGTAATCAAGCAAAGATCCTATGGGCTCTACTAATATGTATAAGTGATACGTTACAAGAGACATATTCACATATTAAAGTAGACACAAACCAAGTAGCATACTACCATTTTTAGCAAGACTGTATATATAACTGTGAATATCCCAAGCTTCCATTAAGTAATATACAATCTAGTATGATACAATAATGGCCTCTAGGGCATATACACTAACAATACCGTCGCAGACTCAACTATGGAGGCTGAGTATATAGCTGCTAGTGAAGCCGCAAAAGAGGCGGTCTGGATGAGGAAGTTCATTTCTGAACTTCAGGTGGTTCCGTCCATTGCCAATCCAATACCTTTGTATTGTGATAACAATGAGGCCGTAGCATTGGCAAAGGAACCCAGGTCCCATCAGAAATCCAGGCATGTCTTAAGGCTTTTCACCTGATCAGGGAGATCGTTGATCGTCGGGAGATCGAGGTACGGAGAGTGGATACAAAAGACAACACGGCAGATCCATTCACAAAGGCCATTCCTCAAGTTCAGTTCGAGAGGCTATTTGAGATGTTGGGCATGCGGTACTCCAGCAACTGGATATAGTGAAGACAGTGGGTACTCATTGCGCCAATTATAGGCCCTAGTGCAAGTGGGAGATTGTTGGATATATATGCCCTAGAGGCCTTCATTGTATAGGATACTGGGGATATGTATGTACATAACAGTCTTGCTTAATATGATAGTACGCTATTTGGTTTGTCTTTATCTTAACGTATGATATGTTTTACTTGGTATTTATATATATACGTGTTGATGAAGCCCATAGGGTGTATGCCTAACTTCCGGCGTTATGATGGCAGTCATACTAGTGGGAGATGGATAGTCAATAGGCACATCCTTAGATGTCCCTGGTCGCAGGAGTATCGAGACTGGGCATCGATACTCCGGAGTAGACTGGTGTATACATATCTAGACCCCGAGGAGGGGCGATGGATTGGTCCCGCAGCCATTGGTGGAGTGCACCTAAGATTGTATACAGATGCTCACTGGGTGTGAGTACACCGGACAGGACTCGCCGAGAACTGACTGGATGGTATTTATACCTAACGTCAGATAGCAGTTCTTAGGTGACATGTGTGCAGATAGTCCGTTGACTTAAAGTCGTCATTTGTCTCGTGTGAGTTCCCACTGTGCTTTGATTACTACCCTACCACGGTTCAAAGGAGTCGTACAAACAGGTTTTGGTTGGGCACAGTCCCGAGCCACGTGGAGGCAGCGAGTGACTGTTAGGTATTCGTCTCTCCCGGTATAGGGAGTTGATATCGCACGGTGATCGGTTGGTCATTACCATAAGTCCCTGGCCAGGGCTGATTGAGAATTACTGATAGATTGATCAGTAAATTCTCGGATGGTGATAGAGCCATACCGACATGACTTGTACGGTTATTAGGGGTCTGACGTTCACCACCTCCCTAGACCATACATGCGATACTCTTAGACAAACAGACCGGACTGCACGGATATTGTCACGTACAGGCTCAGTAGGAGTTCGGATGGGTATCCTCACCGGCCTTCTTATCGACATCTACCTGGGGACCGTTACGTACAGCTAGTGCCGCTTGCGGTCTGTGGTTAAACCCACTGCCAGCGTAGTAGTCGAGTCTTTAGAGTCCCACACAGAGTTTTCCCAACTCCAGGCGAAATGATATAGAGGTCGTACGGTTTTACAACAAGGGTTCGGACGAATACGTGTTTAAACGCACGTACGACATTCGGACAGTTTTTACTAGACGGCTTTGGTTTAAGCCAGATTCTAGTATCGGGTTATTGGATTTATACAGTCTAAAGTTTTTCCGTGTTTTCACGGATGCGAAGGGCGTTCTCGTAATTATCCGAGAAGCTTCTAGAAGAAGGGTGACTAAGGAGGTTAAGGTGGCATTTTCATTAATTGCTTTTGTGACTCATTTATATGATTCATCATATCATTAAATGCATCATTAATGATCTAATGACTCACATAATGAATCACTCTTCTTGAATAAATGAAGCATGGTGAATAATCATTTAATTGATTTTATTTGATAATTCATTATGTTTGATATATTCAAGTGAGAAGCTTTTCTCTTCTCATTATCATCTCCACCTTCTCTCTCCTCAAGCTCTCTCTCCTTCTCCAAACCCTAATCCTACCACTCATGAGTTGAGTACAAGGATTAGTAAAGACTAAACACTCCATAACCTAACTCTACATCATCTTAGTTACTTTGGTTAGCAACTAGAGAAACAAAGTTACCTCAAGTCTTGAGGTGTAGCTTGGATTAGGGTACTCGGGTGGATCATCTATCACGGATAGGAGGCCGAGGAGGACGTAGAGATCACAAAGATGAAGGACTAGAATCGTTTGGTATAATCTCTTCACATAGTAGCTTAGAACTGCAGGGTTCTTAGGCATCCTAATGAGGTCTCACAAGGCATCAACCATGCCAATTTCAAATAATCTAGGTGCCGAGAAACCCGACTACGGACCGTTGGCTAGAAATCTAGGCGAAAAACATAACTAGTTAACATTTAACTACAAGTAAACGGAAATACAACCTTTGTAGATCCGGTGCTCCACCTCCATAGCTCCGCAACGAAGTCCCCTCGCTGTCCAAGTGAGTTCCCGGGCTCTAGCGTTGACTTCGTCGGAGAATAGGCAAGCTAGGTCGTCGATGTCCATGCCGAAGATGATCTACGTCGAGACATCGCTAAATCAAGCTCCGACTTCACCAAGTGATGAAACTTGTGAAGAAAACACACTCTACTACTTAGCAAGAGGTAGAGGATGAAGAAATAGGAAGTGGGTAGACTTTAGAATTGGATTTCTCACTCATATTCATCAATCACCATTGATGAACTAGGTTATCTTCTTGTGTTGAAGTGAAGAAGAAGATGAAGTAGAATATGATAAGTTTTTGATAAACTTTTAAAGAATAAATAAAAATCCATTCTTATCATAATTCTCACCATGGTTAGGTGTAGAGAATTAACTTGAGTTAATTGAATTGGTTAGGGTTAAGCATGAGACAAAATGGTGACTAAGTCAAAAGTTCATGAAGCTTCATGAAAGAAAACAAAAGAAAGCCACCATTCTATTTTATGCAATTTATTTTCCAAAAATAAAAACAAATGAATAAATGAATAATCAAATAAAAACCCTAACCATTTCTTTAACCAAGGTTTAATTCTTTACACAAACCCTAATTTGCATGTATCATCAAATATGATACAAACAAGTGGACAAAATCATATCGCATATGCAATGCGCACAACCGAGCGAGAAAATCCATTTAAAGTGAACCGATACTAGTTAATGCAAAGTAATATATCAAATATATAATTATGCATTAAATCACTAAATCAACACTTGATTCAATGATCCGGTCATGTCGCACATAACCGACTGGTATCATCAATAACAACTTATCGAATCAACACTTGATCCGATAACCCGGCTATATCGCATATAACCGATCAATGTCACATCGCGAGAATCAAATACGGTATCACATACACGCATCATTCTCGGTCCCGCACATATCTCATATGTGCTCCTATTTCGTTTCGCTTGAGCCAGGAAACCTCTGTGTAGGACTCTAAAGACTCGTCAATACGCCGGCAGCGGATGATGATCATATCAAACACCCACAAGCCGCAAGCGGTCTGCTAAACGTAACGGCCACCCGGGTATTGAGCGATCTGAAGATCGATGAGCAAGCCCGCTCACACTCCAGTGAATCCAACCAGTAACACTTCCGTACAGTCCGGTCTGATCGTCTGATATGTCGCATATCTTGCCTAGGGGTGGTAAACGTCAGACCCCAATAGCTCGATAAGTCGTGTCGATATGAGGTCTATAACAATTCGAGAAACTACTGGTAACACTTACCAGTAAATCTCAGCAACCCTGGCCAGGGATTTCCTGTTATAGCCAATCGAACACAGCGCAACATCAACTCCCTATACCGGGAGAGACGAATCCCCTCCTATCGCTCATTGCCACCATGTGACTCGGGACTGTACCCAAAAACCACCGTTTTGCACGCCCTCTTGGATGTGGTAAGATGGAAATCAAAGCACAGTGGGAACCACACAAGACTCTATGACGATCTCGGGTCAACAGACTACTCTGTACCAGTGTCACCAGAGAACTGCCATCTGACGTGAGGTATAATACCATCTGGGAGTTCTCGGCGAGTCCGTCCAGTGTACCCAGTCTCTACTGAGCACCCGTATATCTCCTCTGATGTCAAACACCGATGGATATGGGATCATCCATCGCCCATCTGTATGGGTCGAGAAGGTACACGCTAGTCTACTCTGGTATATCGATGCCCTGTCTCGATACACCCACGACTAGGGACTTTGAAGGATGTACTCAAGAACTACCTTGTCCCCACTAGTATGATCCGCATCATAGTCCAGATAGTCAAGTACACATCCTAAGGGCTTTACCAACATGTAACAGAGAGACAATCAGTGTACACGTTAAGGTAAAGATCAACCAGATAGCATACTATCATGTCGAGCAAGAAAGTCCTCCCTATATATGTCCCAGCATCCACTACAATATACATCCTATGTATAGTAATGGCCTCTAGGGCATACATATAACTAACAATCTCCCACTTGCAGTAGGGCCATCTGATAGCAGTGGTTGCAGTATCTCATACTCAACCATCCCATAAAAGTCTCTCTCTGGGAACAGGCCTTTGTGAGTGGATCCGCTGTGTTGTCCTCTGAGTCTACTCTCCAAACCTCGATCACTCTGGAGATCAACCATCTCCATGATCAGGTGACACTGCCTTAGAATATGTCTGGATCACTGATGGGACGGACGTTCCTTGGCATAAGCCACAACTCCATTGTCACACAATGGAAGGAACTAAGTTTATCTCATGAACCTATATACATCCAGACTGCCTCTTTGGTAGCATCTTAAGTAGCGATGTATCCAGCCTTTATCGTCTAGTATGCCACGGTATCTAACTTGGAACTCTTCCAACATACCGTCCCTATACTTAGGGTAATGACAATGCCTGTGACTGACATTCAGTCATCTTATCACCCTGGAACCTTTCCAGTGATTCTCCCCAGGATCGATTGATACCTTCTCACTACAACTAGTGAGTATCCTAATCATCCAATTAGATCTATCTCATAGATCCAAAATCCAGGATTTAGGAGGTATCAATTTGATCCTTTATGGAGAATCATTGTGATAAACGGAGATTGATCGAGCGTAGCATAGGAAACTCCTTCCCTATCAAGAGTATGTCATCCACGTACTCTACGAGGATCGTCACCATACTCCCTACTACCTTTTTGTTTATACAAGGTTCATCTACCATTTTGATGATGTCAACTTCTTTGACTAATTCATCAAAACAGACGTTCCAACTCCGCGATGCCTGCTTTATCCTACAAAGCATCTTGCACACGTTTCCGCTGCTCCCACTGTCTACGAGGCCCTCTGGCTGTGTACTTATAGACGCACTCTTCTAAAACATCATTTAGAAAAGCAGTCATGACACCCAACCGCCAGATATCGTAGTCATGGTATGTAGCCGTGGCAAGTAGTATCTGGATGGACTTAAGCATAGGTACTGGAAAAGGTTTCATCATTATCCGTACCTGGTCAATGATGCAAACTTTTACAAATCTAGCTTTGAAAGTCTCAACTTTTCCATCTACACCAAGTAATCTTCTCAAGATATACTTGCTCCTGATGGGGATTTAACCCTTCAGATATAGCAACAAAAGTCCATACTTTGTTGGTGTATAAGGATTCCATCTCAGATCGCTAAGCATCCAGCCATTCTTACAGAGTCACACTCCTGATGGCCAGCTCGAAGCTAGTTGGGTCATCATCTCATGATGCAATCCTCGCTCCCACTGTAATAGAGAAACCAAAGTATCTCTCAGGTGGGTGAGAAACCCTACTAGATCGGCGGAGAGGCTGAGGTTCGTTGGAATCTACTGAATCCCTTGGTTCTACCAAATCAGCTGCTGTTGTTTGTATAGCTGGAACCTTTCCAGTTGTACATAACAGATCTTGCCTCGAGCTTGTCCGGATTTTGCCCTTAGACATAAGCCAGACAACCCCAAATCTTAACCAACTTAAGATATGGGCTCTTCCCTTATCATATCACATATGAAATGGTAGGCAACTGATTTGATTTGAACCCTATTCAATAGGTATGCAGCTTCTCAAGTGCATAACACCCAAAAGGAAATAGGTAGCTCAGTATTACTCATCATAGAGCACACCTTATCACATAGGGTGTAATTGCTCCACCCCGATATACCATCATGCTATGGTGTATGCGGAGGAGTAATGCTGAGAGAGAATCTCATTCTCCTTTAGAAAAGTCCAGGAATTCCGTGCACAAGTATTCTCCTCCTTGATCACATCAAAGGACATAATACTGTAAGTGCACGGCGGCGCCCCGGCCGTCAATCCGACGGCCAAATGCGGAAGCGGTGATAAACTTAAATTTTTACTTGAACTGGCAAACCGCCGCGCACTAATACCCGGATCGAACCACTAACTAGTCCTAGCTAACAATAAGATGGGAAAGAGATATACCGACGATCCAAGTCCTCCGGTCTTCTCGTCATCGTCCCGATCTCTTGCGGAATGTCCCGTCTCCTCCTCGTCGCCGGAAGTGCACCACATCGCCTACTTCTTTTACGGGCTCCCACCTCAATACCGAGGCAACTCGGGCACGAAGCCGGCTACTCGACGTGCCCAAGGTTCGCTGTAGAATATGTAGTACTCAAGTCTCACTTTGGGGTAGTGGAGGTTGCCTTTTGGTGGAGGGATGATACAAGGAGTTTTTCTTGGGAATTTTGGTGAAGAAAATGATATGATATCAACCAAAATCACCCCATCAAAAATTGGGACAGCCCCCCTCAAGCTTTGGCCGGCCAGGACATATGAATGGAGAGAATGGAGTGAGAGGGAGAGCAAATCAAATGGGAGCCATTCTCATCTAATACCAAAAAGAGAGAGAAAGGAAAGCTATCATGCAAAAGAAATGATAGCAAGGAAAGTCCAACACTCCAACACCAATGATCATCCATCATCAACAACAATCCCAACACTCTACCAACAACCATGACTAAAACCATGATGATAAAGAAAGTCAAGCAATCATGAGTTTATGAAGTCAAATGATGGGACAAGTATCATGTCATGATAATAAGCAAAGAACCCCCTCCACAAACACTCATTTGCAACAATGCAAATAAGCCCTCCTCCACCAATCTTCGGCCAATGAACGGAACAATGGAAATCGGCCGAAACGGAAAGCAAACTGGCAACTCCAGAAAACTGGTCCCGTAATAAATTACAGGAAAACCCCGATACTGTGCATACACACCCGCATCTGTATTTCGACCGAAATACAAATGCAATGAGACAAACTCTACACTGTACTATGCTAGGATCCGGCTTATACCAAAACCGGCTAGTAATATCCGTTCGATCCTGATCCGTGCAATACCGCACATATCTGATCGAACCCTGCCATATAACAATACGGCCTATAGTACAAACTGTCCGATCCTGATCCGTGCAATACCGCACGTATCTGATCGGACCCTGCCATATCTCCATACGGCCTCTACAACCTTTCGCCCGAAAGCTGAGTAACTGAAATGTGGGGGACTCTAAAGACTCATCAACACCTTGGTTGTGGATTTAACCACTAGCACGTTAGAGGTATAAGCCAATACATAACGGGCTACCAGGTATTGACCAAAAGGGACGTCTGTGAGCGAACTCAGCCTGACTCCCTACTGAGCCTGTCAGTGACAATATCCGTACAGTCCGGTCCGTTCGTCTATGAGCATCGCATGGCGGGCCTAGGGGGTTGGTAAAAGTCAGACCCCCAAAAGCGGTACAAGTCGTGTCGGAGTGTAGCCCAGAACACCCTGAGATACTACTGGAATACCTACCAGTAAATCTCCTTGCCTCGGCCGAGGGCTTCGTGTAATGGCTCTCCTAGACACAGCACGACCTCACCCCCAATACCGGGAGAGACGAACCCCTGAAGATGCGCTCACTGCCTCCATGTGGCTCGGGACTGTACCCAACTAAAACCTGTTTGCACGACTCCTTTGAGCCGTGGTAGGGTAGTAATCAAAGTACAGTGGGAACTCACACGAGACAAATGACGATCCCCAGGTCGATGAACTAACCTGTACACATGTCACCAGGGAACTGCCATCTGACGTCTGGTATATGACCAACTAGCATGTTCCCGGCGAGTCCTGTCCGGTGTACTCATAACCCAATGAGCACATGTATACATCTTAGGTGATCCAACTGACACCAGTGGCTTGTGAGACCGGCCACCGCCCCTCATCGGGGTCTCGACTGTATACACTAGTCTACTATGGAGAATCGATGCCCTGTCTCGAAACTCTCACGACTAGGGACCTTTTAAGGATATGCTTATAGACCCCCAGCTCCTACTTATATGATCGCCCTCATACTGCTGGTGGTCAAGCAAGAATCCTAGGGGCTCTATCAACGTGTAATAGCGACGTGTCAGGTCATTTAAAACAGTACACGATGATAAAGGTAAACCAGATAGCATACTATCATCTCGAGTAAGACTGTCCTACCGGGATAGGTCCTCCATCAATCATTACAATCACGTACCTGTGACCTAATAATTGACTCTGAGGGCACTATCTCCAACAATCTCCCACTTGCACTCAAGGCTAATTATTGCGATGTCGCATACTCACAGCCCGTGTGATACCGAACACCCAACTCCTCTACTAGTTAGTCTCACAAAGCTCGTTTGCGAAACTATTGCGTTCGAGGAATAGCCTTAGTGAGTGGATCCGCTTTGTTGTTTCTTTCTATGTCTCTCTATATCTCAAGTTCGCGGAGAAAGCCATCTCCCGAAATGAGCAATACCTGTCTTAGAATGTGTCTGGATGTCTGATGGGACATAGCTCATAAATGAACTCCAAATCCAAACTTCTTAGACTGTATCGTCAACTGAACTTAATCAGTATCCTGCGCCATGCCTCCCTCAGTATTGCCTTGGACCACCTGTCCAAAATACTACCCCTTGTCAGAAGGAAAACTATAACTCTGACAACCTCCTTGTCGTCCATGTCACCTTGGAAGCCTGGATTGATAACTGTCTCCTGCATGAGGCTATCGTTATCATATCCCTAGAACATCCACTTATGTTCTAAAACTGCTTCCGACTGTTTCTCCAGGATTGGATCAATGTCAACTTATTGCATCTAGTGCAAGAACAACATCTGGTGTGGTACTTGACATCTCATGATTGACTCAATTGCCTGAGCAAGTGATCTGCCAATCATGCGCATCCCTCTCCCCTTTAGTCTGTAAGACACCTTTAGAGAGGGTGACTCCATCTTCTGCAGGTACACTACCGTGCATGGAGTCGTCCATTCTAAATACCCTTAGAATGCTGTCTAAGTACCCAGATTGGGAAACTACCCAAATCTAGATCTAAAACCATAGATCTAGTAGCCAGTATGTCTGATATAAAATCCATTTCCTTTGTGGAGAAACCACTGTGTGACGACCAAAGTATAACCGATTGTAGTTTAGGAGTTTCTTTTCTTACTTTGTGTATGTCATCCAAATACCAGGATATCACACCCTACTACCTTCTCAACAGATCCATCCCCTATTCTGATGAAGTCAAACCTATGACTGTCACGTCAGAAATAGATGATCTATCTCCGCTACATCTGCTTTAGTCTATAAATAGACATAAGCTACCTGTCCACCAATGCTTCCGCTGCTCCCACTGACTACGACAACCCTCTGGCAGAGTCATATAGACGTACACTTCTAAAACTAGTTTAGAACAACGCTATACTCATCCTCCCACCGGGTCTCGCAGCCTGGAACAACAGCAATGGTAATTGTGGGTAAACAAGAACTTTCCTGTCACCGTCCTTGAGGCTACCGTAGTACCTCTCGGGTGGCTGAAGTTACCCACCTTATCTGCGGAGTGGCCAATGGAATGTCAATCCAGATTGAATCTTTAGGTTCCTTATCAAATCTTCAGTAATCGTTTGTGGTTCTGGAATCACTTCCAGTTCTACCATACTCCCACTACTGTTTTCTGAAAAAATCCATTTTTATTAAAACTGTGGCGAGTCTAGAACAATATTGCTATTGTTCATCCAGATGGTAGAAAATCAACCCGCGTCATAGCCTGGGTCAACCAACAAACAGCCATTACAGAAACGTGCCTTGAGTTGTCCAGTGTCTGGTTTTAAGCATAAGCCGGACAACTCCCCGTACCTTAACATCGTTAAGATATGAACTGTTCTATATCCCATATAGGACCAGAGGCACTGATTTAATTGAACCAGATTCAAATCATGCAACTGTCTCCAGTGCATGTCAACTAAATGGAAGGAGGCCGATCAGCGTTACTCAACTTAGGAATGCTTCCAATTATGAGTAACCTGAAAAAGAAGCAAGTTCTCTTAGTCATTACTATCAACTTAATACCATACATAAGTATCTACATCTTCGATCTCTTTGAAGAATCCCGATACTTGCTACACCTGGTTCTCTACTCTATTCAAATACCTATAACTTCTCAAAATTCGGACCCTGTGTTTCCACGAAACACCTGTCTAAAAAGTAGAGAAGTCATAAGTAAACCGAATATAGTACGAGGACCAACCCCTCTGTCCTGATGGACCCTGGACAACATACAATACTCTGTATAAGTCCCTTGAGTCTGATAACTCATTCACTGTGTGTCGTAGGTTGAAAACTGTACTTATGGTCAAGAAGAGTTACACCGCTGCTTAATGCTCCTTACCTAACCATCCACTGATATAGGTAAATGTCGTAGACATAATTTCAGAAAGGTATATCTCACTCTATGAAAATAGACGTACAGATATATCAATTTGAAATTGGTGCATAACAGCGGATATTCAAAACCAAATATTTGCCGACCGGCAAACAGCCCAGGTGATTTCCTCAAATATCACCGATTACAACGAATCCCGATATAATGAGGATGATCACCCAATTCCCAATAACCTACTCCCACTCATCATCTGTAAAACCATGCAGATGTGAGAATCATACCTGGTAAATACATACCCTGGAGCAAGTGTCTAATCGGGAAATCAGTTTTCCTTTAACAGTACACAGTGAGACTGAAACATCGAAATGTTTCGATGGGGTATCCTGGTATTCTTAGTAATGCCTCTTCCAGATTCACGACTGTAACCGTATAGTTCTTTGCCACTTCTCCAAATCCCTTCATATGTCTTTAGTCATTACCTTCTGCACACCCCTTTAGGCCAAATGGTTTTCTTCCTTCCCTACCGTTCGGCACCAGCCTATGGTTTGGAAGAAGACTATCCAATAAGCATAATGGGTGTACTGTCCCAATCCTAGGAACACTCGCAATGCGAGAGAAGGTGAGGATAAAAGACAACCGAATGAACTTAATTCCTATTTCTCCTGGACCAGAATCCATCCCCGAACTGGAACAAGTTCCATTCGAGTTCGTATATAACCATACGATGGAGTATCCAATAAACTGTGGATCTTCGTAGTGATACGGAGTGTCCTGGAGAAATAGAAAGGTGATGTGGGAGTGGTAACGAAATACCTGGTTTGGTCGTGAATATCTGTTGCAATTTACTTTGCCCTCTTACTAATCCCTTGCTTTGTCTTAACTTAATACCTTCTGCACACCATTGTTATGCTAATTGGTTTTCTTCATTCCCTACCGGTCGGCACCAGCCTAAGGTTTGGAAGAAGACTATCCAATTTGCGTAATAGGTGTACTATCCCCTAAACCAAGGAGTACTCACAACTTGAGAGAAGGTAAAAGGAAAAGACAACTGAATAATCCTATCCGTTTTCTCCAGAACCGGAAACCATCCTCGAATAAATTCTTTCGAGTTCGTATCTAACCATACGATGGTTTTGTCCAATGGAAGTGGACGTTCGTAGTAATACGGGGTGTCCTGAAGAAAAGGGTAAAAGTAGGAGTGGCAATGAGGTTTGCAACTCTGACAATCCAAAAGCCAGTGTTGAGAAGGTTCGGTCAACTTGGTCACTGAGTCATCGTCTTAGGGTCGGGTCAATGGTCGCTGCCAAAGAGAGAGAGAAAAGAAACACTCAGCGTGCACTCTAACCTAGATCAGAATGGTTACCAATTTATCTAATCTGGAATCCTCCCACTGTACCTCAAATTCTCCTCCAAACCTGAAAGAAGAATTAGTCGGGATCACCCGAGGAGTAAACTAACTCATCAGTGGGAATCGGGATCCAACTATCATCGCATGATAACGTGACGGAATCCGCTCACATCATCATACTCCAGATGGTATGCGCATATCTGGCAAGTTTCAGTTCTTTTGAAACTCCCGATGAGATTTCTGTCCCATGCACTTATGACCTTGGCGAAGGTCAACAAATCATAAGTCACATGTCAAGTTCTACCCGTCATTATCCAGGTTAATTTGAATCCACCCGTATAAGCCCTTGACGAAGGCCAACAAGGCTATACGACTGTCCCAAACCAACGCATCTATCTATGCAGCAGAAAGGGAACAAGCAGCTACCATACACTATGCCTTGACGAAGGCCAACAAACATAGCATGAATACTACGTGCTACCCGTCTGAAACGACGGAGGGCTACGAATGGTTTCTGGCGAAAACCTTTAACGTAATGAACTTGATATCGTTGAAGGAACGGATAGCTTTTTAGAAATATAGTGACGACAACTTCCGCTAAAGAGGTCACTCCCGGTGAAGGGATCTCGGCTCTTTCCCCGTAGAATGGGGTGCAGGATATTCCAACTGAATACCACGGTGCAAAGCAAAAGTAATCGGCTATAGTGAAGTCATTGCCCTGACGCAAACTTTTGTCCAAGGGGTCACTCCCGGTGAAGGGATCTCGGCCCTTGCCTCGTCGACTGAGGAGCAGGATATTCCAACTGAATACCACGATGCAAAACAAAAGTGAACGTCCTTGCAATAACAGCTTTTTTTTGAAAAAGTGTTCCAACAACATCAGATTAGGTTTGTTTTTAACTTGCATTGATCCGAATCAACGCAGTCCCATCAATTGATCACACCACAAAGAACGAGAATAATATGACGTACGTATATGCCATCCGCATTCGCCACTGGGTCCCGTCATTACCCGTTAGGTTAGCTAACTAACGACAGAGCGGGGACTGGACTAGCGCGGATGCAAAACATATACAACATCTACTAATATATATACCAATATATTATATTTCGCTCAAGGCGTGAATAAAATGCAACATCACAGATATGTACAGTATCACAGAAACAATACAGATATCTGGGATCCCCGGGTTTCACAGAGCCACTGCTGAAACCCGACGTTCCCCTGGTCGTGTGGATAGCCTGTGCAATGAAATCCTAGACCCCTACGGGCGCGGCAAGTCACCCGCCAAAACCTGAAGCGAGGCAGCCCCCTTCAGCTCCGTGAATGGACCACCCAGCACTTCACGGAATCCGGTAACCTGGGCACCCCTCCTGGGTCAACCTGTACCCCCTACGAGTGCGGTGAATAGCCCGCCAATCCCAGAGTGAAGCCCCCTCCGTCCCAATGCCATGAGATGCGGGCTCGTTGCCCTCTAGAACCCGGCTATCCGTGCACCCCTCCGCGGGGTAATCCTAGTACAGAAAGTAAAATATACATACAACGGGTACATCGACCGCAACCAGGTCGTGCCCCAAAATAATAATACAAACAGGCAGTGACGGCAGTCCACATGTCGGACGCTCACCCCGCAATATCAAATGTACATAATACAACCACAACGGTACTATCATTGCATCCAGGCTATCCCCACGACCGATCCGCAACATCACAGCAAAAACAGAACATCAACGTGAAAGTCACGTTCGCAAATCCGTCTAACCGGGCTATAGTAGTTAGACCGGATTTACCGATCAAGTGACATTCACGGTCGCAGATATAATGTAAATACTGTGAAATAATGTGTTTAAAATATCCGATCGATCAAAAATTAACAAGTGGGCCCCCAAACAATACTGTAGCACTCACAGAAATACTGGGCCCAATATTAATATTCCAAAACCCATATTTTAAGCCCAGAAAGCCTCTGTAAAAAATTGGTGCAGGGATCCCCACAGTGTGCGGCGGAACAGCGGCGGGAAGGGGGTATTTGCGGCGGTTCCGCGCTCCCACTGTGGATTCACTTCATCGAATTTTTACAGAGCTCTTAGATTTTCCAGTACATCAATATTTTACAACCTGAAAAATATTTCGAGACCAAAAAATTCCAACAGAAACTGATGCGAACTAAAATGCAGTTTTGGAACATTCGATCGATCGAAACAGAAAAACACATTACACCAAGCTAGACTATGTTAATGGCGAGGCTCTGATACCACTGTAAGTGCACGGCGGCGCCCCGGCCGTCAATCCGACGGCCAAATGCGGAAGCGGTGATAAACTTAAATTTTTACTTGAACTGGCAAACCGCCGCGCACTAATACCCGGATCGAACCACTAACTAGTCCTAGCTAACAATAAGATGGGAAAGAGATATACCGACGATCCAAGTCCTCCGGTCTTCTCGTCATCGTCCCGATCTCTTGCGGAATGTCCCGTCTCCTCCTCGTCGCCGGAAGTGCACCACATCGCCTACTTCTTTTACGGGCTCCCACCTCAATGCCGAGGCAACTCGGGCACGAAGCCGGCTACTCGACGTGCCCAAGGTTCGCTGTAGAATATGTAGTACTCAAGTCTCACTTTGGGGTACTGGAGGTTGCCTTTTGGTGGAGGGATGATACAAGGAGTTTTTCTTGGGAATTTTGGTGAAGAAAATGATATGATATCAACCAAAATCACCCCAAAAAAAATTGGGACAGCCCCCCTCAAGCTTTGGCCGGCCAGGACATGTGAATGGAGAGAATGGAGTGAGAGGGAGAGCAAATCAAATGGGAGCCATTCTCATCTAATACCAAAAAGATAGAGAGAGGAAAGCTATCATGCAAAAGAAATGATAGCAAGGAAAGTCCAACACTCCAACACCAATGATCATCCATCATCAACAACAATCCCAACACTCTACCAACAACCATGACTAAAACCATGATGATAAAGAAAGTCAAGCAATCATGAGTTTATGAAGTCAAATGATGGGACAAGTATCATGTCATGATAATAAGCAAAGAACCCCCTCCACAAACACTCATTTGCAACAATGCAAATAAGCCCTCCTCCACCAATCTTCGGCCAATGAACGGAACAATGGAAATCGGACGAAACGGAAAGCAAACTGGCAACTCCAGAAAACTGGTCCCGTAATAAATTACAGGAAAACCCCGATACTGTGCATACACACCCGCATCTGTATTTCGACCGAAATACAAATGCAATGAGACAAACTCTACACTGTACTATGCTAGGATCCGGCTTATACCAAAACCGGCTAGTAATATCCGTTCGATCCTGATCCGTGCAATACCGCACGTATCTGATCGAACCCTGCCATATAACCATACGGCCTATAGTACAAACTGTCCGGATCCTGATCCGTGCAATACCGCACGTATCTGATCGGACCCTGCCATATCTCCATACGGCCTCTACAACCTTTCGCCCGAAAGCTGAGTAACTAAAATGTGGGGGACTCTAAAGACTCATCAACACCTTGGTTGTGGATTTAACCACTAGCACGTTAGAGGTATAAGCCAATACATAACGGGCTACCAGGTATTGACCAAAAGGGACGTCTGTGAGCGAACTCAGCCTGACTCCCTACTGAGCCTGTCAGTGACAATATCCGTACAGTCCGGTCCGTTCGTCTATGAGCATCGCATGGCGGGCCTAGGGGGTTGGTAAAAGTCAGACCCCCAAAAGCGGTACAAGTCGTGTCGGAGTGTAGCCCAGAACACCCTGAGATACTACTGGAATACCTACCAGTAAATCTCCTTGCCTCGGCCGAGGGCTTCGTGTAATGGCTCTCCTAGACACAGCACGACCTCACCCCCAATACCGGGAGAGACGAACCCCTGAAGATGCGCTCACTGCCTCCATGTGGCTCGGGACTGTACCCAACTAAAACCTGTTTGCACGACTCCTTTGAGCCGTGGTAGGGTAGTAATCAAAGTACAGTGGGAACTCACAGGAGATAAATGACGATCCCCAGGTCGATGAACTAACCTGTACACATGTCACCAGGGAACTGCCATCTGACGTCTGGTATATGACCAACTAGCATGTTCCCGGCGAGTCCTGTCCGGTGTACTCATAACCCAATGAGCACCTGTATACATCTTAGGTGATCCAACTGACACCAGTGGCTTGTGAGACCGGCCACCGCCCCTCGTCGGGGTCTCGACTGTATACACTAGTCTACTATGGAGAATCGATGCCCTGTCTCGAAACTCTCACGACTAGGGACCTTTTAAGGATATGCTTATAGACCCCCAGCTCCCACTTATATGATCGCCCTCATACTGCTGGTGGTCAAGCAAGAATCCTAGGGGCTCTATCAACGTGTAATAGCGACGTGTCAGGTCACTTAAAACAGTACACGATAATAAAGGTAAACCAGATAGCATACTATCATCTCGAGTAAGACTGTCCTACCGGGATAGGTCCTCCATCAATCATTACAATCACGTACCTGTGACCTAATAATTGACTCTGAGGGCACTATCTCCAACAAATACTTATACCCTTTTTGGTTCTCTACTTCTAACATATATTCCGTGAATATCTCAAAAGGTTCGGACTTGTGTTTCAACAGGAACATATGTCTGAATCTCGAAAGATCATCAGAGAATGTAATGAAGTATAAAGAACCGATCTTGGCATGTGTAGACAGGGGAGCTTACATACATCAACATGTATCATATCCCAAGAGTTTACTAACTCTTTCTCTGTTTCCAATAAACAGGGCTATGGTCATGATATCTTTGTGACATGACTGGCAAGTTTCATAAGATGTAAATTCAAACTGTTTTAAATATGCATCTATTTGGAACTTAGCTAGTCGGGTCGCATGGATATGACCTAGTCTACAATACCTCAAGAAAGATCCGTTCATTTCTGAACTATTCCTCTTGTGTGTGTTCCGTATACTAAAGAACTGTAGTTTGATTTAGAACATTAATGCTTTTAGATAACGTGCCTGAACCGATCAACTTTTGATATAGGAAATGTTCAAAACATTATCCAACAATATAAAATTTTATCATTTCTTTACTGATAAAGAGACTGATATGATTTTGTATATCAGGTTCGGTATCTAATAACATTCGTTCAGAATCAATATATTTGGAATACAGGGTGACAGTGACCAACAGACTTGGCTGCAACACTTGCCCCGTTTTCTGCCTCATGAAACTTATCACCCGTTCTCAGTTCTCTATCTTTCTGTAGCCCTATGTAACAGATTACATATCTGGGATCCTGATCTGGTATCACATACCCAGGACGTAGAGGATACGGAGAAACAGTTCTTTGTAATGAACACACCCGAAGATGATGCATCAGCATGCATTCTCTTCGTTCGGGCGGCACGGGAAATCTGGTATTCCCCAATTTCCTGCTCTGTCTTATAACAATTATAAGTTGGAGCGGGGACCAACGTTCCCCAGCTCAGTATAACAAGCGGGTTCGGTCAAATATCCGTATTATTATCTTGATTAAGGCGTGATATGGTCGCTACCAGGAGAGAGAGAAGAAAACACTCAGCGTGCGCTCTTGCAAGAATAGATTGGTTATTATTTTATCTAATCAGGATGGCTCCCACTGCTTTTTTATCAAATCTTCCTTCAAACCCTAAAAGGAAAGACTAGCCGGGATTAATTACACACTACAAGTTCGCCAATCTTTCAGCCAGGCCAGTGTCGGTACTTTGAGGGAGGTCCCCCGTGCTTTCGCATGAACCTAATTAATGTAAACCTCGTTTTCCCAGAGGCGTAACCCCGTTGACACCTTTCTAGAAACCTACTTGATCAGCTAATTGTAATGTATAAAACTCTCCCAGGAGTAACTCTTACTCGCAGCGGGTATCGGGATCCAACTATCTCATAGAAGGTATGCAATCTCATTGCAAATTTCAACACTTGAAATTCCCGATAATATTTTGCCCCTAGCGTCCTATGACCTTGACGCAGGCCAACAAACCACAGTCCGCTAGTCAAGTTCAACCCGTTATTTCCTGATTGAATTAAACCCACCCGCACGACCCTTGACGCAGGCCAACAAAGTCGCATGACTATCCTAATCCAATCACATCATATGCTTATGCAGATAAGCACCAGTCAGCTACCGCACACTACGCCTTGACGCAGGCCAACAAACGTAGCACGAATACTAACTACTACTTATCTGAAATGACGGAGGGCTACGACAGGTTTTTTCTGAAAACCTATTGCGTAATGAACTTGATATCGTTGTAGAATCAAATGATTTTAAAATGGAGTGCTTTTGAGGCTTTTCCAGTTTTGCTAAAGGAGTCACTCCCGGTGAAGGGATCGTCGGTCCTTTCCTCGTCGAATGAGGTGCGGGATATATCACATATATCACTGTGCAAAGCAAAAACTCTTAAAAGCAATCAAAAGACAAACCGAGTGTGTAGCATCTGCCAGTTATTGCTAAAGGAGTCACTCCCGGTGAAGGGATCTCGGTCCTTTCCTCATCGAATAAGGTGCAGGATATATCACATATACCTCTGTGCAAAGCAAGAACTGTAGCTACCTGTTTTATTTTTGAAATTCGATTCTACAACATCTTAGGTTTCTTTTATTTCATTAATCACATTAATGAAGTCCCATCATTTAAGTACCTAAACATCACAGATAAATACGACGTACACTTATGCCATCCGCATTCGCCTCGATGTCCCCTCGTGCACCGTTAGGTTAGGTAACTAACGGCAGAGCAGGGCAGGGCTAGCGCGGGTGTAAAACATAAGTAACGTCTATATAATATATAATATATACTATATACTGTATCTATCACAGAACATCACATGATCACATCACAGATATAGCAGCAGAAGAAACATATGAAATATTGGATATACTAGGACGTCCGTGTTTTCAATACGAGCCAGTATAAAACACGGATTCCACGGTCGCGATGAATAGCCAAACCCACACCCCTAGACCCCTACGAGAGCGGCAAGCAACCCTACCAATTCTGGAGTTAGGAGACCCGGACTCGACTCTTCGAGTTGGTCTCCCACTGGACTCCAGAACCCGGTTACTTGTGCTCCCTCCTTGGGTCTATCCTTAGTGCGGAAAAGTAAATAATATGCAAAGGGTGACAACTTCCGCAACCTGGAAGCGCCCCAAATAAAAGAATATTACATACAAGTTTTTACATGAATGAAAATGAAAAACACTCATCTCACATAAAAAACCCCGGCTATTCAAACACGACGATCCAATATAACATATTCAGCAACACATAACATCACATGTCATCAACGTAAGTAAATATGCGCATCCCAATTGTCGTTGACATATAGCAACGAAACCGGCGATATCACATATTACACTTACGGTCACAGAAAAGAAAGTGTAAAACTACAACAGTTGGAATCCGCAACCACCTCAGACATCGCATGCCTGACAAAATGAATTTCTTAGACATCGCATGCCTAACAATTATAAACCCCGCATTTTAGTCTCAAAATCGAAAACTCTTTTCAATATAAAGTCGGGCAATTCAACAAGATTCCCGACATCCTGATCGAATGCTCGTCGCAAGCTTCAGTAGACGGCTGCACCCCCGATACCGTCGACGAAGTGCACCAAGGCGGAACACCGTTACCGCGAGCACCCGAACGGATGATTTCGGCGACGGGGTTCTCCTACAGTCATTTGGTCGGGGCTATGGAGTGAGGCTGTCTATTAAGTTTACCTGGCGAGTATCCGCGTACGCTACGTGATTGCGACGGACTTTTGATCACATCAAAATTCCGTGGCAACCTATCAAGTGAGACTAAATTGCTAGATTTATAACATTCATTCAGTTATCACATAACTTTTGTGAATTCCAATTATTGTATCCCATTCCAGATAAAATAGAAAATGTTAAACTTTTCGATCGAACAATCGAACACGCAAGTTTTCCCGATACAGATCAACACATGAAACAAGTCTAAAAACATTTAGTTCGTGCCTCAGTACCAACGGTCCAACCGTAGAAGGGTCAAGCCAACGCCTCACATGTGGCACGCCGTACTGCCCCAAACCCGAAGGTTCAAAGGGCAGTTCAAGACGGTCACATAATTGAGTTAAGGTTTTTTGTCTTCTAGAGGGACCATCGCGTTACTTGCACTACTTAGAACGTCGTTAAACTACGGAAAAATCCAACACTTGGAAATTTCCCGACAGGGGAAAAATTGGGTATTTATATCCGGTCGAACTTTTTAACATATTCAAAAATTTATCCGGAAAGCCACATAGACAAAATTTGATACCCCGATCGAAACACCGAATCCCCAAAACAACTCCAGAAAATTCAACTCTTGAATAAAATTTAAAAATTCCCATAAATTCCAGCATCAGAAAAGAGGAGTTACTGTGCAACAATAACAGTGAGATACGGCCGTACGGCCGCGGATCCGCCGCATGAGCCATGCTTATGCCGCGGAACCGCGGTGGTTTAGTTGAATTAGGGTGTCGTCTTGCACCAGAACTCGTAGATCTTCCTGCTGAATTTTTTAGCAATTTTTAATCTGGAAAAAACCCAGTTTTTAGAAAAAGTCCAGAGAGCTATTTTGGGTTCGGGTTTTGACTCGATCGGACTTCAAATTCCGTCTACGCTTCGCCAAAGGCTCTAGCTAGGCTCTAATACCACTGCAGGGTTCCTAGGCATCCTAATGAGGTCGCACAAGGCATCAACCATGCCAATTTCTGTTAGTTGTATGTATGCCCTAGAGGCCAGTATTGTACAGATGATGTATATTATATTGGATGCTTGGACATATATAGAGATGACTTTCTTGCTCGATATGATAGTATGCTATCTGGTTACACTTTATCTTAACATGTACACTAGTCTCTTTATACTGTCTTATAGTTACATGTTGGTAAAGCCCTTAAAATGTGTACTTGACTACCTGGACTATGATGCAGATCATACTAGTGGGGACATGGTAGTCCATAAGTACATCCTTCAAGGTCCCTAGTCGTGGGTGTATCGAGACGGGGCATCGATATACCAGAGTAGACTAGCGTATACGCTTCTCGACCCATGTGATGGGCGATGGATGATCCCATATCCATTGGTGTTTGACATCAGAGATGGTATACGGGTGCTCAGTGGAGACTGGGTACACTGGACGGACTCGCCGAGAACTCCCAGATGGTATTATACCTCACGTCAGATGGCAGTTCTCAGGTGACACTTGTACAGGTTAGTCTGTAGACCCGAGATCGTCATAGAGTCTTGTGTGATTCCCACTGTGCTTTGATCTCCACCTTACCACGTCCATGAGGGCGTGCAAAACGGTGGTCTTTGGGTACAGTCCCGAGTCACATGGAGGCAATGAGCGATAGGAGGGGTTTCGTCTCTCCCGGTATTGGGGGTTGATGTTGCGCAGTGCTCGATTAGCCGTAGCAGGGAAGTCCCTGGCCAGGGCTGATCAGAGATTTGCTGGTAAGTGTTACCAGTAGTTTCTCGACCCGTTATGAGCCTCACATCGGCACGACTTATCGGGTTATTGGGGTCTGACGTTTACCACCCCTAGACTTGATATGCGACATATCAGACGAAGAGACCGGACTGTACGGTAAGTGTTACTGGTCGGATTCGCAGGAGTGTGAGCGGGCTAGCTCGTCGATCTTCTGATCGCTCAATACCCGGATGGCCGTTACGTTTAGCAGACCGCTTGCGGCTTGTAGGTGCATGATATGATCATCATCTGCTACCGGCGTATTGACGAGTCTTTAGAGTCCTACACAGAGGTTTCCTGGTTCAAGCGAAACGAAATAGGAGTGCATATGAGATATGTGCGGGACCGAGAATAATGCGTGTATGTGATACCGTATTTGATTCTCGCGATTAATGTTTCGATTGGTTGTATATGATATAACCTAGTTATCGAATCGAAGATCGATTCGATAAGTCGATACATTGAATACTAGTCGGTTATGTGCGACTTGACCGGATCATTGAATCAAGTGTTGATTTAGTGATTTAATGTATAATTATATATTTGATATATTACTTTGCATTAACTAGTATTGGTTCACTTTAAACGGATTTTTCTCACTTGATTTACACATTGTACATGTGATATACTTTTGTGCATATATATGTATCATGTTTGATGATGCATGTAGTTTTGGCTTTGTGTAAAGAATGCAACCATGGTTATGAGAGTGGTTAGGGTTTAAGATTTATTCTCTTATTATTATTAAATCCATTTATTATTTATTAAATGGATTTATGGAAACAAAAGGGTTTCATTTTATCATGAAGTGTAGTGAAGCTTCATGAAGCTTTTAGTAATGATGCCATTTTGTCTCCTTGCTTAAACCTAACCACTCCCACTAACCATGGTCAATTCTCTACACTTGACCATGGTTAGAAGATGATAAGAATTCCTTTATTATTCATTTTAGAAATAACTTATCATAAGAATTCTATCATCTTCTTCTTCTTCTCAAAGTGAGAAACCTTTATGCCATTAATGGCAACTTGTGTTCTAGAGTGAGAAATCCAAGTCTAAAGTGAACCCACCTCCTATTTCTTCACCCTCTACCTCTTGCCAAGTTGTTTTGGGTGTTCTCTTCACAAGTTTCATAACTTTGTGAAGTCGGAGCTTGAACTAGTGCAACCTCGACGTAGATCGTCTTTGACACGAAGCCGACGACCTATTCCGCACGTTTATCCGATGAAGCCGACGAATGAGTCGAGGATTCATGATGGACAGCGAGGGCATGACCACGTGGAGCTAAGGAGGTGGAAATCCGGATCTACAAAGGTTGTAGCTTCCGACCTTTAGTTAATTTGCTAACTAGTTTAGTTTTTCGCCTAGAATTCTAGTCTAAGATCCGTGTTAGGGTTTCTCGGCACCATAATTTTTGTAAAATGGCATGTTCGATGCCTTGTGAGACCTCTATAGGGTGCCAAGGAACCTTTCATTGGTATCAGAGCCTAGCTAGAGCCTTAGGCGAAGTCTAGACGGAGTTTGAAGTCCGGACGAACCCGAAACCCATATACCCATGAGCTCTCTGGAAATTTTCTAAAATCTGGGATTTTTTAATATTAAAAATGTCTAAAAAATTCAGTAAAGAATTATAAGAATTACGATGCAAAATATTTCACATGAACAGTTCCTTAAGCCGCGGAACCGCGGCAGAAGCATGGCTTCTGCCGCTGTTCCGCGCTCAAAAGGTGACGTCAGCCATACTTAATTGCACAGTAATTCCTGATAAATTCTACTGAGTTTTCTGGGTATTTTTTAATTGACTCTAAGATTGAGTGCTCTGGGGTTAAATTGGGAATCGACGATTCGATCGGAATATCAAACTTTGTCTAAGTGTTTTTCCAGATAACTGTAGAATATGTTAAAGAGTTCGACCGGATATAAATACCCAAGTTTTCCCCTGCCGGAATAATTCCAAGTGTTGGATTTTTCTGTGGTTAAAAGACGTTCTGAGTAGTGCAAGTAACGCGATGGTCCCTCTAGAAGACAACAAACCTTAACTCGATTATGTGACCGTCTTGAACAAGCCTTTGAACCTTCGGGTTTGGGGGAGTACGGCATGCCACATGTGAGGCGTTGGCTTGACCCTTCTACGGCTGGACCGTTGGTACTGAGGCATGAAGTGAATGTTTTTGAACCTATTTCATGTGTTGATCGGTGTCGGGAAAACTTGGGTGTTCGAATGTTCGATCGGAAAGTTTAATATATTCTATTTATCCGGAATTGGATACAATAATTGGAATTCACAAACAGTTATGAGATAACTGGATGAATGTTATAAATCTAGCAGTTTAGTCCCATACGATATTGAAAAGAGTTTTCGATAATGAGACTAAAATGCGGGGTTTGTAACTGTTAGGCATGTGATGTCTAAAGAGGTTGCGGATTCCAACTGTTGTAGTTTTACACTTTCTTTTATGTGACCGTAAGTGTAATATGTGATATCGCCGGTTTCGTTGCTATATGTCAACGACAATTGGGATGGACATATTTACTTACGTTGATGACATGTGATGTTATGTGTTGCTGGATATGTTATATTGGATCGTCGTATTCGAATAGCCGGGTTTTTTTATGTGAGATGAGTGTTTTTCGTTTTCATTCATGTAAAAACTTGTATGTAATATTCTTTTATTTGGGGCACTTCCAGGTAGCGGAAGTTGTCACCTTTTGAATATTATTTACTTTTCCGCATTAGGATAGACCCAAGGAGGGGAGCACAAGTAACCGGGTTCTGGGGTCCAGTGGGAGACCAACTCGAGGAGTCGAGTCCGGGTCTCCTAACCCTAGAATTGGCAGGGTTGCTTGCCGCTCTCGTAGGGGTCTAGGGGTGTGGGATTGGCTATTCATCACGACCGTGGAATCCGTGTTTTATACTGGCTCGTATTGAAAACACGGACGTCCTAGTATATCCAATATTTCATATGTTTATTCTGTTGCGATATCTGTGATGTGATTCTGTGATGGATATAGTATATAGTATATATGATATATTATATAGACGTTACTTATGTTTTACACCCGCGCTAGCCCTGCCCTGCTCTGTCGTTAGTTACCTAACCTAACGGTGCACGAGGGGACATCGAGGCGAATGCGGATGGCATAAGTGTACGTTATATCTATCTGTGATGTTTAGGTATTTAAATGATGGGACTTCATTAATGTGATTAATGAAAGATAAGAAACCTAAGATGTTGTGGAATCGAATTTTAAAATAAAATAGGTAGCTACAGTTCTTGCTTTGCATAGCGGTATATGTGATATGCCCTGCACCTTATTCGATGAGGAAAGGACCGAGATCCCTTCACCGGGAGTGACTCCTTTAGCAATAACTGGCAGATGCTACACACTCGGTTTGTTTTGATTGCTTCTATAGTTTCTGCTTTGCACAGTGATATATATGATATATCCCGCACCTCATTCGACGAGGAAAGGGCCGACGATCCCTTCACCGGGAGTGACCCCTTTAGCAAAACTAGAAAAGCCTCAAAATCACTCCATTTCAAAACTTCATTTGATTCTACAACGATATCAAGTTCATTACGCAATAGGTTTTCAGAAAAACCTGGCGTAGCCCTCCGTCATTTCAGATGAGTAGTAGTTAGTATTCGTGCTACGTTTGTTGGCCTGCGTCAAGGCATAGTGTGCGGTAGCTAACTAGTATTTATCTGCTTATGCATATGATGCAGATTGGATTAGGGTAGTCGTGCGACTTTGTTGGCCTGCGTCAAGGGTCGTACGGGTGGGTTTAATTCAATCAGGAAATGACGGGTTGAACTTGACTAGCGCACTATGGTTTGTTGGCCTGCGTTAAGGTCATAGGACGCTAGGGGCAAAAGATTATCGGGAATTTCAAGTGTTGAAATTTGCAATGAGATTGCATACCTTCTATGAGATAGTTGGATCCCGATACCCACTGCGAGTAAGAGTTACTTCTGGGAGAGTTTTACACATTACAATTAGCCGATCAAGTAGGTGTCTAGAAAGGTGTTAACGAGGTTACGCCTCTGGGAAAACGAGGTTTACATTAATTAGGTTCGTGCGAAAGCACGGGGGACCTCCCTCAAAGTACCGACACTGGCCTGGCTGAAAGATTGGCGAACTTGTAGTGTGTAATTAATCCCGGCTAGTCTTTCCTTTTAGGGTTTGAAGGAAGTTATGATAAAAAGCAGTGGGAGCCATCCTGATTAGATAAGATAATAACCAATCTGATCTTGCACGAGCATACGCTAAAGTGTTTTCTTCTCTCTCTCTCCAGGTAGCGACCATTTCATGCCCTAATGAAGATAATAATATGGATGTATTGACCGAACCCGCATGTTATACTGTGCTGGGGAACGTTGGTTCTGTTCTTTCCTATAAGAGTTATAGGAATGAACAGGATATAGGGGAATACCAGGATTTCCATGCCACCCGAATGAAGAAAGTACATGTTGATGCATTTTCTTCGGGTGTGTTCGTTACTGAGAACTGTTTCTCTATTTGCTCTACGTCCTGGGTATTGGATACCGGGTCAGGATCCCATATATGTAATCAGTTACATGGGCTCAGGAAAGGTAGAGAACTTGGAGAAGGTGATAAAGACATTAGAGTTGGAAATGGTGCAATTGTTGCAGCTAAGACTGTCGGGGAATATCACCTTGTATTACCAACTGGTAATACATTGGTTCTGAACGAATGCTATTACATGCCGAACCTGATATGCAACATTATATCGGTTTCTTTATTAAGTAAAGAGGGATATAATTTTGTATTACAGGACAATGTTATGAACATTTTCCGTAACCAAAAGTTGGTTGGATCAGGCATGTTGTGCAATGGCATTTATGTTCTAAACTAATCAATAGTTCTGAGCATAACAAACGCACACAAGAGGAAGAGTTCTGAACTCAACGAATCCTTCTTGTGGCATTGTAGACTGGGCCACATCAATGCGACACGACTAGCTAAGTTGCATAAAGATGGATATTTAAATCCGTTTGAATTTTCATCTTATGACACTTGCCAGTCATGTCTCAAAGGCAAGATGACCAAAACTCCGTTTACGGGACACGGAGAAAGAGTTACCGAACTCTTGGGACTGATACATAGTGATGTATGCGGTCCCATGTCTACACATGCCAGGGATGGTTCTTCGTACTTCATTACATTCACTGACGATCTCTCTAGATTCGGATATGTGTTCCTGATGAAACACAAATCAGAAGCTTTTGAGAAATTTAGAGAATATAAACAAGAAGTCGAGAACCAAACCGGAAAAAGTATTAAAATCCTTCGATCTGATCGAGGAGGTGAATACTTGAGCAATGAATTCCTGGACTTCCTAAAAGAGAATGGGATTCTCTCTCAGCTGACTCCTCCATATACACCACAGCACAATGGTGTATCAGAACGGAGGAACCGCACCCTATTAGATATGGTGCGCTCTATGATGAGCACAGCTGAGTTACCTATTTCCTTCTGGGGATATGCACTGGAAACAGCTGCAGACCTATTGAATATGGTTCCCACCAAAACCGTGCCGACCACTCCATATGAGATATGGAAAGGAAAGAGACCATGTCTTAATTATGTTAAGATATGGGGTTGTCCGGCCTATGTAAAAACGCAAAATCCGGACAAACTCGCGGCAAGGTCTATTCTGTGTAAGTTTATTGGATATCCCAAACATTCGCGAGGGTATATCTTCTACCACCCTGAGGAACAAAGAGTGTTTGTTTCTCGGCATGCCACCTTTTTAGAAAAGGAATTTCTTGAAAAAGAGATTAGTGGTCATGAGGTAGAACTGGAAGAGGTTCCAGCTGCAGAAGCTACAACAGAAGATCTGGTGGAACCAGAGGATTCCGTAGTTCCCGATGAACCCCAGCCACTCCGCCGATCTAGTAGGGTTCCTCGCCAACCTGAGAGATACTATGGTTTTCTCATGGACGGTGGGAGCGAGGATTGCATCATGGAGGATGATGACCCAACTAGCTTCGAGCAGGCCATCACGAGTAGGGACTCAGTGAAATGGCTGGATGCTATGCGGTCCGAGATGGAATCCATGTACACCAACAAAGTATGGACTTTGGAAGTTGCTCCTGAAGGGGTAAAACCCATTGGGAGCAAGTGGATCTTCAAAAAGAAACTTGGTGTAGATGGGAAAGTGGAGACTTTCAAAGCTAGACTTGTAGCAAAGGGTTTTCGTCAAAGACCAGGTGTGGACTATGACGAAACCTTTTCTCCAGCGGCTATGCTTAAATCCATCCGAATCATGCTTGCCATTGCTGCCTTTCATGACTACGAAATCTGGCAAATGGATGTTAAGACCGCCTTCTAAATGGTGATTTAGAAGAGTGCGTGTACATGACTCAGCCAGAGGGCTTCGTAGACAGTGGGAGCAGCGGGAAGGTGTGCAAGCTGCTTAAATCCATTTATGGATTGAAGCAAGCATCGCGGAGTTGGAACATCTGCTTTGACGTCATTATCAAAGAGTTTGATTTCGTCAAAAACCCAGATGAACCTTGTATCTACAAGAAGGTGGCAGAGAGTAAGGTTGTCTTCCTCGTATTGTACGTGGACGACATACTCTTGATAGGAAATGATATTCCTATGCTGCAATCGGTCAAGCTCTTCTTATCACAAAGATTCTCAATGAAAGATCTTGGTGATGCCTCCTGCATATTGGGAATTAGGATCTATAGAGATAGATCCAAACGGATTTTGGGATTGTCCCAATCCAGGTACATTGACACCATACTAAAGAGGTTTAGTATGGAAGAGTCCAAGCATGGGAACTTGCCCACGATCTCTGGAGTCACTCTCTCCAAAGAGATGTCTCCCAAGACTGATTTGGAGAGAGCTCGCATGCAAGGGATACCCTATGCTTCGGCAGTAGGCTCTATCATGTATGCGATGCTATGTACCAGACCCGATGTAGCATACTCACTAAGTGTAGTGAGCAGGTATCAAGCAGATCCTGGAGAGAGTCACTGGACAGCTGTGTAAGAGCATTCTCAAGTACTTACGAAGGACTAGAGATATGTTCTTGGTGTATGGTAACGGAGAACTCCAAGTGGAGTCCTTTACCGATTCGAGCTTCCAGAGTGATAAGGACGACTCTAAGTCGCAGTCGGGCTTTGTCTTTACCCTTTACGGAGGGGCGGTTAGCTGGAAGAGTTCCAAGAAGGAAACCGTGGCAGACTCGACGATGGAGGCTGAATACATCGCTGCCAACGATGCTGCTAAAGAAGCTGTCTGGATCAAGAAGTTCATTTCTGAACTTGGAGTGGTTCCATCCATTGAGCATCCAATACCTTTGTATTGCGATAACAATGGAGCGGTGGCTTTGGCCAAGGAACCCAGGTCCCATCAGCGATCCAGGCATATTCTGAGGCGGTATCACCTGATCCGGGAGATAGTTGATCGCCGGGAGATCGAGGTCAGGAGGGTTGACACGAAGAATAACACGGCGGATCCACTCACGAAGGCCATTCCCCAGATACAGTTTGAGAGACTCTTCGGGATGCTCGTTATGCGATACTACAGCAGCTGGCCCTAGTGCAAGTGGGAGATTGTTAGTTGTATGTATGCCCTAGAGGCCAGTATTGTACAGATGATGTATATTATATTGGATGCTTGGACATATATAGAGATGACTTTCTTGCTCGATATGATAGTATGCTATCTGGTTACACTTTATCTTAACATGTACACTAGTCTCTTTATACTGTCTTATAGTTACATGTTGGTAAAGCCCTTAGGATGTGTACTTGACTACCTGGACTATGATGCAGATCATACTAGTGGGGACATGGTAGTCTATAAGTACATCCTTCAAGGTCCCTAGTCGTGGGTGTATCGAGACGGGGCATCGATATACCAGAGTAGACTAGCGTATACGCTTCTCGACCCATGTGATGGGCGATGGATGATCCCATATCCATTGGTGTTTGACATCAGAGATGGTATACGGGTGCTCAGTGGAGACTGGGTACACTGGACGGACTCGCCGAGAACTCCCAGATGGTATTATACCTCACGTCAGATGGCAGTTCTCAGGTGACACTTGTACAGGTTAGTCTGTAGACCCGAGATCGTCATAGAGTCTTGTGTGATTCCCACTGTGCTTTGATCTCCACCTTACCACGTCCATGAGGGCGTGCAAAACGGTGGTCTTTGGGTACAGTCCCGAGTCACATGGAGGCAATGAGCGATAGGAGGGGTTTCGTCTCTCCCGGTATTGGGGGTTGATGTTGCGCAGTGCTCGATTGGCCGTAGCAGGGAAGTCCCTGGCCAGGGCTGATCAGAGATTTGCTGGTAAGTGTTACCAGTAGTTTCTCGACCCGTTACGAGCCTCACATCGGCATGACTTATCGGGTTATTGGGGTCTGACGTTTACCACCCCTAGACTTGATATGCGACATATCAGACGAAGAGACCGGACTGTACGGTAAGTGTTACTGGTCGGATTCGCAGGAGTGTGAGCGGGCTAGCTCGTCTATCTTCTGATCGCTCAATACCCGGATGGCCGTTACGTTTAGCAGACCGCTTGCGGCTTGTTGGTGCATGATATGATCATCATCTGCTACCGGCGTATTGACGAGTTTTTAGAGTCCTACACAGAGGTTTCCTGGTTCAAGCGAAACGAAATAGGAGTGCATATGAGATATGTGCGGGACCGAGAATAATGCGTGTATGTGATACCGTATTTGATTCTCGCTATTAATGTTTCGATTGGTTGTATATGATATAACCTAGTTATCGAATCGAAGATCGATTCGATAAGTCGATACATTGAATACTAGTCGGTTATGTGCGACATGACCGGATCATTGAATCAAGTGTTGATTTAGTGATTTAATGTATAATTATATATTTGATATATTACTTTGCATTAACTAGTATTGGTTCACTTTAAACGGATTTTTCTCACTTGATTTACACATTGTATATGTGATATACTTTTGTGCACATATATGTATCATGTTTGATGATGCATGTAGTTTTGGCTTTGTGTAAAGAATGCAACCATGGTTATGAGAGTGGTTAGGGTTTAAGATTTATTCTCTTATTATTATTAAATCCATTTATTATTTATTAAATGGATTTATGGAAACAAAAGGGTTTCATTTTATCATGAAGTGTGGTGAAGCTTCATGAAGCTTTTAGTAATGATGCCATTTTGTCTCCTTGCTTAAACCTAACCACTCCCACTAACCATGGTCAATTCTCTACACTTGACCATGGTTAGAAGATGATAAGAATTCCTTTATTATTCATTTTAGAAATAACTTATCATAAGAATTCTATCATCTTCTTCTTCTTCTCAAAGTGAGAAACCTTTATGCCATTAATGGCAACTTGTGTTCTAGAGTGAGAAATCCAAATCTAAAGTGAACCCACCTCCTATTTCTTCACCCTCTACCTCTTGCCAAGTTGTTTTGGGTGTTCTCTTCACAAGTTTCACAACTTTGTGAAGTCGGAGCTTGAACTAGTGCAACATCGACGTAGATCGTCTTTGACACGAAGCCGACGACCTATTCCGCACGTTTATCCGATGAAGCCGACGAATGAGTCGAGGATTCATGATGGACAGCGAGGGCATGACCACGTGGAGCTAAGGAGGTGGAAATCCGGATCTACAAAGGTTGTAGCTTCCGACCTTTAGTTAATTTGCTAACTAGTTTAGTTTTTCGCCGAGAATTCTAGTCTAAGATCCGTGTTAGGGTTTCTCGGCACCATAATTTTTGTAAAATGGCATGTTCGATGCCTTGTGAGACCTCTATAGGGTGCCAAGGAACCTTTCAATTTCAAATAATCTAGGTGCCGAGAAACCCGACTACGAACCGTTGGCTAGAAATCTAGGCGAAAAACATAACTAGTTAACATTTAACTACAAGTAAGCGGAAATACAACCTTTGTAGATCCGGTGCTCCACCTCCATAGCTCCGCAACGAAGTCCCCTCGCTGTCCAAGTGAGTTCCCGGGCTCTAGCGTTGACTTCGTCGGAGAATAGGCAAGCTAGGTCGTCGATGTCCATGCCGAAGATGATCTACGTCGAGGCATCGCTAAATCAAGCTCCGACTTCACCAAGTGATGAAACTTGTGAAGAAAACACACTCTACTACTTGGAAAGAGGTAGAGGATGAAGAAATAGGAAGTGGGTAGACTTTAGAATTGGATTTCTCACTCATATTCATCAATCACCATTGATGAACTAGGTTATCTTCTTGTGTTGAAGTGAAGAAGAAGATGAAGTAGAATATGATAAGTTTTTGATAAACTTTTAAAGAATAAATAAAAATCCATTCTTATCATAATTCTCACCATGGTTATGTGTAGAGAATTAACTTGAGTTAATTGAATTGGTTAGGGTTAAGCATGAGACAAAATGGTGACTAAGTCAAAAGTTCATGAAGCTTCATGAAAGAAAACAAAAGAAAGCCACCATTCTATTTTATGCAATTTATTTTCCAAAAATAAAAACAAATGAATAAATGAATAATCAAATAAAAACCCTAACCATTTCTTTAACCAAGGTTTAATTCTTTACACAAACCCTAATTTGCATGTATCATCAAATATGATACAAACAAGTGCACAAAATCATATCGCATATGCAATGCGCACAACCGAGCGAGAAAATCCATTTAAAGTGAACCGATACTAGTTAATGCAAAGTAATATATCAAATATATAATTATGCATTAAATCACTAAATCAACACTTGATTCAATGATCCGGTCATGTCGCACATAACCGACTGGTATCATCAGTAACAACTTATCGAATCAACACTTGATCCGATAACCCGGCTATATCGCATATAACCGATCAATGTCACATCGCGAGAATGAAATACGGTATCACATACACGCATCATTCTCGGTCCCGCACATATCTCATATGCGCTCCTATTTCGTTTCGCTTGAGCCAGGAAACCTCTGTGTAGGACTCTAAAGACTCGTCAATACGCCGGCAGCGGATGATGATCATATCAAACACCCACAAGCCGCAAGCGGTCTGCTAAACGTAACGGCCACCCGGGTATTGAGCGATCTGAAGATCGACGAGCAAGCCTGCTCACACTCCAGTGAATCCAACCAGTAACACTTCCGTACAGTCCGGTCTGATCGTCTGATATGTCGCATATCTCGCCTAGGGGTGGTAAACGTCAGACCCCAATAGCTCGATAAGTCGTGTCGATATGAGGTCTATAAAAATTCGAGAAACTACTGGTAACACTTACCAGTAAATCTCAGCAACCCTGGCCAGGGATTTCCTGTTATAGCCAATCGAACACAGCGCAACATCAACTCCCTATACCGGGAGAGACGAATCCCCTCCTATCGCTCATTGCCTCCATGTGACTCGGGACTGTACCCAAAAACCACCGTTTTGCACGCCCTCTTGGACGTGGTAAGATGGAAATCAAAGCACAGTGGGAACCACACAAGACTCTATGACGATCTCGGGTCAACAGACTACTCTGTACCAGTGTCACCAGAGAACTGCCATCTGACGTGAGGTATAATTCCATCTGGGAGTTCTCGGCGAGTCCGTCCAGTGTACCCAGTCTCTACTGAGCACCCGTATATCTCCTCTGATGTCAAACACCGATGGATATGGGATCATCCATCGCCCATCTGTATGGGTCGAGAAGGTACACGCTAGTCTACTCTGGTATATCGATGCCCTGTCTCGATACACCCACGACTAGGGACTTTGAAGGATGTACTCAAGGACTACCTTGTCCCCACTAGTATGATCCGCATCATAGTCCAGATAGTCAAGTACACATCCTAAGGGCTTTACCAACATGTAACAGAGAGACAATCAGTGTACACGTTAAGGTAAAGATCAACCAGATAGCATACTATCATGTCGAGCAAGAAAGTCCTCCCTATATATGTCCCAGCATCCACTACAATATACATCCTATGTATAGTAATGGCCTCTAGGGCATACATATAACTAACAAGAACTCTATGCTTATTGTTAATTATCGTTTAGAAAAGATCTTCGGTTAGTCGATGTATGCTACAAAACAAGATCGTTTTTCATATTTCCGCCTCCCCGCAACTCGTGGGGTGTTGCACATCGACTTACAGTATTGCCAAATGGTAATACATTGATTCTGAACGAATGCTATTTCATGCCGAACCTGATATGTAACATTATATCGGTTTCTTTATTGAGTAAAGAGGGATATAATTTTGTATTACAGGATAATGTTATGAACATTTTCCTTAACCAAAAGTTGGTTGGGTCAGGCACGATGTGCAATGGCATTTATGTTCTAAATCAATCAATAGTTCTGAGCATAACAAACACACACAAGAGGAAGAGTTCAGAAATGAATGAATCCTTCTTGTGGCATTGTAGATTGGGTCACATCAATGCGACACGACTAGCTAAGTTGCATAAGGATGGATATTTAAATCCGTTTGAATTTTCATCTTATGACACTTGCCAGTCATGTCTCAAAGGAAAGATGACCAAAACTCCGTTTACGGGACACGGAGAAAGAGTTACGGAACTTTTGGGACTGGTACATAGTGATGTATGCGGCTCCATGTCTACAAATGCCAGGAATGGTTCTGCGTACTCCATTACATTCACTGACGATCTTTCTAGATTCGGATATGTGTTCCTGATGAAACACAAATCAGAAGCTTTTGAGAAATTTAGAGAATATAAACAAGAAGTCGAGAACCAAACCGGGAAAAGTATTAAAATCCTTCGATCTGATCGAGGAGGTGAATACTTGAGCAATGAATTCCTGGACTTCCTAAAAGAGAATGGGATTCTCTCTCAGCTGACTCCTCCTTATACACCACAGCACAACGGTGTATCTGAACGGAGGAACCGCACCCTATTAGATATGGTGCGCTCTATGACGAGCACAGCTGAGTTACCTATTTCCTTCTGGGGGTATGCGCTGGAGACAGCGGCATACCTATTGAATCAAGTTCCATCTAAATCTATACCTACCACACCATATAAGATATAGAGTGGAAAGAGACCATGTCTTAAACGTGTTAAGATATGGGGTTGTCCGGCCTATGTTAAAACGCAAAATCCGGACAAACTCGAGGCACGGTCAGTTCTATGCAAGTTTGTGGGATATCCCAAACATTCACATGGATATCTTTTCTACCATACTGAGGAACAAAAAGTGTTTGTTTCTCGACATGCCACCTTTTTAGAAAAGGAATTTCTTACAAAAGAAATTAGTGGCGACCAGGTAGAACTGGAAGAAATTCCGGCTACACAAACTCAAACTGAAGATTTAGTGGAACCAGAGGATTCGGTAGTTCCCAACGAACCTCAGCCTCTCCGCCGATCTAGTAGGGTTCCTCACCCACCTGAGAGATACTATGGTTTTCTCATGGATGGTGGGAGCGAGGATTGCATCATGGTTGATGATGACCCAACTAGCTTCGAGCAGGCCATCACGAGTGGGGACTCAGTGAAATGGCTGGATGCAATGCGGTCCGAGATGGAATCCATGTACACCAACAAAGTATGGACTTTGGAAGTTGCTCCTGAAGGGGTAAAACCCATTGGGAGCAAGTGGATCTTCAAGAAAAAACTTAGTGTAGATGGGAAAGTGGAGACTTTCAAAGCTAGACTTGTTGCAAAAGATTTTTGTCAAAGACCAGGTGTGGACTATGACGAAACCTTTTCTCTAGTGGCTATGCTTAAATCCATCCGGATCATACTTGCCATCGCTGCATATCATGACTACGAAATCTAACAAATGGATGTTAAGACCGCCTTTCTAAACGGTGATTTAGAAGAGTGCGTGTACATGACTCAGCCAGAGGGCTTCGTAGATAGTGGGAGCAGCGGGAAGGTGTGCAAGCTGCTTAAATCCATTTATGGATTGAAGCAAGCATCGCGGAGTTGGAACTTCTGCTTTGACGTCGTTATCAAAGAGTTTGATTTCGTCAAAAACATAGATGAACCTTGTATCTACAAGAAGGTGGCAGAGAGTAAGGTTGTCTTCCTCGTATTGTACGTGGACGACATACTCTTGATAGGAAATGACATTCCTATGCTGCAATCGATCAAGCTCTTCTTATCACAAAGATTCTCAATGAAAGATCTTGGTGATGCTTCCTGCATATTGGGAATTATGATCTAAAGAGATAGATCTAAAAGGATCTTGGGATTGTCCCAATCCAGGTACATTGACACCATACTAAAGAGGTTTAGTATGGAAGAGTCCAAACGTGGGTTTTTACCCACGATCTCAGGGCTCACTCTCTCTAAAGAGATGTCTCCCAAGACTGATTTGGAGAGAGCTTGCATGCAAGGGATACCCTATGCTTCGGCAGTAGGCTCTATCATGTACGCGATGCTATGTACCAGACCCGATGTAGCATACTCACTAAGTGTAGTGAGTAGGTATCAAGCTGATCCTGGAGAGAGTCACTGGACAGCTGTGAAGAGCATTCTCAAGTACTTACGAAGGACTAAAGAGATGCTCTTGGTGTATGGTAATAGAGAATTCCAAGTAGAGTCCTTTACCGATTCGAGCTTCCAGAGTGATAAGGACGACTCTAAGTCGCAGTCGGGATTTGTCTTTACCCTTTACGGAGGGGCGGTTAGCTGGAAGAGTTCCAAGCAGGAAACCGTGGCAGGCTCGACGATGGAGGCTGAATACATCGCTGCCAACGATGCTGCCAAAGAGGCTGTCTGGATCAAGAAGTTCATCACTGAACTTGGAGTGGTTCCATCCATTGAGCATCCAATACCTTTGTATTGCGATAACAATGGAGCGGTGGCTTTGGCCAAGGAACCAGGTCCCATCAGAGATCCAGGCATATTCTGAGGCGGTATCACCTGATCCGGGAGATAGTTGATCACCGGGAGATCGAGGTCAGGAGGGTTGACATGAAGAACAACACTGCGATCCACTCACGAAGGCCATTCCCCAGATACAGTTTGAGAGACTCTTCGGGATGCTCGGTATGCGATACTATAACAGCTGGCCCTAGTGCAAGTGGGAGATTGTTAGTTGTATGTATGCCCTAGAGGCCAGTATTGTACCGATGATGTATATTATATTGGATGCTTGGACATATATAGAGAGGACTTTCTTGCTCGATATGATAGTATGCTATCTGGTTGCACTTTACTTTAACATGTATACTTGTCTCTTTATACTGTCTTATCGTTACATGTTGGTAAAGCCCTTAGGATGTGTACATGACTACCTGGACTATGATGCGGATCATACTAATAGGGACATGGTAGTCCATAAGTACATCCTTCAAGGTCCCTAGTCGTGGGTGTATCGAGACGAGGCATCGATATACCAGAGTAGACTAGCGTATACGCTTCTCGACCCATGATATGGGCGATGGATGATCCCATATCCATTGGTGTTTGACATCAGAGATGGTATACGGGTGCTCAGTGGAGACTGGGTACACTGGACGGACTCGCCGAGAACTCCCAGATGGTATTATACCTTACATCGGATGGCAGTTCTCTGGTGACACTTGTGCAGGTTAGTCTGTAGACCCGAGATTGTCATAGAGTCTTATGTGATTCCCACCGTGCTTTGATTTCCACCTTACCACGTCCATGAGGGCGTGCAAAATGGTGGTTTTTGGGTACAGTCCCGAGTCACATGGAGGCAATGAGCGATAGGAGTGGTTTCGTCTCTCCCGGTATTGGGGGTTGATGTTGCGCTGTGCTCGATTGGCCATAACAGGGAAGTCCCTGGCCAGGGCTGATTTAGAGATTTGCTGGTAAGTGTTACCAGTGGTTTCTCGACCCGTAATGAGCCTCATATCGGCATGATTTATCGGTTGTTGGGGTCTGACGTTTACCACCCCTAGACTTGATATGCGACATATCAGACGAGGAGACCGGACTGTACGGGAAGTGTTACCGGCAGGCTTTTACAGGAGCAGGCTTGCTTGCTGATCTTCTGATCGCTCAATACCCGGGTAGCCGTTACATCCAGCTAGTACCGCTGACGGCTTGTGGATGCGTGATGTGATCATCACCTACTGCCGGCGTATTGACGAGTCTTTAGAGTCCTACATAGAGGTTTTTCTAGCTCAGGCAAAACGAAATAGGAGCGCATATGTGATATGTGCAGGACCGAGAATAATGCGTGTATGTGATACCGTATTCTATTCTCGTGACTTTTTGTATCGGTCGGTTATATATAGGATATAGCCGGGTTATCGAATCAAGTGTTGATTCGATAAGGCGATACATTGGATGTTAGCCGGTTATATGTGATATGACCGGATTATTAAGTCAAGTGTTGATTTAATAATTAAGTGTATAATTGTATATTAGATATACTAATTTACACTTGCTAACACTTGTTCACTTAGGGTTTTTTCTCACATGCACACTACTTTAACATATATATGATATATGTTAAAATGTGTTATCATATTGTATCATGGTTGATGATACAACATTCATGTGTGTATGAGACATACACCATCCTATTTGTTATGATTGGGTTTAATGTTTAAAGTAATTACAAAATTAGTGGAAAATTAGAAAATGCATGAAGCTTGTGGAAGCTTGTGGATGCATTGACTAAAGTCCACTAGATTTGTTTTTACTTTGGACTTTAACCTAACCATCACACACTTAGCTATGGTTATGGCTCTACAAGGGTTAATATATGATACTCACTCACCATGGTTAGCACTCTCACTTAATCATTATCCTCATTTTCTTTTCTTTAGTTCATCATCTTCTTCTTCATTGAGCAAGAGAAAAAGCTTGCTAGGGTTTTGAAAAAAGTGAGATAGATTGTGAGAAACAAAAATCCAAAGAGAACCCACTTCCTATTTCTCCATCCTCTACTAGATTAGCATTTTAGTATAGGGTGTTTGCTTCACTAATTCTCTAGTTAGTGAAGTAGGAGCTTGAGTCGGAATTCCCTCGACGTAGATCATCTTCGGCCTCGGAGACTCCAAGCAAGGTCGCACCTTTCGCCTCGTGAAGCCATGCAAGGGTCCGGGAAAACCACGATCGCAGCGAAGGGACTTCATCAAGGAGCTAAAGAAGTGAAGGACCGATCTGCAAAGGTTGTATATCGCATCCCCTCAGAGTAAAGTTGTTTACTTGCTAATTTATTCGCCTAATCTCTAGTATACGATCTAGCTTAAGGTTATTCGGCACATAAAAATTAAATTTTGGCATGGTCGATGCCTTGTAGAGTCTTGTTAGTGTGCCTAGTAACCCTACAAAAACACGGCAGGAACGCGTTGGGGCCGCGGAAACTCGGCGATCTCGCCACATCACCTTGCGAAAATTGCACTGTAAGGTCCTCTGTTCTTTCTCTGCAAAAATCTCTATATATCTTCTGAAAATGCCTGCAGAATTTGGTCCACTTTAAAAATCTTTTCCTTTCCAAATAACAAATCTTGTGCGGGATTTTTGCGCCTCGCTTAAAACAGAAATTGATTGCAAGTAATATTTTTTGTTTTGCATATCTTTTATCGAAAATCTTTTTGCAAAATTTCCAAATAAAGAGCAAGAGGAAAAAGGAAAATTTTAATTAGAAAACTTGCAAACTTTGAAATTCATAAAAAAGATTTGATTGCAAGTGATTTACTATTTTGCATATCTTTAATCGGATTTTAAGGGGCTTTTGACCAATTCAGATTGGGTGGGGATTTCATCACCCTTCCCAGGACCCCAGAAATTACATAAGGCATTTGCATTGACCAATCTTTAATTAAAAAATACTAGACTCGGCCCTAAGGACTTAGAGCTCAATAGGACAAAGGACTAGTTATAGGCATCGACCGTTTATCCTAACCTGACTTTGTGGTGTCTAGGCAAGTGTGTCTAAGGCAAGTGGTTACTTAATTAGGACCGCTACTTGTAGCGGGGAGCCTCCCACTTACCTGGCAGTTACCTGGCCGCAATTGGCGGTGAAGAGGCGGTTTGAGGTCCTATTTCTAGCCTTTTGGAACAGTTAGGAGTTGTCTAGCTGACCTAGGTGACCATAGATCTAGGCCTGATTGTGCATTTTTGGTTGATCGAAAGTGTGTCTCAGCTCTTTTCTCGAAAATCATTTTGCAAACAGTTCTAAATAAAGAGAAAAAGGAAAAAGGGAAAAAAATTTAAAAAAAGACTTGCAACTTTTGTCGCTAACAAATCCTTGCACCACCCAACCTTCTTTCTTTTCCCCTTTCTACTATCATGGGTACCCCAAATCATAAATCTCTTGCCGAACTTTCGTATCCCGAACCTAACTTTGCCTCGTACGTCAATTGTTTCGGTCGATTTAAGGAAGATCCTTCCATGCCCAAAATTTCTTTGAAAGATCAAATAGAAGCGTCTAGGAGAAACAGTTCGACGTTGCAACCCATTTTGTGTCAACAATGTCAACCTTTACCACCTTCACACGTTGATACCACCTTTTCAAGTCCTGCTGTAACTCCTAAAACGATGTCCATTGCTGAGCATATTGCTCAATCTCGTAGCCGATCTTTCACCCCTCTCCCCTCATCTAGTTCTAGGAATCAACAAGTCCATCCACCTTTTTATCCACATGTTGATCCTAATCCTGTCCAACCACCCACTTCGTACCAGTCCTACCCGACTTTCCCACCGTCACTAGACACTGTTTCTACACAGCCTTTTGGGAGTTTCACATATCCAAACAATTTCGAATCTTTTACCGAAACCACCTCACCACCCAAGTCTAGTTTGGAAGAGTCATTGGAGGCTTATATCTTAGCAACAAACAAAATGATTAGGAATGTGGATGCGTCCGTAGCCGCCCTTATACAACCTAGTGAACCGGTAGCTAGTTTCCCACTAGCTTCAAATTTTTCAATGTATGAGGAGGCGGTTGGACAGAGTGAGAATTTGATAGGAGAGAGTGAGTTCTACACATATCCAAATCAAACCTACCCTTACCCAATTGAAGCCCACAACTCCGGTTTTCCATCGATTGTCCCAAATAGTTCCCCAGTTGAAAATAAAAATGAGTTGTGTGACTTTGTAGTGCTTGATTTGCCAGATTGTGAAGAACCCCTTTCGAGTGAAACCACACTTAATCCTTTCGATCTTTACACCTCTAATCTAGAACCTAAATCGATAAATATCCATGCTTTTGATGAGGTGTCAGAAAAAATTGATTTTCGCTTGATTGAGGATATAGACGACGGGAATATTTTGGATGATGAACCCGTCGATTTGATTGAAATTTTATGTCCAACTCATCATCCCGAGTCATTAATTGTTTCTCCCGAACTTCATATGCATCTTGATTATGATGATAATGGCATGGATGAGACAAATATTGAGGAAAATTATGAGGATAGTATTGAGGAGAGTATTGAGGATAATATAGAGGTTGAACCATTTTTGTTTGATGTGTCGGATTTTCCAATTCATCTTCCTGAACCTTTAACTGTTATATCACCCTCCCTCCTTTCCATCGTTCCGACCACGCTTGACGACTGTGAGCTTGAAAAATTTCCCTTTGAATCTGATACAGTTCTCACAGTCGATGACACTTACGAGTGTTTCAGTTTTTCGGACGATGTTGATGACTCACCGCCCGAGTTTGAGTCCTTTGAATTTTCAAATGAGTTAGTTGAACCATCAGACTCGGTTGCTTACAGTCGTTTCGAACCATTGATGGAATCTTTCAAATTCGAGACCGTTTACTACGGTGAGAATGAGACTATCCCTAATTCACTCCCTTTCGTCCTTCCTATCGTTCCGACCGTACAAGAGACCGTTACGCTTTCATCTCCAATACCAAGTTCGACGTACCCATGCTTTCTTGCGAATCTTGAGGGATTTGACCCCATTTCTCGACAGGTTGATAGGTTAGCACAATCGTTTTTAACACATCGGTCATCACAAATTGCGCTAATTTATTCACTCGATTTACACCCTCAAGATCGAACTCCACTTCTTTCTCTTTTCCGCCCCTCTTCTCCTCCACCGAGACCATATTCTACCCTTCTTCCCACACGGTCTCGTGTGCTTCTCATCTCATTTCTCTACACCCCATTCTTTCACCAACCCTACCATTACCACGATAAGATCTTTGAATGGTTGGTGCTAACCTTTGGCTTGTGTAAGGCCAATCTTAAGTTTGGGGGGAACCTTGTTGTATATATGTACACATATTTTTTGTTTTTTTTTCTATAAAAAAAATTCAAAAAAAATAATAATTATAAATAAACAAATAGGGGAGTGCCGACATTTTGACCCTCTTGGTGTAGCATGGCAGTGAAGACACTGTCAAGTTTAAGTTTGGGGGTATGCTCGGTACGTTTTCTTCCTTCGCATTCATATGTATATTTTTGCATTTTCATACTTATTTTAAAACTCATAAAAATTGAAAAAATTTGAAAAAATATAAAAATTATTGTATTCAATTTTGGATTATTTGACTAGAGTTTGACAGATAGGTTAACTAGCTAGGAACAACTAGATCTAAGACTTAGTAAATTAAAAACCCTAAAAATAACCTTCCTTAAAGTTTAACGGTAGAAAGTATATGTCTTTGTAGTTTATTTAGAAATAGGCAAATTTCGAGTTCACTTCTTGGGCTAAGTTGAAACAAAGGAAAAGTATTGATATTTTTATTAGAGTATAAGTTTGAAAAATAATTCCTAGCTTAAGTTTAGATTCTGAAAATGTATACCCTACAATTTGCACAATCACGCACCTTGAAACTTGGAATAGTAGAGGAGACCTTGAAATGCTCTTGTCTGAAGTCCTTAGTACGAAGAAAATGAAATATAAAAATACAAGTGTGAATAAAGAATAAAAAAAATGAACACTGGTTTTTGTGATTACTTAAGGCTGCAAAAATAGAAAAATATTTAGCGAGGGTGCTTCATCACCTAGTGCCTTAGACCAACTGGTTTGGGAGTCACTGCTAAAGCCTTAGGTGTTGCAAGACTAGGAATTACGCTTTAAAAGTGCAAACGCATTTTGTAATCGGTCGTTGGTACCTCAAGAAGTATTAACGGTCGCATGAAGGATGTGTAAGCAAAATTCATTTAAAAATTCACCAATTAATAAGCGCTTTGGACAAAAGGACAAGAGTATGATTGCTTGATTTGAATTTCCAAGTGTAGGGGTGATTTATACACACACGTAGGGATATGTGATTGGAGTTTAGATGAGAGAAAGGAGTGAAGAATAGAACTTGTATCTTTAGTAGAGTTGATAAAATTCCTAAGTGGAGATGGAACCCTAGAAGGAAAAACTTAAGAGATGCCGAAAGCTAAGTAAGTCTATAGAACATATATAATATTAAGTTAGATGATGAGGAAGTGTGAAGAATATGGGTGGATAATTTGCAAGTCGAAAATAATTGAGTTCCTTGTTAGAAACCCTAATTGGAGAATTAAAGTCGAAAAAGCCAAATTGATAGGATTTTGTGGGTAGTATCCGCTGAAAACCCTCAGGAGACAACATTCCTCCTACTAGGGACACCTAGAGGTTTAACGGCTTGTTGCACGAGCTCAGTTCAATCGTGTTTCCCTGCGAAAGTGCGGTTAGGTTTTTTGTAGAGAATAAAAATAAGTTTACTCGAGGACGAGCAAAAGATAAGTTTGGGGGTATTTGTTCACACCATAATATTGTATTATTATATTCCCCATTCTTATTCGTTTTATAAATAAACAGGTGCTTTTGACGCATGTCTGCTACATATTACAGGTTACAGGTTCTTGGACAGGAAAGAGTGAAAATGATGAAAAGACGACGCAAAAGTGGACTTTGACCAACAAACAGAAGACTCTTGATCAAGCCTACATCAAAGATAAAATTCACAAGTACAAGGCAACGCAAGGTCCAAGATTACAAAGCGAACGGTTAAAAGTCCACCGCAATTATTCACTGGAGATCTGGAAGAAACATAGAAGCTATTTTAATAAAAGAACCAAATAATAAGGAAGCCCAAAGACAGAAGAGCCAACAAAGGAAATTTCAAGGCCCAATACTTCCTTTTAAAGAGACAGAGACATAAAATTTTACCAAAGCTTGAAGTCTACTTTGACTAGGTCTTCCTAAGGATATTTTGGTAAATATAGACGTGCGAATCAATTGTAACCTAGGGTTTCCTATCCTCTGTAAATAGGAACTCTAAATCATTGTAAAGGTGATGCTTCCCTATGCTTCTTTTTATAAATAAAATTTAGATTTCTTTTGGAGTGCATCGATGCCTCTTTTCATTTCAGAAATTCAGATCTGACAAGTCTTGTGTTGATGTTTGGAGAGATATATCTGTAAAGTAAGTAGGTAATTTCAATTCTTGCCCTAGGTAATTTTTCATTCTCTGCCCTAGATTAAATTTAATTCCTTACCCTAGTTAGATAGTTAGATCTTTAATTCAATTGCCCTAGATTAATTTAGTTTTTAGATTTAATAATCAATCCGGTTCCCATCGGAATTAACTCGTTAGAGCGATTAGGAAATTCACAAAATCCCTGTGGACCGACCCGTACTCACCGGCTAGCTGCAAAGCGATGCCGTTCTTGATTGCGGTTAATAGATAGTTTTTGAGATCAATCACCCATCATATAGGTCAAGATGCGTATACGCTAGTCTACTCTGGAGTATCGATGCCCTGCCTCGATACACCCTCGACTAGAAATAATTATAGGATGTACTCGTGGACTACCCTGGCCCCACTAGTATGATATGCATCATAGTCCTAGTAGTCAAGTACATATCCTAATGGCTTTATCAACATGTGAGAGCAAGACAGTAAACCAATACAAGTCAACATGTTTAGACAAAGTGAAACCAGATAGCATACTATCATATCGAGGAAGAAAGTCCTCTCCATATATCCAAGCATCCACTATAATATACATCATATGTACAATAATGGTCTCTAGGGCATATACATAACTAACAAGAAGGTGGCAGAGAGTAAGGTTGTCTTTCTCGTATTGTACATGGATGACATACTCTTGATAGGAAATGATGTTCCTATGCTGCACTCAGTCAAGCTCTTCTTATCACAAAAATTCTCAATGAAAGATCTAGGTGATGCCTCCTACATCTTGGGGATTAAGATCTATAGAGATAGATCTAAACGGATACTGGGATTATCCCAATCCAGGTACATTGACACCATACTAAAGAGATTTAGTATGGAAGAATCCAAGCTTGGGAATTTACCCACGATCATAGGACTCGCTCTCTCCAAAGAGATGTCTCCAAAGACTGATTTGGAGAGAGCTTGCATGCAAGGGATACCCTATGCTTCGGCAGTAGGCTCTATCATGTACGCGATGTTATGTACCAGACCCGATGTAGCATACTCACTAAGTGTAATGAGTATGTGTCAAGCAGATCCAGGAGAGAGTCACTGGATAACTGTGAAGATCATTCTCAAAAACTTGAGAAGGACTAAAGAGATGTTCTTAGTGTATGGTAACGGAGAACTCCAGGTGGAGTCCTTTACCGATTCGAGCTTCCATAGTGATAAGGACGACTCTGTAAGTCTACGGTAGCACCCCGGCTGTCAATCCGAGGCCAAACGCGGAACAAAAAACTTTTATAAACTGGCGCTAACGCAGACTTATACCCGGATCATACCATTAACCCTAAACTAGCTAACTACAAAGAAGTTAGAATGGCTATACCAATCGATCCGTGTCCTTCAGTCTTTAGCCACCATCCCAAGCTCCTCGCGGCTTCTCCGATCAAGCTCGATCTCCGGTCTCCTCGTCGAAGTGGCACTACGTCAAGGAATCATTTTACGGGCTCCCGCTTCAAAACCGAAGCAACTCGGACATGAAGTTTACTAGCCGACATGTCCAAGGTGAAGTAGAGAATGTGTGTGATAACTTTGTCTCAATACACCCATGGATTCTCAACTCATGAGAGGGATGGGTGGAGGTTGAAGAAGAAGCCATTGGAGGAAGATGTGAGCTCAAGAAAGAGAAGCAAGTGAGAAAAAAGACTTTTGTCTTGTGTGAGATATTTTGAGAGAGAGAGATCTATCAAAAACAAACCCCAAGGCCTTACTTGGCTGCCCTCTCTCTCCAAAATATCCCCCACTTATCATAATTAGCCCCAAAATCAATCCATGTTACAATAATGGTCACATGATCCAAGACCATGAGTCACCATGTGCATGTGACATGAAATGATGCATATGGACAAAAACTTGCACTCACATTTTCCTCCGCTAAACATTTAAACTAAATGTTTAATCCAATAAAAAAGATATGGCATCAACTAAAGTAAACTCGTAACGGATCATAAGAATACCCTTCATCTGTATATACATACATGCATCCGCATTCCGATTGAATACGAATGCAATGAGACGAAAGTAATCCAACAAATCTAATACTAGGATCAGGCTTAAACCAAAGCCCACTAGTATGATCCGTTCAATCATGATCCGTGCACAAGTGCGCGTATATGATCGAACCCTAACATAAAACCATACGGCCTCTACAACGTTTCGCCCGAACTAGGGAAACTTTCTATGGGGGACTCTAAAGACTCGTCAATACGCTGGCAGTGGGTTTAACCACAAGCACATCAGTGGTACTAGCTGTACTTAACGGCTGCCCATGTATTAAGCGAAAGGGAAGCTGACGAGCGAACTCATTGTGAAACCCTACTAAGCCTATCTGTGACAATCTCCGTACAGTCTGGTCTGTTCGTCTATAAGTATCGCATATCGGGCCTAGGGGGATGGTAAACGTCAGACACCCAATAGCGGTATAAGTCGTGTCGGAGTGTAGCCCAGAACACCTTGAGAAACTACTAGAATACCTACCAGTAAATCTCACTTGCCTTGGCCAAGGACTTTGTGTAATGGCTCTCCAGACACAGCGCGATATCAACCCCCAATACCGGGAGAGATGAATCCTATCTGACCGCCACTGCCTCCAAGTGCTTCGGGACTGCACCCAACTACTACCAGTTTGCACAACTCCTTTAAGCCGTGATAGGGTAGCAATCAAAGAATAGTGGGAACACACTTGAGGCAATGTAGCAGTGTCAAGTCAACGGACTAAGATGTACTCATGTCACCTGGGAACTGCTCCTGACGATAGGTATAGTACAAATCAGCGGTTCCCCCTGCGAGTCCGTCCGGTGTACTCATAACCCAATGAACACCTGTATACGTCTTAGTTGAACCAACTGACACCAATGGCTTGTGAGACCGGCCACCGCCCCTCGTCGGGGTCTCGATCCGTATACACTAGTCTACTCTCGGAGTATCGATGCCCAGTCTTGAAACTCCCACAACTAGGGACATTTTAAGGATGTGCTTATAGACTACCCAACTCTCACGTATATGATCGCCATCATACTGCTGGTAGTCAAGAAAGAATCCTAAGGGCTCTATCAACGTGTAATAGTGATCTATAATGTCACCTAAAGCATGTACACGATGATAAAGACAAACCAGATAGCATACTATCATCTCGAGTAAGACTGTTCTACCAGTATAGGTCATCCCTCAATCATTGCAATCACGTGCCTGCGATCCAATTATTGACTTTGAGGGTACTATATCCAACAATCTCCCACTTGCACTTAAGGCTAATTATTGCGATGTCGCATACTCACAGCCGTGTGATACCGAACACCCAACTCCTCTACTAATCAGTTTCACAAAGCTCGTTTGTAAAACTATTGCTTTCGAGAAATAGCCTCAGTGAGTGGATCCTCTCAGATGTTTCTTTCTATGTCTCTCTTTATCTCAAGTTCGCGGAGAAAGCCATCTCCCGAAATGAGCAATACCTGTGATGGGACCTAGTTCACAAATGAACTCCAAATCCAGTAAACTTCTTAGACTGTATCGTCAACTGAATTTAATCATTATCCTGCGCCATGCCTTCCTCAGTATCCGCTTAGACCACCTGTCTAAACTACTGCCCCTCATCAGAGGGAAAACTATAACTCCGACAGTCACTCTGTCATCCAGGTCACCTTGGAAGCCTGGAATGATAACCGTCTCCCGAAGGAGGATGCCGTTATCAAATCCCTAGAACATCCACTTATGTTCATAAACTGCTTCCGAACGTTTCTCCAGGATCGGATTAATATCAACTTATTGCTGCTAGTGCAAAAACAGCATCTAGTGTGGTACTTGACATCTCATGATTGACTCAATTGCCTAAGCAAGTGATATGCCAATCATGCACATCCCTCTCCTCTTTAGTCTGTAAAACACCTTTAGAGAGGGTGACTCCTTCACCTGCAGGTGCACCACCATGCCAGGAGTCATCCATTCTAAAATACTTTAAGAATGTTGTCTAAGTACCCAGATTGGGACACTTCCCAAATCCAGATCTAAAACCATAGATCTAGTAACCAGAATGCCTGATATAATATCCAAATCCTATATGGAGAAACCATTATGTGACAACCACAGTTTAACTGATCGTAGTATAGGAATTTTACTTCCTACAACGTGCATGTCATCCAAATGCTAGGACATCACACCCTACTACCTTCTTAACAGATCCATCCCCTATTCTGATGAAGTCAAAACCCATGACCGTCACATCAAAAATAGATGATCTATCTCCGCTATATCTGCTTTAGTCTATAAATAGACTTAAGCTACTTGTCCACTATGCTTCCGCTGCTCCCACTGACTACAACAACCCTCTGGCAGAGTCATATACACGTGCACTTCTAAAACTAGTTTAGAACGACGCTATACTCATCCTCCTACTGGGTCTCATAGTCCGGAACAACAGTAGTGTCAAGTCTGGGTAAACAAGAACCTCGCTGCCACCGTCTTTGAGGGTACCGAAGTACCTCTCGGGCGCCTGAGGTTACCCACCATATCTGCGGAGTGGCAAATGGAATGTCAAACCTGATTGAATCTTTAGGTTCTTATCACATTTTCAGTAATCGTTTGCGGTTCTGGAATCACTTCCAGTTCTACCATACTCCCACTACTATTTTCTGAAAAATCCATTTTACTAAAACTGCGGCAAGTCAAGAACAATATCATTATTGATCTTCCAGATGGTAGGAAATTAACCCTCGTCATAGCCCAGGTTAACTCACAAACCGCCATTACAGAAACGTGCCTCAAGTTATCCAGAGTCTGGCTTTAAGCATAAGCCGGACAACTCTATATACATTAACATCATTAAGATATGATCTATTCTATATACAATATAGAAACAGAGGCACTTATTTAATTGGAACCAGATTCAAATATTGCAGCTGTCTCCAGTGCATGTCAACTAAATGGAGAGAGGCCAATCAGCATTACTCAACTTAAGAGTGCATCCAATTATGAGTAACCTGAAAGAGAAACAAGTTTCTCTTAACCATTACTATCTACTGAATACCTAATACAAGTATCTACATCTTTGATCACCTTGAAGAATCCCGATACTTGCACCACGTGGTTTTCTACTTTATTCTTGTACCTATAACTTCTCAAAACTTGGACCTTGTATTTCTACGAAACACATGTCTAAAACTGGAGAAGTCACAAGTAAGCAGAATATAGTACGAGAACCAACCCCTCTGTCCTAATGGACACTGGACAATATACAATGCTTTGTATAAGTCCCCTGAGTTGAATAACCCAAACCCTGTGCGTCGTAGGTTGAAAACTGTACTATGGTTATGAAGAATTACACCGCTGTTTAATGCTCCTTACCTAACCTTCAACTGATATAGGTAAATGTCATGGACATAATTTCAAAAGGTTATATCTCACTTTATAAAATAAACTGTAACGCCTTGAAAAGTCGTTTTGGTGTTTTCCTGAAAATCGGTGAAAATTCGGTATTTTTCCGTAAACCGTCTTTGTTGTTATTTTGCAGTTTAGGACTAATTATACCTAATTTGGATAGGTAATTACTTATTGATTTTTGGTCATTTAAAAAATTTTCCCTTTTTTTTCAATTTTTTTTATATTATTTTAAGCCGGTAAGAAAATACATTAAATTAGCGATAAATACAAATTTCTTTAGGCTAATTTTAATCTTTAAAATCATGTTAATTAAAATCTAGTTGTAATATAAATTTTTAGTATTTTATTTCAAGTTTTAACTAATTTTTATTATGGAAAACGAAATTTATTGAATTTAAGCTAAAACTTGCAATTTTGGACTTGTATGGGGTCTTTTTGCATAAAAATTTTTGTGCACTCTCTCACACACATCCCCACATCCCCTAGGCCGGCCCCCACAATTAGCAGGTCATGAAGTTTCCTTGCCTTTTTTTTCTTTAACTCATATGAGGAAATTGATATGAAAAGGGTTTTAAATATGTTATTTTGGGTATGGGTTTTTGGGTGATTGGTATGGGCTTGACCTTTGACTTTTTTTTTTCACCATTTCCTCACTCTCCCCACTTCCCTCTAGTGGCCGACCTTGACCTGCTGCAGCCCTCATTTTCCCTTCTCTTTTTCTCTTCAAAACTCATCTCAAATTCCATTAAAATCCAAATTAAACCTCACAAATTAATCCCCATCCTTAATCCATTCTTCTTAGCCTTTCTTGCTTGGATCTTGGATGCTAGGAGGCCATCTTTGGAGGCAATTTTTCTTGCTAGATCCATAGATCTTGAGGTATAATTTCTACCCATTTAAATTCTTATGGTTAGATTTGTTTAATTGAGTTCTTTTAGTGTATGTATTAGTATTAATTTCTAGTCTAAGTTTTAAGTTCATGGTTTGAAATTAAACTAGGGTTTTAGAAATCATTAGTAGGTTAATTAAATCTATTTTGTTATCTAGTTATTTTGTTAGCCTAATCTAAATGGTTAACTTGCCTTTTGGACTTTAAATTAGAGTTAATTTAGTGTATCATGTAAGATTTGGGTTGGATTCTGTTAAGTTTAAAAAAATCAAGAAAGGGTTGTTTATGGAAACATAGGATTTGAAGCTTTGTAATGTGTTTTAATCAAAGTGATTGTGGTTAACTAGTTATGCGGTTGGATGTTATGTTAGATTGTAGTCCTTTTTGTCGCAAAACGGCGATGTTGCGCCGATTTTTGGAATGTTTATGCTTACTAGTTTTTATATAAATTTATGTGATGAATTAATTGTGATAACTTGATTATATTTTTAGCATATCCTATGACATTTAGGATGTGTGAGTGCGGATTTTTGAGTGTTCGGGTTTTAGCTTTGCCGGGCGACCAAATCGGCGATTCTAGTTAGTTTTTATGGCTTTCCTGTATGTTCCGCGCACCTTGTGCACGTTGTGCCTAGCTTGTGAACGTAGATATTCTCGTTCGGGATTTGCGTCTTTTCATGATATGTAACCTTATGTTTTGTATTCATGTAAATTCCAGGTTCGGCCGCGGAGACGTCGGACGCGGCACGAAAAGGGAAAGCGGTGATTGGACGTAGCTAGCTGGGGATTCCGGTGAGTAGATGTAACATCTACGGGGGACTATCGTTCGGATGGCGCAAGTCGCCCGATAGTTTAAGTAGTTTAAAGATTTCTAGTGATATTAGTAATTAGGAGTAAATGCTTGCGTAACATCTTGCAATATCCATGCATTATATTGTCAGACATATGCGAACCCATTCTATAGGACACCTGCACCATTGCCAGGGTTTTTATATGCAGCACGAGCACTATTCATGCGTACACACACGTCCTGGTAATTGCCATGCCACGACACTAGATAACTTATAATGTAGAATGTTGTCACCATATTTGATACTTAAACCTGTACTATTGCAATAAATCCTTAAAATAACATTGTAGAATTGCTATTCATGTGCATGTATACCATTACATCAATTGTTCATGCCTAGTTTGTTAATCATACATTGCAACTTGGTTATTTATACCATATGCATTCATTATCATTCACATATGCACTTATGATGATTTAATGAGATTTATGATATTTCTGGATTTCGGGGAAAGCCGCAAAATTTACAACTTATGATCTTTTAAAATATAAAAAGTTGCGGTTTTCTAGTGATGTAAAGTGTCGTCCACCATGAGTTTGCTGTGGTTTTCGAGATCCGTGTCGAGGAGTGGAGGAACCGTCACGGGTACATGGTGGGCCCGGTAAGGTACCCCGGGGCAAGAGGATCGTGTTGTTGATGTTGAGCCTGGCAGGGGATGGATTACCTACCGGTGACTGTTTTGGCACGGCGGATATCCAGAGGGTACCGACCGTGGCCGCGAGATGATGAGATATTGATATTTGAGATGGGTCAGCCGGACGGCTGAGGCCAGAGATACTACGATATGGATATATGAGATTTGAGACAGTTTTGAGGTGTCGTTGCTGGACACGGATTCTTGTTGATTCTATTGGTATTGTGCTGATATTTCAAAAGAGATGCCTAAAGGAAAAGATGATTTCTTATATTTACACATGCAGATCACGAGTATATTCATATTGCATACATACCTGCTAGTATATTTATATTGCATACTTACCGGCTAGTATATTCATATTGCATACATACCTGCTATTATATCATGCCATACCTGTATTATAGATGCTAGGATGCTTGTGTGCATACTTGCGATATCCTCTATAGATGTTATTTATTACTCACGAGTTGGCAACTCACCCCCGTTGTGCCACAGTCTCTTGCAGGTCCGTTCCGTCAGCACAGTAGAGGCGGGCGCACCGCTTCTTTTGCCTCTTATTCCAGGACTCGAGGCTTTTGCTCGTAAGTGGGTTGTATTATTATCTTTGTACCACCTTGTATATTCTTTGTATCTAGAGTACTTCATCTACTGTATCTACCAGTATTGTTGTATATTGACCTAGAGATGAGACTGTGAGATTTGTGGACTTTTTATGCTGTATTTTGGGGTCGAGCTCACTTGAGTCGACATGCGGTTTTTCTTATGCTTCTTTATGATTATTTTGCATGTTGTTGTTTTATATTGCATGCGATTTGTGACCGCCTTGTGGCGAAGAGCTAGCTCCCGCTTGGGGATGCCTTATTTGTTGTATTTATATATATTCTTGTTGTACCCATTTTGGGGGCCAGTATTTACAAAGGAGACTCTGCCGAAATTTTCGGAAAAATTGATATTGTTTTTAAAAAGGTTTTATATGACTTATTTGATAAACGGGATTTCAATTGATTGGTTTTCCTTCACTCTTTTGCTTATTTGGTTTTGTTTTCTGGGCTTTGGCTTACTTATTTTACGGACGTCTTGAGACGTTTCGTAAACTTAAGTGCCAGTCACATTCCGTACCCTGCGGGTCGTGACAAAGTTGGTATCAGAGCGATAGGTTTTACCTTTTTGAGTGTAGGATGACCCTTGGTAGATGGAGTAAGTGACTTAAGTAGGGTAACGTAGCGTGTGTATGTCCGCGGCATACTTGCGATACGGTACTCCGCCTAAGTGACTTTAGGATATACTTGCTTGAAATTCCTTCTTCAATTCCGTGTATCCTATGATTCTATTGCACTGTTCTTATTATCTTTTTTCCTGTACCAGCCACTATGCCGCCGAAGGCTACGAGAGTGCAGAGGGCTGCCGCCCGAGATGAGATCCGAGCAGGCTCGTCCGAGACGAGGACCGAGCAGGGTGGTATGCCTACGCCGCAGGGACAGACTGATCCGCTTTCCCCAGGCCGTATGGATAGGCTTGAGACTGGTATGGAGGAGTTGCGACAGATGATGGGGAGTATGCAGGAGCTACGTTAGATGGTAGGATCCCTAGTTGCAGCCAGTCGTACACCGAGGCCGGAGGACGCACCTACTACATCCCAGACTACTTTGGTACCCGCTCCTACTACTACCGCCGTGACTATCCCGGTTTCACTACAGGAGTTCATGAGGCTGAGACCTCTAGTTTTCATGGGTACCGATGCAGCAGAGGACCCGCAGACGTTCATTGACAGCTTGACCAGGATCTGCCGATCGCTGAGATGTTCTGACGATCGCTGGGTAAAGCTTGTGAGTTTCCGACTAGAGGGTCTCGCACAGATATGGTGGGAGTCAGTCTTGAGAGGTCGAGCTGTAGGTCTACCGCCTATGACCTGGACCGAGTTCACAGCAGTTTTCCTTGCCCGTTTCCTCCCCGAGAGCATTCGTGACGCCAGTGCTCGTAGTTTCGAGGCCTTGGTCAAGACACCTGGGATGACGGTGTCTGAGTATGACGTTCAGTTTACACAGTTGTCCCGATATGCCCCGTACCTGGTTGATACCGAAGCGAAGAGGGTGAAGAGGTTAATACAGGGACTGGATGCCCAGCTATATCTTGCCATTGGCGCCCAGCATTTCGATACCTATTCGGCAGCTATGGATACGGCATTGCGGATGGAGACACGTATTTCAGCGACGTCGGCCGTTCCCGGGCCGAAGAGGATTCGTACCGGCACACCAGATCAGAGACAGCATGCCAGATTCATTCCGAGAGATAGGGCCGGCAGGGGGTTCGGACGAGGTCAGCTGTACGGATCGTATACGCAGGGACAACAGTCATCGCCAGGGTGCTTTAGGTGCGGGAGTCTGCACCATCGTATTAGAGATTGTCCAGTGAGACGACAGGGAGCGGCGACAGTTCCGCATGTGACTCTACCTCCATCACCGCCCCCTCCTCAGAGAGCTCTACTTCCTGCTACAGGCGATGCTCCACGCCAGTTAGGTGCACCCAGAGGCCGTGGGCGCGGCGCACCGATCCAGAGAGGACGAGGAGGCGGAGGCCGAGGCCGAGGTCAGCCCGCTATTGGAGGAGGTCAGGCCCGAGTTTTTGCATTGACACCCCAGGATGCGCAGGCATCCAATGCCGTCGTTACAGGTACCCTGTCAGTATGCTCTGTTGATGCTCACGTGTTGTTTGATCCCGGATCCACGCACTCTTACGTTTCCACCCACTTCGTGCCGAGTTTGGGTAGAGAGTCCGGTTTGCTTGATCAGTCGCTCGTTGTGACCACTCCTGTGGGAGAGTCTTTTGTTGCTAGGCACGTGTTCCGATCCTGTACCGTTCGTATTGGCGATCGATAGCTGCCTGTCGACTTGATCCTTCTGGAGATGTTGGACTACGACGTTCTTTTGGGCATGGATTGGTTAGCCACGTGCTATGCGTCGGTGGACTGCCGCGAGAAGACAGTTAGATTTTGTTTTCCCGGCGAGTCGGCTTTTGTTGTGCAGGGGGACCGTGGTGCCACCCCTTACATTTTTATTTCTTCCCTTCGCGCTAGTCAGCTGTTGAGGAAGGGATGTCAGGGATTTCTAGCCTGTGTATGTGATACTAGAGCTACGGATGTACCATTGGACCAGGTTCCGATTGCATGCGAGTTCCCCGATGTTTTCCCTGACGAGCTGCCAGGACTGCTACCTGAGCGCGATGTCGAGTTCTGTATTGATTTGATTCCCGGCTCGGGGCCTATTTCTATACCGCCTTATCGGATGGCCCCGGCGGAGCTTAGAGAGTTGAAGGTTCAGCTGCAAGATTTGCTAGATAAGGGACTTATTCGACCCAGTATTTCTCCATGGGGTGCTTGTTGGAGAAAGTGCCCTCAGAGTCAATTATTAGGTCACAGGTACGTGATTGTAATGATTGATGGAGGACCTATCCCGGTAGGACAGTCTTACTCGAGATGATAGTATGCTATCTGGTTTACCTTTATCATCGTGTACTGTTTTAAGTGACCTGACACGTCGCTATTACACGTTGATAGAGCCCCTAGGATTCTTGCTTGACCACCAGCAGTATGAGGGCGATCATATAAGTGGGAGCTAGGGGTCTATAGGCATATCCTTAAAAGGTCCCTAGTCGTGAGAGTTTCGAGACAGGGCATCGATTCTCCATAGTAGACTAGTGTATACAGTCGAGACCCCGACGAGGGGCGGTGGCCGGTCTCACAAGCCACTGGTGTCAGTTGGATCACCTAAGATGTATACAGGTGCTCATTGGGATATGAGTACACCGGACAGGACTCGCCGGGAACATGCTAGTTGGTCATATACCAGACGTCAGATGGCAGTTCCCTGGTGACATGTGTGCAGGTTAGTTCATCGACCTGGGGATCGTCATTTGTCTCGTGTGAGTTCCCACTGTACTTTGATTACTACCCTACCACGGCTCAAAGGAGTCGTGCAAACAGGTTTTAGTTGGGTGCAGTCCCGAGCCACATGGAGGCAGTGAGCGTATCTTCAGGGGTTCGTCTCTCCCGGTATTGGGGGTGAGGTCGTGCTGTGTCTAGGAGAGCCATTACACGAAGCCCTCGGCCGAGGCAAGGAGATTTACTGGTAGGTATTCCAGTAGTATCTCAGGGTGTTCTGGGCTACACTCCGACACGACTTGTACCGCTTTTGGGGGTCTGACTTTTACCAACCCCCTAGGCCCGCCATGCGATGCTCATAGACGAACGGACCGGACTGTACGGATATTGTTACTGACAGGCTCAGTAGGGTGTCAGGCTGAGTTCGCTCACAGACGTCCCTTTTGGTCAATACCTGGTAGTCCGTTACGTATTGGCTTATACCTCTGACGTGCTAGTGGTTAAATCCACAACCAAGGTGTTGACGAGTCTTTAGAGTCCCCCACATTCAGTTACTCAGCTTTCGGGCGAAAAGTTGTAGAGGCCGTATGGAGATATGGCAAGATCCGATCAGATACGTGCGGTATTGCACGGATCAGGATCAGACAGTTTGTACTATAGGCCGTATGGATATATGGCAGGGTTCGATCAGATACGTGCGGTATTGCACGGATCAGGATCGAACAGATATTACTAGCCGGCTTTGGTTTAAGCCGGATCCTAGTATAGTACAGTGTAGATTTTGTCTCATTGCATTTGTATTTCGGTCGAAATACAGATGCGGGTGTGTATGCACAGTATCGGGGTTTTCCTGTAATTTATTACGGGACCAGTTTTCTGGAGTTGCCAGTTTGCTTTCCGTTTCGGCCAATTTCCTTTGTTCCGTTCATTGGCCGAAGATTGGTGGAGGAGGGTTTATTTGCATTGTTGCAAATAGGCATTAGTGGAGGGGGTTCTTTGCTTATATTTGTATCATGATGGTTTTCATGATGAGCACCATCACTTGACTTCTTCTTCTCATGATGGCTTGACTTTTTGAAGCCATCATGCATGAGATGATGGTTGCTTTGAGTGTTGGGATTGTTTTAGTGATGATGGTTGATTTTGATAGCCATTCCTCTTTCTCTCTCTTGGATGATAGAGTTTTTCCACTCATTCTTTTGGCTTGAATCTCATTCACTCCCTCCCTCATCTAGCATGGCCGGCCACTCTCTTGATGGGGGCTGTCCAAACATTTTGGTAAGGGGTTTTTGGTTCATTTCATGTTGGAAAATCCCTTTAGCTCCTCCTCCAAAAGCTTGTATCATCCCTCCACCAAAATGGCATCTCCATGAACCACAAAGTGAGACTTGAGGACTACATATTCTACAGCGAACCTTGGGCACGTCGAGTAGCCGGCTTCGTGCCCGAGTTGCCTCGGCATTGAGGTGGGAGCCCGTAAAAGAAGTAGGCGATGTGGTGCACTCCCGGCGACGAGGAGGAGACGGGACATTCCGCAGGAGATTGGGACGACGACGAGAAGACCGGAGGACTTGGATCGTCGGTATATCTCTTTCCCATCTTGTAGTTAGCTAGGACTAGTTAGTGGTTCGATCCGGGTATTAGTGCGCGGCGGTTTGCCAGTTCAAGAAAAATTAAAGTTTATCACCGCTTCCGCATTTGGCCGTCGGATTGACGGCCGGGGCGCCGCCGTGCACTTACAGTGGTATCAGAGCCTCGCCATTAACTTAGTCTAGCTTGGTTTAATGTGTTTCCATTTCCGATCGATCAAAAAGTTCCAAAACCGTGTTTTTCAAAGTGACAGTTTTCTGTTGAAATTTTTCAGTCTCGAAAAATTTTTCAGGTTGTATAAAAGTACTGTACAGGAAGTTCTAAGCTCTCTGGAAAAATTCGACAAAGTGATCTTTTAAGTGGAGCGCGGAACCGCGGCTAAATCCCACTCTGGGCCGCGGTTCCGCCGCAGTGTGGAATCTTCAGTTGGTCGAAATTTTCCAGTGGGCTTCTGGGCTGGAAACAGGGTTTTTGGAATATTAATATTGGGCCCAGAAATTCTTGATGTGCTGCAGTAACACTTGGGGCCCACTTGTTAAATTTTGATCGGTCGGATATTTTAAACACATTTTTCACAGTATTTACATTATATCTGCGACCGTGAATGTTACTCGATCGGTAAATCCGGTCTAACTGCTATAGCCCGGTTAGACGGATTTGCGAACGTGACATTCACGTTGATGTTCTATGTATTTGCTGTGATGTTGCGGATCGGTCGTGGGGATAGCCTGGTTGCAATGCTAGTACAGTTCTGTTGTATTATGTACATTTGATATTGCGGGGCGAGCGTCCGACATGTGGACTGCCGTCACTGCCTGTTTGTATTATTATTTTGGGGCACGACCTGGTTGCGGTCGATGTACCCGGTGTATGTATATTTTACTTTCTGTACTAGGGTTACCTCGCGGAGGGGTGCACGGATAGCCGAGTTCTAGAGAGCAACAAGCCCGCATCTCATGGCATTGAGACGGAGGGGGCTTCACTCTAGAATTGGCGGGCTATTCGCCGCACTCGTAGGGGGTACAGGTTGACCCAGGAGGGGTGCCCGAGTTACCGGATTCCGTGAAGTGCTGGGTGGTCCATTCACGTTGCTGAAGGGGGCTGCCTCGCTTCAGGTTTTGGCGGGTAACTTGCCGCGCCCGTAGGGGTCTAGGATCTCATTGCACAGGCTATCCACACGACCAGGGGAACGTCGGGTTTCAGTAGTGGCTCTGTGAAACCCGGGGATCCCAGATATCTGTATTGTTTCTGTGATGCTGTTCATTCTCTGTGATGTTGCATTTCTTTCACGCCTTGAGCGAAATATAATATATTGGTATATATATTAGTAGATGTTGTATATGTTTTACATCCGCGCTAGTCCAGTCCCCGCTCTGTCGTTAGTTAGCTAACCTAACGGGTAATGACGGGACCCAGTGGCGAATGCGGATGGCATATACGCACATCAGTATATTTTCGTTCTTTTTGGTGTGATCAATTGATGGGACTGCGTTGATTCGGATCAATGCAAGTTAAAACAAACCTAATCTGATGTTGTTGGAACACTTTTCAAAAAGCTGTTATTGCAAGGACGTTCACTTTTGTTTTGCATCGTGGTATTCAGTTGGAATATCCTGCTCCTCAGTCGACGAGGCAAGGGCCGAGATCCCTTCACCGGGAGTGACCCCTTGGACAGAAGTTTGTGTCAGGGCATTAACTTCACTATAGCCGATTACTTTTGCTTTGCACCGTGGTATTCAGTTGGAATATCCTGCACCCCATTCTACGGGGAAAGAGCCGAGATCCCTTCACCGGGAGTGACCTCTTTAGCAACGGTTTTCGTCACTATATTTCTAAAAAGCTATCCGTTCCTTCGACGATATCAAGTTCTTTACGTTAAAGGTTTTCGCCAGAAACCATTCGTAGCCCTCCGTCGTTTCATATGGATGGTCAATAGTATTCAAGCTGTATATGTTGGCCAAAGTCAAGGCACAGTGATTGGTAGCTATTGGGTATTCATATGCAGCATAGATAGATGCGTTGGTTTGGAACAGTCGTACTGCCATGTTGGCCAAAGTCAAGGGTATGTACGGGTGGATTCAAATTAACCTGGAGAATGACGGGTAGAACTTGACATGTGACTTATGATATGTTGGCCAAAGTCAAGGTCATAAGAGCATGGGGCAAAAATCACATCGGGAGTTTCAAAAGAACTGAAACTTGCCAGATATGCGCATACCTTCTGGAGTGTGATACCGTGAGCGGATTCCGTCACGTTGTCATGCGATGAGAGTTGGATCCCGATTCCCACTGATGAGTTAGTTTACTCCTCGGGTGACCCCGACTAATTCTTCTTTCAGGTTTGGAGGAGAATTTGACGGTACAGTGGAAGGATTCCAGATTAGATAAATTGGTAACCATTCTGATCTAGGTTAGAGTGCACGCTGAGTGTTTCTTTTCTCTCTCTCTCTTTGGCAGCGACCATTGACCCGACCCTAAGACTATGACTCAGTGACCAAGTTGACCGAACCTTCTTGACACCGGCTTTTGGATTGTCAGAGTTACAGACCTCATTGCCACTCCCACTTTTGCCCTTTTCTCCAGGACACCCCGTATCATTACGAACGTCCACTTCCATTGGACAAAACCATCGTATGGTTAGATACGAACTCGAAGGAATTTATTCGAGGATGGTTTCAGGTTCTGGAGGAAACGGATAGGATTATTCAGTTGTCTTTTCCTTTTACCCTCTCTCAGGTTACGAGTACTCCTTGGTTTAGGGGTAGTACACCTATTACGCAAATTGGATTGTCTTCTTCCAAACCTTAGGCTGGTGCCGACCGGTAGGGAATGAAGAAAACCAATTAGCCTAACGATGGTGTACAGAAGGTATTAAGTTAAGACAAAGCAAGGGATTAGTAAGAGGGCAAAGTAAATTGCGACTGATATTCACGACCAAACCAAATATTTCGTTACCACTCCCACATCACCTTTGTATTTCTCCAGGACACTCCGTATCACTACGAAGATCCACAGTTTATTTGGATACTCCATCGTATGGTTATATACGAACTCGAATGGAACTTGTTCCAGTTCGGGGATGGATTCTGGTCCAGGAGAAATAGGAATAAGGTTTATTCGGTTGTCTTTTATCTTCACCTTCTCTCATTGCGAGTGTTCCTAGTATTGGGACAGTACACCCATTATGCTTATTGGATAGTCTTCTTCCAAACCATAGGCTGGTGCCGAACGGTAGGGAAGGAAGAAAACCATTTGGCCTAAAGGGGTGTACAGAAGGTAAAGACTAAAGACATATGAAGGGATTTGGAGAGGTGGCAAAGAACTATACGGTTACAGTCATGAATCTGGAAGAGGCATTACTAGGAATACCAGAATACCCCATCGGAACATTTCAATGTTTCAGTTTCACTGTGTAATGTTAAAGGAAAACTGATTTCCCGATTAGATACTTACTCCAGGGTATGTATTTACCAGGTACGATTCTCACATCTGTATGGTTTTACAGATGATTAGTGGGAGTAAGTTATTGGGAATTGGGTGATTATCCTCATTATATCGGGATTCGTTGTAATCGGTGATATTTGAGGAAATCACCTTGGTAGTTTGCCGGTCGGCAAATATTTGGTTTTGAATATCCGCTGTTATGCACCAATTTCAAATTGATATATCTGTACGTCTATTTTCATAGAGTGAGATATACCTTTCTGAAATTATGTCTACGACATTTACCTATATCAGTGGATGGTTAGGTAAGGAGCATTAAACAGCGGTGTAATTCTTCTTAACCATAAGTACAGTTTTCAACCTACGACACACAGTGAATGAGTTATCAGACTCAAGGGACTTATACAGAGTATTGTATGTTGTCCAGGGTCCATGAGGACAGAGGGGTTGGTTCTCGTACTATATTCGGTTTACTTATGACTTCTCTAGTTTTTAGACAAGTGTTTCGTGGAAACACAGGGTCCGAATTTGGAGAAGTTATAGGTATTTGAATAGAGTAGAGAACCAGGTGTAACAAGTATCGGGATTCTTCAAAGAGATCGAAGATGTAGATACTTGTGTATGGTATTAAGTTGATAGTAATGACTAAGAGAACTTGCTTCTTTTTCAGGTTACTCATAATTGGAAGCATTCCTAAGTTGAGTAACGCTGATCGGCCTCCTTCCATTTAGTTGACATGCACTGGAGACAGTTGCATGATTTGAATCTGGTTCAATTAAATCAGTGCCTCTGGTCCTATATGGGATATAGAACAGTTCATATCTTAACGATGTTAAGGTACGGGGAGTTGTCCGGCTTATGCTTAAAACCAGACACTGGACAACTCAAGGCACGTTTCTGTAATGGCTGTTTGTGGGTTGACCCAGGCTATGACGCGGGTTGACTTTCTACCATCTGGATGAACAATAGCAATATTGTTCTAGACTCGCCACAGTTTTAATAAAAATGGATTTTTTCAGAAAAACAATAGTGGGAGTATGGTAGAACTTGAAGTGATTCCAGAACCACAAACGATTACTGTAGATTTGATAAGGAACCTAAAGATTCAATCTGGATTGACATTCCATTGGCCACTCCGCAGATAAGGTGGGTAACTTCAGGCACCCGAGAGGTACTACGGTAGCCTCAAGGACGGTGACAGGGAAGTTCTTGTTTACCCACAATTACCATTGCTGTTGTTCCAGGCTGCGAGACCCGGCGGGAGGATGAGTATAGCGTCGTTCTAAACTAGTTTTAGAAGTGCACGTCTATATGACTCTGCCAGAGGGTTGTCGTAGTCAGTGGGAGCAGCGGAAGCATTGGTGGACAGGTAGCTTATGTCTATTTACAGACTGAAGCACCAGTAGCGGAGATAGATCATCTATTTCTGACATGACAGTCATGGGTTTGACTTCATCAGAATAGGGGATGGATCTGTTGAGAAGGGAGTAGGGCGTGATGTCCTGGTATTTGGATGACATGCACAGAGTAGGAAAAGAAACTCCTATACTACGATCGGTTATACTTTGGTCGTCACACAGTGTTTTCTCCACATGGGACTTGGACATTATATCAGACATTCTGGTTACTAGATCTATGGCTTTAGATCTAGATTTGGGTAGTCTCCCAATCAGGGTACTTGACAGCATTCTAAGAGTATTTAGGATGGACGACTCCTGGCACGGTAGTATACCTGCAGGTGATGGAGTCACCCTCTCTAAAGGTCTCTTACAGACTAAAGGGGAGAGGGATGTGCATGATTGGCAGATCACTTGCTCAGGCAATTGAGTCAATCATGAGACGTCAAGTACCACACCAGACATTGTTCTTGCACTAGATGCAATAAGTTGACATTAATCCAATCCTGGAGAAACAGTCGGAAGCAGTTTTAGAACATAAGTGGATGTTCTAGGGATATGATAACGACAGCCTCATTCGGGAAACAGTTATCATTCCAGGCTTCCAAGGTGACATGGACGACAAGGAGGTTGTCAGAGCTGTAGTTTTCCTTCTGATGAGGGGCAGTATTTCGGACAGGTGGTCCAAGGCAATACTGAGGGAGGCATGGCGCGGGACACTGATTAAGTTCGGTTGACGATACAGTCTAAGAATTTTGGATTTGGAGTTCATTTATGAGCTATGTCCCATCAGACATCCAGACACATTCTAAGACAGGTATTGCTCATTTCGGGAGATGGGTTTCTCCGCGAACATGAGATATAGAGAGACATAGAAAGAGACAACAAAGCGGATCCACTCACTGAGGCTATTCCTCGAACGCAATAGTTTCGCAAACGAGCTTTGTGAGACTGACTAGTAGAGGAGTTGGGTGTTCGGTATCACACGGGCTGTGAGTATGCGACATCGCAATAATTAGCCTTGAGTGCAAGTGGGAGATTGTTGGAGAAAGTGCCCTCAGAGTCAATTATTAGGTCACAGGTACGTGATTGTAATGATTGATGGAGGACCTATCCCGGTAGGACAGTCTTACTCGAGATGATAGTATGCTATCTGGTTTACCTTTATCATCGTGTACTGTTTTAAGTGACCTGACACGTCGCTATTACACGTTGATAGAGCCCCTAGGATTCTTGCTTGACCACCAGCAGTATGAGGGCGATCATATAAGTGGGAGCTGGGGGTCTATAGGCATATCCTTAAAAGGTCCCTAGTCGTGAGAGTTTCGAGACAGGGCATCGATTCTCCATAGTAGACTAGTGTATACAGTCGAGACCCCGACGAGGGGCGGTGGCCGGTCTCACAAGCCACTGGTGTCAGTTGGATCACCTAAGATGTATACAGGTGCTCATTGGGTTATGAGTACACCGGACAGGACTCGCCGGGAACATGCTAGTTGGTCATATACCAGACGTCAGATGGCAGTTCCCTGGTGACATGTGTGCAGGTTAGTTCATCGACCTGGGGATCGTCATTTGTCTCGTGTGAGTTCCCACTGTACTTTGATTACTACCCTACCATGGCTCAAAGGAGTCGTGCAAACAGGTTTTAGTTGGGTGCAGTCCCGAGCCACATGGAGGCAGTGAGCGTATCTTCAGGGGTTCGTCTCTCCCGGTATTGGGGGTGAGGTCGTGCTGTGTCTAGGAGAGCCATTACACGAAGCCCTCGGCCGAGGCAAGGAGATTTACTGGTAGGTATTCCAGTAGTATCTCAGGGTGTTCTGGGCTACACTCCGACACGACTTGTACCGCTTTTGGGGGTCTGACTTTTACCAACCCCCTAGGCCCGCCATGCGATGCTCATAGACGAACGGACCGGACTGTACGGATATTGTCACTGACAGGCTCAGTAGGGTGTCAGGCTGAGTTCGCTCACAGACGTCCCTTTTGGTCAATACCTGGTTGTCCGTTACGTATTGGCTTATACCTCTGACGTGCTAGTGGTTAAATCCACAACCAAGGTGTTGACGAGTCTTTAGAGTCCCCCACATTCAGTTACTCAGCTTTCGGGCGAAAAGTTGTAGAGGCCGTATGGAGATATGGCAAGATCCGATCAGATACGTGCGGTATTGCACGGATCAGGATCAGACAGTTTGTACTATAGGCCGTATGGATATATGGCAGGGTTCGATCAGATACGTGCGGTATTGCACGGATCAGGATCGAACAGATATTACTAGCCGGCTTTGGTTTAAGCCGGATCCTAGTATAGTACAGTGTAGATTTTGTCTCATTGCATTTGTATTTCGGTCGAAATACAGATGCGGGTGTGTATGCACAGTATCGGGGTTTTCCTGTAATTTATTACGGGACCAGTTTTCTGGAGTTGCCAGTTTGCTTTCCGTTTCGGCCAATTTCCTTTGTTCCGTTCATTGGCCGAAGATTGGTGGAGGAGGGTTTATTTGCATTGTTGCAAATAGGCATTAGTGGAGGGGGTTCTTTGCTTATATTTGTATCATGATGGTTTTCATGATGAGCACCATCACTTGACTTCTTCTTCTCATGATGGCTTGACTTTTTGAAGCCATCATGCATGAGATGATGGTTGCTTTGAGTGTTGGGATTGTTTTAGTGATGATGGTTGATTTTGATAGCCATTCCTTTTTCTCTCTCTTGGATGATAGAGTTTTTCCACTCATTCTTTTGGCTTGAATCTCATTCACTCCCTCCCTCATCTAGCATGGCCGGCCACTCTCTTGATGGGGGCTGTCCAAACATTTTGGTAAGGGGTTTTTGGTTCATTTCATGTTGGAAAATCCCTTTAGCTCCTCCTCCAAAAGCTTGTATCATCCCTCCACCAAAATGGCATCTCCATGAACCCCAAAGTGAGACTTGAGGACTACATATTCTACAGCGAACCTTGGGCACGTCGAGTAGCCGGCTTCGTGCCCGAGTTGCCTCGGCATTGAGGTGGGAGCCCGTAAAAGAAGTAGGCGATGTGGTGCACTCCCGGCGACGAGGAGGAGACGGGACATTCCGCAGGAGATTGGGACGACGACGAGAAGACCGGAGGACTTGGATCGTCGGTATATCTCTTTCCCATCTTGTAGTTAGCTAGGACTAGTTAGTGGTTCGATCCGGGTATTAGTGCGCGGCGGTTTGCCAGTTCAAGAAAAATTAAAGTTTATCACCGCTTCCGCATTTGGCCGTCGGATTGACGGCCGGGGCGCCGCCGTGCACTTACAGTGGTATCAGAGCCTCGCCATTAACTTAGTCTAGCTTGGTTTAATGTGTTTCCATTTCCGATCGATCAAAAAGTTCCAAAACCGTGTTTTTCAAAGTGACAGTTTTCTGTTGAAATTTTTCAGTCTCGAAAAAATTTTCAGGTTGTATAAAAGTACTGTACAGGAAGTTCTAAGCTCTCTGGAAAAATTCGACAAAGTGATCTTTTAAGTGGAGCGCGGAACCGCGGCTAAATCCCACTCTGGGCCGCGGTTCCGCCGCAGTGTGGAATCTTCAGTTGGTCGAAATTTTCCAGTGGGCTTCTGGGCTGGAAACAGGGTTTTTGGAATATTAATATTGGGCCCAGAAATTCTTGATGTGCTGCAGTAACACTTGGGGCCCACTTGTTAAATTTTGATTCTTTACATAAACTTAAGTGAGCATGTATCATCAAACATGATACAATCAAGTGCACAAAAGTATATCACATATACAACTTGTGTACTACAAGTGAGAAAATCCATTTAAAGTGAACCAATACTAGTTAATGCAAAGTAATATATCAAATATATAATTATGCATTAAATCATTAAATCAACGCTTGATTTAACGATCCGGTCATATCGCATATAACCGACTAATATCCAATGTATCGGCTTATCGAATCAATCCTCGATTCGATAACTAGGTTATATCACATACAACCATTCGATACATTCATCGCGAGAATAGAATACGGTATCATATACACGCAATATTCTCGGTCCCGCACATATCTCATATGCGCTCCTATTTCGTTTTGCTTGAGCCAGGAAACCTCTGTGTAGGACTCTAAAGACTCGTCAATACGCCGGCAGCAGGTGATGATCATATCAAACACCCACAAGCCGCAAGCGGTCTGCTAAACGTAACGGCCACCCCGGTATTGAGCGATCAGAAGATCGACGAGCAAGCCCGCTCACACTCCTGTGAATCCAACCAGTAACACTTACCGTACAGTCCGGTCTCGTCGTCTGATATGTCGCATATCTCGCCTAGGGGTGGTAAACGTCAGACCCCAATAGCTTGATAAGTCATGTCGATATGAGGTCTATAACAGTTCGAGAAACTACTGGTAACACTTACCAGTATATCTCAGCAACCCTGGCCAGGGATTTCCGGTTATAGCCAATCGAACACAGCGCAACATCAACTCCCTATACCGGGAGAGACGAATCCCCTCCTATCGCTCATTGCCTCCATGTGATTCAGGACTGTACCCAAAAACCACCATTTTGCACGCCCTCTTGGACGTGGTAATGTGGAAATCAAAGCACAGTGGGAACCACACAAGACTCTATGACGATCTCGGGTCTACAGACTAACCTGTACCAGTGTCACCAGAGAACTGCCATCTGACGTCAGGTATAGTCCCAACTGGGAGTTCTCGGCGAGTTCGTCCAGTGTACCCAGTCTCCACTGAGCACCCGTATATCATCTCCGATGTCAAACACCAATGGATATGGGATCATCCATCGCCCATCTGTATGGGTCGAGAAGGTATACGCTAGTCTACTCGGTATATCGATGCCCTGTCTCGATACACCCACGACTAGGGACCTTGAAGGATGTACTTATGGACTACCATGTCCCCACTAGTATGATCCGCATCATAGTCCAGGTAGTCAAGTACACATCCTAAGGGCTTTACCAACATGTAACAGAGAGACAATCAGTATACACGTTAAGGCAAAGAGTAACCAGATAGCATACTATCATGTCGAGCAAGAAAGTCTTCCCTATATATGTCCCAGCATCCACTACAATATACATCCTATGTATAGTAATGGCCTCTAGGGCATACATATAACTAACAATCTCCCACTTGCACTAGGGCCATCTGTAGCAGTGGTTGCAGTATCACATACTCAACCATCCCATAAAAAATCTCTCTTTGGGAAAAAGCCTTTGTGAGTGGACCCGCCGCGTTATCCTCTGAGTCTACTCTCCTAACCTCGATCACCCTGGAGATCAACCATCTCCATGATCAGGCGATACTGCCTTAGAATAAGTCTGGATCACTGATGGGACGTTCGTTCCTAGGCATGAGCCACAACTCCATTGTCACACAATGGGAGGAACTGAGTTCATCTCATGAACTAATATACACCCAGATAGCCTCTTTGGTAGCATCTTAAGTAGCGATGTATCCAGCCTTTATTGTCTAGTTAGCCACAGTATCTATCTTAGAACTCTTCCAACATACCGTCCCTTTACTGAGGGTAAAGACAATGCCTGTGACTGACATTCAGTCGTCCTTATCACCCTGGAACACTTCCAGTGATTCTCTCCAGGATCAATTGATACCATCTCACTTCCGCTAGTGAGTCTCCTAACATCCAATTAGATCTATCTCATAGATCCATAATCCAGGATTTAGGAGGTATCACTTTGATCCTATACGGAGAATCTCTGTGATAAGCGGAGATTGACCGAGCGTAGCATAAGAAACTCCTTTCTTATCAAGAGTATGTCATCCACGTACTCTACGAGGATCACAACCATACTCCCTACTACCTTTTTGTATATACAAGGTTCATCTACCATTTTGATGATGTCAAACTGTTTGACTAACTCATCAAAACAGATGTTCCAACTCCGCGATGCCTGCTTCATCACATAAAACATCTTGTACACGTTTCCGCTGCTCCCACTGTCTACGAAGCCCTCTGGCTGTGTACTTACAGACGTTCTCTTCTAAAACATCATTTTAGAAAAGTAGTCATGACACCCAACCGCCAGATATCGTAGTCATGGTATGTAGCCGTGGCAAGTAGGATCTGGATGGACTTTAGCATAGCCATTGGAAAAAGGTTTCATCATTATCCACGCCTGGTCGATGACGAAAACCTTTAACAAGTCTAGCTTTGAAAGTCTCAACTTTTCCATCTACACCAAGTAATCTTCTCAAGATATACTTGCTCCTGATAGGGATTTAACCCTTCAGATATAGCAACCAAAGTCCATACTTTGTTGGTGTACATGGATTCCATCTCAGATCACTAAGCATCCAGCCATTCTTACAGAGTCTTACTCCTGATGGCCAGCTCGAAGCTAGTTGGGTCATCATCTCATGATGCAATCCTCGCTCCCACTGTCATAGAGAAACCGAAGTAACTCTCAGGTGGGTGAGGAACCCTACTAGATCGGCGGAGAGGCTGGGGTTCGTAGGTTACTATTGAATCCTTTGGTTCTACCAAATCATCAGCTGCAATTTGTATAGCTGGAACATTTTCAGTTCTACATAACAGACCTTGCCTTGAGCTTGTCCGGATTATGCTTTTAGACATAGGCCGGACAACCCCAAATCTTAACTAACTTAAGATATGGGCTCTTCCCTTTCCATATCATATATGAAGTGGTAGGCAACTGATTTGATTTGAACCCTATTCAATAGGTATGCAGCTTCTCAAGTGCATAACCCCCAAAAGAAAAAAGGTAACTCAGTAGTACTCATCATAGAGCACACCTTATCAAATAGGGTGTGATTGCTCGGCCCCGATATACCATCGTGCAATGGTGTATACGGAGGAGTAATTCTGAGAGAGAATCTCATTCTCCTTTAGAATAGTCTAGGATTTCCGTTCTCAAGTATTCTCCTCCTCGATCACATCAAAGGACATAATACTTATACCCGTATTTTGGTTCTCTACTTCTAAATCATATTCTGTGAATATCTCAAAAGGTTCGGACTTGTATTTCAACAGGAACATATGTCTGAATCTTGAGAGATCATCAGAGAATGTAATAAAGTATAAAGAACCGGTCTTGGCATGTGCAGACAGGGGACCTACATACATCAACATGTATCATCCCAAGAGTTCACTAACTTTTTCTCTGCTTCCAGTAAACAGAGCTATAGTCATTATATCTTTGTGACATGACTGGCAAGTTTCAGAAGATGTAAATTCAAACTGATTTAAATATGCATCTACTTGTAACTTCAGCCAGTCGGGTCGCATTGATATGACCAAGTCTACAATGCCTCAAGAAGGATTCGTTCAGTTCTGAACTCTTCCTCTTGTGTGTGTTCCGTATACTAAGAACTGTAGTTTGATTTAGAACATCAATGCTTTTAGATAACGTGCCTGAACCGATCAACTTTTGATATAGAAAATGTTCAAAACATTATCCAACAATACAAAATTTTACCATTTCTTTACTAATAAAGAGACTGATATGATTTTGTATATCAGGTTCGGTATCTAATAACATTCGTTCAGAATCAATGTATTTGTAATACAGGGTGATAGTGACCAACAGACTTGGCTACAACACTTGCCCCGTTTTCTGCCTCATGAAACTTATCACCCGTTCTCAGTTCTTTACCTATCTTTAGCCCATGTAACAGATTACATATGCGGGATCCTGATGCGGTATCATATACCCAGGACGTAAAGGACATTGAGAAACAGTTCTGTGTAACGAACACACCCAAAGATGATGCATCATATGCACTTTCTTCGTTTGGGCGGCATGGGAAATCTAGTATTCCCCAATTTCCTGCTCTGTCTTATAACATTTATAAGTTGGAGCGGGACCAACGTTCCCCAGCTCAGTATAACAAGCGGGTTCGGTCAATAATCCGTATTATTATCTTGATTAAGGCGTGACATGGTCGCTACCAGGAGAGAGAGAGAAGAAAACACTCTGCGTGCGCTCTTGCAAGATCAGATTTGTTTTTATTTTATCTAATCAGGATGGCTCCCACTGTTTTTTATCAAATCTTCCTTCAAACTCTAAAAGGAAAGACTAGCCGGGATTAATTACACACTACAAGTTCGCCAATCTTTCAGCCAAGCCAGTGTCGGTACTTTGAGGGAGGTCCCCCGTGCTTTCGCACGAACCTAATTAATGTAAACCTCGTTTTCCCAGAGGCGTAACCTCGTTAACACCTTTCTAGACACCTACTTGATCGGCTAATTGTAATGTGTAAAACTCTCCCAGGAGTAACAATTACTCGCAGCGGGTATCGGGATCCAACTATCTCATAGAAGGTATGCAATCTCATTGCTAATTTCAACACTTGAAATTCCCGATAATATTTTGCCCCTAGCGTGCTATAACCTTGACGCATGCCAAACAACCCATAGTCCGCTAGTCAAGTTCAACCCGTACATTTCTTGATTGAATTAAACCCACCCGCACGACCCTTGACGCATGCCAAACAACGCCGTACGAATACCCTAATCCAATCGCATCGTATGCTAGCAGATAAGCACTAGTTAGCTACCGTACACTACGCCTTGACGCATGCCAAACAACCGCAGCACGAATACTAACTAGTACTTATCTGAAATGACGGAGGGTTACGACAGGTTTTTTTCTGAAAACCTATTGCGTGATGAACTTGATATCGTTGTAGAATCAAATGATTTTAAAATGGAGTGCTGTTGAGGCTTTTCTAGTTTTGCTAAAGGAGTCACTCCCGGTGAAGGGATTGTCGGTCCTTTCCTCGTCGAATGAGGTGCGGGATATATCATATATATCATTGTACAAAGCAGAAACTTATAGAAGCAATCAAAAACAAACCGAGTGTTGTAGCATCTGCCAGTTATTGCTAAAGGAGTCACTCCCGGTGAAGGCATCTCGGTCCTTTCCTTATCGAATAAGGTGCAGGATATATCATATATACCGCTGTGCAAAGCAAGAACTGTAGCTACCCTTTTTATTTTTTGAAATTCGATTCTACAACATCTTTAGGTTTCTTTTATTTTCATTAATCATATTAATGAAGTCCCATCATTTAAATCACCTAAACATCACAGAAAAATACGACGTATACTTATGCCATCCGCATTCGCCTCGATGTCCCCTCGTGCACCGTTAGGTTAGGTAACTAACGGCAGAGCAGGGCAGGGCTAGCGCGGGTGTAAAACATAAGTAACATCTATATAATATATCATATATACTATATACATTATTTATCACAGAACATATCACATGATCACATCACAGATATCGCAGCAGAAGAATCATATGAAATATTGGATATACTAGGACGTCCGTGTTTTCAATACGAGCCAGTATAAAACACGGATTCCACGGTCGTGATGAATAGCCAAACCCACACCCCTAGACCCCTACGAGAGAGGCAAGCAACCCTACCAATTCTAGAGTTAGGAGACCCGAACTCGACTCCTTGAGTTGGTCTCCCACTGGACTCCAGAACCCGGTTACTTGTGCCCTCCTCCTTGGGTCTATCCTAGTGCGGAAAAGTAAATAATATACAAACGGTGACATCTTCCGCAACCTGGAAGTGCCCCAATAAAAGAATATTACATACAAGTTTTTACATGAATGAAAATGAAAAACACTCATCTCACATAAAAAAACCCCGGCTATTCGAACACGACGATCCAATATGACATATCCAGCAACACATAACATCACATGTCATCAACGTAAGTAAATATGCGCATCCCAATTGTCGTTGACATATAGCAACAAAACCGGCGATATCACATATTACACTTACGGTCACAGAAAAGAAAGTGTAAAACTACAACAGTTGGAATCCGCAACCTGCATAGACATCGCATGCCTAATCAAATGAATTCCTTAGACATCGCATGCCTAACAATTATAAACCCCGCATTTCAGTCTCATTATCAAAAACTCTTTTCAATATCAAGTCGGGTAATTCAACAAGATTCCCGACATCCTGATCGAATGCTCGTCGCAAACTTCAGTAGACGGTCGCACCCCCGATGCCGTCGACGAAGTGCACCAAGGCGGAACACCGCTACCGCGAGCACCCGAACGGATGCTTTCGGCGACGGGGTTCTCCTACAGTCACTTGGTCGGCGCTATGGAGTGAGGCTATCTATTAAGTTTACCCGGCGATTATCCGCGTACGCTACGTGATTGCGACGGACTTTTGATCACATCAAAATTCCGTGGCAACCGATCAAGTGAGACTAAACTGCTATGTTTATAACATTCATTCAGTTATCTCATAACTACTTGTGGATTCCAAGTATTGTATCACATTCCGGATAAATAGAAGATGTTAAACTTTCCGATCGAACAATCGAACACCCAAGTTTTCCCGAAACCACTCAACACATGAAATAAGTTCAAAGACATTCACTTCGTGCCTCAGTACCAACGGTACAGCCGTAGAAGGGTCAAGCCAACGCCTCACATGTGGCACGCCGTACTGCCCCAAACCCGAAGGTTCAAAGGGCAGTTCAAGACGGTCACATAATCAAGTTAAGGTTTGTTGTCTTCTAGAGGGACCATCGCGTTACTTGCACTACTTAGAACGTCTTTAAACCTCGGAAAAATCCAACATTTGGAAATTTTCCGGCATGGGAAAGATTGGGTATTTATATCCGGTCGAACTTTTTAACATATTCAAAAATTACCCGGAAAGACACATAGACAAAGTCTGATAATCCGATCGAATCTACGAATTCCCAATACAACCCAGAAAACTCAACTCTTGAGTGCATATTAAAAATTCCCAGAAAATATAGCACCAATATATAAGAATTACTGTGCAAAGATAAATGGGAGAAGAGATAAAACGGCCGCGGAACCGCCGCATTAGCCATGCTAATGCCGCGGTTCCGCCGCACTTTGATGGAATCAGGTGATCGAACTTCACTGTAATTCTTAGAATTTCCTGCTGATATTTCTTCATATTTTTAATTCACAAAAATCCACATTTTTGAAAATTGTCCAGAGAGCAATTTGGGTAAGGGTTTCGATGTTCATTCGGATTTCAAACGTCGTCTACACATCGCCTAAGGCTCTAGCTAGGCTCTGATACCACTGTAGGGTTCCTAGGCACACTAATGAGGTCTCACAAGGCATCAACCATGCCAATTTCAAATTTTACAAGTGCCGAGAAACCCTAATACGGATCGTTAACTAGAATTTTAGGCGAAACATGCAACTAGTTAACAACTTAACTAAAAGATAAACGGAAATACAACCTTTTTAGATCCGGTTCTCCACCTCCATAGCTCCATGATGAAGTCTCCTTGCTGTCCAAATCAAATCCCGGGCTCTAGCGTCGGCTTCATGGGAGAAAAGGGCGGGCTAGGTCATTGACTACGACGCCGAAGATGATCTACGTCGAGGCATCACAAGATCAAGCTCCCACTTCACCAAGTCATGAAACTTGTGAAGAAAACACCCTATACTACTTGGCAAGAGGTAGAGGATGAAGAAATAGGAAGTGGGTTCACTTTAGAATTGGATTTCTCACTCTTTTTCACATTTCACCATTGTTGGTAGAAAGCTTTCTTCATTAAGATGAAGAAGAAGAATATGATAAGTCTTATGATAAAGGAAAATAATATGAATACTTATCATATACTAACCATAGTTAGGTGTAGAGAATAAATCATGGTTAGTTTGAAGGGTTAGGGTTAAGCATGAAGACAAAATGGTCACTTGGTCAAAGCTTCATGAAGCTTCAACTAGAAAACAAATCAAGCCACCATTTTCTTTTCATTTGCCAAAAAGAAATAAATAAATAAATCAATAAATATATAAATGAATAAGTAAATGAAATGAAACCCTAACCATTCATATAACCATGGTTTAATTCTTTACATAAACCTAAGTGAGCATGTATCATCAAACATGATACAATCAAGTGCACAAAAGTATATCACATATACAACTTGTGTACTACAAGTGAGAAAATCCATTTAAAGTGAACCAATACTAGTTAATTCAAAGTAATATATCAAATATATAATTATGCATTAAATCATTAAATCAACGCTTGATTTAACGATCCGGTCATATCGCATATAACCGACTAATATCCAATGTATCGGCTTATCGAATCAATCCTCGATTCGATAACTAGGTTATATCACATACAACCATTCGATACATTCATCACGAGAATAGAATACGGTATCACATACACGCATTATTCTCGGTCCCGCACATATCTCATATGCGCTCCTATTTCGTTTTGCTTGAGCCAGGAAACCTCTGTGTAGGAATCTAAAGACTCGTCAATACGCCGGCAGCAGGTGATGATCATATCAAACACCCACAAGCCGCAAGCGGTCTGCTAAACGTAACGGCCACCCGGGTATTGAGCGATCAGAAGATTGACGAGCAAGCCCGCTCACACTCCTGTGAATCCAACCAGTAACACTTACCGTACAGTCCGGTCTCGTCGTCTGATATGTCGCATATCTCGCCTACGGGTGGTAAACGTCAGACCCCAATAGCTTGATAAGTCGTGTCGATATGAGGTCTATAACAGTTCGAGAAACTACTGGTAACACTTACCAGTATATCTCAGCAACCCTGGCCAGGGATTTCCGGTTATAGCCAATCGAACACAGCGCAACATCAACTCCCTATACCGGGAGAGATGAATCCCCTCCTATCGCTCATTGCCTCCATGTGATTCGGGACTGTACCCAAAAACCACCGTTTTGCACGCCCTCTTGGACGTGGTAAGGTGGAAATCAAAGCACAGTGGGAACCACACAAGACTCTATGACGATCTCGGGTCTACAGACTAACCTGTACCAGTGTCACCAGAGAACTGCCATCTGACGTCAGGTATAGTCCCAACTGGGAGTTCTCGGCGAGTTCGTCCAGTGTACCCAGTCTCCACTGAGCACCCGTATATCATCTCCGATGTCAAACACCAATGGATATGGGATCATCCATCGCCCATCTGTATGGGTCGAGAAGGTATACGCTAGTCTACTCTGGTATATCGATGCCCTGTCTCGATACACCCACGACTAGGGACCTTGAAGGATGTACTTATGGACTACCATGTCCCCACTAGTATGATCCGCATCATAGTCCAGGTAGTCAAGTACACATCCTAAGGGCTTTACCAACATGTAACAGAGAGACAATCAGTATACACGTTAAGGCAAAGAGTAACCAGATAGCATACTATCATGTCGAGCAAGAAAGTCTTCCCTATATATGTCCCAGCATCCACTACAATATACATCCTATGTATAGTAATGGCCTCTAGGGCATACATATAACTAACAAGGACGATATTGTATATTATTTTGTGACTTGGAGGCTTTTATGCAGCTTTATTTTTATCGTCTCTATCTTCGCTACGGCGTCGTATATCTGTTGTGGTGGTTGTTTTCCGCCTTTTTGGCATGGATTTGCTCCCGTTGGGGATGCTTTACTTTATATTTATGTTGTACCCATTTTGGCGGCTTGTTTTACAAAGGAGGTGCAGCCAAAATTTTAAGGAATAAAAGTGAGACTTTAAAGAATTTGGGTTGTGATTTCAAAGGTTTTGAAAATACTGTTATTACTTTTGATGGTTTAGATTTCTGGGTTTTGGCTTTCTTTTACTGCATTATGTTAGTGTATATGCCCTAGAGGCCATTACTGTATCATACTAGTATGTATATTACTTGATGGAAGCTTGGGATATTCACAGTTGTATAGATAATCTTGCTCAAAATGGTAGTATGCTACTTGGTTTGTCTCTGCTTTAATGTGTACATGCGTTTCGTTATTGTATCATCTATACGCATTAGTGGAGCCCTTAGGATCTTTGCTTGATTACCAGCGTTGTGATGGCAGTCACACCCGTGGGAGCTGGGTAATCTACAAGCACATCCTTATACACATGTCCCTAGTCATGGGATTATCGAGATAGGGCATCGATAATCCAGAGTAGACTAGCGTATGCGCTTCTCATCCCAGTGCGGGAGGCGGTCTGTCCCACAGTCGTCAGTACGTCGTGCTTGAGATAGTATGCGGGTGCTCGTTAGGTTACGAGTACACTGGACAGGATTCGTCGGGAACTGTTGGTTGGTATTATACCTATCGTCAGTTATCAGTTCCCAGGTGACATGAGTACAGCTTAGTCCGCTGACTTGACACTGTCACTTCGCCTCAAGTGTGTTCCTACTGTACTTTGATTACTACCCTACCACGGCTCAAAGGAGTCGTGCAAACAGGTAGTAGTTGGGTGCAGTCCCGAAGCACTTGGAGGCAGTGACGGTTAGACAAGGTTCGTCTTTCCCGGTATTGGGGGTTGGCATCACGCTGTGTCTAGGAGAGCCATTACACAAGTAGTCCCTGGCCAGGGCAAGCGAGATATACTGGTAGGTTTCCAGTGTTATCTCAGGGTGTTCTGGGCTACACTCCGACACGACTTGTACCGCTATCACGGGACTGACATTTACCTCCCCCTAGGCCCGCCATGCGATGTTATCAGACGAACAGACCGGACTGTACGGAGATTGTCACATTCAGACTCAGTAGGAGTTCAGATGGGTTTCACCTCGTCCGTCTTCTTATCGGCATCTACCTGGGGACCGTTACGTACAGCTAGTGCTGCTTGCGGTCTGTGGTTAAACCCACTGCCAGCGTAGTGTCGAGTCTTTAGAGTCCTACACAGAGGGTTATTCGCCTTTGGGCAAAACAGAGTAGAGGTCGCATGGTTTTGCGACAGGGTTCGTTCTCATCCGCGCACTTGTGCACGTTTGGCGTCCGGACGGATATTACTAGCGGGCTCTGGTTTGAGCCAGATCCTAGTATATGTTTTGGGGTTAGTTTTATCTCATAGTATTCATGTTCCTCGGAACACGAATGCGGGTGTGTATGCACAGTTGATTGAGGCGGAGGAAGAGGATTTTCAATAGGGTTTCGGAACGGGTGTGTATGCACAGTTGACAGTCGTCTTTTTCCAAACCCTAATGTATTTGTGATATATCAATTAATAATATTAATTAAATGAAATTGTGTCATGGTTGGGTTTGTTGACTTGTTGACCAAGGTTGACTTGTTGACCATGGTTGAAACATTGACTATCATCATTACACATCAAAGATGCTCTTTGATTCTAGCAAAACCATTTAATGTGAAATGATAATAGTCTTATCAAACCTTCCATCAACTTTTCATTTATATTAATTTTATTAATTTGATAATTCACTAGATATTGTTATGGTTGTAAAAAAACCATTTTCATTCTATCATAATCATTCTCTCTCCTCTCTTCTTCTTCCTCCTCCTCTAGTTCAAGGAGATCCATTCTCATGTGTTGAGAAACTTCTCCTTGAGATAAAATACTCTAAACCACTCTCTACTCACTCTAGGGTTGAAGGTCTAGCAAGCCAAAGACCTTAGTTCTCTCAAAGTTCGAGAAAGGAGCCCAAGGTTGAACCCTCAGGTGGATCCATCTTTGACGAAAGAAGGCGACGAGGAAAGCACCATCCAACCACAACAAAGAGTTCAAGAAGAAGGAGTTCAAGTGAGGTATAACCCCTAACCGAGTAGACAACTCTCTTGTTAGGTTGCTAGTGTGTAGTTTAGCCAAGATCCGTTTTTGTAGTCCATGTTACCCAAACCCTAAAAATCGTTTTTTACCATTTTCGCAAGCCCGAAAGAACCGGGAGAGGTAACGTGGACTTACAGTGGTATCAAAGCCTAACTAAACACACCCTAGCATGTTTGCAAAGTATTTAGAATATCGACCGAACGAAAAAACCGCAAAACACCCCGGAAAACCCTAGTTGCTGCCGATTTTTTTTTCTGCTCTAAAAATAAAAAATCATGTCTTAAAAATCGGCTCAGGATTTTCTATAAACAGGCAAGAAAAACGATCGCACGAGCTGACCAACTCGCCGCGGTTCCGCGGCCGAGTTGACTCGGCCGTGGATCGTTTCTCCTGCAGTTTGTTTCTGGGGGTATTTTGTGATTTTTGGGATGGTTTGTTTCTGCCCAGATTTTCCAGCGAACAAGTTGGTTTTTAGGGTGGTTACAAATCCGTATTTTTGGTCGATTTTCTGTAGACTTTGGCTAATGGTTATATCTGTAATGTTTTATATGCATTGAACGTCTACTAATCGCTATACGTCGATTAGTGGGGGTTATACATATCTGTGATCTGTGATGTTGATGGTTTGTGTATATGAATTCATTGGATTGTCGCAGATGAATAGCCGGGGGAAATTGTGAGATGAGAGTTTTGTTTATCTTTCAATTCTTGTAATATGTAAATTGATGTAATATTATTTTTTGGCCGCACAACCGGGTCGGGGTTGTAGCTGTCATTGTATAATTTGTTTTTACTGTTTTTGCTCCTAGGATAGACCCAAGGTGGGGTGCACAAACTACCGGGTATCTCCAAGTGCCGAGTGGCCTACTCACGTTGTTGAGGGAGGTTGCTCCACTTCGGATATTTGGCGGGTAGTTTACCGCACCCATAGGGGTCTAGGGTGGGGTACTGGCTATTCATCGCGACCGTGTAATCCGCTTTTCGTTACAGGCTCGTACAAATTGCGGATTCCTAGTATATCCAATGTATTCATCTGTGATCCGAAATGGCTATCATTGCAATATATCTATGTATGATATTATTTAGGCGTTGCTTATGTTTTGCAGCCGCGCTAGCCCAGCCCCCGCTCTGTCGTTAGTTAAGTAACCTAACGGGTGATGACGGGGCCCCGTGGCGAATGCGAATGGCATAAGCGTACGTCATATTTTGGTTGTTTTCGGCAATGGTAGGATTAATTGATAGGACTCATTAAAGGAACTAATGCAAGAAAAATAAACCAAAGTAAAAGTCGTTGGAACACTTTCAAAAACAACTCGGTTTCTTTTCAAAATAACTTTTAAACGCGGAGCTTAAACCACTCCTTTTAAAAGCTATCTCGTTCCATCGATTATATCAAGTTCACTACGTTCACGGTTTCGCCAAAACCATTCGTAGCCCTCCGTCGTTTCACATGGATGGTCAATAGTATTCAAGCTATGTTTGTTGGCCAAAGTCAAGGCATAGTGATTGGTAGCTATTGGGCATTCATGTGCAGCATAGATAGATGTGTTGGTTTGGGACAGTCGTACTGCCTTGTTGGCCAAAGTCAAGGGTAGGTGCGGGTGGGTTCAAATTAACATGGAGAATGACGGGTAGAACTTGACATGTGACTTATGATTTGTTGGCCAAAGTCAAGGTCATAAGAGCATGGGGCAAAAATCCACATCGGGAGTTTCAAAAGAACAGAAACTTGCTAGCACTGCATACCATTTGGAGTGTGATGATTCTGGTAAGATTCCTTCAGTTTTGCCACGCAATGTTATTTGGATCCCGATCCTACTGTGAGTATATGCTACTCCTCGAGAAATTTCTCACTAAACGATCAATGCTATAAACCTAGTAGGTGTCTAGAAAGGTGTTAGCGGGGCTACGCCCCCAGGGAAAAGAGGTTCTTAAATTAAGGAACTTCGCGAAAGCGTTGGAAAACCTCCCTCAAAGTACCGACACCAGCCTAGCCGAACGGTTAAGCAAGTATTGTACGGTGAGATTAATCCTGACTAATTCTTCCTTTTTGGTTTGAGGAGGGATTCGAGAGACAGTGGGAGCCATCCTGTTTAGACAAATTAAAAACCACTCTAAACTTGCAAGAGCTTCATGCTAAAGTGTTTCTTCTCTCTCTCCTAATTGCAGCGACCATTCATCATGACTGGACTTAAGTTACTATTAGATAAAAACATACTGACAGGGCCAAACTACAAAGATTGGCTCAGGAATGTCAAGATGGCAATCACTTACGACAAGTTGGGGTATCTCCTTACCACCAAAGCTCCCCCTGTCCCAGGTCCCACCTCCAGCGTCGCGGATATAGAAATCCGTAAGACATGGGAGATCGATTGCGCGAAGGCCAAGTGCCTCATGCTTGCCTCTATGGACAACGAACATCAAAGGAGGCATGAGAATATGGACCTCGAATCCATATTTCTCCATACAAAAGAACTGTATGGAGAGCAATCTCGTATCGCCAGATACGAAGTGTCGAAGAAGTTTTTTTCGGCAAGATTGGCCGTAGGATCATCGGTAGCGGAACACGTGCTTAAGATGATTGGCTACATAGAGGAGCTCGCGGACCTTGGGACCACGTTGGTGAATAAGCTCTATACGGACTTGATTCTTCAGTCCCTTCCTTCCACTTACGTCCAATTCATCCTGAATTTCAGCTTACAAGAAAAGGAAGTTGAACTTTCAGAACTCCTCAACATGCTGAGGAGTGCAGAGGGCACCCTACAGAAAGGTAGCGAAACATCCACTTTGTTTGTAGGAGGATCTTCCTCTTCTAAGTCCAGGGCGAAAGCCAAGGGAAAGAAGAAGAAAGCCCCCGCCAAACTAAGGGGCGGTGTTAGTAAAGTGGATACGAAGGGAAAGGCAAAAGCAACAAAGGTAGCGGGGAAACTTGTGGATAAAGAAGAATGCTTTTACTGTCACAAGAGTGGACACTGGAAGAAAGATTGCAGGGCTTGGAAAGCCAGAACACAGGAACTGAAGCATGTTGCGGCTTCAGCTTCAGGTGTGTATGTTATTGAAAACTGTCTATCTATAAACTCTACTTCCTGGATATTGGATACCGGATCAGGATCTCATATCTGTAATTCTTTGCAGGCGTTGAGAAACCGTAGGATTTTGAAGGCAGGTGACATGACCCTCAAAGTTGCAAACGGAGCTAGCATGGATGCTAAGGCCGTGGGGGACTATCACCTGGGGTTGTCAGATGGACACGTTTTGGTTTTGCGTAATTGCTATGTTGTACCCAACGCAACTTGTAATATCATTTCTGTATCTTTGACTTCTAAAGAAGGTTATGAATTTGCGTTTGTAAGTAATGTTGTAAACATTCACCTTAATCAAGTTCTGATTGGGTCAGGTACATTAAGCAATGGTATATACGTACTAAACCAACCACAGATTTTCAATGTCCAGAATACACACAAAAGAAAGTCTCCGGAAATAAATCAGACTTTCTTATAGCATTGTAGACTGGGTCACATCAATGAGAGAAGGTTGACGAAGTTACATACAGAAGGATATTTGAATCCGTTCGAATATCAATCGTATGTCACTTGTCAATCCTGTCTCAAAGGAAAGATGACAAAGACTCCGTTCACTGGTCACGGAGTAAGAGCGAGCGATCTCTTGGGACTCGTACACAGCGACGTGTGCGGTCCAATGTCTACACATGCGCGAAGCGTTTATTCTTACTTCATTACTTTTACGGATGACTTCTCAAGGTACGGTTATGTCTTCTTAATGAAACATAAGTCCGAAGCCTTTGGAAAATTCCAGGAATATAAGAATGAAGTAGAAAAACAAACCGGCAAAAGTATCAAGACTCTAAGATCGGATCGAGGTGGTGAATACTTGAGTGCCGAGTTCCTGGACTATTTAAAAGAGAATGGAATTCTCTCTCAGCTTACTCCTCCATACACTCCGCAACATAACGGTGTATCGGAGAGACGGAACCGGACACTATTGGATATGGTACGTTCCATGATGAGTAACGCTGAGTTACCGCGATCATTCTGGGGATATGCACTAGAATCAGCTGCATACCTTTTGAACCGAGTTCCAACTAAGACTGTGCCTACTACACCATATCAGATGTGGTGTGGGAAGAGACCCTATCTTAATCACATTAAGACATGGAGATGTCCAGCTTTTGTCAAAAAGCATCATGCGGACAAGCTCGAGGCATGCTCAGTAAAGTGCAAGTTTGTGGGATATCCAAAGAACTCCAAGGGATATTTTTTCTATTGCGAAGAGGAATAAAAGATTTATGTTTCTCGTCATGCCCACTTCTTGGAAACTGAATTTTTTTGAAAATCAGATAAGTGGGAGCGCAATAGAACTGGAAGAAATTCCAGAACCACAAGTTATTACTGAAAGCTTAGTAGAACCAGAGGGTTCAAAAGAAAATGACATTCCTATGCCGCTCCGCAGGAGTAGTAGGCAGTCTCCTCCGCCCGAGAGATACTACGGTTTTCTCATAGACGGGGATAGAGAGGATTGCATCATTGATTATGATGAGCCGACTAGCTTCCAGCAAGCCATTCAGAGCGTTGACTCGGTAAAATGGCTGGATGCAATGCGGACCGAAATGGAGTCCATGTACACCAACAAAGTATGGACGTTGGACGTTGCTCCAGATGGGGTAAAACCCGTAGGATGCAAGTGGATCTTCAAAAGGAAGATTGGTGTAGATGGACAGGTTGAGACCTATAAAGCTAGACTGGTTGCAAAGGGTTTTCGTCAAAGACCTGGTTTGGACTATGACGTGACCTTTTCTCCAGTAGCTATGCTGAAATCCATTCGGATACTTCTTGCCATTGCTGCCTTCCGCGATTATGAGATTTGGCAGATGGACATAAAGACCGCTTTTCTAAATGGAAATTTAGAGGAGTATGTTTATATGGACCAGCCAGAGGGTTTCATTCAGAGTGGGAGCAGCGGACAGGTGTGCAAGTTGCTTAAGTCCATCTATGGACTAAAGCAGGCATCGCGGAGTTGGAACATCTGTTTTGATGAGACGGTCAAGGAATTTGGCTTTTCAAAAATCCAGATGAACCATGCTTCTATAGTAGATTTGTAGCGAGAACTGTAGTATTCTTCGTTTTATACGTGGATGACATTCTCTTAATAGGAAATGACATTCCTATGCTACAATCTGTCAAGGGGTTCTTGTCACACAGGTTCTCCATGAAAGACCTGGGTGATGCCTCATACATTCTGGGGATCCGGATCTATCGTGACAGATCCAAGAGGATACTGCGACTTTCACAGTCCAGGTACATCGACACCATACTGAAAAGATTCAGTATGGAAGATTCCAAGCGCGGTAATCTACCGGCTTGTCACGGGATCACCCTCTCCAAAGAGATGTCTCCCAAGACTGATTTGGAAAGGGATCGCATGTCTATTATACCCTACGCTTCTGCGGTAGGCTCTACAATATATACGATGTTGTGTACCAGACCAGATGTGGCTTATGCACTGAGTGTGGTAAGCAGGTATCAGTCAAACCCTGGGGAGAAACACTGGATAGCGGTAAAGAACATTCTCAAGTACCTGAGAAGGACTAAGGAGGTGTGCTTGGTGTATGACGGAAAAGACCTCCAGATTGAGGCCTTTGCTGACTCCAGCTTCCAGAGTGACAAGGATGATTCCAAGTCCATGTCGGGTTTTGTCTTTACCCTCAATGGAGGGGCAGTGTGTTGGAAGAGTTCCAAACAGGAAATCGTTGCTGACTCGACTATGGAAGCGGAATATATCGCTGCATCTGATGCCGCAAAAGAAGTCGTCTGGATAAGGAAGTTCTTGAAAGAACTTCAGGTGGTTCCGTCCATTGTTGACCCAATACCTCTGTATTGCGACAACAACGGGGCTATAGCATTAGCAAAGGAACCCAGGTCCCATCAGAAATCCAGACACATCTTGAGGCGGTATCACCTGATCAGGGAGATCGTGGATCGCAAGGAGATCGAGGTTCGGAGGGTTGCTTCAGAAGATAACACTGCAGATCCATTCACAAAGGCTTTACCCAGACTCAGTTCGAGCGGCTGATCGAGATGATAGGTCTTCGATACGCCAGTACATGGCCTTAGTGCAAGTGGGAGATTGTTAGTGTATATGCCCTAGAGGCCATTACTGTATCATACTAGTATGTATATTACTTGATGGAAGCTTGGGATATTCCCAGTTGTATAGACAATCTTGCTCGAAATGGTAGTATGCTACTTGGTTTGTCTCTGCTTTAATGTGTACATGTGTTTCTTTATTGTATCATCTATACGCATTAGTAGAGCCCTTAGGATCTTTGCTTGATTACCAGTGTTGTGATGGCAGTCACACCCGTGGGAGCTGGGTAATCTACAAGCACATCCTTATACACACGTCCCTGGTCGTGGGATTATCGAGACAGGGCATCGATAATCCAGAGTAGACTAGCGTATGCGCTTCTCATCCCAGTGCAGGAGGCGGTCTGTCCCACAGTCGTCAGTACGCCGTGCTTGAGATAGTATGCGGGTGCTCGTTAGGTTATGAGTACACTGGACAGGACTCGTCGGGAACTGTTGGTTGGTATTATACCTATCGTCAGTTATTGTTGGAGATAGTGCCCTCAGAGTCAATTATTGGATCACAGGCACGTGATTGCAATGATTGAGGGAGGACCTATCCCGGTAGGACAGTCTTACTCGAGATGATAGTATACTATCTGGTTTATCTTTATCATCGTGTACTGCTTTAGGTGACCTTACAGGTCACTATTGCACGTTGATAGAGCCCCTAGGATTCTTGCTTGACTGCCAGCAGTATGAGGGCGATCATATACGTGGGAGCTGGTAGTCTATAAGCACATCCTTAAATGGTCCCTAGTCATGGGAGTTTCGAGACAGGGCATCGATACTCCAGAGTAGACTAGTGTATACAGTCGAGACCCCGACGAGGGGCGGTAGCCGGTCTCACGAGCCGCTGGTGTCAGTTGGTTCACCTAAGATGTATACAGGTGCTCATTGGGTTATGAGTACACCGGACAGGACTCGCCGGGAACATGCTAGTTGGTCTTATACCTGACGTCAGATAGCAGTTCCCTGGTGACATGTGTACAGGTTAGTTCATCGACCTGAGGATCGTCATTTGTCTCGTGTGAGTTCCCACTGTACTTTGATTACTACCCTACCACGCTCAAAGGAGACGTGCGAACAGCTTTTAGTTGGGTACAGTCCCGAGACATATGGAGGCAGTGAGCGGATCTTCAGGGGTTCATCTCTCCCGGTATTGGGGGTGAGGTCGCGCTGTATCTAGGAGAGCCATTACACGAAGTCCTTGGCCAAGGCAAGAGATTTACTGGTAGGTATTCCAGTAGTATCTCAGGGTGTTTTGGGCTACACTCCGACATGACTTGTACCGCTTTTAGGGGTCTAACTTTTACCAACCCCCTAGGCCCGCCATGCGATGCTCATAGACGAACGGACCGGACTGTACGGATATTGTCACTGACAGGCTCAGTAGGGTGTCAGGATGAGTTCGCTCATCGATGTCCCTTTTGGTCAATAGCTGGTAGCCCGTCACGTATGGCTAATACCTCTGACGTGCTAGTGGTTAAATCCACAGCCATAGTATTGACGAGTCTTTAGAGTCCACCACACATTCAGTTACTCAAGTTTCGGGCGAAACGCTGTAGAGGCCGTATGGAGATATGGCAGGGTTCGATCAGATACGTGCGGTATTGCACGGATCAGGATCGGACGGTTAGTACTAGAGGCCGTATGGGTATATGGCACGGTTCGATCAGATACGTGCGGTATTGCACGGATCAGGATCGGACAGATAATACTAGCGGGCTTTGGTTTAAGCCGGATCCTAGTATTGTACAGTGTAGTTTTGTCTCTTTGCATTTGTATTCAGTGGGAATACAGATGCGGGCATGTATATGCAGTAGTGGGGTTTTCCTGTAATTTATTACGGGATCAGTTTTCTGAAGTTGCCAGTTTGCATTCTGTTCCGGCCGGTTTTCTTTTATTCCTTCGCGGCCGGACTTTTCCGATGGAGGGACTAATTTGCAATTGTGCAAATTAGTATTAGTGGAGGGGTTTCTTGCAATTTGTGGCATCATGATGGTTCTTTAATCATTAGATTCCATTTGCATCTTATCCTTTGATTAGAATGGATTAGAGTTGATTTGAATGGAAATGACATTGTTATCATTGCTTTTTGATATGGTCACCCCTTTTGCTTTTACTACCATCACCTCCCTTCTTGTTATTGATTCATATTCATTCCCACCACCATTCTCACTTGATGAGGTCGGCCACTTGAGGGAAGAAGAAAAAAATGAGAGAGTTTCATTTTGGATTGGTGGCATTCTATTCTTGATCTCATTTTCTTGCTAGAAAATTGAAAGCACCAATTTTCTTCAACCTCTTACTCCATCCTCCATGGCAACTAAACCCCAAAGAGACATAGACTCTACATTAGCCTACAGCAAATCTTGGACGCGTCGGCTAGCCAACTTCGCGCCCGAGTTGCCTCAGTCCAGAGGTGGGAGCCTGTAAAAGATTCCGGCTACGTGGTGCCATTTCCGACGAGGAGGAGATGAACGGAGTTTCCGCGGGAGATCGGAGTGGAGACGAAGACCGAAGGACACGGATCGCTTGGTATACTTCTCTACTCCTTATCTTGTTTGCTAGGACTAGTTTAATGGCACGATCCGGGTTTATAGTGCGCGGTGGTGCCGGTTTCTAAGTTCGAAAAATCAAAGTAAATCACCGCTTCCGCACTTGGCCTCGGGATGGAGGCCGGGGCGCCGCCGTGCACTTACAGTGGTATCAGAGCCTCGCCATTAACATAGTCTAGCTTTGTCTAATGTGTTTTACATTTCCGATCGAACAATTTTCCAAAAACCGTATTTTTCTTCACATCAGTTTCTGTCGAAATTTTTTGAAGTCTAAAAATTTTTCAGGTTGTCTCAGAATGATGTGCAGAGAATCATAAGAACACTGCAAAAATTTGGTAACGTGATCCTTCCGTACGACCGCGGAACCGCGGACTTAGCCCCTCTTTGGCCGCGGTTCCGCCGCAGGAATTTGGCTTCACTTCACCAATTTTTTGCAGTGGGCTTGTGGGCTGAAAATAGGGGTTTTGGTATACTTTGTTTGGGCCCAGAATTTCTGTGAGTGCTACAGTATTGCTTGGGGGCCCACTTGGTAAAATTTAATCGATCGGATATTTTAAACACATTAGTTCACACTATTTACATTATATCTGCGACCGTGAATGTCACTTGATCGGTAAATCCAGTCTGACTGCTATAGCCCGGTTAGACGGATTTGCGAACGTGACTTTCACGTTGATGTTCTGTGTATTGCTGTGATGTTGCGGATCGGTCGTGGGGGATAGCCTGGATGCAATGGTAGTACAGATTTGGTTGTATTATGTACATTTGATATTGCGGGGCGAGCGTCCGACATGTGGACTGCCGTCACTGCCAGTTTGTATTATTATTTTGGGGCAGACCAGGTTGCGGTCGATGTACCCGGTGTATGTATATTTTACTTTCTGTACTAGGATTACCCCGCGGAGGGGTGCACGGATAGCCGGGTTCTAAAGGGCAACGGGCCCGCATCTCATGGCATTGAGACGGAGGGGGCTTCACTCTAGGATTGGCGGGCTATTCGCCGCACTCGTAGGGGGTACAGGTTGACCCAGGAGGGGTGCCCAAGTTACCGAATTCCGTGAAGTGCTGGGTGGTCCATTCACGGTGCTGAAGGGGACTGCCTCGCTTCAGGTCTTGGCGGGTGACTTGCCGCGCCCGTAGGGGTCTAGGATTTCATTGTACAGGCTATCCACACGACCAGGGGAACGTCGGGTTTCAGTAGTGGCTCTGTGAAACCCGGGGATCCCAGATATCTGTATTGTTCTGTAATGCTGTACATTTCTGTGATGTTGCATTTTATCACGCCTTGAGCGAAATATAATATATTGGTATATATATTAGTAGATGTTGTATATGTTTTGCATCCGCGCTAGTCCAGTTCCCGCTCTGTCGTTAGTTAGCTAACCTAACGGGTAATGACGGGACCCAGTGGCGAATGCGGATGGCATATACGTACGTCATATTATTTTCGTTCTTTATTGGTGTGATCAATTGCTGGGACTGCGTTGATTCGGATCAATGCATGTTAAAAACAAACCTATTCTGATGTTGTTGGAACACTTTTCAAAAAGCTGTTATTGCAAGGACGTTCTCTTTTGTTTTGCATCATGGTATTCAGTTGGAATATCCTGCTCCTCAGTCGACGAGGCAAGGGCCGAGATCCCTTCACCGGGAGTGACCCCTTTAGCAAAGGTTTTCGCCACTATATTTTTATAAAGCTATCAGTTCCTTCAACGATATCAAGTTCATTACGTTAAAGGTTTTCGCCAGAAACCATTCGTAGCCCTCCGTCGTTTCATATGAATAGTCAATAGTATTCAAGCTGTGTATGTTGGCCAAAGTCAAGGCACAGTGTTTGATAGCTATTGGGTATTCATATGCAGCATAGATAGATGCGTTGGTTTGGGACATTCGTACTGCCATTTTGGCCAAAGTCAAGGGTAGGTACGGGTGGGTTCAAATTAACTTGGATAATGACGGATAGAACTTGACATGTGACTTATGATATGTTGGCCAAAGTCAAGGTCATAAGAGCATGGGGTAAAAATCCACATCAGGAGTTTCAAAAGAACTGAAACTTGCCAGATATGCGCATACCTTCTGGAGTGTGATGACGTGAGCGGATTCCGTCACGTTATCATGCAATGATAGTTGGATCCCGATTCCCACTGATGAGTTGGTTTACTCCTCGTGTGATCCCGACTAATTCTTCTTTCAGGTTTGGAGGAGAATTTGACGGTACAGTGGGAGGTTTCCTTATTAGATAAAGTGATAACCATTCTGATCTAGGATAGAGTGCACGCTGAGTGTTTCTTTTCTCTCTCTCTTCGGCAGCGACCATTGACCCGACCCTAAGACTATGACTCAGTGACCAAAATTAACCGAACCTTCTTTAACACTGGCTTTTGGATTGTCAGAGTCGCTAACCTCATTGCCACTCCTACTTTTACTCATTTCTCCAGGACACCCCGTATTACTACGAACGTCCACTTCCATTGGACAAAACCATCGTATGGTTAGATACGAACTCGAAGGAATTTATTCGAGGATGGTTTCCGGTTCTGGAGAAAACGAATAGGACTATTCAGTTGTCTTTTCCTTTTACCTTCTCTCTCAGATTGCGAGTACTCCTTGGCTTAGGAGATAGTACACCTATTACGCAAATTGGATAGTCTTCTTCCAAACCTTAGGCTGGTGCCGAACGGTGGGGAATGAAGAATACCAATTAGCCTAAATGGTGTACAAAAGGTATTAAGTAAAGACAAAGAAAGGGATTAGTAAGAGGGCAAAATAAATTGCGACTGCTATTCACGACCATACCAAATATTTCTTCGCCAATCCTAAATCAACTTTGTATTTCTCCAGGACACTCCGTATCACTACGAAGATCCACAGTTTATTGGATATTCCATCGTATGGTTATATACGAACTCGAAAGGAACTTGTTCCAGTTCGGGGATGGATTCTGGTTCAGGAGAAATAGGAATAAGGTTTATTCGGTTGTCTTTTATCTTCACCTTCTCTCGCGTTGCGAGTGCTCCTAGGATAAGGACAGTACACCCATTATGCTTATTGGATAGTCTTCTTCCAAACCTGTAACGTTTTGAAAATCGTTTCGGTGAAATTTCGAAAAAATCGGTAAAATAAGGGGGTTTTCTGTAAAAAGTCAAAATACAAATATCTTATTATAAAAATTAAATATACATATTTTAGCTATGTAATTGCTATTATTTGGTGTTTATTGAGCCGCTGGTGAAATTTCAAATTTTCTGAAAAAAAAAATATTATTTTATTATTATTTTAAGCCGTCACTAATACATTTAATTAGGGAAAATTACAAATTGGAATGAGTTGAAACAAATTTTGTGCATCATAAAACATTAAATAAAATTTTATCATGTGGTTTTTGGAACGAAATCATTTGCCAAAACGGTTTAGAAATTATTGAAGAAAAAAAGGCTTTTTTTTAGCGTAAATGGATGTTTGGGGTATTGTATTTATCATTTTTCATCACCCCACACCCGTACCCACACCCACACACCCCCATTCACTTCTCCCCTTGGCTGAATTCAGCAGCCCCCATCTTTTTCCCCACTTGAATTTCAAAGGAAAGAAATGAAAGAAAAGAAAAGAAAATGGATAAATGAGGTGGACTTTTGACTTTGGTTTGACCTTGACTTTCTCCCCCCACTTTCTATACCTCCCTCTCTCTCCTCTCCCCCTCCCATTCCAGCCGACCCCCCTCTCCTACAACAGCAGCAGCCCCCCCCCCATTTCCCTTCTCTTTTCTCTTCAAAACTTCATCAAAAATTGCCCCAAAATCCATCAAAAAAAATCCCAAAACCCAAATCCGACTCCTACCCATTTTAGCTTAGCCCGTGTAGCATGGATCTTTGTGAAAAGAGAGCATTTTGGAGGGCCATAGATGCTTGTGGATCTTCAAATGTTTTTGGGTATAATTCTAAACCTTTTTGCTTAGTTTGTTACTTAATTTCTTAAAGCTAATTTAATTAAGTGTTAATTTGGTTTATGTGAGTTTAATTGCATGATTAAAGATTTCAAGTTAGGGTTTGTTGTGGAAATGAGTTGTGTTTGATTGTGCATGGTTTAGTGATGTGGATTAACATATTTAGTTTTGTAGAAAACTAATCTAGTTGTTAATTACAAGCTGTTACTTGAAAAATGTCCAAATTAAGCTTTTTGTTGCAAACTAGGTTTTTTGATTTAATTCGAAATATGAGATTAAAAATATGGTTAGGGTTTTTATCATATTATTAACTTTATTAAGTGTAGTTTAATACTTTAGTTCATGGAAATCCAACCTAAATTGTAGTTTGTGCATTTTTACTATGAAATTGTTAAAAGGGGTATTTTGTAAACTAGAATATTAGGGTTTTTGGAATTTAATGAGATTAAATTCCGGAAATTGTTTCTATGACTTATTTAAGATATTTAATAAGTATATTGTCTGCTACATTCATTTAAACATCATGTTTTGTACAAAAACGGCGAATTGTGCTTGCTAGATTTACGGAAAAATAACTTTTTAAGTGAAATTGGGGTTTTTGTGAGTTTTAACCTAGTTTATATTAAAATTAGTGTTCGTGAATGTGCAAATGAGTGTGATTAGATTTTTCTCGATGGTTTGACGTTTGTACATCGACATCGAGGGTTGGTTTGACTATTCTTGCATGCGTAGGCGATAGGTTTGGACCTATGCGTGATACGCGTGCTGATTTGATTTTCGTATGCCGTTTCGATTTCGAATTTAGTTTTAATGCGATACGGTTCGTTATGATATGTAGGTACCCCATGTGGACTTCGAGACGACAAGCAAGCGCGTGGCGACGTCGGCACCGGCTAACGAGGACCAGGTGAGTAGATTTATATCTACGGGGAGAAGTCGGGTGGATGGCGTATAGCACCCCCGCAGTCCGTGGTGGTGTATACGGATGCGTATACACACCAACAATTATTATATGTTATTTGGGATTAATAACGATGCTTAGGATGGATATTGGTGTGTTGGATTATTTTAGCGTTGCGAACCCTAGGGTAGTGTTGCACTACACATACACACATACATACTTGCATACTTTCCTATTGATATGTGCTCATGGGATTCTTTATAGTTATGTGTTCACATGGGTATGGGACTATGTGTTCACATACGGATTGAGGATGATACTTGGGATTGAGCTGAGTCGATGAGATTTGATTTGAGGCCGTGAGATCGGTGATATAGTAGAGTTCGTATCTTAGATACGACATGACGTTGTAGCGGGTCCTTGACATAGTGTTTCACACACGTCCATGCATACGTAGGCGGTATCAGTATGGTATTAGATGTAGATCAGTACCCCGATCATGATAATTGATAAAGAGGATACCAGGTGAATAGTTTGATGAATGTGATATTGACCCGTACCCAGATTTGGGATGCCGTATGACGGATTTACGTACGAGCTATATTGATGATTGATCCGCACTCTTGACTTGGGATGCCTGATTATAGATATGGTATCGGCTATGATATTATTGAGGCGGGATCACCGACTATACATATACAGGTAGGTATATGTATCGACTCAGATGTTAGGCGGTTTCCTTACCTGTAGTCCAGCTTGTTAGCTTAACCCTTTAGTTTAGTTTAGTTGTTAGATTAGATTCGATTCTTACCTATTTCAAAACTAACGAATCGTGGGTATTTTAAAAGACAGCCCAAGGGATCTTACGGATATTTCAAAAGACGTATCTTTTCATAAAATCACCGTAGCCCCTATTTTCAAAACCACATGACTCGTGTTATTTCAAAAGGCACCATTTGTAGGACTTATATTAGATTAATACTGATTAGTTATCGTTGTGTCTAGTATTCAGCTCCCGCACATTATTGCTGTTCACTCTGCCTCGCATACTTATTTTGCTGCATATTCCATTATTGATATCATGCTGTTAGGACACCAGCACCATTACCGATGATGCGTGTGTACCACATACACTTACTTGCCGGCTCACACACATCTTCATCGGTAATTCCCATGTCACGTACACTTAGACAATACTATTGCTTGACTTAGCTTGTTAGTTAGTAGTTTGATATGATATTAGTGTACCTGCCTTATATGCCAGTTTAGACATTGTAGTTATTACTTGTCACTTCATGCATACTGTTATTCAATTGTTCATGCCTAGTTTATTAATCATACATTGCAACTTGGTTATTGATACCATATGCATTCATTATCATTGACATATGCACTTGTGATGATTTCTTGAGATTTATGATATTTCTGGATTTCGGGGAAAGCCGCAAAATTTACAACTTATGATCTTTTAAAATATAAAATGTTGTTGTTTTCTAGTGATGTGAAGTGTCGTCCACCATGAATTTGCTATGGTTTTCGAGATCCGTGTCGAGGAGTGGAGGAACCGTCACGGGTACATGGTGGGCCCGGTATGGTACCCCGGGGCAAGAGGAATGTGTTGTTGACGTTGAGCCTGGCTGGGGAGCACTACCTACTGGTGATATTACCCGACGCGTCGGATATCCGGAGGATACCGTCGTGGTCTTGAGATGGATGGTAGGGGCCGGTCTGGACTGACGGCGCCCTAGATATTGAGATTGAGACATTGATATTTCGAGACATTGAGATTTATGTTTTGTGTCGATGCTAGACACTGTTGATACTGATTTCATTTATGATACCTCAGTTTAAAAATACGAAGGAAATCTCACTAATTTATGAAAACAGTTTCTTCATTTACATGTATTCTGTTTTCATGCATTCATACCTCATTCATATGATATATTGCTACCTGAGGCACGGACACGGGCACATGAGTTTACACTCGGGTTAGATATTTACCCTAGCCATTGTTATAAGCTGCATGTTATATACATTTTTGAGGATATATTATGATCATTGACTTAGGATTGCGTTATTTATGCGATTTCTGTGCGTAGATGTTTTTCTACTCACGAGTTGGCAACTCACCCCCGTTGTGCCACAGTTCTTGCAGGTTTCGCCGTACAGGTTTCATTACGGCTTTGCTGGCACTATTTCCATTTCCGGGTGGCTTGCTAGTAGGTGGCTTATTTGTATCTTACCCATCATTATATCTTGTATATTATTATTCAGTTGTATCTAGAAGTTCCATCAACCAAACATGTATTTATTTTTGAGATAGAGACCAGTGATGTTATTCTTTCGACCTTAGAGTCGCGCGTTATATTTTTGTGGATTTCTGGTGGTTTTGAGTTTCCTTTTGAGTTTTGATCCTCGCCGTTGGCGTTGTATATTATATTGCTTGTGTGGTTGTGACCGTCGATTGACGAAGAGCTAGCTCTCGCTTGGGATGCCTTTTTCTTGATTTCGTATACTATTCATGTTGTATTCCGTTTGGGGGCCAGTATTTACAAAGGAGACTCTGCCGAAATTTTCAGTAAATTTTTAATGTTTTAAAAATCGCATAATTCGGCTTATGCTATTGAAACTACTTGCTTTAAGTTGGTTTTTCCTGCACTCTACTACTTTTCTTGGTTTGGATTTCTGGGTTTTCGGTTAACTTAGATTACGTACGCCTCGAGACGTTCGTAGTTTAAGTGCCGGTCATGTTCCGTACTTTCGGGTCGTGACAAAACCATAGGCTGGTGCCGAACGGTAGGGAAGGAAGAAAACCATTTGGCCTAAAGGGGTGTATAGAAGGTAATGACTAAAGACATATAAAGGGATTTGGAGAGGTGGCAAAGAATTATACGGTTACAGTTGTGAATCTGGATAATGGAAGAGGAATTACTAGGAATACCAGGATACCCAACGAAACATTTCAATGTTTCAGTTTCACTGTGTACTGTTAATGGAAAACTGCTTTCCCGATTAGACACTTACTCTAGGGTATGTATTTACCAGGTATGATTCTCACATCTGTATGGTTTTACAGATGATGAGTGGGAGTAAGTTATTGGGAATTGGGTGATCATCCTCATTATATCGGGATTCGTTGTAATCAGTGATATTTGAGGAAGTCACCTGGGTTGTTTGCCGGACGGCAATTATTTGGTTTTGAATATCCGCTATTATGCACCAATTTCAAATTGATATATCTGTACGTCTATTTTTATAGAGTGAGTGATTGAAAGAATTAAAGTTAACCGCAATCAAGACGGTGTCTCTATACAGCTAGCCGGTTGAGCACGGGTCGATCCACATGGAGATGGTTGTATGTCCTTTCTTGTTTTAGACGAGTCAATAAAGAATATGTATATGTTTGTTCAATCTAACCTATGTGTATTATTTGCAAGTATAAAGTTGTTAAGAAAAGATACGATAATGTAAGCTAAAGAAATCCGTACTCAAAGCCTTTGAGCCGAGTCTTGACCAATTGAAGCTAGAGCAATCGGCAACAACGTGGATTAGGGGATTTAAGCGCGGTATTCGTGGAATCCGGCTTATTTACCCTTGTCCTTCCGTTCTTGTCTCTTGCTTTTGCCTCCGGCCAAACCGAACGCAACCGGTCGCGGTTAGGAATCACCGTTACCTTGTTAGGGTAGGGTGCCTAACGGAGCGCTTGCGTATCGTTTGGGCGGAGTTCAATGGAAAATAACGGGAAAAGGAAATGGGCAAAGAAAATCTTAACTTACAATACCGTATTGATTCTTAACAACAACAATAATTACAACCATTCACAAAAGAACCAAAAAGAGCAAAAGAAAAGAACAAAGAAAAGAAAAGATTACAAGTAAGTAAGTGCATGGAATTTAAATTGCAAATAAGTAAAGCAAGATAATAAAAAGCAAGTAATAAATAAGCAATAAAAAGAAATAGAAACTAGAACTCAAGACAAGCATGGGATCAATAGCCAACCCTTAAACTTGCAAGCTCAATCAAGAGGTTGCAAGATCAAGAAAAGGGTAGAGAACGCATGTGAAATGAAGCGCTAATTCCATAAAAAAAATACGACCCTTGAGATCAATAACAAACTCTTAACTTTTCAAGCTCAATGAAGAGGTTGAAAGATCAAGAGAAAGCAAGAATCTCAAGGGGAAGTTAAACAAAAGAGAATGATACAAAAGCCCTCATCTTCATTGATCTTCCACTCAAAAAGCTCTCACTACAATTTTCATGGAGAAAAGATGAAGAAGAAGAAGAAAAAGACTAAAACCTAACAAAAAGAGGCAAAAGAATGGACATGAAATTGGACCCTTGGCTTAGCTCAGTTCTGGAGTATTTATAGGCAGCTTACAGAAACCCTAGGGCAAGAATTTGGCATAAAATGAAGTACCCAAACTACCCTTAAAAAACGACAACCTGAAGAGCTAGTACGGCGGCGTTTCCGCGGCCTAAGCCTGCTTAGGCCGCGGAACCGCGGCCGTCTTGATGAGTTGGGCCACCATCTTTTGTGGTTATCCCTGGTTCCTTTTTTTCCTCGTGTTTGACAACTACAAACTGCACAAAAGTCTTCCAGAATATCTGCAGATTTCTTTAGTCCAAGATTGCTATCATTTCTTCACTTTTGACTTCTATCTCTCTCGAGCTCCGCGCACCCATTGATTCTTGTGCTGCCCCCCTCGTGCTCTGTGCTTGTCCGAGACACGAATGACCACTGTCATATGTCTTGTCTCTGGAACTGGTACTCGGCACTGGACGGATATGGATGACCGGAACCCGGCTTTTATCTGCTGTGATAGATGTTCTGTATTTGGTGTAAGTTTGGAGATTTTGTCTTGATTTGCAATATTTGTACTGGAAACCTGTATTCTGTAAATATGTAACAAACACGGATTACAAGCACCTACCTATAAACACACGAGCATAAGAATGGGTGGTATAAAATGCAATATTCTGGTATGAACAAATACCCCCAAACTTAACTTTTGCTCGTCCCGAGCAAAAACCAATTATTCACAAAAACGTATAAGATCCTAACCGCACTTTCGCAGGGAACGCGATTGCACTGAGCACATGCAACAAGCCGTTAAACCTCTAGGTGTCCCTAGTAGGAGGAGTGTTGTCTCCTGAGGGTTTTCAGCAGATTACACCCACAAAATCCCGTCAAGCTAGTGTTACAAGTTAACATCGATTCTACTCCTACAATTTAGTATTTACGTTAAAAATTCTATCATCCTAAGTTAGAAATATCCAACCCTTATTTTTCGCACCTCCTATCTATTTAACCTTAGACCTTATACGTTCCAAAAAAGTTTAGAAAGATGTTGGTTCTCCTGAGTTTTCCTTCTAAAGTGCGGCCTCAAATCAGGGATTTTTATCAACTTTACAGAAAACACAAGTCTTATTCTTTATTTCTATCTTTTGTCCAAACATCGATCGTATACCCCTACGTGTGTGTATATTTGCACCCCTACACTCAAGAATTCAATTCAAGCTATAATACCCTTGCCCTAATACCTAATACTACTTCTTTTCATTAAGGATGGACGGATTTGCTCACACTTTTCATGCGACTATTAATGCTTCTTGAGGCACTAACGACCGATTACTGAATGTGTGAACTTTAAAGCGTAAATAGCAGTTTCCAGATCTTGACTTTATTCTATTTTTTTTTCTTTTTTTCTTTTTCTTTTTCTTTTTCAAGACCGGATATATTTTTCAACATGCTCTTTTGGTGTTTAGCTTTAAATACCGTTTTTTCTTTCATACTAGGCTTTCAGGCAAGAGTATTTCAAGGTATCTTCTACTATCCCAAGTTTCAAGGTGCGTGTAAGTGCAGTTTGTAGGGTATATACTTTCTAAATTTGAACTCGAGAAAGGAAACTATTTTTCAGACTTATCCTTCAGTAAAGCATCAATACTTTCCCTTCATCTTGACTTAACTCAAGAACTGAACTCAAGATTACCTATTTCTCAAAAAAACTGTAAGGACGTATACTTACCAAAGTTAGACAGAATGAGGGTTATTTTTAGGGTTTTCAATCCCTAAACCTAGAATTTAGTTATTTCTATCATATCAACTAAACTTTCGGAATAAAGATCTAAGTTACCCTATTAGCTAACTTGACGACAAAGTTTTTATATTTTTTGGAAATTTTTTAATTTTTGTGGGTTTTTTAATAAGGTATGCAAATGCAAAATATACAAATGAATGCGAAGGAAGAAAGCTTACCGAGCACACCCCCAAACTTAAACTTGACAGTGCCCTCACTGTCAGGCTATACTAAGAGGGTCAAAATTGTCGGCGCTCCCTAGAAACAAATTATATACAAAACAAAAAGGAAAACAAAAAAATATATACAAAAAAGAGTCCCCCCCAAACTTAAGTAAAACAGTGTTTCCACTATTAAGCGTTGAAATTCAGGATTAGGGGGGAAAGAGAACAGTATCAAGCTATACAAGGCCTTACACAGGCCAAAAGTTAACACCAACCATTCAAAGATCTTATCGTGATAAAGCAGTGGCTGGTGAAAGAAGGCGTAGAGAAAAGAAATGGAGAATACGTGAGACCGTATGGAGATAGAAGCGGGATACGGTCTCGGTATATCAGAAGAAGAAGAATGGCGGAAGGGAAAAAGAAGTGGAGTACGAACTTGAGGGTGCAAATGGAGTGAATAGATTAGCACAATTTGTGATGAGCGATGTGTAAAAAGCGATTGTGCTAATCTATTAACCCGTCGAGAAATGGGGTCAAATCCCTCAAGATTCGTGAGAAACCATGGGTATGCCAAACTCGGTAAACCAGACATATGAAATGTAAGTGAGACGGGTTCTTGCTAGGTCGGAACGATGGAAAGGATGGAGGAAAGTGATCGAGGAGGGGTATCGGTTAAGGTTTCGAGAGGGTGCACACAGTCAATGAAAGGAACAGGATGAATTGGAAAATCCGACTCATCAATTAAAACTGTTTCATCCTCAGTACTATCCTCAATATTCTCCTCAAAATTTAGCTCATCCATGCATATTTCATCAAAATCCAGACGCATATAGGGTTCGGGAAAAACATTTAATTACTCGGGATGATGATTTGAAGAGACAAACTCAACCAAATCTACGGGTTCATCATCCAAAATATCCCCAGCGTCAATATCCTTAATCAAGTGAAAGTCAATTTTCTTCGACATCTCATCAAAAGCATGGATTTCAATCAATTCAGGTTCTAAGATGGAGGTGTAGAGGTCAAAAGGATTGTTTGTGGTTTCACTTGGCAAGGTCCCTTCACAATCTGGCAAATCAAACCCTACAAAGTCGCACAACTCAATAAACATTCTATCTTCAATTAATAATTCAGTTGGGACACTTGATAGACTTTCAACACAGGAGTTGTGGGATTCAATTTGAAACGGGTAGGTTTGATTTGGAAGGGAGTACAGCTCACTCTCTCCACTCAAATTCACAGCCTGTCCGACCGCCTCTTCATACATTGGAAAATTTGGAGCTAGTTGAAAACTAGCTACCGGGTCACTAGGTTGTATGAGGGCGGCCATGGACGCATTCGAATCCATCATCTGTTGGCTTGACGCTACCCTAAAGTCTTCCAACGACTGTTCCAGACTAGACAAGGGTTGTGAATGGGTTTCAGTAAAAGATTCAAAGTTGTTTGGATACTGAAAACTCCCAAATGGCGGTTCTGAAGCAATGTCTAGGGAAGGTGAAAAAGTAGGGTAGGATTGGTAGGAATTGAATGGCTGGACAGGAGCAGGATCAACATTTGGATAGGAAGGTGAATGGAATTGTTGATCCCAGGAATTTGAAGTGGTGAAAGGAGTGAAAGATCGGCTATGAGATTGTTCAATACGTTCAGCGATGGACAAAGGACGACTTGCAAAAGGGGTATCAACATAAGCGGGTGTGGGAGGTTGAAAAGGTTGATACAAAGTGGAATGAGGAGTGCAAGTGTTTGTCCTAGACGCTGCTATCCGATCTTTCAAAGAGATTTTGGGCATGGAGGGATCGTTCGACGTTCGGCCAAAGCAAGAACCGTAAGAAGTAATGTCTGGTTGTGGGTACCAAAGTTCGGCAAGAGTTTTGCGAGGTGGGGTACCCATGATATGAAGAGAGAAGGAAAGAAAGGCAGAGAAAAGGAAGGGAAAAAGGATGTGATATTTATATTTTTTTTAGTTATTAACAAAAGAATAAAAAAGAATATGGACAAAAACAATCACGACACAAAAATACCACACACCTAATCGTTCTAGGGTTCACCTAGGTCAACTAGACCTGCTCCAGAACTTGATTGTCGAAGTAAAACTGTGTCGAGAAACGGGCTCAAGATACACTGATCACGAGGCCAGGTAAGTGCAGAGATAAGGGGAGGTTTTCCAACGCTTTCGCGAAGTTCCTTAATTAAATAACCCTTTCTCTTTTGGCGGTTTCGCCGTTAACACTTTCCTAGACACCCCGTAAACAATATACCGTTAAGCAAGGTTCTAAACACAGTTAACTTCTCCTAGTGAGCGCGAAGTCCTTAAGGCTTAAAGTCTAGTTTCTTTTAAATTTTGTGCGGGTAAACGTTATGCTCAAGTTCGTGATTTGTGGGCCACGGAAAAGGTGATGAAATCCTTTACCGTATATTGTGGGGTTCGCTTGCCCTTAAGTCCGTATTAATGTATGCAATGCGCAATTCAAAAAATTCTATAAAGAATCAAACAATCGTTTTTTAGTTTAAGCGCGGCGCTGCAACAAATACGGGTTAGTCAATTTTTAGCGTTTGCTAGCGAACTTGCAAAGAATCCTGCAAAGAATAGTATATTGGATGCGTCGGATTTGAGAAGAAGGTGTTAGTAAAATACGTACCGTTAAGTTTTTGGGTTAGGAAACCCCCGTTGAATCAAATCCGGTAAGCTTGAAAAGTTCGCTTGCGCGGGTCAAACTACCCGGATCTTTGGCACTGTACTTTGCAATCACCTTAGCCTTGAATGTACACTTTGCTCCCCACAATCGCAGTTTGCAAATCTGCAAAAATCTGCACTCTTGCCCACAAAAATGATCAAAAAAAACAAAAAGAATATTTTTTTTATAAATATATACAAAAAGAATATTAACCCGAATAACAAGAAAGAAAATACGCTACCGTCTCCCCGGCAACGGCGCCATTTGATTGGAAGAATTAAAGTTAACCGCAATCAAGACGGTGTCGCTATGCAGCTAGCCGGTTGAGCACGGGTCGATCCACAGGGAGATGGTTGTATGTCCTTTCTTGTTTTAGACGAGTCAATAAAGAATATGTATATGTTTGTTCAATCTAACCTATGTGTATTATTTGCAAATATAAAGTTGTTAAGAAAAGATACGATAATGTAAGCTAAAGAAATCCGTACTCAAAGCCTTTGAGCCGAGTCTTGACCAATTGAAGCTAGAGCAATCGGCAACAACGTGGATTAGGGGATTTAAGCGCGGTATTCGTGGAATCCGGCTTATTTACCCTTGTCCTTCCGTTCTTGTCTCTTGCTTTCGCCTCCGGCCAAACCGAACGCAACCGGTCGCGGTTAGGAATCACCGTTACCTTGTTAGGGTAGGGTGCCTAACGGAGCGCTTGCGTATCGTTTGGACGGAGTTCAATGGAAAATAACGGGAAAAGGAAATGGGCAAAGAAAATCTTAACTTACAATACCATATTGATTCTTAACAACAACAATAATTACAACCATTCACAAAAGAACCAAAAAGAGCAAAAGAAAAGAAAAAGAAAAGAAAAGATTACAAGTAAGTAAGTGCATGGAATTTAAATTGCAAATAAGTAAAGCAAGATAATAAAAAGCAAGTAATAAATAAGCAATAAAAAGAAATAGAAACTAGAACTCAAGACAAGCATGGGATCAATAGCCAACCCTTAAACATGCAAGCTCAATCAAGAGGTTGCAAGATCAAGAGAAGGGCAGAGAACGCTTGTGAAATGAAGCGCTAATTCCATAAGAAAATACGACCCTTGAGATCAATAACAAACTCTTAACCTTTCAAGCTCAATGAAGTGGTTGAAAGATCAAGAGAAAGCAAGAATCTCAAGGGGAAGTTAAACAAAAGAGAATGATACAAAAGCCCTCATCTTCATTGATCTTCCACTCAAAAAGCTCTCACTACAATTTTCATGGAGAAAAGATGAAGAAGAAGAAGAAAAAGACTAAAACCTAACAAAAAGAGGCAAAAGAATGGACATGAAATTGGACCCTTGGCTTAGCTCAGTTCTGGAGTATTTATAGGCAGCTTACAGAAACCCTAGGGCAAGAATCTGGCATAAAATGAAGTACCCAAACTACCCTTAAAAAACGACAACCTGAAGAGCTAGTACGGCCGCGTTTCCGCGGCCTAAGCCTGCTTAGGCCGCGGAACCGCGGCCGTCTTGATGAGTTGGGCCACCATCTTTTGTGGTTATCCCTGGTTCCTTTTTTTCCTCGTGTTTACAACTACAAACTGCACAAAAGTCTTCCAGAATATCTGCAGATTTCTTTAGTCCAAGATTGCTATCATTTCTTCACTTTTGACTTCTATCTCTCTCGAGCTCCGCGCACCCATTGATTCTTGTGCTGCCCCCCTCGTGCTCTGTGCTTGTCCGAGACACGAATGACCACTGTCATATGTCTTGTCTCTGGAACTGGTACTCGGCACTGGACGGATATGGATGACCGGAACCCGGCTTTTATCTGCTGTGACAGATGTTCTGTATTTGGTGTAATTTTGGAGATTTTGTCTTGATTTGCAATATTTGTACTGGAAACCTGTATTCTGTAAATATGTAACAAACACGGATTACAAGCACCTACCTATAAACACACGAGCATAAGAATGGGTGGTATAAAATGCAATATTCTGGTATGAACAAATACCCCTAAACTTAACTTTTGCTCGTCCCGAGCAAAAACCAATTATTCACAAAAAAGTATAAGATCCTAACCGCACTTTCGCAGGGAACGCGATTGCACTGAGCACATGCAACAAGCCGTTAAACCTCTAGGTGTCCCTAGTAGGAGGAGTGTTGTCTCCTGAGGGTTTTCAGCGGATTACACCCACAAAATCCCGTCAAGCTAGTGTTACAAGTTAACATCGATTCTACTTCTACAATTTAGTATTTACGTTAAAAATTCTATCATCCTAAGTTAGAAATATCCAACCCTTATTTTTCGCACCTCCTATCTATTTAACCTTAGGCCTTATACGTTCCAAAAAAGTTTAGAAAGATGTTGGTTCTCCTGAGTTTTCCTTCTAAAGTGCGGCCTCAAATCAGGGATTTTTATCAACTTTACAGAAAACACAAGTCTTATTCTTTATTTCTATCTTTTGTCCAAACATCGATCGTATACCCCTACGTATGTGTATATTTGCACCCCTACACTCAAGAATTCAATTCAAGCTATAATACCCTTGCCCTAATACCTAATACTACTTCTTTTCATTAAGGATGGACGGATTTGCTCACACATTTTTCATGCGACTATTAATGCATCTTGAGGCACTAACGACCGATTACTGAATGTGTGAACTTTAAAGCGTAAATAGCAGTTTCCAGATCTTGACTTTATTCTATTTTTTTGTTCTTTTTTTCTTTTTCTTTTTCTTTTTCAAGACCGGATATATTTTTCAACATGCTCTTTTAGTGTTTAGCTTTAAATACCGTTTTTTCTTTCATACTAGGCTTTCAGGCAAGAGTATTTCAAGGTATCTTCTACTATCCCAAGTTTCAAGGTGCGTGTAAGTGCAGTTTGTAGGGTATATACTTTCTAAATTTGAACTCGAGAAAAGAAACTATTTTTCAGACTTATCCTTCAGTAAAGCATCAATACTTTCCCTTCATCTTGACTTAACTCAAGAACTGAACTCAAGATTACCTATTTCTCAAAAAAACTGTAAGGACGTATACTTACCAAAGTTAGACAGAATGAGGGTTATTTTTAGGGTTTTCAATCCCTAAGCCTAGAATTTAGTTATTTCTATCATATCAACTAAACTTTCGGAATAAAGATCTAAGTTACCCTATTAGCTAACTTGACGACAAAGTTTTTATATTTTTTGGAAAATTTTTAATTTTTGTGGGTTTTTTAATAAGGTATGCAAATGCAAAATATACAAATGAATGCGAAGGAAGAAAGCTTACCGAGCACACCCCCAAACTTAAACTTGACAGTGCCCTCACTGTCAGGCTATACCAAGAGGGTTAAAATTGTCGGCGCTCCCTAGAAACAAATTATATACAAAACAAAAAGGAAAACAAAAAATATATACAAAAAAGAGTCCCCCCCAAACTTAAGTAAAACAGTGTTTCCACTATTAAGCGTTGAAATTCAGGATTAGGGGGGAAAGAGAACAGTATCAAGCTATACAAGGCCTTACACAGGCCAAAAGTTAACACCAACCATTCAAAGATCTTATCGTGATAAAGCAGTGGCTGGTGAAAGAAGGCGTAGAGAAAAGAAATGGAGAATACGTGAGACCGTATGGAGATAGAAGCGGGATACGGTCTCGGTATATCAGAAGAAGAAGAATGGCGGAAGGGAAAAAGAAGTGGAGTACGAACTTGAGGGTGCAAATGGAGTGAATAGATTAGCACAATTTGTGATGAGCGATGTGTAAAAAGCGATTGTGCTAATCTATTAACCCGTCGAGAAATGGGTCAAATCCCTCAAGATTCGTGAGAAACCATGGGTATGCCGAACTCGGTAAACCAGACATATGAAATGTAAGTGAGACGGGTTCTTGCAAGGTCGGAACGATGGAAAGGATGGAGGAAAGTGATCGAGGAGGGGTATCGGTTAAGGTTTCGGGAGGGTGCACACAGTCAATGAAAGGAACAGGATGAATTGGAAAATCCGACTCATCAATTAAAACTGTTTCATCCTCAGTACTATCCTCAATATTCTCCTCAAAATTTAGCTCATCCATGCATATTTCATCAAAATCCAGACGCATATAGGGTTCGGGAAAAACATTTAATGGCTCGGGATGATGATTTGAAGAAACAAACTCAGCCAAATCTACGGGTTCATCATCCAAAATATCCCCAGCGTCAATATCCTTAATCAAGTGAAAGTCAATTTTCTTCGACATCTCATCAAAAGCATGGATTTCAATCAATTCAGGTTCTAAGATGGAGGTGTAGAGGTCAAAAGGATTGTTTGTGGTTTCACTTGGCAAGGTCCCTTCACAATCTGGCAAATCAAACCCTACAAAGTCGCACAACTCATTAAACATTCTATCTTCAATTGATAATTCAGTTGGGACACTTGATAGACTTTCAACACAGGAGTTGTGGGATTCAATTTGAAACGGGTAGGTTTGATTTGGAAGGGAGTACAGCTCACTCTTTCCACTCAAATTCACAGCCTGTCCGACCGCCTCTTCATACATTGGAAAATTTGGAGCTAGTTGAAAACTAGCTACCGGGTCACTAGGTTGTATGAGGGCGGCCATGGACGCATTCGAATCCATCATCTGTTGGCTTGACGCTACTCTAAAGTCTTCCAACGACTGTTCCAGACTAGACATGGGTTGTGAATGGGTTTCAGTAAAAGATTCAAAGTTGTTTGGATACTGAAAACTCCCAAATGGCGGTTCTGAAGCAATGTCTAGGGAAGGTGAAAAAGTAGGGTAGGATTGGTAGGAATTGAATGGCTGGACAGGAGCAGGATGAACATTTGGATAAGAAGGTGAATGGAATTGTTGATCCCAGGAATTTGAAGTGGTGAAAGGAGTGAAAGATCGGCTATGAGATTGTTCAATACGTTCAGCGATGGACAAAGGACGACTTGCAAAAGGGGTATCAACATAAGCGGGTGTGGGAGGTTGAAAAGGTTGATACAAAGTGGAATGAGGAGTGCAAATGTTTGTCCTAGACGCTGCTATCCGATCTTTCAAAGAGATTTTGGGCATGGAAGGATCGTTCGACGTTCGGCCAAAGCAAGAACCGTAAGAAGTAATGTCTGGTTGTGGGTACCAAAGTTCGGCAAGAGTTTTGCGAGGTGGGGTACCCATGATATGAAGAGAGAAGGAAAGAAAGGCAGAGAAAAGGAAGGGAAAAAGGATGTGATATTTATATTTTTTTTAGTTATTAACAAAAGAATAAAAAAGAATATGGACAAAAACAATCACGACACAAAAATACCACACATCTAATCGTTCTAGGGTTCACCTAGGTCAACTAGACCTGCTCCAGAACTTGATTGTCGAAGTAAAACTGTGTCGAGAAACGGGCTCAAGATACACTGATCACGAGGCCAGGTAAGTGCAGAGATAAGGGGAGGTTTTCCAACGCTTTCGCGAAGTTCCTTAATTAAATAACCCTTTCTCTTTTGGTGGTTTCGCCGTTAACACTTTCCTAGACACCCCGTAAACAATATACCGTTAAGCAAGGTTCTAAACACAGTTAACTTCTCCTAGTGAGCGCGAAGTCCTTAAGGCTTAAAGTCTAGTTTCTTTTAAATTTTGTGCGGGTAAACGTTATGCTCAAGTTCGTGATTTGTGGGCCACGGAAAAGGTGATGAAATCCTTTACCGTATATTGTGGGGTTCGCTTGCCCTTAAGTCCGTATTAATGTATGCAATGCGCAATTCAAAAAATTCTATAAAAAATCAAACAATCGTTTTTTAGTTTAAGCGCGGCGCTGCAACAAATACGGGTTAGTCAATTTTTAGCGTTTGCTAGCGAACTTGCAAAGAATCCTGCAAAGAATAGTATATTGGATGCGTCGGATTTGAGAAGAAGGTGTTAGTAAAATACGTACCGTTAAGTTTTTGGGTTAGGAAACCCCCGTTGAATCAAATCCGGTAAGCTTGAAAAGTTCGCTTGCGCGGGTCAAACTACACGGATCTTTGGCACTGTACTTTGCAATCACCTTAGCCTTGAATGTACACTTTGCTCCCCACAATCGCAGTTTGCAAATCTGCAAAAATCTGCACTCTTGCCCACAAAAATGATCAAAAAAAACAAAAAGAATATTTTTTTTTATAAATATATAAAAAAAGAATATTAACCCGAATAAAAAGAAAGAAAATACGCTACCGTCTCCCCGGCAACGGCGCCATTTGATTGGAAGAATTAAAGTTAACCGCAATCAAGACGGTGTCGCTATGCAGCTAGCCGGTTGAGCACCGGGTCGATCCACAGGGAGATGGTTGTATGTCCTTTCTTGTTTTAGACGAGTCAATAAAGAATATGTATATGTTTGTTCAATCTAACCTATGTGTATTATTTGCAAGTATAAAGTTGTTAAGAAAAGATACGATAATGTAAGCTAAAGAAATCCGTACTCAAAGCCTTTGAGCCGAGTCTTGACCAATTGAAGCTAGAGCAATCGGCAACAACGTGGTTTAGGGGATTTAAGCGCGGTATTCGTGGAATCCGGCTTATTTACCCTTGTCCTTCCGTTCTTGTCTCTTGCTTTCGCCTCCGGCCAAACCGAACGCAACCGGTCGCGGTTAGGAATCACCGTTACCTTGTTAGGGTAGGGTGCCTAACGGAGCGCTTGCGTATCGTTTGGACGGAGTTCAATGGAAAATAACGGGAAAAGGAAATGGGCAAAGAAAATCTTAACTTACAATACCGTATTGATTCTTAACAACAACAATAATTACAACCATTCACAAAAGAACCAAAAAGAGCAAAAGAAAAGAACAAAGAAAAGAAAAGATTACAAGTAAGTAAGTGCATGGAATTTAAATTGCAAATAAGTAAAGCAAGATAATAAAAAGCAAGTAATAAATAAGCAATAAAAAGAAATAGAAACTAGAACTCAAGACAAGCATGGGATCAATAGCCAACCCTTAAATTTGCAAGCTCAATCAAGAGGTTGCAAGATCAAGAGAAGGGTAGAGAACGCATGTGAAATGAAGCGCTAATTCCATAAGAAAATACGACCCTTGAGATCAATAACAAACTCTTAACCTTTCAAGCTCAATGAAGAGGTTGAAAGATCAAGAGAAAGCAAGAATCTCAAGGGGAAGTTAAACAAAAGAGAATGATACAAAAGCCCTCATCTTCATTGATCTTCCACTCAAAAAGCTCTCACTACAATTTTCATGGAGAAAAGATGAAGAAGAAGAAGAAAAAGACTAAAACCTAACAAAAAGAGGCAAAAGAATGGACATGAAATTGGACCCTTGGCTTAGCTCAGTTCTGGAGTATTTATAGGCAGCTTACAGAAACCCTAGGGCAAGAATCTGGCATAAAATGAAGTACCCAAACTACCCTTAAAAAACGACAACCTGAAGAGCTAGTACGGCCGCGTTTCCGCGGCCTAAGCCTGCTTAGGCCGCGGAACCGCGGCCGTCTTGATGAGTTGGGCCACCATCTTTTGTGGTTATCCCTGGTTCCTTTTTTTCCTCGTGTTTACAACTACAAACTGCACAAAAGTCTTCCAGAATATCTGCAGATTTCTTTAGTCCAAGATTGCTATCATTTCTTCACTTTTGACTTCTATCTCTCTCGAGCTCCGCGCACCCATTGATTCTTGTGCTGCCCCCCTCGTGCTCTGTGCTTGTCCGAGACACGAATGACCACTGTCATATGTCTTGTCTCTGGAACTGGTACTCGGCACTGGACGGATATGGATGACCGGAACCCGGCTTTTATCTGCTGTGACAGATATTCTGTATTTGGTGTAACTTTGGAGATTTTGTCTTGATTTGCAATATTTGTACTGGAAACCTGTATTCTGTAAATATGTAACAAACACGGATTACAAGCACCTACCTATAAACACACGAGCATAAGAATGGGTGGTATAAAATGCAATATTCTGGTATGAACAGTGAGATATACCTTTTTGAAATTATGTCTTACGACATTTACCTATATCAGTGGATGGTTAGGTAAGGAGCATTAAACAGCGGTGTAATTCTTCTTAACCATAAGTACAGTTTCCAACCTACGACACACAGTGAATGAGTTATCAGACTCAAGGGACTTATACAGAGTATTGTATGTTGTCCAGCGTCCATGAGGACAAAGGGGTTGGTTCTCGTACTATATTCGGTTTACTTATGACTCCTCTAGTTTTTAGACAGGTGTTTCGTGGAAACACAGGGTCTGAATTTTGAGAAGTTATAGGTATTTGAATAAAGTAGAGAACCAGGTATTGCAAGTATCGGGATTCTTCAAAGTGATCAAAGATGTAGATACTTGTGTATGGTATTCAGTTGATAGTAATGATTAAGAGAACTTGCTTCTCTTTCGGGTTACTCATAATTGGAAGCATTCCTAAGTTGAGTGACGCTGATCGGCCTTTTTCCATTTAGTTGACATGCACTGGAGACAGCTGCATGATTTGAATCTGGTTCAATTAAATCAGTGCCTCTGGTTCTATATTGGATATAGAACAGTTCATATCTTAACGATGTTAAGGTACGGGGAGTTGTCCGGCTTATGCTTAAAACCAGACTCTGGATAACTCAAGGCACGTTTCTGTAATGGCTGTTTGTGGGTTGACCCAGGCTATGACGAGGGTTGACTTTCTACCATCTAGAAGATCAATAGTGATATTGTTCTTGACTCGCCACAGTTTTATTAAAAAATGGATTTTTTCAGAAAAACAGTAGTGGGAGTATGGTAGAACTGGAAGTGATTCCAGAACCACAAACGGTTACTGAAGATTTCATAGGAACCTAAAGATTCAATCTGGCTTGAGATTCCATTGGCCACTCCGCAGATAAGGTGGGTAACCTCAAGCACCCGAGAGGTACTCCGGTAGCCTCAAGGACGGTGACAGGGAGGTTCTTGTTTACCCACACTTGCCATTGCTTTTGTTCCAGACTGTGAAACCCGGCAGGAGGATGAGTATAGCGTCGTTCTAAACTTGCTTTAGAAGTGTACGTTTATATGACTCTGCAAGAGGGTTGTCGTAGTCGGTGGGAGGAGCGGAAGCATTGGTGGACAGGTGGCTTATGTCTATTTATAGACTAAAGCAGATGTAGCGGAGAAAGATCATCTATTTCTGACGTGACAGTCATAGGTTTGACTTCGTCAGAATAGGGGATGGATCTGTTGAGTAGGTAGTAGGGTATGATGTCATGGTATTTGGATGACATACACAGAGTAGGAAGTGATATTCCTATACTACGATCGGTTATACTTTGGTCGTCACACAGTGGTTTCTCCACATGGGACTTGGACATTATATCAGACATACTGGTTACTAGATCTATGGTTTTAGATCTAGATTTGGGTGGTTTTCCAATTAGGGTACTTAGACAGCATTCTAAGAGTATTTAGAATGGACGACTCCTGGCACGGTAGTGTACCTGCAGGTAATGGAGTCACCCTCTCTAAAGGTGTCTTACAGACTAAAGGGGAGAGGGATGTGCATGATTGGCAGATCACTTGCTTAGACAATTGAGTCAATCATGAGATGTCAAGTACCACACCAGATGTTGTTTTTGCAGTAGATGCAATAAGTTGACATTGATCCAATCCTGGAGAAACAGTCGGAAGCAGTTTTAGAACATAAGTGGATGTTCTAGGGATATGATAACGACAGCCTCATTCGGGAGACAGTTATCATTCCAGGCTTCCAAGGTGACCTGGACGACAGGGAGGTTGTCAGAGTTATAGTTTTTCCTTCTGACGAGGGGCAGTATTTTGGACAGATGGTCCAAGGCAATACTGAGGGAGGCATGGCGCAGGATACTGATTAAGTTCAGTTGACGATACAGTCTAAGAAGTTTGGATTTGGAGTTCATTTATGAGCTAGGTCCCATCAGACATCCAGACACATTCTAAGACAGGTATTGCTCATTTCGGGAGATGGATTTCTCCGCGAACATGAGATATAGAGAGACATAGAAAGAAACATCAAGGTGGATCCACTCACTGAGGCTATTCCTCGAACGCAATAGTTTCGCAAACGGGATTTGTGAGACTGACTAGTAGAGGAGTTGGGTGTTCGGTATCACACGGGCTGTGAGTATGCGACATCGCAATAATTAGCCTTGAGTGCAAGTGGGAGATTGTTGGAGATAGTGCCCTCAGAGTCAATTATTGGATCACAGGCACGTGATTGCAATGATTGAGGGAGGACCTATCCCGGTAGGACAGTCTTACTCGAGATGATAGTATGCTATCTGGTTTATCTTTATCATCGTGTACTGCTTTAGGTGACCTTACAGGTCACTATTGCACGTTGATAGAGCCCCTAGGATTCTTACTTGACTACCAGCAGTATGAGGGCGATCATATACATGGGAGCTGGTAGTCTATAAGCACATCCTTAAATGGTCCCTAGTCGTGGGAGTTTCGAGACAGGGCATCGATACTCCAGAGTAGACTAGTGTATACAGTCGAGACCCCGACGAGGGGCGGTGGCCGGTCTCACGAGCCGCTGGTGTCAGTTGGTTCACCTAAGATGTATACAGGTGCTCATTGGGTTATGAGTAAACCGGACAGGACTCGCCGGGAACATGCTAGTTGGTCTTATACCTGACGTCAGATAGCAGTTCCCTGGTGACATGTGTACAGGTTAGTTCATCAACCTGAGGATCGTCATTTGTCTCGTGTGAGTTCCCACTGTACTTTGATTACTACCCTACCACGCTCAAAGGAGACGTGCAAACAGGTTTTAGTTGGGTACAGTCCCGAGCCACATGGAGGCAGTGCGCGGATCTTCAGGGGTTCGTCTCTCCCGGTATTGGGGGTAAGGTCGAGCTGTGTCTAGGAGAGCCATTACACGAAGTCCTTGGCCAAGGCAGGAGATTTACTGGTAGGTATTCCAGTAGTATCTCAGGGTGTTCTGGGCTACACTCCGACACGACTTGTACCGCTTTTGGGGGTCTGACTTTTACCAACCCCCTAGGCCCGCCATGCGATGCTCATAGACGAACGGACCGGACTGTACGGATATTGTCACTGACAGGCTCAGTAGGGTGTCAGGATGAGTTCGCTCATCGACGTCCCTTTTGGTCAATAGCTGGTAGCCCGTCACGTATGGCTAATACCTCTGACGTGCTAGTGGTTAAATCCATAGCCATAGTATTGACGAGTCTTTAGAGTCCACCACACATTCAGTTACTCAAGTTTCGGGCGAAACGCTGTAGAGGCCGTATGGAGATATGGCAGGGTTCGATCAGATACGTGCGGTATTGCACGGATCAGGATCAGACGGTTAGTACTAGAGGCCGTATGGGTATATGGCAGGGTTCGATCAGATACGTGCGGTATTGCACGGATCAGGATCGGACAGATAATACTAGCGGGCTTTGGTTTAAGCCGGATCCTAGTATTGTACAGTGTAGTTTTGTCTCTTTGCATTTGTATTCTGTGGGAATACAGATGCGGGCATGTATATGCAGTAGTGGGGTTTTCCTGTAATTTATTACGGGATCAGTTTTCTGAAGTTGCCAGTTTGCATTCTGTTCCGGCCGGTTTTCTTTTATTCCTTCGCGGCCGGACTTTTCCGATGGAGGGACTAATTTGCAATTGTGCAAATTAGTATTAGTGGAGGGGTTTCTTGCAATTTGTGGCATCATGATGGTTCTTTAATCATTTGATTCCATTTGCATCTTATCCTTTGATTAGTATGGATTAGAGTTGATTTGAATGGAAATGACATTGTTATCATTGCTTTTTGATATGGTCACCCCTTTTGCTTTTACTACCATCACCTCCCTTCTTGTTATTGATTTATATTCATTCCCACCACCATTCTCACTTGATGAGGTCGGCCACTTGAGGGAAGAAGAAAAAAATGAGAGAGTTTCATTCTGGATTGGTGGCATTCTATTCTTGATCTCATTTTCTTGCTAGAAAATTGAAAGCACCAATTTTCTTCAACCTCTTACTCCATCCTCTATGGCAACTAAACCCCAAAGAGACATAGACTCTACATTAGCCTACATCAAATCTTGGACGCGTCGGCTAGCCAACTTCGTGCCCGAGTTGCCTCAGTCCAGAGGTGAGAGCCCGTAAAAGATTCCGGCTACGTGGTGCCCTTTCCAACGAGGAGGAGATGAACGGAGTTTCCGCGGGAGATTAGAGTGGAGACGAAGACCGAAGGACACGGATCGCTTGGTATACTTCTCTACTCCTTATCTTGTTTGCTAGGACTAGTTTAATGGCACGATCCGGGTTTATAGTGCGCGGTGGTGCCGGTTTCTAAGTTCGAAAAATCAAAGTAAATCACCGCTTCCGCACTTGGCCTCGGGATGGAGGCCGGAGCGCCGCCGTGCACTTACAGTTATCAGTTCCCAGGTGACATGAGTACAGCTTAGTCCGCTGACTTGACACTGTCACTTCGCCTCAAGTGTGTTCCCACTGTACTTTGATTACTACCCTACCACGGCTCAAAGGAGTCGTGCAAACAGGTAGTAGTTGGGTGCAGTCCCGAAGCACTTAGAGGCAGTGACGGTTAGACAGGATTCGTCTCTCCCGGTATTGGGGGTTGGCATCGCGCTGTGTCTAGGAGAGCCATTACACAAGTAGTCCCTGGCCAGGGCAAGCGAGATATACTGGTAGGTTTCCAGTGTTATCTCAGAGTGTTCTGGGCTACACTCCGACACGACTTGTACCGCTATTATGGGACTGATGTTTACCTCCCCCTAGGCCCGCCATGCGATGTTATCAGACGAACAGACCGGACTGTACGGAGATTGTCACATTCAGACTCAGTAGGAGTTCAGATGGGTTTCACCTCGTCCGTCTTCTTATTGGCATCTACCTGGGGACCGTTACGTACAGCTAGTGCCGCTTGCGGTCTGTGGTTAAACCCACTGCCAGCGTAGTGTCGAGTCTTTAGAGTCCCACATAGAGGGTTATTCGCCTTTGGGCAAAACAGAGTAGAGGTCGCATGGTTTTGCGACAGGGTTCGTTCTCATCCGCGCACTTGTGCACGTTTGGCGTCCGGACGGATATTACTAGCGGGCTCTTATTTGAGCCATATCCTAGTATATGTTTTGGGGTTAGTTTTATCTCATAGTATTCATGTTCCTCGGAACACGAATGCAGGTGTGTATGCACAGTTGATTGAGGCGGAGGAAGAGGATTTTCATTAGGGTTTCGGAACGGGTGTGTATGCACAGTTGACAGTCGTCTTTTTCCAAACCCTAATGAATTTGTGATATATCAATTAATAATATTAATTAAATGAAATTGTGTCATGGTTGGGTTTGTTGACTTGTTGACCAAGGTTGACTTGTTGACCATGGTTGAAACATTGACTATCATCATTACACATCAAAGATGCTCTTTGATTCTAGCAAAACCATTTAATGTGAAATGATAATAGTCTTATCAAACATTCCATCAACTTTTCATTTAGATTAATTTTATTAATTTGATAATTCACTAGATATTGTTATGGTTGTAAAAAAACCATTTTCATTCTATCATAACCATTCTCTCTCCTCTCTTCTTCTTCCTCCTCCTCTAGTTCAAGGAGATCCATTCTCATGTGTTGAGAAACCTCTCCTTGAGATAAAATACTCTAAACCACTCTCTACTCACTCTAGGGTTGAAGGTCTAGCAAGCCAAAGACCTTAGTTCTCTCAAAGTTCGAGAAAGGAGCCCAAGGTTGAACCCTCAGGTGGATCCATCTCTGACGAAAGAAGGCGACGAGGAAAGCACCATCCAACCACTACAAAGAGTTCAAGAAGAAAGAGTTCAAGTGAGGTATAACCCCTAACCGAGTAGACAACTCTCTTGTTAGGTTGCTAGTGTGTAGTTTAGCCAAGATCCGTTTTTGTAGTCCATGTTACCCAAACCCTAAAAATCGTTTTTTACCATTTCCGCAAGCCCGAAAGAACCGGGAGAGGTAACGTGGACTTACACATTACGCCTGTAGACGTTGCATAGTATTAGGGTCGTCACGTGCCAATTTTGGGTCGTGACAAAGTTGGTATCAGAGCGCTAGGTTTTACCTTTCGGAGTGTAGGATGACCTTGGTATGATGGAGTAGGTATCTTAAGCAGAGTAACATAACGTGTGTGTATTCCGCGGCATACTTACGACACGGTACTCCGCCTAAAGTGACCTGAGTACAAATTGCTTGAAATTCCTTTCTTGATGATACATATCCTTGTGATTCGATTTCCGTGTTCTTATCGAATCCTATTTCCATTTTAGCCTTTGCCGCCGATGACTATGAGGACTCAGAGTGATGCAGCGAGAGCCGAGGTCAGAATGGACGCGTGTGGGATGAGGACTGGCCAGGATGGCACGATCGTTGCATCGGACCAGACGGATCCGCCTTCGATAGATCATATTGATAGGCTTGTGGCAGAGATGCGGGACTTGCGCCAGACGATGACTTCTTTGGTTGAGGTCATTCGAGCGCAGAGACAGGAGGTTGTCATCCCTGTTACCCAGTTGTTCCTTGTAGTCAGCACTCAGCCTTGTGTTACTTATACAGCACCAGTGGACGTAGCCCGTTTTGACGAGGAGCGTTTTTCCGAGACTTTAGGAGTTCCGGAACAGAGGACGGCTCGTACAGGTGTACCAGCCCAGAGACAGAGGCTTAGGCGTCGAGTCAAATTTCATGACCGTTGCGGGAGTAGTTGAGGCTTGGGACGAGGACAGTCGTTCAACTCTCATCCCCAGGAGGTTCAGCAGCCATCGTATGGATGTTTTCGATGCGGGAGCCTTCATCACCACATCAGGGATTGTTCCTTAGTACCGCGTCAGACCCATGTTCAGAGAGGTCGTGGTCGCGGAAGATTGGTTACGAGAGAACGGTCTGGCAGAGGAAGAGTTCTGACAGTTCCGGGTAGAAGGAAGACACGAGAGTTTGCTTCTACTCATCGGGACGCACAGGCGTCCAGTGCAGAGTTTTCAGGTATTCATAATTTGAATGTTCTTGTGATTCATAGGTTGGTGTTGTTCGGGATCTATGCAATTGTTGTTTTACACACTTTGTGCCTTGGTTGGGCCGAGGTTTGTGTATGCTAGATCAGCCGTTGTTGTGTTAATTTCTGTCAGCGATCCTTTTGTTGTGCGACACGTGTGCCAATCGGATAGGAGATAGAGATTCGTCCGTCGTTGTGATCCTTCTAGAGATGTTGGATTTGACGTTCTCCTGGGCACAGACTGGTTAGCTACGTGCTAAGCGTCTGTGGACTGCCGCGAGAAAACAGTTTGGTTTTGTTTTCCCGGCGAGTCAGTTTTTGTTGTGCAGAGGGACAGTGGTGCCGCCCCTCACAGCTTGAATTCAGCCTTTTGTCGCTTGTCGGCTTTTGAGGAGAGGATGTCGGAAATTCTTGGCTTTTATTCGTGATACCGGTGCCATAGTGGGTTGGTTGGACCGGGTTCCCTTCGTGCGAGAGTTTTCCTACGTTGTTCCAGATTAGCCGGCGGGGCTTAGGGAGCTTGAGGATCAACTGCAGAGTTGTTTTATTGAGGGACTTATTCTTCCAGGTGTTTCGCTTTGGGGAGCTCCAATTATGTTCGTCAGGAGAAGGGCGGCAGTTTGAGGTTGAGTATTGATGGATCGTCAATTGAACCGGCTTACGGTGCGGATAGGTATCATTTACCTCGCATTGACGATTTGTTCGACTTGCTCCAGAGTGCGAGACATTTTTCTAAGTTGTTTGAGATCAGGTCATCATTGTTGCGGGTTCGGAGTGAGGACATTCCGAAGACTGCTTTTGTGCGTGCTACGGGCAGTATGAGTGTTTGGTGGTGTCGCTGGACTAACCAGAGCCCTGGCAGCATTTGTGGATGTGATGAACCAGATTTCTTCAGGCCGTTCCTCGACCAGTTGATTGCTGTGTCATGGATGACATTCTGGTCTATTCCAACGAATCGTGAGGAACGTGGGTAGCACTTGAGGATTTGATTTGCAGACATTGGGAGGGCCCAGCAGTTTGCTAAATTCTCAGAGTGTTCCTTCAGGCTTGGTGGTGTGACTCCTAGGTCTAGTAGTTACGGGAAACGGTTTTTGTATGGACCCGAAGAGGATCGTGGCCGTACAGCTTGGGCTCATACTTATATCTGGGACAGAGGTCCGCAGATTTTGGCTTAGTAGGTTTTTACCGCCGTTTCGTGCAGGATTTGCTTGTGTATCGCTGCACCATTGACTGAACAGACCGGGAAGGAGGTTCTTTTCTGTGGACTGAGGCTTGTGTACGGTGTTTTCAACAGTTGGAGATTCGGTTGACAACTGCACCAGTTCTTTCTTGCTTGCTGGTTCGGGCGACATTGTTGTTTAATTGTGATGTTTCGTGAGTGGGGCTCGATTTTGCGTTGTTGTGGCACTATAGAGTTATCGCTTTTGCTTCCCGACAGTTGGAGGAAGTACGAGCAGGATATCCCACTCATGATCTGGAGATGGACGCGGTGGTCGTGCGTTGAAGATCTGAGAACACTACTTGTTCGGAGAGTCGTGTCAGATTTTCATGGACCACCAGAGCTTAATGTACATCTTCCTGCAGCGGGTTATGATTGTTGAGACAGCGCCGTGGGATGGAACTTGTAGAGGATTGTATTTTGTGAGATCCTTTGGTTACCCGTGGCAAGGCGATTGTGGTAGCTGCTGCTTGAGTCGTAGGCCCGGGGTTAGCTTGTTCCAGTTGTGCGCAGTTCAGAGACAGTCTTCTGCAGATTTTCAGTTCTTGTGTGATCGTGGAGTACAGCTAGGTTCGCCTCTACGGAGGGGACAGCTTGCTCATGTCCGCGCCCGACCACTTTTCCTTAATCGTTTTTGTGAGGCACAGCCCACCGATGCTCATTGTCTGTGATACTTGAGCATGTTCGGCTGGGTAAAGATTCGGAGTCCTTGATTTGTGACTAGGGTGTGCTACGTTTAGGGACGCGTTTGTGTGTACCTGATGTTGATAGGTAGAGACGTGAATCCTAGTGCAGGCGCATCAGTCAGCTTTCTGAGTTCATTCAAGTTCCACCAATTTGTGACGTGACTTGTGAGATGGTTACGGGTGAGCAGGAATGAAGAGTGAAGTTTCGGATTTCGTTTCAAGGTTCTTGTCTTGTTGTGAGCGTAGGTTGAGCATTGAGACCGGCTGGAGAGTTGCAATCTTTAACCGTTCCAGAGAGGGAATGGGAGCAGATCTCCATGAATTTGGGCTGTGGAGTCTACCCAGGTTTAGTCAGGGTGTGACTCCATTTGGGGTGTTTGTTGTCCGGTTATTCTCAGTTTTCTCAGTTGTTCTTTGTTAAGTTTGTGCGCTGCACGGAGTTCCTTCATGCGTTGTATCCAATTGGGGGCACCCTGTTCGCTAGCCGTAGTTGGCAGAAGCTTCAGGAAGCCTTGGGTACTGGTTGAGCTTTAGCTCCGCTTTTCCATCCGTTGGATGATGGTCAGTTGAGTGGACTATACAGATTCTGGAGGTTTTTGCTTGTGCGCATGTTTTCGTTGTTGTTGGCAGTTGGGATCGTCACTAGCTATTGTTAGAGTCTCCTTTGATAGCTGTTATCAGGAGACATTCCAATTGGCAACCTTTAGGTTTTGTTGTTAGGTTGTGTCGATCTCCATTCTGTTTCTCTCTGACTCTGCGTGAGAAGGATTTTGGAGCCCAGCCAGTCTAGAGACTTCGGAAATGATCCTGTTGGTTTAGGTCAGGATGATGTCAGTCCTGTGCGAACAGAGGTCTTATGCCGACCATGGTGGTCGCAGACTTGAGTCCGCAGTGGGAGATCATGTATTCCTAAGGATTTTCCGATGAATGATATGTTGAGTTTTGGGAAGCTTATCCCAGGATTGTAGGTCCTTTTGAGATCCTTTTAGCGAGTCAGTTTCGTTGCCTTTGATTTGGCACTCCCGCCCAGATTATTGAGTATTCACCCTGTATTCCTTGTGTCGATACTTTGCAATACCTTCATGACCTTTCTTACATGATTCAGCACCAGACCATTTAGCTTGAGCATGAGCTTTAATTCACCGAGCAGCCGGTAGTTATTTTGGATCGGCAGGTGAAGAAACTTCGGTCAAGGGTCTGCCGTCTGTGAAGGTTCTTTGGCGTAGCCCTACTAGTGAAGAGATCACTTGGGAGGCCGAGAGTGAGATGCGGAAGAAATTCCCTCATCTCTTTGAAGGTACGCTTAATATGAAATTTTAATTCGGGGACCGAATTTCTATAAGGGGGAGATTGTAACGTCTTAGAAAATCGTTATGTGAATTTTTCCGTTTTTGGGTAAAATTGTCGGTATTTTCTGTTTTAACCCGACTGTGATCAAACGACCATATAGCCTTACCAGCACCTAGTTTTGCTAAAATAAAGATAGTGCGCAATCTTTGGGGGTATATGGGACGATTTGGTTCAATTTGAATTTTTCCCAATTTTAATATTATTTTAATGCGGTATTCACATTTTGGGAAATTTCTCTTTTGTGATCTTTTCTTCAATTATGCTTGAGTTAACCAAAAACCCACATAGTATCTAGATTCATTGTGTGGACTAGGGACTTAGGGTTTAAAGTTAAAGAAAAGAAAAGAAAAGAATCAAAGAGATGCATGCATGTGTGTGTGAATGCATTTATGTGCATTTATCACTAAAATGAGCTAGAACACTCCACAACTCTCCATTCACCTCACTTGGCCGAGATCCCTTCCTCCCCTACTGCCCTTGATCTTTCCTTTCCATTCTTGCATCATTCTAGCACAATAAATCCCCAAAATTCCATAATATATCACAAAAATCCTAAAAGTCTTGGTTTTAGCATCTTGGATCACTTAGAGCTAGGAAAGCTTGGAGCTTGTGAGCAAACTTGATAGGTATAATCCCTACACTGTTAATTAGGAGTTTTTATGTTGTTTAGCTCGTTGTTTGTGATTTAGAACGCTTTTTATATCGATTAGTGCAATATCGGGTTTTTAGTGTCTTTTTAGAGCCTCTGTACCTACTGTGATCTGGAAAATTTAGTGAGTGACCAAACAAATTTGTAGTGATGTACTAGTGACCCTGGAGCACCACCTGAGAGATGAGGACCACCCCACCGGCCATGGCCGGCGAACCAAAGAGAAATTCCGGCGACGCCGGCTATTGAGGGAAGTGTTGGGGCTTGGTTTTTGTGGGTTGTTGTCTGCTGTGGTTTAGGGGTGTTTGGTACTGTTTACTTTTTTAGTAATTACAGTATACAAAATCTGGGATCGTTTTTCCTATAGTCTAGTGTTTTGTGTCCGCGCGATACGTTATACGACACGGATCGTGCTTGTGGTGTGATTTTTGCTCTTAGGTTGTTTTCGTCGTGTCGCTACGCACGTTAGCCACAATACGAACACTTGAGAGTATGTTTGGTGTTGTTGCGTCGGTTAAATGTAGTTTGTGCGTGTTTTGGGTCTATTATTAATGTTTACTTGCTTTATTGTTTTAATGTGGTAGGTTCGCAGGCGGGGATTTCGGACGCTGCTACAAGGGGAAAACAAGTGGTTGGCTTCACTTAGCCAGGATGTTGGTGAGTAGATTTAACATCTACCGGGGAATCGCCCGCGTGGCGTTATGCGTCTGGGCTAGAAATGACTTTACTTTATCTTACATTCTATTTCATATTAGAGTTGCGCATACCCCCTATTGCTTAGTTACTTGTTGTGCCTGGACTCGTATCCTTAGGACACTGCACTATTATTGACGGCTTATGTTGCACGAGCACTGATTGTATGCGACCCACACCGTCAATAATTGTCATGTCACGCACAAACCATTGATAGATATACTATTGTTTGGTTAGGGACATTGAGACATTGATTCATATCCCTATATGCATATGACATCTAGCATACCTGTATACCTACATGCTAGTTACCTATATATCTATATGGTATTGTACCATTATGATAGGTATATACACATATGAAACATAGCTACATGTATATCTGGCATTCATACATATATATACCTGGAGGGTATTATGGATAGGTATAGACACGTACCTTCCTACAGCTACTTTGACATCATACATACTTACATATGGACACACATATCTTGCTATACCGACATGGTTACGCATACCTTGTTATAGCTACATGTTCACCTGTCTATGATGTTGCATCTGATTTCGGGGAAATCAGGATCCGCGTGATATACTTAGTAAATTGTTGCAGTTAAATAGCGGTTTTCCTTTATATGCTCATATTATTGTTTCATGTTGCATATATTACATTCATGGATTTTATATGATGTCTCCGATATTTTTACTCCTGTATATATAACGGTGGAATGGGACGCTGTTATATATGCCTTTACACCAATATTAGTGGAATGGGACGCTAATATATGTGTATTGATTCATACAGTTATATTATATTCATGGATTTTCGCATTGAGATATGGATTTTTCATGATGTTTTCTGGATTTGAGGACCGTGGTTGTTTCATGAAATTATGCATTATTTGAAAAACCCGGTTTCTCTTGATATGATATTTCTGCAGCCACCATGAGTTTTATCGGTTCTGATTATATACCCCATGCGAGGAGCGTCGTGGGCCGTGTGAGGGTACATGGTGGGGCCCGGTACGTTTCCCCTCGGCAAGATATTCGTGGTACAGACGATGAGCCTAGACGGTGGGCAAGTACCTACCGGTGATTTTATTTGGACTCGGCGGTTATCGTGGGGATACCGACCGGAGTGATGTACGACATATCGTCAGGGCCAGTCTTGGTGACAGCGCCTGAGTTATGAGAATTTACGTGTCGATGCTAGACACGGGTTTAATGATGTTTCGAGTGTTGGTGTTTGACACTCAGGTTTTCCATGTTTTCTACGTATCGTCGGTGGACATACGGGGTTGATATCCTCAAACTTATATTTACATTGTACACAGGATATGTGGGATGTATTGATATTCTACACACAGGATATGTGGGATATACTGATATTGTACACACAGGATATGTGGGATATACTGATATTGTACACACAGGATATGTGGGATATACTGATATTGTACATACAGGATATATGGTATATACTTGATGTTGGACATTCAGGATATATGAGATATACTTGATGTTGGATATTCAGGATATATAAGATTTACTTGATCTGATAGCCATGTTTGGGGGCTGAATTGTGGAAAATTGGGAATTGAATTGTCTTGTTGGATTTTGGTCCTACCACGAGGTTAGGATTTCCGTGGAAATGACATATTTCACTCCATACTCTACATTTATTGTTTATGCACTGCTTCATGTATTAATTGTACCTGATAGAGTACTTTCCATGACTGTTGCATTTACATATTATTTTATGCATTGCTTCATGTATTATTTGTACCCGATAGAGTACCTTTCATGATTATTGCATACCGATTGTCATATTATCGCTTCATGTAGTAGTAGTACCTGGCTAGCGTACCTCTCATGACTGATGCATTACATATGACCATCCATTGATATTTGATGCTTATGTTAGATTCGCGTTGTACGTGCATACTCGCGATTACCTGCATATGTTATTTACTATTCACGAGTTCGCAACTCACCCCCGTTGTGCCACAGTGCTTGCAGGTGTTCCTCAGGATAGTCAGAGGCAAGGCTATTTTCATCCTTCGTATCATCTATTGCTGCGGATACCATTTCGCCTGACGGTGTGCAGTTTTGCCCAGGTGGGTTTTGTGGTTATCCGATGTTGTATTGTATATTCATTATACCCATGTACTCTCCATCTACCACTATATTGTATGACTTAGAGACTTGATGAAATGACGATATTGTATATTATTTTGTGACTTGGAGGCTTTTATGCAGTTTTATTTTTATCGTCTCTATCTTCGCTACGGCGTCGTATATCTGTTGTGGTGGTTGTTTTCCGCCTTTTTGGCGTGGATTAGCTCCCGTTGGGGATACTTTACTTTATATTTATGTTGTACCCATTTTGGGGGCTTGTTTTACAAAGGAGGTGCAGCCAAAATTTTAAGGAATAAAAGTGAGACTTTAAAGAATTTGGGTTGTGATTTCAAAGGTTTTGAAAATATTGTTATTACTTTTGATGGTTTAGATTTCTGGGTTTTGGCTTTCTTTTACTGCTTTACGCCTGTAGACGTTGCGTAGTATTAGGGCCATCACGTGCCAATTTTGGGTCGTGACAAGGCGTGATAAATGCAACATCACAGAAAAGTAATAAGTATCACAGAACAATACAGATAATCTGGGAGCCCCGGGTTTCCTTTGAGCCGCAACTGAAACCCAACGTTCCCCCGGTCGTGTGGATAGCCTGTGCAATGAAAACCTAGACCCCTACGAGTGCGGCAAGTGACCCGCCAAAAATCTGAAGCGAAGCAGCCCCCTTCAGCAAAGTGAATGGACCACCCAGCACTTCACGGAATCCGGTAACTTGAGCACCCCTCCTTGGGTCAACCTATACCCCCTACGAGTGCGGCGAATAGCCCGCCAATTCTAGAGTGAAGCCCCCTCCGTCTCAAAGCCATGAGATGCGGGATCGTTGCCTTCTAGAACCCGGATATCCGTGCACTCCACCGCGGGGTAATCCTAGTATAGAAAAGAAAATATGTACAACGGGTACATCGACCTCAAGCCGGTCGTTCCCCAAAAGAATAATATACAAACAGGCAGTGACGGCAGTCCACATGTCGGACACTCGCCCCGTGATATCAAATGTACAAATAAAACTAAACTGTAGTAACATTGCACCCAAGCTATCCACCACGACAATCCGCAACATCACAGCACAACACAGAACATCAACGTGAATGTCACGTTCACAAACTCGTCTAAATGGACATATAGCAATTAGACGAGTTATACCGCTCTAATGACATTCACGGTCGCAGATAGAAATATAAGTACTGTGAACTAATGTATTTAAAATTTCGATCGACAAAACTTCCCAAAATGGCCCCAAGTGCAAAACCCAGCACTCAAACAAATCTGGGCAAAAACTAAAAATTCCAGAAACCATAATTCCATAATTAAGAGCCCCAGAAGAAATATTGCGCACTGTTGCCCCAAAAAGGCGGCGGAACCGCGGCCAAAACGTGGGTTACGCCACGGTTTCGCGGCATTCTTGTGGGTTCAGTCGCCCAATTTTCTTCGGTAGTCTTAAAAAAGCCTGCACGATTTTCTGACACACTAAAAATAATTTTTCGACCACTTTAAAAATTCGGCAGAAACATGAAAAATGGAATTGCGGTTTCGAAAATTTCGTTCGATCGATATTCTAAACTCGTTAGAACAAGCTAATATGGGGTTAATGGCGTGGCTCTGATACCATGTAAGTCTACGGTAGCACCCCGGCCGTCAATCAGAGGCAAAACGCGGAACAAAAACTTTTATAAACTGGCGCTAACGCAGATTTTTATCCGGATCGTACCATTAATCCTAAACTAGCTAACTACAAAGAAGTTAGAATGTCTATACCGATCGATCTGTGTCCTTCGGTCTTTAGCCACCATCCCAAGCTCCTCGCGGCTTCTCCGATCAAGCTCGATCTCCGGTCTCCTCGTCGAAGTGGCACCACATCAAAGAATCTTTTTACGGGCTCCCGCTTCAAAACCAAAGCAACTCGGACATGAAGTTTGCTGGCCGACATGTCCAAGATGAAGTAGAGAATGTGTGTGATAACTTTGTCTCAATACACCCATGGATTCTCAACTCATGAGAGGGATGGGTGGAGGTTGAAGAAGAAGCCATTGGAGGAAGATGTGAGCTCAAGAAGAGAAAAAAGACTTGTGTCTTGTGTGAGATATTTTGAGAGAGAGATATCTATCAAAAAAAACCCAAGGTCTTACTTGGCTGCCCTCTCTCTCCAAAATATCCCCCACTTATCATAATTAGCCCCAAAATCAATCCATGTCACAATAATGGTCACATGAACCAAGACCATGAGTCACCATGTGCATGTGACATGAAATGATGCATATGGACAAAAACTTGCACTCGCATTTTCCCCCACTAAACATTTAAACTAAATGTTTAATCCAATAAAAAAGATATGGCATCAACTAAAGTAAACTCGTGACGGATCATAAGAATACCCCTCATCTGTATATACATACCTGCATCCGCATTCCGACTGAATACGAATGCAATGAGACGAAAGTAATCCAACAAATTTAATACTAGGATCCGGCTTAAAACAAAGCCCACTAGTATGATCCGTCCAATCCTGATCCGTGCACAAGTGCACGTATATGATCGAACCCTGCCATAAAACCATACGGCCTCTACAACGTTTCGCCCGAACTAAGGAAACTTTCTGTGGGGGACTCTAAAGACTCGTCAATACGCTGGCAGTGGGTTTAACCACAAGCACGTCAGCGGTACTAGCTGTACGTAACGGCTGCCCTTGTATTGAGCGAAAAGGAAGCTAACGAGCGAACTCATCCCGAAACCCTACTAAGCCTATCTGTGACAATCTCCGTACAGTCCGGTCTGTTCGTCTATGAGTATCGCATATCGGGCATAGGGGGATGGTAAACATCAGACCCCCAATAGCGGTATAAGTCGTGTCGGAGAGTAGCTCAGAACACCTTGAGAAACTACTGGAATACCTACCAGTAAATCTCACTTGCCTTGGCCAAGGACTTTGTGTAATGGCTCTCCATACACATCGCGATATCAACCCCCAATACCGGGAGAGACGAATCCTATCTAACCGCCAATGCCTCCAAGTGCTTCGGGACTGCACCCAACTACTACCTGTTTGCATGACTCTTTTGAGCCGTGGTAGGATAGCAATCAAAGAACAGTGGGAACACAATTGAGGCAATGTAGCAGTATCAAGTCAACGGACTAAGCTGTACTCATGTCACCTGGGAACTGCTCCTAACGATACCAATCAGCAGTGCCCCTGCGAGTCCGTCCGGTGTACTCATAACCCAATGAGCACCTGTATACGTCTTAGGTGAACCAACTGACACCAAGGGCTTGTGAGACCAGCCACCGCCCCTCGTCGGGGTCTCGATCCATATACACTAGTCTACTCTCGGAGTATCGATGCCCAGTCTCGAAACTCCCACGACTAGGGACACTTTAAGGATGTGCTTATAAACTACCCAACTCTCACGTATATGATTGCCATCATACTGCTGGTAGTCAAGCAAGAATCCTAAGGGCTCTATCAACGTGTAATAGTGATCTGTAATGTCACCTAAAGCATGTACTCGATGATAAAGAAAAACCAGATAGCATACTATCATCTCGAGTAAGACTGTTCTAACGGTATAGGTTCTCCCTCAATCATTGCAATCACGTGCCTGCGATCCAATAATTGACTTTGAGGGCACTATATCCAACAGACTCTAAGTCGATCTCGGGATTTGTCTTTACCCTCAATGGAGGGGCGGTTTGTTGGAAGAGTTCCAAGCAGGAAACCGTGGCAGACTCGACGATGGAGGCTGAATACATCGCTGCCAACGATACTGCCAAAGAGGCTGTCTGGATGAAGAAATTCATAAACGAACTTGGTGTGGTTCCGTCCATTAAGCTTCCAATACCTTTGTATTGCGATAACAATGGAGCAATGGCCTTGGCCAAGGAACCCAGGTCCCATCAGCGATCCAAGCATATTCTGAGGCGGTATCACCTGATCCGGGAGATAGTTGATCGTCGGGAGATCGAGGTCAGGAGAGTTGACACGAAGGACAACACAGCAGATCCACTCACAAAGGCCATACCTGTCACAACCCAAATGTGGCACGTGACCGGCACTTAAATCACGTGACATCTAAAGACATCGACGCGGTCCAAGTAAGCCGAAATCCGGAATCTAAACCCTTTTTGAAAATATTGGAGGTGAGGTTTAAAATATTCATCAGATAGGATCGGTTTAAAATAAACATTTAAGTTTAACTAAGTATGTTTGAAAAGCATCTATGACGTTTTCAAATTCGACAGCCCCTCCTTTGTAACTTATAAAACCCGATACAACATAATAATATAAATAGCATCCCAACGGGAGCTAGCTTCCATGCCCAAGTTGGTATTCTCCGCCATCGGTAAATCGGTGCTAAGGGCATTAATTCAGAGCGAAGGTGTTAAATCAATAGGTGCCGGAGCAGCTACAATTGCTTTAGCGGGAGCGGCTGTAGGTATTGGAAACGTCTTCGAGGATGGAGCGACAGAAGTATTGAGAATCCAAGATAAGGTCACGGCGAGACGAGCCTAGGAGTTTCAGGTCCACAAGACTGGCTATCTCGAAATTCAATGCTAATAGAAAGAACTACGTGAGGAGGGATTTTGAAGCAGAATTGGTAGATTCCACTGAAGCTACAAGGTTGGTTAGGGGTAGCATGTGTTACGCTATACGACGCACAATAGCGAAGAAAAGAAAAGCGAAACAAAATCAACAATATAAAATGGTCGACTCCAATGAGTGCGACATCACAACACACAAACTCTAAATCTCGCTTCTAAGTCCACAATATACCCTTTCTAAGTTGATGGAGTTTTACTAGATTCCAAAAAGATAAGAATATACAAATGTGAATACGATACAACAGTAACCCACCTGCCAAAGCAATCACCGAAAGAAATGTGTGCCCCAAGCCGCTGATAATCCAAGCGGTAACACCTGCAAGAAACTGTGGCACAACGGGGGTGAGTTGCCAACTCAGTGAATAAAAGTACATCACAAGGTAGAAATCGAATGTACAACGATACCTATGTCATAAGTATACTACTATCATATCCTGTACTGATATAATATATTATATGTGTATGTATCGTAAATGCAACACTATCTATCATGCGATCCCAAAGTAGAACATATCATATAAATGACCTGTATCTAGGTAAAAGCCCAAAAGTAGCCGAAAATATATATGTAAAACCTCTTTTTTAAAATAGCCGCGGAATACATAAATCACGGCATAAAAGAAGACGTGATAGTATAAAATATAATAGGTATATTATTTAAGATATGCATCCTGCTGTTTTAATGAATAGTGTTGAGAGGTTTACAATTTAAAAGAATTCAATGTCATACCAGACATGTCAAAATAATGAGACTATAGCTCGATTTGAATTCCTTTTTAATGTACCAGTAAAGAGATATGCAAGTACTGTCCTCCGGATCAGTCCTGGTCGGCTACAATAACTATAATATAACTGGGTACCTCATGGTAGCAATATATCAATATATATGGATGTCCAGCATCGACACCCGAAATCAGAAATCCCTCGTGTCCATCATCGACACACAAATCCTCAAATCTCTCGTGTCCATCACCGACACCCAAATGCAAATACGTCGACACCATCTCAACTGATGAACGCCACCCGATATCCCTGGCCCCGGTCGGTATCCCCTGGATATCCGCCGTGCCCAATCGAACCCCTGGCCAGTATCCCCAGAATATCTGTCGTGCTCATCTTTATCTCCGGTATCGAGTATCCTCGCTAGGCTCCCCGACTCATATGCGGCTATCCTTCCCCTCGGTCTCGACCGAGTCCACCATGTATCCGACTGTATATCCCCCCTACTAAATTTGGATAACGTAGAAATCCGTAACCGTATAGCCCCCTCCCCCCCCCCCCACTCGGTTCGGAGTAAAACGAAACATAAAAATGACTCATGGTGGACATCAACTCATCGTAACCCAAGATGACAAGTAAAGAAGAAGAATCCTTGCATTAATCATTCTGATGATATTATATATATATACATATATAACAGCGTCCCATACCACTGATATATCATCAAAAGTAAAACATCCAGAAACTTATAAGAATCCAATATGAATACCCATAGTACTGGTATTCGCAATAATTAACATGTAAAACAGGTAAAGCACGTAAATAATATCATACAAGTAATAAACATAACCATCCTACTATGTCATGGCAATACTAATGATGTGTAGTGTGGCATATGCGTCTGTGCTCGTGCAGCATGGCAATAATTAGTATTTGTGATAGTGTTCTATAAATGTAATAGCATACTCATATCAATATCCACATACGTATTACATAGTATAACGGTCTTACAGTGACATGGCAGTACCAATGAGGTGTAGTGTAACATGTGCATACGTGCTCGTGCAACATAATACTCATTGGTAGTTGTGCAGTGTTCTATTAGAGTGTTCGTATCACGGAAACGTATAACATCGATAATTATAACGCGAACATGTAAAGTAATGTAACTACTTGCTATGAGCTATGTCATTATCTTTGAAAATGAAACGAAACGTTGGTTTTGAAATGAGGAAGCTGCCTTGGGTTGAAAATGGATATTTGTTTTGGAAATTAGCATCACATCCTTATCTTTTATCATCAAAAAGGGAAACGAATCGTTATTTTGTAAAAGAGTATAGCTCACTCAAGTATTACGTTCTAAAATGAAATAAAACATTATTTTACGAGTCTAAAGGAAACTTGGCCGTTATTCGGCATACGAATCTCATTATCACTAGTACGGTATGATTCCTCGTACTAATCCACCAAACCACCAACAACACTTTATACACATGAATATACAGTAAATGCAACATGATTTCATTATCATTAACTTAAATAAACACAAAAGAACTAACTATATATCATAGTATCATATGTATAAGGTTGCGGTGGTGCTATAATCCATCCACCCGACTTCCCCCGTAGATGTAAATCTAGTCACCAACGTGTTGAGCTCGCTGAAATCCACGCTGTTATGTCCGCCAACTCCGTCTCGAAAACCTTCGCGATCATACCTATAATCCTAGTTATGAAATATCGACGTAAATATCATATCCAAATCAAAACAACGAGCTAAGCATCCATAGGTTAGAACCTATAGCTTACTTACTCCAGAAACGATCAATTGCCTATGAATTTAACGTACGAACGTCAATGTTTCAGTCGCAGTAAAAAATACGAAAAATCAATATCGGAATATCAGAAACTTGATAAAACCCTTACTAAAACATTCCCAGATTTCTCTGTAAGAATACTAGAACAAATCAAGCAATACAGTAACTCATAAAATACAAAACTAAAGGTACAGAAGAAAAACCAACACCAAACAGCCGAGGGGCCGGCATCGCCGAAAAATTGATGAATGTCGCCGGACTTGGTAGAGAGTTTGGAGCTCGGGCTTTAAGTATAGTCTCCTAGTGGTCTCATGATGCTCATGGTATTGTTAGTTTTTCAAGTAGTTACACATAGTCGTTCCAGATTCAATATCAGTATGCTAAATATCACAAATATCCTAGTTTATGATACTGCACATATTAAACAGATGAAAAACTAAATAAACTTTTACAAAGAAAATGAGATATACCTATGAAGATGGTGCACAAAGAATTCTAGCTAAAGGATTGTATGATGGAGGCTCTTAGGGGTTATAATGGCTTCTAAGTTGATGGTGTGAGCAAAATTGGTGAAAGGATTCATGGCTTCTCTCTTTGTGGTAATGAACACTTAGAAATATTTAGTGTGGAAAGCATCAAGAACCTATAGTTTCAGTTGAGATTTTGCATAAGTGTTAGAAGAAAAGAATAGGGTGAGGATGTGTGTAGAGAGAGGAGGAGGTGTCAACCATGACAGGTGAGGTGTAGTGTTGTGAGGTGATGGTGTAAAGTGAGAAGGAGGAGGTGGAGGGAGGAGAGCATGGTGAGGGTGTGCTAGAGGTAAGGGTTTAAACTAACTAAACATATAACCAACCATAAAAGAATTCCCAATAATAAAAACCTTTTTCTTTAGTTAAAATCCCTTTATGTAAAAATCTAAATTCATGTTTAAAATGAAATACTTATCATAACAATTAAATATTCTTATCTTAATGTAAAATACATTGTCAAGTTAAAATAATTAAAAATATCATTTTTATGATATCACACACTTTTCTTCATAAATACTAAAATAATTACATTTTTACGGATATACCTCCGAAACCTAATTTCATAAGCGATATCATTTTTGTAAAATCATAATATTTATATTTAAAATTATAAATTAATTTTTATAATTTTCCAAAATGTTACAATATCCCAGATACAATTTGAGAGACTCTTCGGGATGTTGGGTATGAGATACTACAGCAACTAGCCTTAGTGCAAGTGGGAGATTGTTAGTTATATGTATACCCTAGAGGCCATTATTGTACATATGATGTATATTATAGTGGATGCTTGGATATATATAGAGAGGACTTTCTTGCTCGACATGATAGTATGCTATCCGGTTGCTCTTTTTCTTAACATGTAGACTTGTATTGTGATACTGTCTTGCTCTCACATGTTGATAAAACCCTTAGGATGTGAACTTGACTACCAGGACTATGATGTAGATCATACTAGTAGGGCCAAGGGTAGTCCACAAGTACATCATATAATTATTCCCAGTCGATGGTGTATCGAGACAGGGCATCGATATTCCAGAGTAGACTAGCGTATACGCTTCTTGACCCATATGATGGGAGATAGATGATCCCACATCCATTAGTATTTGACATCAAAGATGGTATACGGGTGCTCAGTGGAGACTGGGTACACTGAACGGACTCGCCGAGTACTCCTGGTTGGTATTATACCTATCGTCAGATAACAGTTCTCTGGTGACACTGGTACAGGTTAGTCTGTAGACCCAAGATCGTCATAGAGTCTTGTGTGATTCCCACTGTGCTTTGATTTTCACCTTACCACGTTCAAGAGAACGTGCAAAACGGTGGCTTTTCGGTACAGTCCCGAATCACATAAAGGTAATGAGCGATAGGAGGGGATTCGTCTCTCCCAGTATTGGGGGTTGATGTTGCGCTGTGCTCGATTGGCCATAACAGGAAGTCCCTGGCCATGGCTGATACAGAGATTTAATGAAAAGTGTTATCAGTAGTTTCTCGACCCGTTATGAGCCTCACATTGGCACGACTTATCGGTTACTGGGGTCTGACGTTTACCACCCTTAGACTAGATATGCGACATATCAGACGAAAAGACCGGACTGTACGGTAGTGTTACTGACAGGCTTTACAGGAGTTAGAGCGAGCTTGCTTGTTGATCTTCTGATCGCTCAACACCCGGGTAGCCGTTACGTCCATCTAGTACCGTTGACGGCTTGTGGGTGCTTGATATGATCATCACCTACTGCCAGCGTATTGACGAGTCTTTAGAGTCCTACACAGAGGTTTACTGGCTCAGGCAAAACGAAGTAGGAGCATATATGTGATATATGCGGGACCGAGATTAATACGAGTATGTGATACCGTATTCTATTCTCACGATTTATTCGTATCGGTCGGTTATATGTGATATAGCCGGGTTATCGAATCAAGTGTTGATTCGATAAGTTGATACAAATAATATTATTCGTTTGTATGTGATATAGCCGGATTATTAAATCAAATGTTGATTTAATGTATAATTATATATATTTGATATATTAATTTACATTAACTAATATTTGCTCACTTAAGCATTTCTTTTTCTCACATGTGCATACTTAATATATATGTGATATATATTAATTGTGTTTTCTTTTTTTGTGTCATGCTTGATGATACACACTACATGGGTGTATGAGACTCACACCATACTCATGATAATGTGAGGTTTATTTATTCAAAGTAAATCCAAATTAGATGGAAATTGGTCACATGGCATGAAGCTTGTGGAAGCTTGTAGATGCATTGACTTAGTCCACTAATTTTGTTTTACTTAAGATATTTATTAACCCAACCATTATCTAAACTCATGGTTAAGTCTCTACATGAGTTATATGAGATATTTCTCATCCATGGTTGTCATTCACTCTCACATCCATTATTTGCTTCTTCTTCTTCTTCATCAAGAGCTAAGCTCTCTAGGTTTTTGAGATGAAAAGAAAAAGAGTGAGAAAATTAATTCTAAAGTGAGCAAAATTCCTACTTCATCATCCTCTACTAGATTAGCCATTTAGTTTAGGGTGTTAGCTTCACTAATCCCTAATTAGTGAAGAGGTAGCTTGGGTTAGTGTCTCCTCGATGTAGATCATCTTCGGCCTCGAAGACTTTGTGCAAGCTCGTTCCTTTCATCTTGTGGAGCCATTCTTGAGCTCAAAAGATCACTACTTGGAGCGAAGGGACTACTACACGGAGCTATAGAAGTGAAGGACCGGTCTACAAAGGTCGTATTCCTAGTTCACTTAGTTGTAAAGTTGTTTACACTTTGTATTATCTAAATCTCTAGTTAAGATTCAAGGGTTATGATTGTTTAGCATGGAAAATTTTTGAAAATAGCATGAACGATGCCTCCCGAACCCTTGCTGTCGTCCTAGGCAATCCTACAGTTACGTCCGGCTAGTACCGCTGACGGCTTATGGGTGCCTGATATGATCATCACCTACTGCCGGCGTATTGACGAGTCTTTAGTGTTGGGTTCACTTCGACGGCAGCAAGGTTTCGGGAGGCATCGTCCATGCCATTTTAAAAATTTTGCCGTTAAAGGGAACTCTAAACTAGAATCGTTAGCTAGAATAAAATATGGAAACATAAGTAAACCATTTACAACTAAGTGAAAACGAAATACAACCTTTGTAGATCGGTCCTTCACTTCAAAAGCTCCTTGTTGTAGTCCCTTCGCTACGATCGTGGTTCTCCCGGACTCTTGCATGGCTTCACGAGGCTAAAGGAGCGTCCTTGCTTGAAGTCTTCGTGGACGAAGATGATCTACGTCGAGGGAATGCAAGCTCAAGCTTCTTCTTCACTAACTAGAGATTTAGTGAAGCAAACACCCTAAACTAAAGTGCTAGTCTAGTAGAGGATGATGAAATAGGAAGTGGGTACCCCTTAGAATTATTTATCTCACTTTTCTTTCTCACTTAATCAAAACCTAGAGAGCTCTTGAGCTCATGGAAGAAGATGAACAAATAATGAGATGAGGATAATGATCAAGTGAGTGAGCTAACCATAGTGAGTGAGTATCATATACTAACTCATGTAGAGACATAACCATGGCTAATTAACATGGTTGGGTTAACAAATATCTAAAGTAAAACAAACCTAGTAGACTTAGTCAATGCATCCATAAGCTTCTACTAGCTTCTTGCATTTTTCCAATTTTCCACTAATTTTGTAATTACTTTAAAACATTAAACCCAACATGATAATTATCATGGTGTAAGTCTTGTACACCCATGAAAGTTGTATCAACAACCATGATACAAAAATCAAAACACAAATTAATATATATCACATATATATTAAGTTGTGCATAAGTGAGAAAAACAAATGCTTAAGTGAACCAATGTTAGTTAATGTAAATTAGTATATCACATATACAATTATACACTAAATTATTAAATCAACATTTGACTTAATAATCCGGTTATAGCACATATAACCGACTAACACAAAATGTACCAACTTATCGAATCAACACTTGATCCGATAACCCGGGTATATCACATATAACCGGATGATACAAAAGTCGCGAGAATAGAATACGGTATCATATACACGCATTTTTCTCGGTCCCGCACATATCACATATGCGCTCTTATTTCGTTTTGCCTGAGCCAGTAAAACCTCTATGTAGGACTCTAAACACTCGTCAATACGCTGGCAGTAGGTGATAATCATATCAAACACCCACAAGCCGTCAGCGGTACTAGCTGGATGTAACGGCTACCCGGGTATTGAGCGATCAGAAGATCAGCAAGCAAGCCCGCTCCAACTCCTGCAAAAGCCTGACGGCAACACTTCCCGTACAGTCCGGTCTCCTCGTCTGATATGTTGCATATCAAGTCTAGGGGTGGTAAACGTCCGACCCCAATAACTGATAAGTCATGCCGATATGAGGCTCATAACTGGTCGAGAAACTACTGGTAACACTTACCATTAAATCTCTAAAACAGCCCTCGCCAGGGACTTCCCTGTTACGGCCAATCGAGCACAGCGCAACATCAACCCCTAATACCGGGAGAGACGAAACCCCTCCTATCGCTCATTGTCTCCATATGACTCGGGACTGTACCTAAAAACCACCGTTTTGCACGCCCTCTTGGACGTGGTAAGGTGGAAATCAAAGCACAGTGGGAATCACACAAGACTCTATGACGATCTCGGGTCTACAGACTAACCTGTACAAGTGTCACCAGAGAACTGCCATCTGACGTGAGGTATAATACCATCTGGGAGTTCTCGGCGAGTCCGTACAGTGTACCCAGTCTCCACTGAGCACCCGTATTCCATCTCTGATGTCAAACACCAATGGATATGGGATCGTCCATCGCCCATCTCATGGGTCGAGAAGCGTATACGCTAGGCTACTCTGGTATATCGATGCCATGTCTCGATACACCCACGACTGAGGACATTAAAGGATGTACTTATGGACTACCATGGCCCCACTAGTATGATCTGTATCATAGACCTGGTAGTCAAGTACACATCCTAAGGGCTTTACCAACATGTAACCATAAGACAGTATCAAGAGACAAGTATGCATGTTAAGATAAAGAGCAACCAGATAGCATACTATCATATCGAGCAAGAAATTCCTCTCTATATATGTCCAAGCATCCAATATAATATACATCATATGTACAATACTGGGCTCTAGGACATACATACAACTAACATTTAGAGTCCTACACAGAGGTTTCCTGGCTCAGGCGAAACGAAGTAAGAGCACATATGTGATATGTGCGGGACTGAGATTAATACGTGTATGTGATACCGTATTCTATTCTCGCGATATATGATATCGGACGGTTATATGTGATATAGCCGGGTTATCGAATCAAGTGTTGATTCGATAAGATGATACATATTATATTAGTTGGTTATATGTGATATAGCCGGATTATTGAATCAAGTGTTGATTTAATAATTTAATTTATAATTATATATATTTGATATATTGATTTACATCAACTAATATTAGCTCACTTAAGCATTCTTTTTTCTCACTTTTGCACACTAAATATATATGTGATATATATTATTGTGTCATGCTAGTTTATATATGCAACATGGGTGTATGAGAATCATACCATGCCATTAGATAATTAGGGTTTTATTTATTTAATGCAAATATAAATTGATGGAAATTAAGCATGGTTGCAAGCTTTGGAATCTTGTGGAAATCATTGATTTAGTCCACTAAATTTGTCTTGCATTAGATATTTATTAACCCAACCATTATCTTAAGCCATGGTTAAGTCTCTACAAGAGTCATATATGATATGAACTCACCCATGGTTGACATTCACTCTCTCATCCATTATTTGCTTCATCTTCTTCATTGAGCTCTCTAGCTTTCTCAATGTGAAGTAAAAGAATGAGAAAATTAATTCTAAAGTGAGCAAAAATTCTACTTCATCATCCTCTACTAGATTAGCCATTTAGTTTAGGGTGTTAGCTTCACTAATCCCTAATTAGTGAAGAGGTAGCTTGGGTTGGTGTCTCCTCGACGTAGATCATCTTCGGCCTCGAAGACTTCGTGCAAGCTTGTTCCTTTCATCTTGTGGAGCCATTCTTGAGTCCGGAAGATCACTACTTGGAGCGAAAGGACTACTATACGGAGCTATTGAAGTGAAGGACCGGTCTACAAAGGTTGTATTCCATATTCACTTAGATGTAAAGTTGTTTACATGTTGGCTTTCGTCTAAATCTCTAGTTAAGATTCTAGGGTTAGGGTTATGTAGCATGGCAATTTTTTGAAAATGGCATGGACGATGTCTCCCGAAACCTTGCTGTCGTGCTAGGTAATCCTACATGTACTAGCTGGATGTAACGGCTACACAGGTATTGAGCGAATAGAAGATCAATAAGCAAGCTTGTTCAAACTCCCGTGAAGCTTATAGGTAACACTTACCGTACAGTCCGGTCTCTTCGTCTGATATGTCGCATATCGAGTCTAGGTGTGGTAACGTCAGACCCCAGTAACTTGATAAATCATGCCAATGTATGGCTCATAACGGTTCGAGAAACTACTGATAACACTTACCAGTAAATCTCATCAACAGCCCTGACCAGGGACTTACTATTATAGCCAATCGAGTATAGCGCAACATCAACTCCCAATACCGGGAGAGACGAAACCCCTCCTATCGCTCATTGCCTCCATGTGACTCGGGACTGTACCCAAAATCCACCTGTTTGCATGACTTCTTTGAGCTGTGGTAAGGAGAAATTGTCACGACCCGAAGTTCGACCCGTGACCGGCACTTAACCACGTAACGTCTACAGGCGTAACGCGATTAAGTAAGCCGAAACCCAGAAATCAAAACCATTAAAAGTAGTGAGTGTTGAAAACATTTGTTTAAAAACATTTGGAAAACCTTAAGTAGTTTAGTAACATTCTTTAAAGTTCAAGTTAATTTCTTAAAAAATTTGGCAGCATTTCCTTTGTAAAACTAACCCCGAAATCGGGTACAATACATGATATGAGTAAAATGATAACAATATAATAAAGCATCCCAAACGGGAGCAATCACGCCCAACGGCAGAAACAATCACCACAAGAGTAATATATAACGTCGTAGCGAAGAAATGAGTAATAAGTGAAAAACATCACAAATGATAAAAACTGCATAAGTAAAGTCGGCTCACACGAGCTCGACACCAGAATACAAATAATATACATCATCGTCCTCACACTGGTCTCTAGGTCAAATAAATATAAAGGTAGATGGAGAATACTAGATACAAAAGTATGTACAATGGAAAATAACAGGATACCACAACCCACCTAACAGCAAAACAGCTCACGCACCAACTGCAGTGGTATCCGTAGCCAAAAGATACAAGAAGGCAGCCTGCCGCGACTGTTAGTTATATATATGCCCTAGAGGCCATTGTTGTATATATGATGTATATTATAATGGATGCTTGGATATATATAGAGAGGACTTTCTTGCTCAACATGATAGTATGCTATTTGGTTTCACTTTGTCTTAACATGTTGACTTGTATTAGTTTACTGTCTTGCTCTCACATGTTGATAAAGCCCTTAGGATATGCACTCGACTACTGGGACTGGGATGAGATCACACTAGTGGAGCCTGGGTAGTCAAAGAGTACATCCTATAACTGTTCCTAGTCGAGGGTGTGTCGAGACAGGGCATCGATACACCAGAGTAGACTAGCGTATACGCATCTTGACCCATATGATGGACGATGGATGATCCCATATCCATTAGTGTTTGACATCAAAGATGGTGTACGGGTGCTCAGTGGAGACTGGGTACACTGAACGAACTCGCCGAGAACTCCTAGATGGTATTATACCTATTGTCAGGTAGCAGTTCTCCGGTGACACTGGTACAGGTTAGTCTGTAGACCCGAGATCGTCATAGAGTCTTGTGTGATTCCTAATGTGCTTTGATTTCCACCTTACCACGTCCAAGAGGGCGTGCAAAACGGTGGCTTTTGGATACAGTCCCGAATCACATGGAGGGAATGAGCGATAGGAGGGGTTTCGTCTCTCCCGGTATAGGAGTTGATCTTGTGCTGTGTTCGATTGGCTATAACTGGAAGTCCCTGGCCAGGGCTGATATGGAGTGCTGCTGGTAAGAGTTATTAGTAGTTTCTTGACCCGTTATGAGCCTTATATCGACACGACTTATCAGTTACTGGGGTCAGACGTATACCACCCCTAGACAAGATATGCAACATATCAGACGAAGAGACCGGACTGTACGGGAGTGTTACTGATTGGATTCACAGGAGAATGTACAGGCTTGATTGTTGATCATCTGATCGCTCAATACCTAGGTGGCTGTTACGTTTAGCTGACCGCTTGCAGCTTGTGGGTGTTTGATATGATCATCACCTACTGCCGGCGTATTGACGATTCTTTAGAGTCCTAAACAGAGGTTTCCTGGCTCAGGAAAAACGGAGTAGGAGCACATATGTGATATGTGCGGGACCGAGAATAATACGATATGAGATACCGTATTCTATTCTCGCGATATGAGATATCGGCCGGGTATATGTGATATAACCGGGTCATCGGATCAAGTGTTGATTCGATGAAATGGTACACGTTATATTAGTTGGTTATATGTAATATAGCCGGGTTATCGGATCAAGTGTTGATTCTATAATTTAATGTATAATTATATATGTGATATATTACGTTACGTTAACTAATATAAGCTCGCTTTATTGATTCATTTTCTCACGGGATAATACATTGATATATATGCGATATATGTTAATTGTATTATTTTCTATTGTTACAAAATATATTGTATATGTGATATATAATATTGTAACATGTAAGGGTTACAAATTTAACAATGGTTTAGGGTTTAAACTTGGTTAGGGTTTGGATTAGGGTTAGCTTTTGCATGAAGCTTCCATGAACCTTCATGAAGCTTTGACTTTGTCTTTGGCTTGATATTTTGTGAAGATATTATGTTATCCCAATCCAAACCATTAACTCTAGTTAACTCTCTACAAGGGTTAACTCCTTCATGCTTAACCCATGGTTAGATTTGTAACCACTACAATAATTCATTGTTCATCACAAAAGGAATTATCCATTCATTATTCTTCTTCTTCCTTTGAGCTTTGAGAAAGCTTGCTAGGTTTTCATTTTGTGGTGAATAAAAGTGAGAATTTGAAAACAAAAGAGAGTAATATTCTTACTCCATCATCCTCATCTAATCTAGCTAATTAGATTAGGGTGTTCACCTCATTAGAGAGAGAGCTTGAGTTATAGAAACTTCGAGGTAGATCATCGGAGAAAAGGAAGACTACAAGCTAGCATGGATCGTTCGAGTTGTGGAGCCTTTCTTGAGTCCGGGAGATCGTGGATCGCGGCAAAGGGACTTCTACTCGGAGCTTATGAAGCGAAAGAGCGGACTACAAAGGTTGTAATCCCTCACACTTAGTTGTAAAGATGTTTACTTGCATGTTAAACCCTAATAATCTAGCAAAGATCCCGGCTTTGGGTTCTTCGGCACGTCTAAATTTTTATTCGGGCATGTTTGATGCCTTCTTGAACCTTGTATGAATGCCTAGGAACCCTACAGCGACTACTCTGAGGGGCAACCTGCAAACACTGTGGCACAATGGGGGTGAGTTACCAACTCGTGAATAGAGAAAACATATAAAGGTAATCACGAGTATGCACATACTGCGCTACTCTAACATATGCCAGCAGATAATATCTATATGCAATGAGCAGGACGTGCAATAATCATGCATAAGCACTCTATCAGGTAATATGACTACAGGATAAGATGCAAAATAATGAATGCTGAGCATGGGATAAAATAACATCTACACGGAAGGTCAACGTGGAAAATATAATCGGTGTCCATCAATGCACCCAAATCCCAATAAAACTCAGGCGCCGTCATCCTCATCGGCCCACAAATCCTGTAAATCTCTGAGAATCGCGAATGCCCAACATCGGCACTCAAAATATCATGAAATAATCGCGTCCAGCATCGACACGCAAATCCTCATATATCGGGCTCCGTCAGTCCGGATCGGCCCACGGGCTCCGTCTGCGGAATCGGCCCTCGGCCCCGGCAGTACGGGTCATCCCGTATCCATCTATCGACTCTGGTCAGTATCCTCCGGATAACCGGTAGGTAGTAGTCCTTCTGCCAGGCTCACCGTCTGTATACACAGAATCCCTTTCTTGCCCCGGGGTACCATACCGGGTCCACCATGTACCCGCAATCGGCCTCGTCTAGCTCCTCGATTCGGTTTCATATGTCACACATCTCAGAACCGAGAAAACGCATGGTGGACGCACTGAAATATCATATCAAGAGGAACCGGGTTTTCAAAACAGTGCATATTTTCTTAAATAACCCCACGGTCCTCAAATCCAGAAATCACATGAAATCCAAAGCCAATGCGTAAATCCATGCAATATAAGATATACATCAGAAGTCGTACTGTAAGAAAAAGGGAGAAACCGCTCTTTAAGTAAATTCAGTTTTTAAAAGGTATCATGCGGTCCCCGGTTTTACCAAAAATCAGCTTATCTAGGTAGGTATAGTTTGAATATGCATAAATTTGGATATACAAATGAGTATGTGTACAAGTAGCATAATCATGTCACATCATATATTAGGTGAGCTACAATATATCGTTCATGGCAATTCTATAATGTGAGTGTCATGGCAATTACTAACGTTGTGTGTGTAACATGCAGATTAGTGCTCGTGCAACATGAACCGTTAGTAACAGTGCGGTGTGTTATCAATTCTAAGTTCATATACATATATATATATGTAGCAGGAACTACAGTATGCAATTTAGGTATATGGATGCAAATATGCAGCTACTATAGCCTATCAAGCCCTGACGCTTTACGCCATACGGGCGATTTCCCCGTAGATGTTAAATCTACTCACCCTGGTCTCGTGCTAGGTATAGCCGACTACTTGCTTCCCTTCTTTGCGGCGTCCGATGTACCCTCCTGCGAACTTAGAATTTACACAAAGAATATACATAAGCAAAAATCCTGCAAAAAACACGATATCGAAATCAAAAGAGAAACATGCGTTGCGAACTAAACACGCGTGTAAACGTGACGTGTGTGCGTACGCCAGAAACCTACGCGACACGCCATCGCACATAGCGACACGCTGTGGCACACAGCAACACCAAACCCACTCATAGCGCACGTATCGCGCAAGTCCCGCTACACAAAAAAATAAGTAATTTGGTCCCAGATTTTATCTGGAGAAAAAACAAGAAAAATAAACAAGACCAAAGCTCTTAGAATTCCTACAGACAGCTACCTGCAAAGTTTCAGCATAATCCAATAAAAATAGGCCGATCCCTATAGGGGTGATCTCGGCCAAAATCAGGCGAAAATGCTCCAGGTTTTTATACTACACTTATAGCACAAATTATAGTCTAATGTATATGTTTGCTCATTAAGAAAATACTCACTGATACAGCAGATACACCGTATCCAATAATCTTGTTCAAAAACGTTTTAAAAACACTAAATTACAACATTATTGTATTTTGGTGAAACCTGAAGCAAAAACCTGGTTTAACAACACTAATAGCACTTAAATAAGTTAACCAAGCCATAAAACTGCTAACTTAGCATAAACTTCACTAGTTTCCTTTCAATAGCACTAAAAATACATAAAATATGATTTTACAGCAAACAAAACTGCAAGTTATGAATTAAGGTGCTAAGGGTGAGTTTAATACCTCCAAAAGACCCTAGGGAAACCCAATTTCCAGCCCTAGCCCTCAAAGCCACTGATTTGCTACCAAACTCCTCCAAAGAGCTATTTTTCAAGGTTTTGTGAAGGAAAAAGGGATTTTTTGTGTAGAGTTTGTATATGGATCAAAAGAGAAGTAAAAAGAGAAGGGAATGGTGATGATGATGATGATGATGCAGCTGCTGCCTCTCTGCTGGGATTCAGAAATGAGAGGAAAAGAGAGAAATGAGAGAGAGGGGTGTGGTCAAAAAGGTCAATCCCCCATTTCACCTAACCACCATACCTCCCATTCTTCATTTAAAATTTAAAAAGAAAGGGTTTGACTTGGTTATTTGGGGAAAAAGAACCATGCAAGAAGAAAAGAAATAAAAAGTTACATGCTAGCATTTTTTTCACCTAAGTCACAAAAATGTGATAAGTGTGCATGGGTACACTAAACCGAGCTTAAGAAAGTAATTAAGGAAAAATTCTAATCAAGGTGAACACAAGCTAAATTATAATTAATAAACCCCATTTTTATATAAAAACACCTCTCATCACCATTAAAATTAGTTTATTCGAGTTTAAAAAGGAAATTAAAATTTTCGGGTTTTTATGAAAAACACGCATCAATACTAACTAACGCGAAATAAACCTAAACGAATTTCAAAGCATTACAATCTACCCCCCTTAAAGAAATTCGGTCCCCGAATTAAAAAATCTAGCTACACGTACCTTCAAAAAGATGGGGATATTTCTTCCTCATCTCACTCTCGGTCTCCCAAGTGACCTCCTCGCTGCCTGCGCCACGCCAAAGGACCTTGACAGACGGTATAACCTTCGATCTCAATTTCTTCACCTGTCGATCTAAGATGACCACCAGCTGCTATGCAAAAGAAAGGTCGCGCTCCTGCTGGATCGTCGGGTGCTGAATCGCATGCGAAGGATCATGAAGATACTTGTGGATCATCGAAACGTGAAATACTGGGTGAACATCTGGGAAACTGGGCGGAAGGGCTAACCGATACGCAACTGCACCAACGTGCTCGAGGATCTCGAAGGGGCCCACGTATCTGGGACTAAGCTTCCCCTTCTTCCCAAATCTCATCACACCTTTCATTGGGGAGACCATCAAGAAAACATGATCGCCAACAGAAAACTCAAGTCTGCGCCGACGACGGTCCGCATAAGATCTCTGCCTACTCTGGGCTGCTCTCATCCTATCGCGAATCAATTGGATCTTCGCGGTTGTCTCCTCAACAATCTGTGGCCCTAAAATATTGCTCTCACTGAGCTCTGTACAACAGGCAGGCGATCTGCATCTCCTCCCATATAGAGCCTCGAATGGTGCCATCTGAATGGTCTCCTGGAAGCTGTTGTTATAGGAGAATTCTACTAAGGGCAAATGGTGATCCCAGCTACCACCAAAGTCTAAAATGCACGCTCGGAGCATGTCCTCGAGAGTCTAAATGGTCCGCTCTGACTGACCATCGGTCTGCGGATGAAATGTTGTGCTGAAACTCAAGCGGGTGCCCAAAGCCTCCTGAAGCCTCTGCTATAGTCGGCTGGTAAACTGGGTGCCTCTGTCGGACACGATACATGTCGGGACTCCATGCAGTCGTACAATCTCGTCGATATATATCTGGGCATACTGAGCAAAACCGAAAGTCGTCTTCACCTGCAGGAAGTGAGCCGCTTTCGTCAAACGATCCACGATCACCCAGATGGAGTCATACCCTCGACTAGTCCTGGGTAGACCCACAATGAAGTCCATAGAAATCTGCTCCCATTTCCACTCCGGAATGGGTAACGGCTGTAGCTCTCCCGCGGGCCTCTGGTGCTCAGCCTTGACTTGCTGACAAGTCAGGCATCTCGATACGAAGTCTGCGATGTCCCTCTTCATCCCATCCCACCAATAAACATCTCTCATATCATGGTACATCTTGGTGGAACCCGGATGAACACTGTACACCGATCGATGTGCCTCCTCAAGAATCTCGCGCCGCAATTCCTCAACATCTGGTACGCACAGTCTAGTCCCAAATCGCAGTATCCCCTGATCATCGATCACGAACTCGGAAAAACTGCCCTGTCCAATCTGTGACATGATCTCTGAACAACGGTCATCACTGTACTGTGCCTCGTGTATACGGTCAAGCAACTGTGGGCGTGCACGAACATGCATAAGCTGTCCCCCGATCGGCGTAAACTCGAACTGCACTCGGCTGTCGCATAAAATCTGCCAATCTGCCGACGACTGCCTCTGTACTGCGCTCAAACAAGATAGACTACCCCTGGGCCTCCTGCTCAAAGCATCCGCTACTACATTCGCCTTGCCCGGGTGATACAAGATCTCACAATCGTAGTCCTTTACTAGCTCCATCCAATAGCGCTGTCTAAGATTCAGGTCCCACTGCTGAAATATATACTTTAAGCTCTTGTGATCAGTTAATATCTGGCACGACTCGCCGTATAGGTAATGTCGCCAGATCTTAAGTGCAAAGACCACTGCAGCCATCTCCAAATCGTGAGTGGGGTAGTTCTACTCATGTTTCTTCAACTGCCGTGAAGCATACGCGATCACCCTGTCATGCTGCATCAATACACACCCTAGCCCCACTCGAGAAGCATCACAATAGACCACAAATCTGCCCGATCTTGAAGGCAATGATAACACCGGCGCCGTAGTCAGTTGAGTTCGTAGCTGCTGAAAACTGTGCTCGCACTCCTCCGTCCAATCGAAAGGAACTCCCTTCCGGTCAACCCGGTCAAAGGTGCAGCAATACGGGAGAAGTCCTGCACAAATCGCCTGTAGTAACCGGCCAACCCTAGAAAGCTGGGGATCTCCGTAACTGATGTGGGTCTGGGCCAACCCTGAACGGCCTCGATCTTCCTCGGGTCTACACATATACCATCTCGTGTAATCACGTGACCCAAGAAGTCTACGCTGTCCAGCCAGAATGCACACTTGGAAAATTTTGCGAACAGCTGGTGCTCCCTCAAAGTCTGCAGTGTAATCCGCAGGTGCTGCTCGTGCTCCTCTCTACTCCGGGAATACTCCAAGATATCGTCAATGAATACGATGATGAACAGATCAAGATACGGCCAGAAAATACGGTTCATCAAGTCCATGAATGCTGCTGGGGCGTTGGTGAGTCCGAACGACATCACCAAAAACTCATAATGGCCGTAGCGCGTGCGGAAAGCTGTCCTCGGAATGTCCTCCTGTCGAACCCGCAATTGATGGTAACCTGATCGCAAATCGATCCTCGAAAAGTATCCTGCCCCCTGAAGCTGGTCGAACAAGTCGTCGATGCGTGGCAAAGGATACCTGTTCCGCACTGTAACCCTGTTCAGCTGGCCGTAGTCGATACACAAACGCAAACTGCCGTCCTTCTTCTTGACAAACAGGACTGGAGCACCCCAAGGAGACACACTGGGTCGAATAAGTCCCTTATCCAGCAAATCTTGCAACTGACCCTTCAACTCTCTAAGTTCCGCCGGGGCCATCCGATAAAGCGGTATAGAAATAGGCCCCGAGCCGGGTATCAAATCAATACAGAAAGAAATATCGCACTCGGACGGTAGCCCAGGAAGCTCGTCAGGGAACACATCAGGGAACTCGCTAACAATCGGAACATGATCCAACGGAACCTCTGTAACTCTAGTATCGCAAACATAGGCGAGAAATCCCTGACATCCCTTCCTCAACAGCTGTCCAGCGCGAAAAGAAGAAATCAAACTGTGCGGGGCGGCACCACGGTCCCTCTGCACAACAAAAGCCGACTCGCCGGGAAAACAAAACCTAATTGTCTTCTCACGGCAGTCCACAGACGCATAGCACGTGGCCAACCAATCCATGCCCAAAAGAACGTCGAAGTCCAACATCTCAAGAAGGATCAAGTCGATAGGCAACTCTCTCTCTCCAATACAGACAAAACAGGATCGGAACACGTGTTTAGCAACAAACGACTCTCCCACGGGGGTGGTCACAACAAGCGGCTGATCAAGCAAACCGGACTCTCTACCCAAACTCGGCACGAAGTGTGTGGAAACGTATGAGTGCATGGATCCCGGATCAAACAACACGTGTGCATCAACAGAACATACTGAAAGGATACCTGAGACCACCGCATTGGACGCCTGCGCGTCCTGATGCGTCAAAGCAAAAACCCGTGCCTGTCCTCCACCTGCGACTGACTGTCCCCTGCCAGCAGCTGGCTGTCCTCTGCCTCGGTCACCTCGTCCTCTATGAGCAAATCCTCCGTGACCACGACCTCTCTGTGCATGAAACTGGCGCGGAGTAACAGTAGGTACAATAGGCAATGCCCTCTGGGGTGGTGAAGGTGGTAATGTGATATGTGGTACTGCTGCCTCCCTCCGGGGTATCTCAGGACAGTCTCGAACACGATGATAAGAACTTCCGCATCGGAAACATCTGGATGGTGCCGGCTGACCTTCCTGGGGATAAGTGTTGAATATCTGACCTCGTCCCGATCCCCAGCTAACCCCCGTACCTGAACGGAACCTGTCGCGGCGCCTAAACGGCTGTCTCTGTGCCGGAGTATCCGCACGAACTCTCTTCGGCTCTGGAACTACCGAAGTCTCAGCAAGGCGCTCCTCGACTAATAAGGCTGCGTCTACAGCTGCTGCATAAGTCTCGCAATGCTGGGCGCTGATCGCAAGGAACAGTGGTGTAAGCAAGCCTCGGACAAATCTCTTGAATCGCATCTCCTCAGTAGCCACTAGGTATGGAGCATAAACTGATAGCTCGGTAAATAGTACATCGTACTCTGCCACTGTCATCTCTGGAGTCTGACGTAAGGACTCGAACCTGCATGCTCTAGAATCTCTGACACTCTATGGAAGGAATCGGGCTAGAAATACCGTCATGAACTCTGTCCAGGTCATAAGAGGAATACCTGCTGCTCTGCCCTTCTCGACTGATTCACACCATTTCTGCGCAAGACCTTCTAGGCGAAAGCTCGCGAACTCTACCCATCTCGCATCTGAGCATCTAAGGGAACGGTATATCCGGGCCATCCTATCAATGAAAGACTGTGGGTCCTCGGCTGCATCGGTGCCTGTGAAGACCGGAGGCTTCAGCCTCATAAACTCTAATAGAGATACCGTAATAACCTCTGTAGCTGCAGGGGCAACTGCCTGTACTGCGGGTACCATCACGGTCCCTGCAACGGGTGGAACTACCTCTGGTCGCTGCGCTCGAAGTGTCTCAACTAGCGATCCCATCATCTCGCGCATCTCCTGCATACTGGATCCCATCGTCGGGCGCATCTCCTACATACCAGCCCCTACCATAGCGATCTGATCTGTTGTAGGAGGAACAGCCTGCTCGGGTACAACCGGTGTACTACCCGGATCAGTCCTCGTCTCGGACGAGTCAATTCGAATCTCGGCTCTCGCGGCCGCTCTTTGCGCCCTAGTAGTCTTTGGCGACATAATGGCTGAAAAGAAAATAGGATTCGATAAGGATACAAAAATCGAATCGCAAGAATGTATATACTCATGAAGGAATTTAAATCAACAAATTCTAAGGTCACTTAGGTGAAGTACCGTGTCGTGAGTATGCCGCGGAACATACACACGCTACGCTACTCTGCTTCAGCTACCTACTCCATCATACCAGGGACATCCTACACTCCGAAAGGTTAAACCTACGCGCTGATACCAACTTTGTCACGACCTGAAGTTCGACCCGTGACCGGCACTTAACCACGTAACGTCTACAGGCGTAACACGACTATGTAAGCCGAAACCCAGAAATCAAAACCATTAAAATTAGTGAGTGTTGAAAACATTTGTTTAAAAACATTTGGAAAACCTTAAGTAGTTTAGTAACATTCATTAAAGTTCAAGTTAATTTCTTAAAAATTTTGGCAGCATTTCCTTTGCAAAACTAACCCCGAAATCGGGTACAAGACATGATATGAGTAAAATGATAACAATATAATAAAGCATCCCAAACGGGAGCAATCACGCCCAACGGCAGAAACAATCACCACAAGAGTAATATACGACACCGTAGCGAAGAAATGAGTAATAAGTGAAAAACATCACAAATGATAAAAACTGCATAAGTAAAGTCGGCTCACACGAGCTCGACACCAGAATACAAATAATATACATCATCGTCCTCACACTGGTCTCTAAGTCAAATTCATATAAAGGTAGATGGAGAATACTAGATACAAAAGTATGTACAATGGAAAATAACCGGATATCATAACCCACCTAACAGCAAAACAGCTCACGCACCAACTGCAGTGGTATCCGTAGCCAAAAGATACAAGGAGGCAACCTGCCGCGACTACTCTGAGGGGCAACCTGCAAACACTGGCACAACGGGGGTGAGTTGCAACTCGTGAATAGAGATAACATATAAAGGTAATCACGAGTATGCACATACTGCGCTACTCTAACATATGCCAGCAGATAATATCTATATGCGATGAGCAGGACGTGCAATAATCATGCATAAGCACTCTATCAGGTAATATGACTATAGGATGAGATGCAAAATAATGAATGCTGAGCATGGGATAAAATAACATCTACACGGAAGGTCAACGTGGAAAATATAATCGGTGTCCATCAATGCACCCCAAATCCCAATAAAACTCAGGCGCCGTCATCCTCATCGGCCCTCAAATCCTGTAAATCTCAGAGAATCGCTAATGCCCAACATCAGCACTCAAAATATCATGAAATAATCGTGTCCAGCATCGACACGCAAATCCTCATATATCGGGCTCCGTCAGTCCGGATCGGCCTACAGGATCCATCTGCGGAATCGACCCTCGGCCTCGGCAGTACGGGTCATCCCGTATCCATCTATCGACTCTGGTCAGTATCCTCCGGATAACCTCCAGGTCCAACCAATCACCGGTAGGTAGTAGTCCCTCTGCCAGGCTCACCGTCTGTATACACAGCATCCCTTTCTTGCCCCGGGGTACCATACCGGGTCCACCATGTACCCGCAATCGGCCTCGTCTAGCTCCTCGATTCGGGTTCACATGTCACACGTCTCAGAACCGAGAAAACGCATGATGGACGCACCGAAATATCATATCAAGAGGAACCGGGTTTTCAAAACAGTGCATATTTTCTTAAATAACCCCACGGTCCTCAAATCCAGAAATCACATGAAATCCAAAGCCAACGCGTAAATCCATGCGATATAAGATATGCATCAGAAGTCGTACTGTAAGAAAAAGGGAGAAACCGCTCTTTAAGTAAATTCAGTTTTTAAAAGGTATCATGCGGTCCCCAGTTTTACCAAAAATCAGCTTATCTAGGTAGGTATAGTTTGAATATGCATAAGTCTGGATATGCAAATGAGTATGTGTACAAGTAGCATAATCATGTCACATCATATATCAGGTGAGCTACAATATATCGTTCATGGCAATTCTATAATGTGAGTGTCATGGCAATTACTAACGTTGTGTGTGTAACATGCAGATTAGTGCTCGTGCAACATGAACCGTTAGTAACAGTGCGGTGTGTTATCAATTCTAAGTTCATATACATACATATATATATAGCAGGAACTACAGTATGCAATTTAGGTATATGGATGCAAATATGCAGCTACTATAGCCTATCAAGCCCTGACGCTTTACGCCATACGGGCGATTTCCCCGTAGATGTTAAATCTACTCACCCTGGTCTCGTGCTAGGTGTAGCCGACTACTTACTTCCCCTTCTTTACGGCGTCCGACGTACCCGCCTGCGAACCTAGAATTTACACAAAGAATACACATAAGCAAAAATCCTGCAAAAAACGCGATATCGAAACCAAAAGAGAAACGCGCGTTGCGAACTAAACACGCGTGTAAACGTGACGTGTGTGCGTACGCCAGAAACCAACGCGACACGCCGTGTCACACAACGACACGCTGTGGCATACAGCAACACCAAACCCACTCATAGCGCACGTATCGCGCAAGTCCCACTACACAAAAAAATAGGTAATTTGGTCCCAGATTTTATCTGGAGCAAAAACAAGAAAAATAAACAAGACCAAACCTCTTAGAATTCCTACAGACAGCTACCTGCAAAGTTTCAGCATAATCCAACAAAAATGTGCCGATCCCTATAGGGGTGATCTCGGCCAAAATCAGGCGAAAATGCTCCAGGTTTTTACACTACACTTATAGCACAAATTATAGTCTAATGTATATGTTTGCTCATTAAGAAAATACTCACTGATACAGCAGATACACCGTATCCAATAATCTTGTTCAAAAACGTTTTAAAAACACTAAATTACAACATTATGGTATTTTGGTGAAACCTGAAGCAAAAACCTGGTTTAACAACACTAATAGCACTTAAATAAGTTAACCAAGCCATAAAACTGCTAACTTAGCATAAACTTCACTAGTTTCCTTTCAATAGCACTAAAAATGCACAATATACGATTTTAAAGCAAACAAAACTACAAGTTATGAATTAAGGTGCTAAGGGTGAGTTTAATACCTCCAAAAGACCCTAGGGAAACCCAATTTCCAGCCCTAGCCCTCAAAGCCACTGATTTGCTACCAAACTCCTCCAAAGAACCATTTTTCCACGGTTTTGTGAAGGAAAAAGGGATTTTTTGTGTAGGGTTTGTATATGGATCAAAAGAGAAGTAAAAAGAGAAGGGAATGATGATGATGATGATGATGCAGCTGCTGCCTCTCTGCTGGGATTCAGAAATGAGAAAGAGAGAGGTGCAGTCAAAAGGTCAATCCCCCATTTCACCTAACCACCATACCTCCCATTCTTCATTTAAAATTTAAAAAGAAAGGGTTTGACTTGGTTATTTGGGGAAAAAGAACCATGCAAGAAGAAAAGAAATAAAAAGTTACATGCTAGCATTTTTTCACCTAAGTCACAAAAATGTGATAAGTGTGCATGGGTACACTAAACCTAGCTTAAGAAAGTAATTAAGGAAAAATTCTAATCAATGTGAACACAAGCTAAATTATAATTAATAAACCCCATTTATATATAAAAACACGTCTCATCACCATTAAAATTAGTTTATTTGAGTTTAAAAAGGAAATTAAAATTTTCGGGTTTTTATGAAAAACATGCATCAATACTAACTAACGCGAAATAAACCTAAACGAATTTCAAAGCGTTACAGAAATTCAAATCACAGTGGGAACTGTTAGTGTATATGCCCTAGAGGCCATTACTGTATCATACTAGATTGTATATTACTTGATGGAAGCTTGGGATATTCACAGTTGTATAGACAATCTTGCTCGAAATGGTAGTATGCTACTGGTTTGTTTCTACTTTAATGTGTACATGTGTTTCTTTTAGCATATCGCCTATACACATTAGTGGAGCCCTTAGGATCTTTGCTTGATTACCAGCGTTGTGATGGCAATCACACTTGTGGGGGCTGGGTAATCTATAAGCACATCCTTATACAGGTCCCTAGTCGTAGGACTATCGAGACAGAGCATCGATACTCCGGAATAGACTAGCGTATACGCTTCTCATCCCAGCAGGGGAGATGGTCTATCCCACAGCCGTCAGTACGTCGTATTTGAGATAGTATGCGGGTGCTCGTTAGGTTACGAGGACACTGGACAGGACTCGTCGGGAACTGTTGGTTGGTACTATACCTATCGTCAGTTATCAGTTCCCAGGTGACATGAGTACAGCTTAGTCCGCTGACTTGATACTGTCACTTCGCCTCGAGTGTGTTCCCACTGTACTTTGATTACTACCCTACCACGGCTCAAAGGAGTCGTGCAAACAGGTAGTAGTTGGGTGCAGTCCTGAAGCACTTGGAGGCAGTGACGGTTAGACAGGATTCGTCTCTCCCGGTATTGGGGGTTAATATCGCGCTGTGTCTAGGAGAGCCATTACACAAAGTCCCTGGCCAGGGCAAGCGAGATATACTGGTAGGTTATCCAGTGTTATCTCAGGGTGTTCTGGGCTACACTCCGACACGACTTGTACCGCTATTAGGGGACTGACGTTTACCTCCCCCTAGGCCCGACATGCGATATTCTCAGACGAACAGACCGGACTGTACGGAGATTGTCACATACAGGCTCAGTAGGAGTTCGGATGGGTTCACCTCATCAGTCTTCTTATCGGCATCTACCTGGGGACCGTTACGTACAGCTAGTGCCGCTTGCGGTCTGTGGTTAAACCCACTGCCGGCGTAGTGTCGAGTCTTTAGAGTCCTACATAGAGGGTTATTCGCCTTTGGGTAAAACAGAGTAGAGGTCGCATGGTTTTGCGACGGGGTTCGTTCACATCCGCGCACTTGTGCACGTTTGGTGTCCGGACAGTTATTACTGGTGGGCTTTGGTTTAAGCCAGATCCTAGTATATGTTTTGGGGTTAGTTTTATCTCATTGTATTCGTGTTCCTCGGAACACGGATGCGGGTGTGTATGCACAGTTGACTGAGGCAGAAGCAGAGGATTCTCATTAGGGTTATGGTACGGGTGTGTATGCACAGTTGACTGTTGTCTTTTTCCAAACCCTAATGAGAATAGGAAATATGATTAATAATATTAGTTAACAATTATTGTGCCATGGTTGAGTTGAATCCTTGACTTTTGTTGGCTTGTTGACCTAGTTGACTGGTTGACCAAAGTGGACTTGTTGACCATCATCATTTGTTTTCAAAGATGCTTCTTATTTTTTGCACAAGCATTTAATGAATAAAATGATAATGGTCATTCATCAACTCACCATCACAAATTGTTAATTAATATTATTGTTATGATTTTCTAAAATATGAGAGCATGGTTGTAAAAACTCATTCATTCTCACTTGCATCTTCTCTCTCATCCTTTGCTCTCCCTCTTACTCTAGCTCAAGGAAAAGTCCTCTCATGTGTTGAGAACCATTTGCCTTGGAGATAAAACACCAAAACTCATCTCTACTCATCCTAAGGTTGAAGGTTTAGCAAACCTAATACTTTAGTTACCTCAAGTTCGAGGAAGGAGCTCAAGGTAGAGGCCCTCGGGTGGATCTTTCTTCGGCAAGAGAAGGCGACGAGGAGAACCATTCAATCCACTCCAAGGAGAAGAAGAGAAGGAGTTCAAGACTAGGTATAACCCCCTAACCGAGTAGGTAAAGCTCGTAGTTGTTGCTAGTGTGTTGTTTAGCAAAGATCCGGGTTTTCTAGTCCATGTTACCTAGACCCTAAAAATCGTTTTTCACCATTTCCGCAAGCCCGAAAGAACCGGGAGAGGTAACGTGGACTTACATGAACCACACAAGACTCTATGACGATCTCGGGTCTACAGACTAACATGCACCAGTGTCACCAAAGAACTGCTATCTGACGATATGTATAGTACCAACTAGGAGTTCTCGGCGAGTCCTGTTTGGTGTACCCATTCTCTAATGAGCACCTGTGTACAATCTTTGATGTCAGACACCAATGGATATGGGATCAATCATCGCCCCCATACAGGGTCAAGAAACGTACACACTAGTCTACTCCGGAATATCGATGCCCTGTCTCGATATACCCTCGACTAGGAACAATTAAAGAATGCGCTTATGGACTACCCAGGTCCCAGTAGTATGATCCGCATCATAGTCCTGGTAGTCAAGCATACACCCTAAGGGCTTTAGCAATATGTTTCTGAGAGACAGTATAATTGTCACGTCCCGAAAGTACGGAACATGACCGGCACCTAGACTACGAACGTCTCGAGGCGTACGTACTCTAAGTAAGCCGAGCCCAGAAATCCAAACCAAGAAAAGTAGTAGAGTGTAGAAAAGCCACTGTAAGTCAACCAGCTAGCAATATAAAATACAACGCCTAAAGGCGAGGATCACAACAGAGAAGGAAACTCAAACAACACGAAATCCACAGAAAATATAACGCGCGACTCTATGGTCGAAAGAATAAACACCACTGGTCTCTATCTCATTTAAGTACATGTTTGGTTGATGGAACTTTTAGATACAACTGAAATATAATATACAATGTATAATGATGGGTACGATACAAATAACCCACCTACTAGCAAGTCACCCGAAAGAAGTAGTGCCCGCAAAGCCGTAATGAAACCTGTACGGCAACACCTGCAAGAAACTGGGGCACAACGGGGGTGAGTTGCCAACTCGTGAGTAGAAAAAGATCTACGAACAGAAAATCGCATGTATGACGCAATCCTAGGTCATACGATCAGAATATATAATCCTCAAATATATAACCAGCAATCTATAACAATGGCTAGGGTAAATATCTAACCCAAGTATAATCCCATGTGCCCGTGTCAGTGCATCATGTGGCAATGTATCATATGCATGATGTATGAATGCATGAACCCGAATGCATGTGCAGAAGAAAACTGCTTTCATAAATTAGTGAGATTTCTGTATTTTTAAAATGAGGTATCATAAATGAAATCAGCATAAACAGTGCCTAGCATCGGCACAAAACATAAATCCCAATATCTCGATATCTCTGTGTCATAATCTCTGTACCTCAATATCTCAGAACCTCAATGTCTCAATCACAATATCTAGGGCACCGTCAGTCCAGACCGGCCCCTACCATCCATCTCATGACCACGACGGTATCCTCCGGATATCCGACGCGTCGGGTAATATCACCGGTCGGTCGTGCTCCCCTGCACAGGTTCAACGCCATCTCCTGCGATCTTCTTGCCCCGGGGTACCGCACCGGGCCCACCATGTACCCGAAACGGTTCATCCGCCTCATCGAATCGGGTCTCGAAATCCATCAGCAAACTCATGGTGGACGACTCATGCATCATGGGAAAACTACATTTTTATTTAAAAAGAGAGAAGCAGTTTATATAAGTTTTGCGGTTTTCCCCTCAAATCCAAAAAATATCATGGAGATCCGAATCATCAATAGCATGTAAAATCATGAATGTAAGCATGAGAATCCATGAATGCAGCATATAATGAATAACAGTATGCATGAAGTGACAAGTAATAACTACAATGTCAAGCTGGCATATAAGGCAAGTACACTAATATCATGTCAACTACTAGCTAACAAGCTAAATCAAGCAATAATATTCTCTAAGTGTACGTGACATGGCAATTACCGATGAAGATGTGTGTGAGCCGGCAAATAAGTGTACGTGGTACATACGCATCATCGGTAATGGTGCTGATGTCCTAACAACATGATATCAATAATGGAATATGAATCACAACAGTATGAGATGTAGAGCAACAATAATAATGTGCGGGGGCTGAATACTAAACACAATGGTAGCTAGACTGTGTCTGATGTCATAAGAGTCATACAGCTACACCGCCTATAGGGCTGATCTAATAGGCTAACTGCAGGTAAGGGAAACCGCCTAACCTCTGAGTCGATACATATATATACATTTATAGTCGGTGATCCCGCCTCGATAATATCACATCCGATACCATATCTCTACAATCAGTTATTCCCAAATCAAGAGTGCGGATCAACCATCAAATTATACCTCGTACGTAAATCCGTCGTACGGCATCCCCAAATCTGGGTACGGGTCAATATCACATTCGTCATATCATTCATCTGGTATTCTCTATATCAAATATCATAATCTGGGTACTGACCTACGTCTAGTACAAAGCTAACATCATCACTATAATCATGATCAGACTACTGATCAACAGTCTCTTATGAATCCGTATCCTCAGCACCTATCATCACAAAGGAGTATACATCGCCTGATGCGGCCTATCATAATTATCTTGTCATATCATATCATATCATATCTCGTAACATAATCACTTGTCGATCATTTTATATTTATATCACTATGCACATGGCATCGTCATCCAAGACCCGCTATCATATCAGGACGTATATCAAGTACGAATCCTGCCAATCACCGATATCATAATCTCATATCAAATATCATCGACTCATCTCAATCCCAAGTATCATCCTCAAATCCGTATGTGAACACATAGTCCCATAGCCACGTGAACACATATCTATATAGAATCTCATATATGCACATATGAATAAGAATGTATGCAAGTATGTATGTATGTGTGTATGTGTAGTGTGTTGGATATATGTATGCCCTAGAGGCCATTATGTGATAGTGGATGTATCTATACATGTATATATATTCAGTTTGCATTCTTGCTCGACATGATAGTATGCTATCTGGTTATTCCTTATCTGACATGTTGATTTGATCATGCTTTTATTCATTCATACATGCTGATAAAGCCCCAAGGATATCTGCTTGACTACTCTGATTATGATAGAGATCATACTAGTGGGACATTTGTAGTCTATAAGCACATCCTGAAATGTCCCTAGTCGGAGGTGTATCGAGACGGGGCATCGATATACCAGAGTAGACTAGCGTATATGATACTAGACCCATGTGATGGGCGATGGATGTTCCCACATTCATCGATGTTTGACATCAAGATCATATACGGGTGCTCAGTGTTGACTGGGTACACTGGACGGACTCACCGAGAACTCCTATATGGAATTATATCTATCGTCGGATAGCAGTTCTCAGGTGACACTGGTACAGGTTAGTCTGTAGACCCGAGATCGTCATGGAGTCTTGTGTGTTCTCCCACTGTACTTTGATTGCCACCCTACCACGGCTCTACTGATTCGTGCAAACAGGTGGCCGTTGGGTACAGTCCCGAGACACACGAAGGCAATGAGCGATAGGAGGGGTTTCGTCTCTCCCGGTATTGGGAGTTGATGCTGTGCTGTGCTCGACTGGTTATAACAGCAAGTCCCTGGCCAGGGCTGCTGAGATTTGCTGATAAGTGTTATCAGTAGTTTCTCGATCTGTTATAGACCATTCACCGAAACGACTTATTGAGTTATTGGGGTCGACGTGACCATCCCTAGGCTCGATATGCAGCATATCTGACGAAGAGACCGGACTGTACGGTAGTGTTGCCGGATGGCTCGACGGGAGTTGTAGCAGGTTCGCTTGTTGTCTTCTGATCGCTCAATACCCGGGTGGCCGTTACGTTTAGCTGACCGCTTGCGGCTTGAGGGTACCTGATATGATCATCACCCTCTGTCGGCGTATTGACGAGTCTTAGAGTCCCACAAAGGAGTTACCCAGTCCAGGAGAAACGTTGTGGTGCGCGTATGCGATATGCGCATGCACCCGATTGAAATGTGCGTATATGATACCGAACATTGATCGGGTGAACTACTTTTGGTGGGGTCATATGAGATATGACCGGATCGATAAATCAAGTGTTGATTTATCATTTAACCATTAGTTTTCTCACTTAAAAACCTTTTCTTGGATGATGGATGTGTGCATGCATGTGTGCTTTTCTTTCTTTCTTTCATGCTAGTTTCATGCACATGAGGATGTGCATACATGCACACATACATACACTCATCCATCATGGTTGTTAGCATATGAAAATGGTGGCAATATAAGACTCACACCATGGATTATATAATGGATTATTATTTAATTTTGGATTTAAAAGAAAATGAAAAAGGAAAGGATAATCATTCATGCTTCTACATTCTTCCTTTGACCTAACCATGCTCAACTAGCACTAACCTAAGGTTATCCTTCTCTTTATCATTCTAAACTAAAGTTAAATAATGTCTCCATCACTTTAACCATGGTTCATAGCATGAAGGAATAAAATATATATTGATATATTTCATTTTTCTTCACAAGAGTTATCTTTTTATCTCTTGTTAAAATTGCCACCATCTTCTACCTCTAGCTCCTTTGCTCTCTTGATCTTCCTAGTGGGCAAATACCACTTAAAGATAGGTTTTTGAAGTGAGAAACCTAACCACAACATCATTCTACACAAGCTTAGCCGCTTTGTTTAGAGTGTTCTGTTCGGTTTGTCGAAGTTGCGAGCTTGGACGGATATCTCCGTGGTGGATCGTCGTGGACACAAGGGGACATCAAAAGGACCTTCGTTCAACACCTTAGAGACTAAGGAGTCCAGCGAAAGGGAGCTACAAAGGTTGTAGTCTCGAAACCCTAGATAAGTTCGCCTTTTATTTCATAACCCTAATTTTTCTAGGATCGATCCATTTGCATGTTAGTTTAGCACCATAAAAATTAAAACTTTGGGTCATGTGATGCTTCAAAACTCTTCATAGGGTGCTATACTAACCTTACATTGGTATCAGAGCTACTAGACATTGGATGTCGACCTATGGGGGGTTCTCACTGTGTGACAGTGTGGCGAAGCATAGGCTCTTACCCCTAGGGTGTCCCGAGACCGGAAGGTGTTCCGGCGGGTTGTAGTCCTCGCGAGGGGGCATGCGTAAAAAGTGTTAGTGTTTATGCCCTAGAAGGCCATTACTGTATCATACTAGTTTGTATATTACTTAATGGAAGCTTGGGATATTCACATGTATATAACAGTCTTGCTAAACATGGTAGTATGCTACTTGGTTTTTCTATCTTAATATGTGAGTGTACGTATTGATAGAGCTCTTAGGATCTTGCTTGTCTACCAGCGTTGTGATGGCAGTCACACTAGTGGGGGCTGGGTAGTCTACAAGCACATCCTTATTCAGGTCCCTGGTCTTTGGATTATCGAGACAGAGCATCGATACTCCGGAGTAGACTAGTGTGTACGCTTCTCATCCCAGTTGGGGAGATGGTCTGTCCCACAGCCGTCAGTACGTCGTACTGGAGATAGTATGCAGGTGCTCGTTAGGTTACGGGTACACCGGACAGGACTAACAGGGAACTGTTGGTTGGTTTTATACCAGTCGTCAGTGAACAGTTCCCAGGTGACATGAGTACAGCATAGTCCACAGACTTGACACTGCTACTTCGCCTCGAGTGTGTCCCACTGTTCTTAGATTGCTACCCTACCACGGCTCAAAGGAGTCGTGCAAACAGGTAGCAGTTGGGTGCAGTCCCGAGCACTTGGAGGCAGTGGCGGTTAGAAAGGATTCGTCCCTCCCGGTATTGGGAGTAGATATCGCGCTGTGTCAGAGAGCCATTACGCAAAGTCCCTGGCCAGGGCAAGCGAGATTTGCTGGTAGGTTCCAGTAGTTTCTCAGGGTGTAATGGGCTTCGCTCCGACACGACTTATACCGCTATTAGGGGACTGACGCTTGCCGCCCCCCTAGGCCCGATATGCTATAGCCTTGGACGAACGGACCGGACTGTATGGAGATTGTCACATCAGACTCAGTAGGAGTTTGGATGGGTTTCCTCAACGGCCTTCTTATCGACAACTACCTGGGGACCGTTACGTACAGCTAGTGCCGCTTGCGGTCTGTGGTTAAACCCACTGCCAGCGTAGTAGTCGAGTCTCTAGAGTCCCACACAGAGAGTTTCCTATTCCAGGCGAAACGATATAGAGGTCGTATGGTTTTACGACAAGGGTTCGGACGCATACGTGTGTTTACGCACGTACGACTTTCGGACAGTTTTTACCAGTCGGCTTTGGTTTAAGCCAGTTACTGGTATCCGGTTATTGGATTTTTACAGTCTAAAGTTTTTCCGTATTTTTGCGGAAAGGAGGGGCGTTCTCGTAATTATGCGGGAAGCTTCTAGAAGGTGGTGACTATGGAGGTTAAGGTGGCATATGAAATGATTGTGATTAGTGAGTCACCTTGATGATTCATAGAAGTCTTTTGTCATTATAATGAATCATCACTAGATATTTTCAAGCATGGTTGCTAAATTCATTTCTTATTCTTTTCTTCATAAAAGAAATGCTTGATATATATCTTCTTGACTCACTATTCTCTTATCATTATCATCTACACATTCTCTCTCCTCAAGCTCTCTCTCTTCAAACCCTAATCCTCACCTCTCATGTGTTGAGAACTAGGATTAGCTAGACTAAACAATCCATAACCCTCACTCTATCTCATCTATCTTCTTTGATTAGCAATCCAAGAAGGTTAGTTACCTCAAGTTTAGAGGCTAAGCTTGGAGTTTTGCTCTCGGGTGGATCGTCTACTACAAAGAGAAGGCCGAGGAGGACGAGGAGATCGTAAAGACGAAGGACTTGGTTCGATAGGTATAATCCCTAAGCATAGTAGTTTAGAACAACTATATGTTTGGTTAGTTATCGTTTAGCTTCGATTCAAACGGTTAGTCGATGTTTGTTCACTAAACAAGTTCGTTTTTGAAAATTCCGCCTCCCCACAAGTATTGGGGTGTTCTACATCGACTTACAGTGGTATCAGAGCCTCGCTAAACAATAAATAACTTTATTGCAAATTTGTACGAATTTCGAACGGAAAAACGAAGCCGGAAAACCCTAAAAATATCAGTTTTCTGTCGATTTTAAAATGATGTCCTAAAATTTTTCAGGGATGTGCAGAAAGCTTGAAATGACCACAGAAGAACACCCAAGAAATTTGGGTTCCTGAATCGTCTACGGCGCCGCGGAACCGCAGCGGATCCCACCGATCCGCCGCGCTTCCGCCGCCGAGTTGACGAGTCAGGAACTCGTTTTTCTTGTATGGGTCCCCTGTGGTATTTGGGATTTTCTGGAATATTTTAATTTTGCTCAGGTTTCAGTTTTACAGAGCAGTATTGGAGCAATATTAAATACGTTTAATCGATCGAAATTGTACAGTATTTGCATGTTGGATTATATCTTGTTAGTGTATATGCCCTAGAGGCCATTACTGTATCATACTAGTTTGTATATTACTTGATGGAAGCTTGGGATATTCACCTTGTATAAACAATCTTGCTCAATATAGTAGTATGCTACTTGGTTTGTTTCTACTTCAATGTGTACTTGTGTTTATTTCAGTATATCACTTATACGCATTAGTGGAGCCCTTAGGATCTTTGCTTGATTACCAGCGTTGTGATGGCAGTCACACTAGTGGGGGCTGGGTAATCTATAGGCACATCCTTATACAGGTCCCTAGTCGTAGGACTATCGAGACAGGGCATCGATACTCCGGAGTAGACTAGCGTATGCGCTTCTCATCCCAGTGTGGGAGATGGTCTGTCCCACAGCCATCAGTACGTCGTACTGGAGATAGTATACGGGTGCTCGTTGGGTTACGAGTACACTGGACAGGACTCGTCGGGAACTGACAGGTTGGTATTATACCTATCGTCAGTTATCAGTTCCCAGGTGACATGAGTACAGCTTAGTCCGCTGACTTGATACTGGCACTTCGCCTCGAGTGTGTTCCCACTGCACTTTGATCACTACCCTACCACGGCTCAAAGGAGTCGTGCAAACAGGTGGTGATTGGGTGCAGTCCCGAAGCACTTGGAGGCAGTGACGGTTAGACAGGATTCGTCTCTCCCGGTATTGGGGGTTGACATCGCGCTGTGTCTAGGAGAGCCATTACACGAGTAGTCCCTGGCCAGGGCAAGCGAGATATACTGGTAGGTTTCCAGTGTTATCTCAGGGTGTTTTGGGCTTCACTCCGACACGACTTGTACCGCTATTGGGGGACTGACGTTTTACCGCCCCCTAGGCCCGACATGCGATGTATCAGACGAACAGACCGGACTGTACGGAGAATGTCACATTCAGACTCAGTAGGAGTTCAGATGGGGTTTCACCTCGTCAGCCTTCTTGTCGGCATCTACCTGGGGACCGTTACGCACAGCTAGTGCCGCTTGCGGTCTGTGGTTAAACCCACTGCCAGCGTAGTGTCGAGTCTTTAGAGTCCCACACAGAGGGTATTCGCCTCTGGGCAAAACAGAGTAGAGGTCGCATGGTTTTGCGACAGGGTTCGTTCTCATTCGCGCACTTGTGCACGTTTGGAGTCCGGACGGATTATACTGGCAGGCTCTGGTTTGAGCCAGATACTGGTATATGTTTTAGGGTTGCTTTTATATCTCGGTATTCTTGTTCCTCGGAACGAGAATGCAGGTGTGTATGCACAGTTGCTTGAGGCGGAGGATGAGATTTTTCATTAGGGTTTCGGAACGGGTGCGTATGCACAGTTGACAGTTATCATTTTCCAAACCCTAATGGATTTATGGATTATCTATTTATAATAGTAATTAAATGAGAATTTTGTTATGGTTGATTTTGTTGACTTGTTGACCATGGTTGACTTGTTGACCATGGTTGAATGTTGACCACCATCATGCTTTAAAAAGTCCTCCTTGATTTATGCTTACATTTCATTAAATGAAGCATGGTAGTGGTCATTCCAAATTACCATCAACTATTCTCATTTTCAATTATTATTATTAGATAATTCTTTTCTTTTGGCATTATGGTTGCAAAAAAAGAAAAGATTGCTCATTATCTCATTTAGCTTCTCTCTCCTCTCTTCATCTTCTTCTTCCTCTAGCAAAGAGAAACCATCTCATGTGTTGAGAATCCTTCTCTTTAAAAAGAAAAGCAAACCCTAGTCACTCTCTACTCATTCTAGGCCAAAGGTTTAGCAAGCCGGAAACCCTAGTTCACTCAAAGATCGAGGAAGAGCCCAAAGGTCGAACCTTCGAGGTGGATCCATCTTCGACGGAAGAAGGCGACGAAAAGAGAACCATCAACCTCTACAAGATTTCAAGAAGAAGGAGTTCAAGTTTAGGTATAACCTTCATCCGAGTAGCTAACTCCCTTTAGCGTATTTGCTAGTTTAGTTTAGACACGATCCCGACCTTGTTTAGTCCATGTTGCCTCTTGCGATAAAAATTTGTTTTTTATACCGTTTCCGCCTCCCCGTAAGCACCGGGGGTCGCAATATGGACTTACAGTGGTATCAGAGCCTAACTAAACTTAAACTAGCTTGGTAGTGAAGTGTAACGAAGTTCGGAACCGAAAAATCGCAAAACCGGAAAAACCAAAACCCTAAGTTTCTGTTGAAATTTTTTCTGCTGTAAATGAAAAACTTTATACTTGTAAATTCGGCTCAGGGTTTTGTTTGAACACACAAGAAATACGATGCCCTAATTCGATTAAACCGCCGCGCTTCCGCGGCACGAGGTAGGCATGTGCCGCGGAAGCGCCGCAGTTTATTATCTTCTCTGCATCGTTTTTCGTGCAGTGTTCTTCTGTGTTGGTTTTGGGATTTTTAAGATATATTATATGTGCCCAGATTTTCCAGAACAGAAATTCACTTTTGGGGTCCTATAATTCCGTATTTTTTTCCGAACTTCACTGCACTTTGGCTATGTTGGTTATATCTGTGATATTTGCATGTATTGAACGTCGGCCAATCGCTATAAGTCGATTAGTCGGGGTTATACATGATCTGTGTTTGATATTGGAATGTGTATATGAATGTGTTGGACTGTCGCGGGTGAATAGCCGGGGTGGATGTGAGATGAGCTTTTGTTTTTCTTTCATTCATTTGTAAATGTAAATTGATGTAATAATTATTATTTGTTTGGCCGCACAACCGGGTCGGGGTTGTAGCCGTCATTGTATAATTCTTTTTACTGTTTTTGCTCCTAGGATAGACCCATGGAGGGGTGCACAAACTACCGGGAACTTGGCGGGTAGTTTGCCGCACCCGTAGGGGTCTTGGGTGGGGTATTTGCTATTCACCGCGACCGTGTAATCCGCTTTTCGTTGTAGGCTCGAAAGGATTGCGGATTGCTAGTATATCCAATGTATTCATCTGTGATCTGTAATGTCTATCATTGCTTTCTATTTAGGCGTTGCTTATGTTTTACAGCCGCGCTAGCCCAGCCCCCGCTCTGTCGTTAGTTAAGTAACCTAACGAGTGATGACGGGACCCCGTGGCGAATGCGAATGGCATAAGCGTACGTCATATTTTGGTTGTTTTCTGCAATGGTAGGATTAAATGATGGGACGCATTAAAAGAACTAATGCAAGAATATCACGCATTAAAAGAACTAATGCAAGATAATAAACCAAGTTAAAGTCGTTGGAACACTTTCGAAAAACCACTCGGTTCTTTTCAAAACTAACTTTTAAATGCGGAGCTTGAGCCACTCCTTCTAAAAGCTATCTCGTTCCATCGATTATATCAAGTTCACTACGTTCACGGTTTCGCCAAAACCATCCGTAGCCCTCCGTCGTTTCATATGAATATTCAACAGTATTCAAGCTGTGTTTGTTGGCCTTAGTCAAGGCACAGTGTTTGGTAGCTGGTGGGTATTCATATGTTGCATAGATAGAATGCGTTGGTTTGGGACAGTCGTATTGCCTTGTTGGCCATAGTCAAGGGTATATACGGGTGGGTTCAAATTAACCTGGATAACGACGGGAAGAACTTGACATGTGACTTATGATTTGTTGGCCTTAGTCAAGGTCATAAGAGCATGGGGCAAAAATCCACATCGGGAGTTTCATAAGTACTGAAACTTGCTAGATTTGCATACCATTTGGAGTGTGATGATTATGGTAGGATTCCTTCATTTTCATCACGCGATGATATTTGGATCCCGATCCTACTGTGAGTATATGCTACTCCTCGGGAAATTTCTCACTAAACGATCAATGCTATAGACCTAGTAGGTGCCTAGAAAGGTGTTAGCGGGGCTACGCCCCCAGGGAAAAGAGGTTATTTAATTAAGGAACTTCGCGAAAGCGTTGGAAAACCTCCCTCGAAGTACCGACACTGGCCTGGCTGAACGGTTAAGCAAGTATTGTACGGTGGGATTGATCCCGGCTAATTCTTCCTTTTTGGTTTGAGGAGGGATTCGAGAGACAGTGGGAGCCATCCTGTTTAGACAAATTAAAAACCATTCTAAACTTGCAAGAGCATCGTGCTAAGTGTTTCTTCTCTCCCCCCTGCAGCGACCAAATCGAAATGACTGGACTTAAGTTACTTCTAGATAAAAACATATTGACAGGGCCAAACTACAAAGATTGGCTCAGGAATGTCAAATTGGCAATCTCTTACGACAAGCTGGGGTATCTTCTTACCACCAAAACTCCTCCCGTCCCAGGTCCCACCTCCAGCGTCGCGGATAAGGAAATCTGTAAGACTTGGGAGATTGACAGCGCGAAGGCCAGATGCCTCGTACTTGCCTCGATGGACAACGACCATCAGAGGAAGCACGAGAATATGGATTTGGAATCCATATTTCTTCATACAAAAGAACTGTATGGAGAGCAGTCTCGTATCGCAAGATACGAAGTGTCGAAGAAGTTATTTTCGACAAAGTTGGCCGTCGGATCATCGGTAGCGGACCACGTGCTTAAGATGATTGGCTACACTGAGGAGCTCGCGGAACTTGGGACCACGTTGGACAGTGAACTCTATACGGATATAATTCTCCAGTCCCTTCCATCCACTTACGCCCAGTTCATACTGAACTTCAACTTGCAAGAAAAGGAAGTTGAACTTTCAGAACTCCTCAACCTACTGAGGAGCGCAGAGGGCACCCTACAGAAGGGTAGGGAAACACCCGCTTTGTTTGTAGGAGGATCTTCTTCCTCTAGGTCCAAGGCGAAAGCCAAGGGAAAGAGAAAGAAAGCCCCCGCCAAACCAAGAGGCGGTGTTAGTAAAGTGGGTACGAAGGGAAAGGAAAAGGCAACAAAGATTGCGGGGAAGCTTGTTGGTAAAGAGGAATGCTTCTATTGTCATAAGAGTGGACACTGGAAGAAAGATTGCAGGGCTTGGAAAGCCAGGACACAGGAACTGAAGCAGGTTGCGGCTTCAGCTTCAGGTGTGTATGTTATTGAAAACTGTCTTTCTATAAACTCTACTTCCTGGGTATTGGATACCGGATCAGGATCTCATATCTGTAATTCTTTGCAGGCGTTGAGAAACCGTAGGTTTTTGAAGGCAGGTGACATGACCCTCAGAGTTGCGAACGGAGCTAGCATGGATGCTAAAGCCGTGGGGGACTATCACCTGGGAATGACAGATGGGCATGTTTTGGTTTTGCGTAATTGTTTTTTTGTACCCAACGCAACTTGTAATATCATTTCTGTATCTTTGGTTTCTAAAGAAGGTTATGAATTTGCGTTTGTAAGTAATGTTGTAAACATTCACCTTAATCAAGTTCTGATTGGGTCAGGTACACTGAGCAATGGTATATACGTATTAAACCAACCACAGATTTTCAATGTCCAGAATACACACAAAAGAAAGTCTCCAGATATCAATCAGGCTTTCTTATGGCATTGTAGACTGGGTCACATCAATGAGACACGGTTGACTAAGTTACATAAAGAAGGATACTTGGATCCGTTCGAGTATCAGTCTTATGCCACTTGTGAATCTTGTCTCATGGGAAAGATGACAAAGACTCCGTTCACTGGACACGGAGAAAGAGCGAGCGAGCTCTTGGGACTCATACACAGTGACGTGTGTGGTCCAATGTCTACACATGCGCGAAGCGGTTATTCATACTTCATTACTTTCACAGACGATTTCTCTAGGTATGGACATGTCTTCTTAATGAAGCACAAGTCCGAGGCCTTTGAGAAATTTCGGGATTATAAGAATGAAGTTGAAAAACAAACAGGCAAAAGTATCAAGATCCTAAGATCGGATCGAGGTGGTGAATACTTGAGTGCCGAGTTCCTGGACTATTTAAAAGAGAATGGTATTCTCTCTCAGCGTACTCCTCCATACACTCCGCAACATAACGGTGTATCAGAAAGGAGGAATCGAACCCTATTGGATATGGTTCGTTCCATGATGAGTAAGGCTGAGTTACCGCGATCTTTCTGGGGATATGCACTAGAAACAGCTGCACATCTCTTGAACCAAGTTCCTACTAAGACTGTGCCTACCACACCATATCAAATGTGGAGTGGGAAGAAACCCTGTCTTAAAGCCTTTAAGACATGGGGATGTCCGGCTTTTGTAAAAAAGCAGCATGCGGACAAGCTCGAGGCACGCTCAGTACAGTGCAAGTTTGTGGGATACCCAAAGAACTCCAAGGGGTATCTATTCTATTACGCAGAGGAGCAAAAAGTCCTTGTTTCTCGTCATGCCCACTTCTTGGAAACTGAGTTTTTGGAAAATCAGATAAGTGGGAGCGCAGTAGAACTGGATGAAATTCCAGAACCTCAGACTATTACTGAAAGCTTAGTGGAACCAAAAGAACAGGACATTCCTATGCCGCTCCGTAGGAGTAGTAGGCAGTCTCATCCGCCCGAGAGATACTACGGTTTTCTCATAGACGGGGATAGAGAGGATTGCATCATAGACTATGATGAGCCTACTAGCTTCCAACAGGCCGTTCAGAGCGTTGACTCGGTAAAATGGCTGGATACAATGCGGACCGAAATGGAGTCCATGTACACCAACAAAGTATGGACGTTGGACATTGCTCCAGACGGGGTAAAACCCGTAGGATGCAAGTGGATCTTCAAAAGGAAGATTGGTGTAGATGGACAGGTTGAGACCTATAAAGCTAGACTTGTAGCAAAGGGTTTCCGTCAAAGACCTGGCTTGGACTATGACGAAACCTTTTCTCCAGTGGCTATGCTGAAATCCATTCGGATCCTTCTTGCCATTGCTGCCTTCCATGATTATGAGATTTGGCAGATGGACGTAAAGACCGCTTTTCTAAATGGAAATTTAGAGGAGTGTGTCTATATGGATCAGCCAGAGGGTTTCATTCAGAGTGGGAGCAGCGGAAAGGTGTGCAAGTTGCTTAAGTCCATCTATGGACTAAAGCAGGCATCGCGGAGTTGGAACATCTGTTTTGATGAGACGGTCAAGGAATTTGACTTTATCAAAAATCCAGATGAACCGTGCATCTATAGTAGATTTGTAGCGAGAACTGTAGTATTCCTTGTTTTATACGTGGATGACATTCTCTTAATAGGAAATGACATTCCTATGCTACAATCTGTCAAGGGTTTCTTGTCACACAGGTTCTCCATGAAAGACCTGGCTGATGCCTCTTACATCCTGGGGATCCGGATCCATCGTGATAGATCCAAGAGGATATTAGGACTTTCACAGTCCAGGTACATCGACACCGTACTGAAAAGATTCAGTATGGAAGATTCCAAGCGCGGTAACCTACCGGCTTGTCACGGGATCACCCTCTCTAAAAAGATGTCTCCCAAGACTGATTTGGAGAGGGATCGCATGTCTATTATACCCTACGCTTCTGCGGTAGGCTCTATAATGTATGCGATGTTGTGTACCAGACCGGATGTAGCTTATGCACTGAGTGTAGTAAGCCGGTATCAGTCAAACCCTGGGGAGAAACATTGGATAGCAGTAAAGAACATTCTCAAGTACCTGAGAAGGACTAAGGAGATGTTCTTGGTGTATGGCGGAAAAGACCTCCAGATTGAGGCCTTTGCTGACTCCAGCTTCCAGAGTGACAAGGATGATTCCAAGTCCATGTCGGGTTTTGTCTTTACCCTCAATGGAGGGGCGGTGTGTTGGAAGAGTTCCAAACAGGAAACCGTTGCAGACTCGACTATGGAAGCGGAATACATCGCTGCATCTGATGCCGCAAAAGAAGCTGTCTGGATAAGGAAGTTCTTAAAAGAACTTCAGGTGGTTCCGTCCATTGTTGACCCAGTACCTCTGTATTGCGACAACAACGGGCCTATAGCTTTAGCAAAGGAACCCAGGTCCCATCAGAGATCCAGGCACATCTTGAGGCGGTATCACCTGATCAGGGAGATCGTGGATCGCAAGGAGATCGAGGTTCGGAGGGTTGCTTCAGAAGAGAACACTGCAGATCCATTCACCAAGGCCCTACCCCAGACTCAGTTCGAGCGGCTGATCGAGATGATAGGTCTTCGATACGCCAGTTCATGGCCTTAGTGCAAGTGGGAGATTGTTAGTGTATATGCCCTAGAGGCCATTACTGTATCATACTAGTTTGTATATTACTTGATGGAAGCTTGGGATATTCATCTTGTATAAACAATCTTGCTCAATATAGTAGTATGCTACTTGGTTTGTTTCTACTTCAATGTGTACTTGTGTTTATTTCAGTATATCACTTATACGCATTAGTGGAGCCCTTAGGATCTTTGCTTGATTACCAGCGTTGTGATGGCAGTCACACTAGTGGGGGCTGGGTAATCTATAGGCACATCCTTATACAGGTCCCTAGTCGTAGGACTATCGAGACAGGGCATCGATACTCCGGAGTAGACTAGCGTATGCGCTTCTCATCCCAGTGTGGGAGATGGTCTGTCCCACAGCCATCAGTACGTCGTACTGGAGATAATATACGGGTGCTCGTTGGGTTACGAGTACACTGGACAGGACTCGTCGGGAACTGACAGGTTGGTATTATACCTATCGTCAGTTATCAGTTCCCAGGTGACATGAGTACAGCTTAGTCCGCTGACTTGATACTGGCACTTCGCCTCGAGTGTGTTCCCACTGCACTTTGATCACTACCCTACCACGGCTCAAAGGAGTCGTGCAAACAGGTGGTGATTGGGTGCAGTCCCGAAGCACTTGGAGGCAGTGACGGTTAGACAGGATTCGTCTCTCCCGGTATTGGGGGTTGACATCGCGCTGTGTCTAGGAGAGCCATTACACGAGTAGTCCCTGGCCAGGGCAAGCGAGATATACTGGTAGGTTTCCAGTGTTATCTCAGGGTGTTTTGGGCTTCACTCCGACACGACTTGTACCGCTATTGGGGGACTGACGTTTTACCGCCCCCTAGGCCCGACATGCGATGTATCAGACGAACAGACCGGACTGTACGGAGAATGTCACATTCAGACTCAGTAGGAGTTCAGATGGGGTTTCACCTCGTCAGCCTTCTTGTCGGCATCTACCTGGGGACCGTTACGCACAGCTAGTGCCGCTTGCGGTCTGTGGTTAAACCCACTGCCAGCGTAGTGTCGAGTCTTTAGAGTCCCACACAGAGGGTATTCGCCTCTGGGCAAAACAGAGTAGAGGTCGCATGGTTTTGCGACAGGGTTCGTTCTCATTCGCGCACTTGTGCACGTTTGGAGTCCGGACGGATTATACTGGCAGGCTCTGGTTTGAGCCAGATACTGGTATATGTTTTAGGGTTGCTTTTATATCTCGGTATTCTTGTTCCTCGGAACGAGAATGCAGGTGTGTATGCACAGTTGCTTGAGGCGGAGGATGAGATTTTTCATTAGGGTTTCGGAACGGGTGCGTATGCACAGTTGACAGTTATCATTTTCCAAACCCTAATGGATTTATGGATTATCTATTTATAATAGTAATTAAATGAGAATTTTGTTATGGTTGATTTTGTTGACTTGTTGACCATGGTTGAATGTTGACCACCATCATGCTTTAAAAAGTCCTCCTTGATTTATGCTTACATTTCATTAAATGAAGCATGGTAGTGGTCATTCCAAATTACCATCAACTATTCTCATTTTCAATTATTATTATTAGATAATTCTTTTCTTTTGGCATTATGGTTGCAAAAAAAGAAAAGATTGCTCATTATCTCATTTAGCTTCTCTCTCCTCTCTTCATCTTCTTCTTCCTCTAGCAAAGAGAAACCATCTCATGTGTTGAGAATCCTTCTCTTTAAAAAGAAAAGCAAACCCTAGTCACTCTCTACTCATTCTAGGCCAAAGGTTTAGCAAGCCGGAAACCCTAGTTCACTCAAAGATCGAGGAAGAGCCCAAAGGTCGAACCTTCGAGGTGGATCCATCTTCGACGGAAGAAGGCGACGAAAAGAGAACCATCAACCTCTACAAGATTTCAAGAAGAAGGAGTTCAAGTTTAGGTATAACCTTCATCCGAGTAGCTAACTCCCTTTAGCGTATTTGCTAGTTTAGTTTAGACACGATCCCGACCTTGTTTAGTCCATGTTGCCTCTTGCGATAAAAATTTGTTTTTTATACCGTTTCCGCCTCCCCGTAAGCACCGGGGGTCGCAATATGGACTTACAGATCTGTGATTGATAAATGTGTTCGTAAACCTCCCCTAACTGCTAATATGTCGGTTGGCAGGGGGTTGCACATTTCTGTAATGGTTATATCTGTTTGTGTATATAAACTGTATTGGACTGCTGTGGTGTTTAGCCGGGGTTTTGAAATGGGTTATTATTTAATTCATTTGTTGTAAATGTAATTTGTTGTAATATTATTTTGCGGGGCACATCCAGGTTGCGGTTGTAGCCACCGTTGTATTATTTCTTTTTACTGTTTTTGCTCCTAGGACAGATCCAAGGTGGGGTACACAAACTGCCGGGCGGGTAGTTTGCCGTACCCGTAGGGATCTTGGGTGGGGTAACGGCTATTCATCACAACTGTGTAATCTGTCTTTTCTTGCAGGCTCAAAAGAAATACAGATTGCTTGCAAATCCAATATTGTTTATCTGTGTTCTGGAATGTATATCATTGCGTCAGACGAATGTAAAATATCTATATATATGATAGCTATTTAGACGTCACTTATGTTTTACACCCGCGCTAGCCCAGCCCCCGCTCTGTCGTTAGTTAAGTAACCTAACGGGTGATGACGGGACCCAGTGGCGAATGCAGATGGCATAAGAGGACGTCATATTTTCGTTGTTTTCTGCAATGATAGGTTAATGATGGGACGCATTATCTATAATGCAAAGAAAAACAAACCAAAGTTTAATCGTTGGAACAATTTAAAAGAAACCACTCGGTTAATTTTAAAAACAGATATTTTTAAATGCGGAGCTTTAACCACTCCTTTTAAAAGCTATCAGGTTCCTTCGGTTATATCAAGTTCACTACGTTCACGGTTTCGCCAAAACCATTCGTAGCCCTCCGTCATTTCATTTGGGTATTCAGTAGTATTCAAGCTATGCATTTTGGCCAAAGTCAAGGCATAGTGTTTGGTAGCTGCTGGGTTTTCATTTGTTGCATAAGATAGATGAGTTAGTTTGGGACAGTCGTATTATCATTTGACCAAAGTCAGGGATATATACTGATGGGTTCAAATTGACAAGATAATGACGGGTAGAACTTGACATGTGACTTATGACATTTTGACCAAAGCCAAGGTCATAAGAGCATGGGGCAAAAACATATATCGGGAATTTCTAAAGAAACTGAAATTTGCAAAGAGATGCATACCATTTGGAGTTTGATGAATGTTGGTAGGATTCCTTCAACATTATCATACGATGATATTTGGATCCCGATCCTACTGTGAGTATATGCTACTTATCAGGATATTCGTCACTTAACGATCAATGCTATAAACCAAGTAGGTGTCCAGAAAAGTGTCAGCGGGGTTACGCCCCCAGAGAAAAGAGGTTATTTAATTAAGGAACTTCACGAAAGCGTTGGAAAACCTCCCTCGAAGTATCGACACTGGCCTGGCTGAACGGTTAAGCAAGTATTGTACGGTGAGAATAGTCCTGGCTAATTCTTCTTTTATGGTTTGAGGAAGGATTCGAGAAACAGTGGAAGCCATCCAGTTTAGATAAACTAAAAACCACTCTAAACTTGCAAGAGCATCATGCTAAAGAGTTTTCTTCTCTCTCTCCTAATTGCAGCGACCCTGAAAATGACTGGACTTAAGTTACTTTTAGAGAAAAATATACTGACAGGGCCAAACTATAAAGATTGGCTGCGGAATGTCAAAATGGCTTTGACCTATGACAGATTGGGGTACATCCTCACCGCTACGGCACCTGCTGTCCCTGGTCCCAAATCCAGCAATGCGGATAAGGAAATCCGCAAAACCTGGGATTTAGATTGCGCGAAAGCCAAGTGCATCGTGCTTGCCTCAATGAACAATGAACATCAGAGGAGGCACGAGGATATGACCATAGATGGCATATTTCTCCATACAAAGGAACTTTATGGAGAGCAATCTCGTATAGCAAGATACGAGACCTCTAAGAACTTGTTTCGAGCGAGGTTGGCTGTCGGGTCATCAGTGGGAGAACATGTCCTAAAGATGATCGGCTATATTGAAGAGCTCGCAGACCTTGGGACGACTTTGGATAATGAGCTCTATACAGACCTTATTCTCCAGTCCCTTCCTCCCACCTATGCCCAGTTTATCCTCAACTTCAACCTTCAAGGAAAAGAAGTTGAACTTGCGGAACTCCTGAACATGTTAAGGAGTGCAGAGGGCACCTTGCAGAAGGCAAGGGAAACACCCGCTATGTTTGTTGGCGGTGCATCTTCTTCCGGGTCCAAGGCTAGGGCCAAAGGAAGGAAGAAGAAGGCCGCACCCAGACCTAGAGGAGGTGTTAGTAAGGTGGGAAGGAAGGGAAAGAAAAAGTTTGCGGTACCGGTAGTGGGCCAGGATGAGTGCTTCCATTGTCACAGGAAAGGGCACTGGAAGAAGGATTGCAAGGCGTGGAACGCCAAGAACCAGGAACCGAAGCAAGCTGTGGCTTCGACTTCAGGTGTGTTTGTAATTGAGAATTGTCTGTCGATCAACTCTACTTCCTGGGTATTGGATACCGGATCAGGATCTCATATTTGCAATTCATTGCAGGCACTGAGAAACCGTAGAGTGCTGAAGGAAGGTGATATGACCCTAAAGGTTGCTAACGGAGCTAGCGTGGGAGCTGCGTCCGTCGGGGATTATCACCTAGGATTGACGAGTGGACACATTTTGGTTTTACATAACTGTTATTTTGTACCAAGCTTAACGTGTAATATCATATCAGTTTCCTTGTTATCAAATAAAGGTTATGATTTCACGTTTGTAAGAGATGTTGTCAACATCCACCTTAATCATGGTTTGATTGGGTCCGGTACCCTAAATAACGGTATATATGTTTTAAACCAACTCCAAATTTTCAATGTCGAGAACACACTAAAAAGAAAGTCTCCAGATTTAAATAAAGCTTTCTTATGGCATTGTAGACTGGGTCACATCAATGAGAGAAGGTTGACTAAGTTGCATAGAGAAGGATATTTGGACTCGTTCGAATATCAAACTTATGACACTTGTCAATCTTGTCTCAAAGGAAAGATGACAAAGACTCCATTTACTGGACAAGGAGTAAGAGCGAGCGAGCTCTTAGGACTCATACACAGCGATGTATGCGGTCCGATGTCTACACATGCAAGAGGTGGTTTTTCCTATTTCATTACTTTCACGGATGATTACTCGAGATACGGATTCATTTATCTGATGAAACATAAATCCGAGGCTTTTGAGAAATTACAAGAGTATAAGAATGAAGTAGAAAACCAAACCGGCAAAAGTATTAAGACACTAAGATCTGATCGAGGTGGAGAATACTTAAGTGCCGAGTTCCTAGGTTACCTAAAAGAGAAAGGAATTCTCTCTCAGCTTACTCCTCCATACACTCCACAGCACAACGGTGTATCGGAGAGACGGAATCGAACCCTATTGGATATGGTACGATCCATGATGAGTAATGCTGAGTTACCGCGATCTTTCTGGGGTTATGCGCTAGAATCAGCGGCATATCTTTTGAACAGGGCTCCTACCAAGACTGTGCCTACCACTCCATATCAGATGTGGACTGGGAAGAAACCCCATCTTCAACATATGAAGATTTGGGGATGTCCAGCTTTTGTTAAAAAGCAGCATGTGGACAAGCTCGAGGCACGATCAGTAAAATGTTTGTTTGTGGGATATCCAAAGAACTCCAAGGGATATTATTTCTATTACGCAGAGGAACAAAAGGTTTTTGTTTCTCGTAATGCCCATTTTCTGGAAAATCAGTTTTTAGAAAAGGAAATAAATGGGAGCGAAATAGAACTGGAAGAAATTCCAGAACCACAAACTGCTACTGAAAGTTTGGTAGAACCAGGAGTTCAAGAAGAACAGGACATTCCCGCACCCCTCCGCAGGAGTAGTAGGCCGTCTCATCCGCCTGAGAGATACTACGGTTTTCTCATAGATGGGGATAGAGAGGATTGCATCATAGATGATGATGAACCTACTGACTTCCAGCAAGCCATCCAGAGCGGCAACTCGGTACGATGGCTAGATGCAATGCGGACCGAAATGGAGTCCATGTACACCAACAAAGTATGGACTTTGGACTTTGCTCCAGATGGGGTAAAACCCATAGGATGCAAATGGATCTTCAAGAAAAAGATTGGTGTAGATGGACAGGTGGAAACCTATAAGGCAAGACTTGTTGCAAAGGGTTTTCTTCAAAGACCTGGTTTGGACTATGACGAAACTTTTTCTCCAGTGGCTATGCTCAAATCCATTCGGGTCCTTCTTGCTATTGCTGCCTTCCATGATTATGAAATCTGGCAGATGGACGTAAAGACGGCTTTTCTGAATGGAAATTTAGAAGAGAGCGTCTATATGGATCAGCCAGAGGGTTTCAATCAGAGTGGGAGCAGCGGGAAAGTATGCAAGCTGCTTAAGTCCATTTATGGACTAAAGCAGGCATCGCGGAGTTGGAACATCTGTTTTGATGAGACAGTCAAAGAATATGACTTTATCAAGAATCCAGATGAACCGTGCATATATAGTAAAGTTGTAGCCAGAAGTGTCGTATTCCTCGTCTTGTACGTGGATGACATTCTATTGATAGGAAATGACATTCCTATGCTACAATCTGTCAAAGGATTCTTGTCACACAGGTTCTCCATGAAAGACCTGGGTGATGCCTCTTACATTCTGGGGATCCGGATCTATCGTGATAGATCCAAGAGGATGTTGGGACTTTCGCAGTCCAGGTATATCGACACTGTACTGAAAAGATTCAGTATGGAAGATTCTAAGCGCGGTAATCTACCGGCTTGTCACGGAATCACCCTCTCTAAAGAGATGTCTCCCAAGACTGATTTAGAAAGGGAACGCATGTCTATTATACCCTACGCTTCTGCGGTAGGCTCTATAATGTATGCGATGTTGTGTACCAGACCAGATGTAGCTTACGCACTAAGCGTGGTGAGCCGGTATCAGTCAGACCCAGGGGAGAAACACTGGATAGCAGTAAAGAACATTCTCAAGTACCTGAGGAGGACTAAGGAGATGTTCTTGGTTTACGGCGGAAAAGACCTCAGGTTGGAGGCCTTTGCTGATTCCGGCTTCCAGAGTGATAAGGACGATTCCAAGTCCATGTCGGGTTATGTCTTTACCCTCAACGGAGGGGCGGTGTGCTGGAAGAGCTCCAAGCAGGACATCGTTGCTGACTCGACGATGGAAGCGGAGTATATAGCTGCTTGCGATGCCGCAAAAGAAGCAGTCTGGATGAAGAAGTTCCTAACAGAACTTCAGGTGGTTCCTACCATAGTTGATCCAATACCTCTGTATTGCGACAACAACGGAGCTATAGCTTTAGCAAAGGAACCAAGGTCCCATCAGAAGTCCAGACACATCTTGAGGCGGTATCACCTGATCAGGGAGATCATTGATCGTCAGGAGATCGAGGTTCGGAGAGTTGCTTCTGAAGAGAACATTGCTGATCCATTCACAAAGGCCCTACCTCAGATTCAGTTCGAGAGGCTACTCGAGATCATCGGTCTACGATATGCCAGTACATGGCCCTGGTGCAAGTGGGAGATTGTTAGTGTTTATGCCCTAGAAGGCCATTACTGTATCATACTAGTTTGTATATTACTTAATGGAAGCTTGGGATATTCACATGTATATAACAGTCTTGCTAAACATGGTAGTATGCTACTTGGTTTTTCTATCTTAATATGTGAGTGTACGTATTGATAGAGCTCTTAGGATCTTGCTTGTCTACCAGCGTTGTGATGGCAGTCACACTAGTGGGGGCTGGGTAGTCTACAAGCACATCCTTATTCAGGTCCCTGGTCGTTGGATTATCGAGACAGAGCATCGATACTCCGGAGTAGACTAGTGTGTACGCTTCTCATCCCAGTTGGGGAGATGGTCTGTCCTACAGCCGTCAGTACGTCGTACTGGAGATAGTATGCAGGTGCTCGTTAGGTTACGGGTACACCGGACAGGACTCACAGGGAACTGTTGGTTGGTTTTATACCAGTCGTCAGTGAACAGTTCCCAGGTGACATGAGTACAGCATAGTCCGCAGACTTGACACTGCTACTTCGCCTCGAGTGTGTCCCACTGTTCTTAGATTGCTACCCTACCACGGCTCAAAGGAGTCGTGCAAACAGGTAGCAGTTGGGTGCAGTCCCGAGCACTTGGAGGCAGTGGCGGTTAGACAGGATTCGTCCCTCCCGGTATTGGGAGTAGATATCGCGCTGTGTCAGAGAGCCATTACGCAAAGTCCCTGGCCAGGGCAAGCGAGATTTGCTGGTAGGTTCCAATAGTTTCTCAGGGTGTAATGGGCTTCGCTCCGACACGACTTATACCGCTATTAGGGGACTGACGCTTGCCACCTCCCTAGGCCCGATATGCGATAGTCTTGGACGAACGGACCGGACTGTATGGAGATTTTCACATCAGACTCAGTAGGAGTTCGGATGGGTTTCCTCATCGGCCTTCTTATCGACAACTACCTGGGGACCGTTACGTACAGCTAGTGCCGCTTGCGGTCTGTGGTTAAACCCACTGCCAGCGTAGTAGTCGAGTCTCTAGAGTCCCACACAGAGAGTTTCCTATTCCAGGCGAAACGATATAGAGGTCGTATGGTTTTACGACAAGGGTTCGGACGCATACGTGTGTTTACGCACGTACGACTTTCGGACAGTTTTTACCAGTCGGCTTTGGTTTAAGCCAGTTACTGGTATCCAGTTATTGGATTTTTACAGTCTAAAGTTTTTCCGTATTTTCGTGGAAAGGAGGGGCGTTCTCGTAATTATGCGGGAAGCTTCTAGAAGGTGGTGACTAAGGAGGTTAAGGTGGCATATGAAATGATTGTGATTAGTGAGTCACCTTGATGATTCATAGAAGTCTTTTGTCATTATAATGAATCATCACTAGATATTTTCAAGCATGGTTGCTAAATTCATTTCTTATTCTTTTCTTCATAAAAGAAATGCTTGATATATATCTTCTTGACTCACTATTCTCTTATCATTATCATCTACACATTCTCTCTCCTCAAGCTCTCTCTCTTCAAACCCTAATCCTCACCTCTCATGTGTTGAGAACTAGGATTAGCTAGACTAAACAATCCATAACCCTCACTCTATCTCATCTATCTTCTTTGATTAGCAATCCAAGAAGGTTAGTTACCTCAAGTTTAGAGGCTAAGCTTGGAGTTTTGCTCTCGGGTGGATCGTCTACTACAAAGAGAAGGCCGAGGAGGACGAGGAGATCGTAAAGACGAAGGACTTGGTTCGATAGGTATAATCCCTAAGCATAGTAGTTTAGAACAACTATATGTTTGGTTAGTTATCGTTTAGCTTCGATTCAAACGGTTAGTCGATGTTTGTTCACTAAACAAGTTCGTTTTTGAAAATTCCGCCTCCCCACAAGTATTGGGGTGTTCTACATCGACTTACAAAAAGTAGCTGCTGAGGGACCCGTTGGTGCCACGGCGAACCCATTGGATGGGGTTGTTGCCTGCCTTACATTGGTATCAGAGCCGACCTAGAACATTAGGCGACGTTTTTACGAAGTGAAAACCCTGATCGGACAAAAATACGATATTATGGGATGCTCTCTGGAAATTTTCTAAATTTTGACATTTTGCAGAATTAAAAATATGTAAAAAATAAAGCAGGGAAAAATAAGGATTACGGCAGAAAATTTATCCAATGAACAGTGCTTCTTGCCGCGGAATCGCGGCCTAAGCTTGCTTAGGCCGCGGTTCCGCGGCCTTATAGATGAATTAGTGGATAATGTTTCTTCTGTAATTTTTGGTTCTGCATGTATAAATTTTTGGGTATTTTTAATCTGTATTTGGTTTTGAAAAATTCTGGAGATGGTGTTAGACTCGTCAATTCGATCGGGACTTTCATTTCGTAACTTTTCCGGGTAAATTAGAAAGTATTGAAGTGTTTGAACGAGTATCATTTACTCACTATTCACGGGGTTTAAATACTTTGGAGATACGTGCAAGTCTTTTTACGGTGGTCCCTCTAGAAGACAACAAACCTTAACTCGATTATGTGACCGTCTCGAACTGCCCTTTGAACCTTAGGGTTTGGGGAAGTACGGCGTGCCACATGTGAGGCGTTGGCTTGACCCTTCTACGGCTGGACCGCTACTACTGTGTCACACTCCGGATTTTTGAACCCTGCTCAAGTGTTGAGCTTTAGTGAATCTTGGGTGCTCGATCGTTCGTTCGAAAACTTTAATACTGTCTGTTTGTCTGGAATGTGATACAATATGTGGAATTCATATAGTTTAGGTATGAAATACGAAATATGTGATATTTCGTATTTATGATGTCTAAAGAGAATCTGGATTCCAAATATTGTAGTTTTACACTTTCTTTTCTGTGACCGTAAGTGTAGTATGTACGATATCGCCGGTTTCGTTGTTATACATCAACGACAATCGGGGTACGCATACTTACTTACGTTGATGATATGTGATATTATGTGTTGCTGAGATATGATGTGTAGGATTGTCGCGATCGAATAGCCGGGGGGTTTTTGTGAGATGAGAGTTTTATATTTTCATTCATGAAAATTCAAATGTAATGTAATATTCTTTTATTTGGGGCACTTCCAGGTTGCGGTTGTGTCACCAGTGTTGTATATTATTTACTTTTCCGCATTAGGATGGACCCAAGGAGGGGAGCACAGGTGACCGGGTTCTGGGGTTCAGTGGGAGGCCATCTCGAGGAGTCGAGACCGGGTCTCCTAAACTCCAGGATTGGTAGGGTCACTTGCCGCTCTCGTAGGGGTCCAGGGTGTGGGCTTGGCTATTCATCGCGACTGTGGAATCCGTATTTTCTATTCTGGCTAAATACTAAATACGGACGTCCTAGGATATCACACGTTATATCTATGTTTCTGCTGCCTGTGTTCTGTGATATCTGAGACGAATGACATATTATATATATGATATATAGTAGACGTTGCTTATGTTTTACACCCGCGCTAGTCCCGTCCCGGTATGCCGTTAGTTAAGTAACCTAACGGTGCATAACGGAACATTGCGGCGAATGCGGATGGCATAAGCGTACGTGTTATTTTCGTTTCTTTTCTGTGATTGGCTTAAGGAATTAAATGATGGGATTACATTAATGTGATTAATGTAAAGAAAATAAACCTAAAAAGATGTTGTAGAATCGGATTTAAAAACTACTCGGCTATTTGTGAAAAAGCTACATTTCAAAACTGCGGAGCTTAAGCCACTCCTTTTGAAAACTGTTTGATTCTACAACGATATCAAGTTCAAAGCGTTAAAGATTTTCTTAAAAATCATTCGCAACCCTCCGTCATTTTAGGAAGTAGAGTACTTAGTATTCGTGCTACGTTTGTTGACTTTAGTTAAGGCGTAGTGTACGGTAGCTAAGTGATGTCTTCCTACACTGCATATGATGCAGATTAATTAGGACATTCATGCGACTTTGTTGACCATAGTTAAGGGTCATATGGGTGGGTCTAATTAATCAAGAAATGACGGGTAGAACTTGACTGGTACTTATGATTTGTTGACTATAGTTAAGGTCATAAGTACTAGGGGTAAAAATTACATCGGGAATTTCAAGTGTTGAAATTTGCAATGAGATTGCATACCTTCCATGTGATGGTTGGATCCCGATCCCACTGTGGGCAATAGTTGCTCCTAGGAGAGTTTTACAGTTTACAATTAGCTAACTCATTAGGTGTCTAGAAAGGTGTTAACGGGGCTCCGCCTCTGGGAAAACGAGGTTTACTCTAATTAGGTCCGTGCGAAAGCACGGGGAACCTCCCTCAAAGTACCGACACTGGCCTGGCTGAACGGTTAGCGAAGTTGTAGACTGTAATTAATCCTGGCTAGTTTTTCTTTTTAAGGTTTGAAAGAAAAACTTGATAAAAAGCAGTGGGAAACATCGATTAGACAAGATAATAAACCAATCTAATCTATGCAAGAGCTTTCGCTGAGTGTATTCTTTTCTCTCTCTTAATAGCAGATACCAATGACTGGACTTAAGCTTCTACTAGATAAAATCAAACTGAATGGGACCAACTATAAAGACTGGCTAAGGAATCTGAAGATCGCCTTGACTTATGATAAAGTATCATATGTCCTCACGGCTTCAGCCCCGCCTGTCCCAGGTCCAAAATCCTCAGTTGCGGACATTGAAGTCCGCAAGACATGGGACGCTGACTGTGCCACGGCCACATGCCTCGCGCTTGCATCGATGGATAACACACATCAAAAGCAGCACGAGGACATGGACATTCACGGGATATTGCTCCATACAAAGGAGTTGTATGGGGAGCAATCCCGCGTATTACGATACGAAGCATCAAAGAAACTGTTTCAGATGCGAATGGCCCCTGGCACACCAGTAGGAGACCATGTGTTGAAGATGATAGCTCTTATAGAAGAGCTTGAGGACCTTGGATGGACAATGGACAATGAACAATATATAGATATTATTCTGCAGTCCCTCCCCTCCACCTTTGCTCAGTTCATAGTGAACTTCAACATGCATGGCATGGAGAAGGACCTCCCTGAACTCCTTAATATGTTAAGGAGTGCAGAGAGCACTATGAAGTCAGCAAAGACTCCCGTTATGACCATTGGACAGTCTTCTTCTTCTCGCCCAAAAGCTAAGGCCAAGGGAAAGAAAAAGAAGAAACCCACTAATCCTAAGGGCGGAGTCAAAAAGGTGAAGGGAAAGGGAAAGTCCACGGCTGGAGACCCAGGGAAAGGCGAGTGTTTTCATTGCCACAAGACAGGACATTGGAAGCGCAATTGCACGGAGTACCTAAGTCTCAAGAAGAAGCATGGTGATGCTTCTGCTTCAGGTGCGTTTGTGACTGAAAACGGTTTTTCTATAAACTCTGCTTCCTGGGTATTGGATACCGGTTCAGGTTCTCACATTTGCAATTCTATGCAGGGGCTGAGAAATAGCAAGGTTTTGAAGACAGGTGACCATACTCTCCGCGTTGGAAATGGTTCCAATGTACATACAGTCGCAGTGGGAGAGTATCACTTGGGGTTGCTATCTGGATGTATTTTGATTTTGAATCCATGTTATTTTGTACCAAGTATGCTATGTAATATAATATCCGTTTCTTTGTTGGACAATGAAGGATATAATTTTGTGTTGCAGAACAATGTTATGAACATTCACCTAAATCAAATGTTGGTTGGGTATGGTACGCTTAATAACGGAATATATGTCCTAAATCAACACACAGTTTTCAGTATACAACACACTAATAAAAGAAAACTTTCAGAATTAAATGAAGCTTTTCTTTGGCATTGTAGACTTGGTCATATTAACGAAACAAGACTAAACAAGTTACATAAAGATGGATATTTAAACTCTTTTGAATATAAATCTTATGCGACTTGCCAGTCTTGTATCAAGGGTAAAATGACCAAAACTCCGTTTACAGGACACGGAGAAAGAGCTACTCAGCTCCTTGGCCTCATACATAGTGATGTATGTGGGCCAATGTCTACACAGGCTAGAGGCGGTTTTTCATACTTCATTACATTCACCGACGATTTCTCAAGATTCGGTCATGTATTTTTATTAAAACACAAGTCCGACGCTTTCGAGAAATTCGTTGAATATAAACAAGAAGTAGAAAAACAAACCGGCTTGAGTATTAAGATGCTTCGATCAGATCGAGGTGGAGAGTATCTCAGTACAGAATTTGCAAACTTCCTAAAAGAGAATGGGATTCTCTCTCAGCTCACTCCGCCTTACACACCACAGCACAATGGTGTGTCAGAACGACGGAATAGGACCCTATTAGATATGGTCCGGTCCATGATGAGTGACGCTGAGTTACCCGTCTCGTTCTGGGGACATGCATTGGAGACTGCAGCGTTTCTGCTAAACAGGGTTCCGACCAAAACCGTGTCTACCACGCCATATGAGATATGGAATGGGAAGAGACCATCTCTTAAGAGAATTAAGATTTGGGGTTTCCCGGCCTATGTTAAAAAACAGAATCCGGACAAACTCGAGACACGGTCAGTCATGTGTAACTTTGTAGGATATCCAAAGAATTCTTATGGATATCTGTTCTACCACAAAGAGGAACAAAAAGTGTTTGTTTCTCAGTATGCCACATTCTTGGAAAAAGAGTTTTTCACAGATAAAGATGATGGCAAGGTGGTAGATCTAGAAGAGGTTCTGGAGACACAAACTACAAATGACGATTTGGTTGAACCGGCTGTTGCAACAGAAACTGAAGAACCTCGGCCACTCCGTAGGACTGGTAGGACTTCTCGCCTACCGGAGAGGTACTACGGTTTCCTCATTGATGGTAACGGAGAAGATTGCATCATGGATGATGATGATCCTACCAGTTTTCAGCAGGCTATCACGAGTGGTGACTCTGTGAAGTGGCTGGATGCCATGAGATCCGAAATGGAGTCTATGTACACCAACAAAGTATGGACTTTAGACGTTGTACCCCCTGGGGTAAAACCTGTAGGGTGCAAATGGATCTTTAAAAGAAAGATTGGTGTGGATGGGCAGGTAGAGACCTATAAGGCAAGACTTGTGGCAAAAGGTTTTCGTCAAAGACCAGGTTTGGACTATGACGAAACTTTTTCGCCCGTAGCCATGCTTAAATCCATTCGGATCCTACTTGCTATTGCTGCTCACTACGACTATGAAATCTGGCAGATGGACGTTAAAACAGCATTTCTAAATGGAAATTTAGAAGAATGCGTTTATATGGATCAGCCAGAGGGCTTCATTGACAGTGGGAGCAGCGAGAAAGCATGTAGATTGCTTAAATCCATATATGGGTTGAAGCAGGCATCTCGGAGTTGGAACATCTGTTTCGATGATGTTATCAAAGAGTTTGATTTCATCAAAAATCCAGATGAACCTTGTGTTTATAAGAAGGCTGTAGGAAGAGCTGTCACATTCCTCGTATTGTACGTGGATGACATTCTTCTGATAGGAAATGATATTCCTATGCTACAGTCGGTCAAATCATTCTTATCACTAAGGTTCTCCATGAAGGACCTGGGTGATGCCACATACATCCTGGGCATAAGGATCTATAGGGATAGATCCAAAAAGTTATTGGGATTGTCCCAAACCAGGTACATCAACACCATCCTAAAGAGGTTTAGTATGGAAGACTCCAAGCGGGGTGCCTTACCCGCTTGCCATGGAGTCACTCTCTCCAAGGATTCTTGTCCAAAGACCGATGAAGAGAGAGCTTGCATGAGCATTATACCTTATGCTTCGGCAGTAGGGTCTATAATGTATGTGATGTTATGTACACGCCCAGATGTAGCTTATGCACTTAGTGTTGTAAGCAGGTATCAATCCAACCCAGGGAAGAACCACTGGACAGCTGTGAAGAACATTCTTAAGTACTTACGAAGGACTAAAGAATTGTTCTTGGTGTATGGTAATACAGATCTCCAAATGGAGGCCTTTACCGATTCGAGCTTCCAGAGCGATAAGGATGACAGCAAATCTATCTCAGGGCTTGTATTTACCCTCAATGGAGGGGCGGTAAGTTGGAAGAGTTCCAAACAGGATACCGTTGCAGACTCTACGATGGAAGCTGAGTACATTGCTGCAAATGATGCCGCCAAGGAAGCCGTCTGGATGAAGAAGTTCGTCTCGGAGCTAGGAGTAGTTCCAACCATTATTGATCCAATACCTTTGTATTGTGACAATAATGGGGCGATGGCGTTAGCCAAAGAGCCCAGATCCCATCAGCGGTCCAGACACATCCTGAGGCGCTTTCATTTGATCCGGGAGATTGTAGATCGCCGCGAGATCGAGATTAAGAGAGTTGACACAAAGAACAACGCCGCGGATCCACTCACCAAGGCCCTCCCTCAGCCACAGCATGAGCGACTTTTTGAGATGTTGGGTATGAGATACGCCAATAACTGGCCTTAGTGCAAGTGGGAGATTGTTGGATATATGTATCCCTAGAGGCCATTATGTGATAGTGGATGTATCTATACATGTATATATATTCAGTTTGCATTCTTGCTCGACATGATAGTATGCTATCTGGTTATTCTTTATCTGACATGTTGATTTGATCATGCTTTTATTCATTCATACATGCTGATAAAGCCCCAAGGATATCTGCTTGACTACTCTGATTATGATAGAGATCATACTAGTGGGACATTTGTAGTCTATAAGCACATCCTGAAATGTCCCTAGTCGGAGGTGTATCGAGACGGGGCATCGATATACCAGAGTAGACTAGCGTATATGATACTAGACCCATGTGATGGGCGATAGATGTTCCCACATTCATCGATGTTTGACATCAAGATCATATACGGGTGCTCAGTGCTGACTGGGTACACTGGACGGACTCACCGAGAACTCCTATATGGAATTATATCTATCGTCGGATAGCAGTTCTCAGGTAACACTGGTACAGGTTAGTCTGTAGACCCGAGATCGTCATGGAGTCTTGTGTGTTCTCCCACTGTACTTTGATTGCCATCCTACCACGGCTCTACTGAGTCGTGCAAACAGGTGGCCAATGGGTACAGTCCCGAGACACACGAAGGCAATGAGCGATAGGAGGGGTTTCGTCTCTCCCGGTATTGGGAGTTGATGCTGTGCTGTGCTCGACTGGTTATAACAGCAAGTCCCTGGCCAGGGCTGCTGAGATTTGCTGATAAGTGTTATCAGTAGTTTCTCGATCTGTTATAGACCATTCACCGACACGACTTATTGAGTTATTGGGGTCGACGTGACCATCCCTAAGCTCGATATGCAGCATATCTGACGAAGAGACCGGACTGTACGGTAGTGTTGCCGGATGGCTCGACGGGAGTTGTAGCAGGTTCGCTTGTTGTCTTCTGATCGCTCAATACCCGGGTGGCCGTTACGTTTAGCTGACCGCTTGCGGCTTGAGGGTACCTGATATGATCATCACCCTCTGCCGGCGTATTGACGAGTCTTAGAGTCCCACAAAGGAGTTACCCAGTCCAGGCGAAACGTTGTGGTGCGCGTATGCGATATGCGCATGCACCCGATTGAAATGTGCGTATATGATACCGAACATTGATTGGGTGAACTACTTTTGGTGGGGTCATATGAGATATGACCGGATTGATAAATCAAGTGTTGATTTATCATTTAACCATTAGTTTTCTCACTTAAAAACCTTTTCTTGGATGATGGATGTGTGCATGCATGTGTGCTTTTCTTTCTTTCTTTCATGCTAGTTTCATGCACATGAGGATGTGCATACATGCACACATACATACACTCATCCATCATGGTTGTTAGCATATGGAAATAGTGGCAATATAAGACTCACACCATGGATTATATAATGGATTATTATTTAATTTTGGATTTAAAAGAAAATGAAAAAGGAAAGGATAATCATTCATGCTTCTACATTCTTCCTTTGACCTAACCATGCTCAACTACCACTAACCTAAGGTTATCCTTCTCTTTATCATTCTAAACTAAAGTTAAATAATGTCTCCATCACTTTAACCATGGTTCATAGCATGAAGGAATAAAATATATATTGATATATTTCATTTTTCTTCACAAGAGTTATCTTTTTATCTCTTGTTAAAATTGCCACCATCTTCTACCTCTAGCTCCTTTGCTCTCTTGATCTTCCTAGTGAGCAAATACCACTTAAAGATAGGTTTTTGAAGTGAGAAACCTAACCACAACATCATTCTACACAAGCTTAGCCGCTTTGTTTAGAGTGTTCTCTTCGGTTTGTCGAATTTGCGAGCTTGGACGGATATCTCCGTGGTGGATCGTCGTGGACACAAGGGGACATCAAAAGGACCTTCGTTCAACACCTTAGAGACCAAGGAGTCCAGCGAAAGGGAGCTACAAAGGTTGTAGTCTCGAAACCCTAGATTAGTTCGCCTTTTATTTCATAACCCTAATTTTTCTAGGATCGATCCATTTGCATGTTAGTTTAGCACCATAAAAATTAAAACTTTGGGTCATGTGATGCTTCAAAACTCTTCATAGGGTGCTATACTAACCTTACATAGTGCGACCACTATTCTAGGGTTTTGCGACACTTAATCAATCCAACACACCAATATCCATTCTAAGTATCATCATTAATCCCAAATAATATATAATAATTGTTGGTGTGTATACGCATCCGTATACATCACCACAAACATGCGGGGGTGCTATACGCCATCCACCCGACTTCTCCCCGTAGATATAAATCTACTCACCTAGCTTTATGCGTGCCGGTGCCGATGTCTCCATTTGCGTCTCCAACGCTTCGACGCCACATGGGGTACCTACAAGAATATCACACGCTAAAACACATGAAAACCATGTCGGAAACCAAAGTGGTGCACGCTACGCCCATAGGTAAAAACATGTGGCCTCGCATGCAATCACAGCCAACAACCCTCTGCCGTTGGCGTTCAAACGCCACCCGACAGAAACAAATCATCCAATACCAAAATACATGCTAAAACAATTCGTAAATCATGCGCCAACTCAAGAAAATCAACCCAGATTCTACCCTGTTTGGAATCAGACAAAATTGAACATTCCAGGGGTCAAGTTTACAGGTAAAAGAGCCGTGCACCAAAAACGAGGGGGGTTTCCCTGCTCTGGCCGCAAATTGCGGCCAGGGGGAATTTATCTGCGGCCAGAGGAAGTTGGTTGGGCCTAGGGTTTTGGGTATTGGTTTCTATCTGCCTGTATATCTCACTGCCAAGCCAATTTTATTTTAGGGGTCCCGGGGTGATAGCAGATCTCAGAAAGGTCAAAAAGTCGACAAAATTGCTAAAATACGCCAAGTCGAAACTTTCAGGTAACTAACTGGGAACCTGGGGTATTCTGGATTAAACTAGTTTCAAATACACCTAATAAGGTTACCCTAACAATCAAAACCATCACTTGGCCACATCTCACTCAAAATCACTAAAACTAGCAATAGATCACAAATATAACACTAAATTTCAGCCTACTACCCATAACTTGCAAGATAGGAGTTGGGTTGCAAGATTATACCTCAAGAGGGTCCTAGGATGAAGGAGAAGGGAAGGAGGAAGGACTGCTGCTGGACTGCTGAGTTGCTCCTACAGCTGCTGGTGTTGCTGTTTGGTTGATGCTGCTGCTTGCAAATTGTTTTCTTGTTGCTGTTGCAGCAACTACAGCAGTGGCTGATGTTTTTGAAGGGGTGTGATGTGTGATAGTGAGAGGGAGAGATGTGAGTGAAATGAGAGGGAGTGATATGAGTGAGAGGGGGTGTGAAAGAGCACAAAGGATATTGAAGAATGAGATGGATCATGGCACACCCTAGCCACCTCTCTCTCTCTTAATAAATGCACAACCATCATGCTTATCTAACTTGCTAACCCTAGACTACCGTGAATCCAAAACATGAAACAAGTGTGACAAGTGTGGAAAACGTCATGTGCACATTTTGCACAAAAAGCCAAAAATCTAATTAGCGATTTTTAATCGCGATTAACATTAAAATAGCATATACTTAACCATAAAAACTTATAAATGGCATATTTCCACAAAATACCCTATTTTAGAATTTCCATAATTTTTCTTCAGAATTTTCCCCATTTATCGGTATTTAATTATACCGAAATATTAAAATATTCATTAAAAATTAATATTAAATTATGAAAATTCCCAAAAATAATATTTTATTTTTTTGAAATGTTACAATCTTCCCCCCTTAAATAAATTCGGTCCCCGAATTTAAATTTAAACCCCCAAATTCTAAAACATTTCAATAAAATGTCCAAATCAACGGGGCTCCGAAATCATCAATACATAAAACGCATAGTAGCGCAATACATGCGCATGAGTAACGAGCAGATAACTCAAAAACAAAACTCCGTCAAGCATCTCGCAATCATCGGAGTCAAGGTGAAAACACGAATGCCAAATCCAAGGCAAAACCGATATGCTAGAAATCGGAACTATACATGTAAATATCAAATCTGTACATGTAAATATCTGAAGGAAATGCATGCCAAATTCTTTAAAGTCGATGTACAATGCGCATAACACTGCACAGCGGCGGCCGTCTCTATAAGAAAATAGCCATATACGTATATATCTTTTGTTTAGTATGCACGATCCGCCGTTTTGAAAACAATTTAGAAGGGTTCCCTGTTTTAAACGTTTCGTGTCATATCGGACATGTATGTAAATAATGAGACTATAGATCGCTTTTGGAAATCCCTTTGAAATCTATCAATGCATACAAAACACACTCAGGTACTGTCATCTGACTAGTCCCGCTCAGTACGAAAACAATGATGAAACCTCACAAAAACGTACTGCTCCATAAGAAATCAATCTCAAAATGTGCATATGAATACTACGTGCGTCTGGTGCGCACGGAAATCAAAATCCATGAATGTGTCATATATGCGCACAGAAACAACATCAAGGTGCGACGGGTGTGCACGAAGCATCTGTCAAGGGCAATGTGTGTGCCTGACAGCAAAACAGGTGCATCTGACATGCACGAAGAATCTCTATTTAGTGCATCTGGTGTGCACCAAAATCGTACCATATAACATGCGCCCAACATGCGCGAAAATCCAAATCAGGTGCATCCATCATGCACGAATTCATGAAATCCAATATCAAGTGCCGAAGATGCACAAAATCCAAATCGTGTGCGTACATACGCACGAATCAACTCCACTATCTAAAACCCATGAAATCATAAATATGTGAAACCAAGGCACGAAAACGATATCAAGTGCAACAACTGGGCGAAAATCGTAAATACTCAGTAAGTGCAACCATAGTGCATGAAAACAAACGTCATGAAACCCAATCATCAAAATCAGTCATGCGAATAGATCGCCCAAAACATCGAAATCAAGTATAGCGGAATAGTCCCGCTCAAGCGCATCCTCCACGAATCTCTGGCCAACTGTCGTGGTCACTCATAGCATATCTCGTCGACGATCCTGAACTCTGGCCTGCTGGTGTGCGTAACATGACCACTCCTGGGTCCAAGTCTTCTCGTAATTTATTCCAGAAAGGTCCTTATCTTCTCAGTGAATTACCAATCTCACGATCCATCGGCTCATCGGCCCTTTCAGGTTTGCTAACGGGGACGATTTCGTTCTGGCACTCCTCTAGTCATTTCTCGGTCAATCCTCACGGCCACTCGTAAAGCAGCATGTCACTGGCGTCGGCCTCTGGCTCTCTGAATGTACGTGACAAATCTGAGCCTGGGTGCAAGTATCATTGCAGCAGTGTCCTGGAAGGAATCCTGCTCAAGGTCTCTTCCAAGTCTCATCTCTGCCTATTGTCTGGGAGTCCTCATCCTTTACTATATCTGCTTCTTGTTCCGGAACGACTGCATGCTCATCGCGACTCCTTCTGGAAGGTATATCCCAGTACAATGCCTCGGCATGCGTATCGCATCTCTGGTGTCGGCGGAGTGGAACGTCATCTTGCTTAGATTTTCACGAACCTCTTGCTCCACTTTTCTCTAATGTCGACTGCTTCGGACTCGTCTCGTCGTGGCTGCATGGACTGAGCTCTAACGGCTATCCTCGTATCTGGAGTCTCCCGAGAAATGCATCTCACCACCTAGCATCCGAATGAAATCGAGCCATCCGATCGATTTGTCAAAACCCCATAATCCCTCAAGAGCTCAATATCTTGGGTACAGTATAATAGTATCGAGTACATACCATAGCATCGGTGGTCCAGCCGTAGAAGGGCAAACCCAAGCCTCATTAATGGCGCCGCAGAACTGCCACAAACCCTAAGGTTCAAAGGCTTTCACACGGTCATTAAGTCGAGTTAGGGTTTCATTCTTCTAGAGGGACCATAGAATTGCCTGCATGTCTTCCCGAATACTTTAAACTTGGAGTAATAGGTTTCTGACATTCGATCGTCTCTGTCGACTCTCAACGTCTCCGCATGAAGTTGTCTCAGCTGGAATCAATCTATCTGATGACCTCGCATCGGGGTAGCGAACTGTAACGCTTTGAAAATTCGTTTAGTCTTATTTTACGATAGTTAGCATTGATGCGTGTTTCCATAAAATCCGTAAATTTTATTTCCGCCTCAATCTAGTCAAATTGAGATGATTGGGGGTTTCATATATTTTAAACGGGGTTTATTATCTTTAATTAATTTTAATTTAGCAATGTGTTCTTTTAATTAGAATTATTTTCCTTAATTACCTTCATAATGAGGATTAGTGTGCTTGCTTGCACACTTAGCATTTTAGTGGCACATACTTATTCCTTCTCACCCTTTTCAAATTTTCCTTTTCTTTTCCTTTTAAAATAAAAGAAATTGTTTTTGAGAGAAAAGAGAGAGGTATGGTGAGCATTAATGAGGCATGGAGGCAATAAATGTGGCTTTTCTCTCTCTCTCTTTCTTTTCTTTCTCCCTCTCTTTTCTCTTTTCTTTTCTTGCTAAAATTTCCTCAGCAGAACAGCAGCCCCAGCAACAAAATAACCCATTTTCATCACTTTGTTCTTGATCTTTCACTTCTCTTTTGATTCTTGTTCAAAACCTACACAAGAACCATTCATTATTGCACTCAAAACCTTAGAAAAATGGCTTTTTGGGGGAGTTTGGAGGCAAGTCTGCATACTTGAGGAAAGAGCTGGAAGTTTGGGTTTTCCTAAGGCTTTTGGGAGGTATTAAACTCACACTTAACACCCTTTCTCATAATTTGTAGTATTTTAGCTAAAAATCATGTTTTTATGTGCTTTTTGTGATATTGAAAGGAATTTTGTGAAGTATATGATAAGTTGGGAATTTTATGGCTTGGTTAACTCATTTAAATGCTATTAGAGCTGTTCAAACCAAGTTTTCATTTCAGATTACACAAAAATACCTTAAAGTATCAATTTGGTGCTAAATGTTGTTTTTAACTGGTTTTTGGACTCTGTTGAAATCTGCTTGCACTCTGGTTGCTTCAGAATAAATTTGTACTGGGACATGTATACTAGGAGTAGAATACACACACGAAGCACGGGAGGCAGGCTCCCAACCTGGGCCGCCGAAATATTACTTCTGGCCGCAAATTGCGGCCAGATTGGTGACCTTGGGGTTGGGGTTTTGGTGATAGGTGTCTGCTGCTATGTGGGGTTTTATGGTATATCTAGTTTTGCAAAACTCTTTCTGTATCAAAATCTGGAGCTAATTACCTGTTTCTCGTATTTTAAATCTTCACGTCACACGTGATACGTGTGTGGGTTTTGGGGTTTCTGCGTATCGCGACGCGTCGAGGTAGTTTCAGACGCTTAATCACACGTTTTAGCGTATCGCGCACGCGCGCGCTTGGTTTGCGACGCGGGTTTCTAGTTTGACCTTAATATCACATTTTTGTGGATTTGAGCTTATGTGTGATATATTGTGTAATTCTAGGTTCGCAGGCGAGTGAGACGGACGCTGCGAAGAAGGGGAAGCAAGTCGTCGGCTACACTTAGCGTGAGACTTCGGTGAGTAGATTTAACATCTACGGGGATATCGCCCGCATGGCGTTATAGTCAGGGCTGATAGGACCTTATAGCTATATGTTGCATTTACCCCATTGACTGTCATGGATGCTGTTGTTGCATACTGCATTCCCTACTATATGTATGTAAACTTAGAATTGATAGAACACCGCACTATTACTAACGGTTCATGCTGCACGAGCACTAATCTGCATGTTACACACACACCGTTAGTATTTGCCATGACACACTCACTGTAGAATTTCCATGATTATATTGCTGTAGTTCATTTCACATATGATTCGATTGATTGTCATAGAAATTGGGAGCCGCATGATGTCTTTAAAAAAAACTGAAACTATTTTAAGAAGCGGTTTCCCCTTGTACATATATTATGGCTTGATGTGCATAGCACATCGCATTTGATTTACTTATTGGTGTTGGATTTCCATGTGATTTTTGGTTTTGAGGACCGTGGGATTATTTGAGAAAAGATGCACTATTTGAAAACCCGGTTCCTCGTGATATGATATTTTGGTGCGTCCACCATGCGTTTTCTCGGTGCTGAGACATGTGCTTGGAACCCGATTCGAGGTTTTGGATGATCCGTTTGCGGGTTCGTGGTGGACCCGGTATGGTTCCCCTCGGCAAGATGATCAATGGACTTTGCCGATTGAGCCTGGAGGTGGGCGAGTACCTACCGGTGATTGGTTGGACCTGGCGGTTATTCGGAGGATACAAACCAGAGTCGAGAGATGGATGCGGGATGATCCGTACTGCCGGGGCCGAGGGCCGATACCGCAGACGGAGCCCGTGGGCTGACCCGGACTTACGGAGCCTGATATATGAGGATTTGCTTGTCGATGTTGGACATGAGTATTTTATGATATTTTGAGTGCCGATGTTGGGCACTCGTGACTCTCAGAGATTTACAGGATTTGAGGGCCGAGGAGAGTGTCGGCGCATGAGATTATTTGGGATTTGGGTGCAGTTTTGGGCACCGTTTACTTTTCCATGCTGATATTCCGTGTAGATGTTATTTATCCCATGCTCAGCATTGATTATCATGTATCTCATCCTGTAGTTATTTTACCTGACAGAGCATTTGCATGATTATTGCACCTACTGCTTGTCGCATATAGATCTCACTTGCTGGCATATGATAGAGTAGTGCAGTACGTGCATGCTCGTGATTACCTTTATATGTTATCTCTATTCACGAGTTGGCAACTCACCCCCGTTGTGCCACAGTATTTGCAGGTTGCCCATCAGAGTAGTCGCGGCAGGCTGCCTTTTGCATCTTTTGGCTACAGATACCACTACAGCTGGTGCAAGAGCTATTTTGCTATTAGGTGGGTTGTGGTATCTGGTTACTTTATTGTACACACTTTTGTATCTAGTATTCTCCATCTACCATATATGTACTGGACTTAGTGACAGTGTGAGGACGATGATGTATATTTTTGTTTTCTGGTGTCGAGCTCGTGGGAGCCGACTGTTATATATTGCAGTTTATTATTTTGTGATGTTTACTTATTGCTCATTCTTCTCTACAGCGTCGTATATTACTTCTGTGGTGATGGTTTCCGCCATTGGGCGTGATTGTTCCCGTTGGGGATGCTTTATTTCATTATATATCATTTCACTTATACCCTGTTTTGTACCCGATTTCGGGGTTACTTTTACAAAGGAAATGCTGCCAAAATTATTATAAGGATAACTTAACTTTAAAAAGAACTTTATTGAACTATTTAAGGTTTTCTAAATGTTTTAATTGGATGTTTTCAACACTCACTACTTTTAAATAGTTTTGATTTCTGGGTTCGGCTTACTTAGTCGCGTTACGCCTGTAGACGTTGCGTGGTTAAGTGCCGGTCACGATTCGAAATATTCGGGTCGTGACACGAACGATCCACATGTCCTAGTCATTCATCCTTGGTGACTGGAGACCTTCTATCATCTCTTAATACAATCTCGTACTGCAATAGCTCCAACATCTGGGCGATATCCCGTCGTTCACAGCAATAACTGGCTCACTCGTCTGCAGCTGAACAGTGCCTCAATCATCATGAGTAAGCAATACACCAACGGTCATCAAAATCTGGCTGGCCTCTATCAGTGGCTCAATCCTCTGGTGCTGATCTGCACGTCCGAGTAAATCTCATACAGCGGCCCATCCAATGCTCGTGGCGCGAAAACACAATAAAAAGACACATCTCCGCAATCGCGTGTCGTCGGAATCACGCCCTGGTCAGTCCTCGTTCGTAACGAGCTCGTGCAGACCGCAACTCTAGCCGTAGCTTTCCCTGTCCATAATCGTGGCAGCAAACCATAATTGGTACCGATGAGGCTAGATCAGGAAGGGATATAATACAGAATAAGGAAATGTACATCCTAAGGTTTCTTAAGTGGAGTGGCGTATCGTAAATATGCCGCGGAACATACCCACGGTACGTCACTCTACTTTAGTCACCTATTCCATCTTCCAAGGGTCATCCTACACTCCGAAGGTAAAACCTAACGCTCTAATACCAACTTTGTCACGTCCCGAAAGTACGGAACATGACCGGCACCTAGACTACGAACGTCTCGAGGCGTACGTACTCTAAGTAAGCCGAGCCCAGAAATCCAAACCAAGAAAAGTAGTAGAGTGTAGAAAAACCACTGTAAGTCAACCAGCTAGCAATATAAAATACAACGCCTAAAGGCGAGGATCACAACAGAGAAGGAAACTCAAACAACACGAAATCCACAGAAAATATAACGCGCGACTCTATGGTCGAAAGAATAAACATCACTGGTCTCTATCTCATTTAAGTACATGTTTGGTTGATGGAACTTTTAGATACAACTGAAATATAATATACAATGTATAATGATAGGTACGATACAAATAACCCACCTACTAGCAAGTCACCCGAAAGAAGTAGTGCCCGCAAAGCTGTAATGAAACCTGTACGGCAACACCTGCAAGAAACTGGGGCACAACGGGGGTGAGTTGCCAACTCGTGAGTAGAAAAAGATCTACGAACAGAAAATCGCATGTATGACGCAATCCTAGGTCATACGATCATAATATATAATCCTCAAATATATAACCAGCAATCTATAACAATGACTAGGGTAAATATCTAACCCAAGTATAATCCCATGTGCCCGTGTCAGTGCATCAGGTGGCAATGTATCATATGGATGATGTATGAATGCATGAACCCGAATGCATGTGCAGAAGAAAACTGCTTTCATAAATTAGTGAGATTTCTGTATTTTTAAAATGAGGTATCATAAACGAAATCAGCATAAACAGTGCCCAGTATCGGCACAAAACATAAATCCCAATATCTCGATATCTCTGTGTCATAATCTCTGTACCTCAATATCTCAGAACCTCAATATCTCAATCACAATATCTAGGGCACCATCAGTCCAGACCGGCCCCTACCATCCATCTCATGACCACGACGGTATCCTCCGGATATCCGACGCGTCGGGTAATATCACCGGTCGGTCGTGCTCCCCTGCACAAGCTCAACGCCATCTCCTGCGATCTTCTTGCCCCGGGGTACCGCAGCGGGCCCACCATGTACCCGAAACAGTTCATCCGCCCCATCGAATCGGGTCTCGAAATCCATCAGCAAACTCATGGTGGACGACTCATGCATCATGGGAAAACCACATTTTTATTTAAAAAGAGAGAAAGCAGTTTATATAAGTTTTGCGGTTTTCCCCCAAAATCCAGAAAATATCATGGAGATCCGAATCATCAATAGCATGTAAAATCATGAATGTAAGCATGAGAATCCATGAATGCAGTATATAATGAAAAACAGTATGCATGAAGTGACAAGTAATAACTACAATGTCAAGCTGGCATATAAGGCAAGTACACTAATATCATGTCAACTACTAGCTAACAAGCTAAATCAAGCAATAATATTCTCTAAGTGTACGTGACATGGCAATTACCGATGAAGATGTGTGTGAGCAGGCAAATAAGTGTACGTGGTACAACGCATCATCGGTAATGGTGCTGGTGTCCTAACAACATGATATCAATAATGGAATATGAATCACAACAGTATGCGATGTAGAGCAACAATAATAATGTGCGGGGGCCGAATACTAAACACAATAGTAGCTAGACTGTGTCTGATGTCATAAGAGTCATACAGCTACACCGCCTATAGGGCTGATCTAATAGGCTAACTGCAGGTAAGGGAAACCGCCTAACCTCTGAGTCGATACATATATATACATTTATAGTCGGTGATCCCGCCTCGATAATATCACATCCGATACCATATCTCTACAATCAGTTATTCCCAAATCAAGAGTGCGGATCAACCATCAAATTATAGCTCGTACGTAAATCCGTCGTACGGCATCCCCAAATCTGGGTACGGGTCAATATCACATTTGTCATATCATTCATCTGGTATTCTCTATATCAAATATCATAATCTGGATACTGACCTACGTCTAGTACAAAGCTAACATCATCACTATAATCATGATCTGACTACTGATCAACAGTCTCTTATGAATCCGTATCCTCAGCACCTATCATCACAAAGGAGTATACATCGCCTGATGCGGCCTATCATAATTATCTTGTCATATCATATCATATCATATCTCGTAATATAATCACATGTCGATCATTTTATATTTATATCACTATGCACATGGCATCGTCATCCAAGACCCGCTATCATATCAGGACGTATATCAAGTATGAATCCTGCCAATCACCGATATCATAATCTCATATCAAATATCATCGACTCATCTCAATCCCAAGTATCATCCTCAAATCCGTATGTGAACACATAGTCCCATAGCCACGTGAACACATATCTATATAGAATCCCATATATGCACATATGAATAAGAATGTATGCAAGTATGTATGTATGTGTGTATGTGTAGTGCGACCACTATTCTAGGGTTTCGCGACACTTAATCAATCCAACACACCAATATCCATTCTAAGCATCATCATTAATCCCAAATAACATATAATAATTGTTGGTGTGTATACGCATCCGTATACATCACCACAAACATGCGGGGGTGCTATACGCCATCCACCTGACTTCTCCCCGTAGATATAAATCTACTCACCTAGCTTTATGCGTGCCGGTGCCGATGTCGCCATTTGCATCTCCAACGCTTCGACGCCACATGGGGTACCTACAAGGATATCACACGCTAAAACACATGAAAACCATGTCGGAAACCAAAGTGGTGCACGCTACGCCCATAGGTAAAAACATGTGGCCTCGCATGCAATCACAGCCAACAACCCTCTGCCGTTGGCGTTCAAACGCCACCCGACAGAAACGAATCATCCAATACCAAAATCCATGCTAAAACAAGTCGTAAATCATGCGCCAACTCAAGAAAATCAACCCAGATTCTTCCCTATTTGGAATCAGACAAAATTGGACATTCCAAGGGTCAAGTTTACAGGTAAAAGAGCCGTGCACCAAAAACGAGGGGGTTTTCCCCTGCTCTGGCCGCAAATTGCGGCCAGGGGGAATTTATCTGCGGCCAGAGGAAGTTGGTTGGGGCTAGGGTTTTGGGTATTGGTTTCTATCTGCCTGCATATCTCACTGCCAAGCCAATTTTATTTTAGGGGTCCCGGGATGATAGCAGATCTCAGAAAGGTCAAAAAGTCGATAAAATTGCTAAAATACGCCAAGTCGAAACTTTCAGGTAACTAACTGGGAACCTGGGGTATTCTGGGTTAAACTAGTTTCAAATACACCTAATAAGGTTACCCTAACAATCAAAACCATCACTTGGCTACATCTCACTCAAAATCACTAAAACTAGCACTAGATCACAAATATAACACTAAATTTCAGTCTACTACCCATAACTTGCAAGATAGGAGTTGGGTTGCAAGATTATACCTCAAGAGGGTCCTAGGATGAAGGAGAAGGGAAGGAGGAAGGACTTCTGCTGGACTGCTGAGTTGCTCCTACAGCTGCTGGTGTTGCTGTTTGGCTGATGCTGCTGCTTGCAAATTGTTTTCTTGTTGCTGTTGCAGCAACTACAGCAGTGGCTGATGTTTTTGAAGGGGTGTGATGTGTGAGAGTGAGAGGGAGAGATGTGAGTGAAATGAGAGGGAGTGATATGAGTGAGAGGGGTGTGTGAAAGAGCACAAAGGATATTGAAGAATGAGATGGATCATGGCACACCCTAGCCACCTCTCTCTCTCTTAATAAATGCACAACCATCATGCTCATCTAACTTGGTAACCCTAGACTACCATGAATCCAAAACATGAAACAAGTGTGACAAGTTTGGAAAACGTCATGTGCACATTTTGCACAAAAAGCTAAAAGTCCAATTAGCGATTTTTAATCGCGATTAACATTAAAATAGCATATACTTAACCATAAAAACTAATAAATGGCATATTTCCACAAAATACCCTATTTTAGAATTTCCATAATTTTTCTTCAGAATTTTCCCCATTTATCGGTGTTTAATTATACCGAAATATTAAAATAATCATTAAAAAATAATATTAAATTATGAAAATTCCCAAAAATAATATTTTATTTTTTTGAAATGTTACAATAATAATACCAGTGAATATGTTAAGATAATGGCAACCAGATAACATACTACCATGTCGAGCAAGAAAGTCCTCTACATATATGTAACATTTCAAAAAAATAAAACATTATTTTTGGGAATTTTAATAATTTAATATTAATTTTTAATGAATATTTTAATAGTCGGTATAATTAAATACCGATAAATGGGGAAAATTCCGGAGAAAATTTTGGAAATTCTAAAATAGCTTATTTTGTGGAAATATGCCGTTTTACAGTTTTTATGATGGATTATATGCTATTTTAGTGTTAATTGCGATTAAAAATCGCTAATTGGATTTTTAGCTTTTTGTGCAAAAATGTGCACATAACATTTTCCCACACTTGTTCCATGTTTTGGACTCATGTTAAGCCTAGGGTTGAACCATGTAAGATGACCATGGTGGGTTGAACCAATTAGTTAGGTTAGTGGGGTTAATTAAGGGTGTGGCTTTGTTTACAATTGGATTAGGGTTATGTTGACTTGTGTAGGGAGAGAGAGAGTAAGCCATAGTGGTTGTGTATTAACTTGAGAGAGAGAGAGAGGTGGCTAGGGTGTGCCATGATCCGTCTCCTTCTCCATTACCCTTTGTGCTCTTCACACCCCCTCTCACTCATATCACTCCCTCTCATCACTCACATCCTACCCTCACATCTTCCACCCTCACACTCCACCATACTACAACACTTCATCCTACAACAGCCCCCAATTATCCACTTCAGCCACCTTTAGCAGCCCAAACCACTGCTGCAACAGCAGCCCATTACCTCAGCAGCAGTAACATCAGCCTCAGCCTGAACTGCATCAGCAGTGAAGATACTTCAGCAGTCAACAGCAGCTGCAGCCACCATAGCCCCACACCTATACACCCCTATCAACACTTCAGCCCCCATATCAACCCATCAGCCACCCCTACATGTGCTGCTGCTCAAACAGCAGCAACAAAAGAATCAGCATTGCTGTGAAAACAGCCACATCGTCAACATCATTCAAACAACACAACACCACTCTCCCACTCTCACCCTCAACCACAAAAACAACCAACCTCTCACCCAACACTTCACTCATCAAAACAACAGCAGTTGCTGCTGCAACAGCAACAACACGCACAGAAATAACTACAGCAGCAGCAGTATTGCAGCTTCAGCCCAGAACAGCAACTGCAGCATCATCTGGAGCACAAGGAGCAGCTCCACGGCAGCAACAACACTTCCTCCTTCCCCCTCCTTCCCTTCTCCTTCATCCTAGGACCCCCTTGAGGTATAATCTTGCAACCCAAACTCCTATCTTGCTAAGTTATAGTTGTTTAGCTGAAAATTTAGTGTTAGCAATGTAGTTTAGTGCTAGTTTAGTGATTTTGGGTGAGATTTGGGCCAAGAGTTGGTTTTGATTGTTAGTATAGCCTTATTAGGTGTGTTTGAGACCAGTTGAAACAAGATTTGTCCCATGTTTCACCAAAATCCCAGATAGTTTAGAATCGGTGAAATTTAGCGATTTTGTCGACTTTGTGGCCTTTCTGATATCTGCTTCAACCCGAGACCTCCTAAAATAAAATTGACTTGGCTGTAAGCTGTGCAGGCAACCTGGAACCATCCCACAAAACTGTAACACTTTAGAATGCGTTTTGAGTAATTAAGCGAATGAATGCGGATTTTTAATAAAATTTAACCAAAACTGTTTTTATATATTTTATTTGAATTAATTAATATTTTATTAAATTATTTTGTGACATGCACACACTTGTGCATGTTAATCTAGGGTTTTGGAGATGTTAACCATGCTAGGTTAACCATGACATTTTACTTTTTACCATGCCATATTAACTTTTACTCAAAAAGTTTACCTTTAAGATAAGTTTTATTTACATTTTCATTAAAAATCAAAAATGTTTTATTTTAATTAAAGAGAAGGATTTTAAAATTTGTGGCATGGGAGGCATAATGAATATGCTAGGTTGTCATGGAATCAAGGCATGAGTGGCATGAGTGTAAAGGAAGGGTAGGTATGGTGGAAACATGCATAAGTATAATGAAGAATCAATAAAGAGAGAAGGAATTTGGCTATAAATACCCACCCTCACCCTCTACATTCTCTCATTCACAAACCTTCAAAAAAATCATGTTTATGTTGTCTTGGAGCATGCATGGATAGGAATTCAGTCAAGTTTTGGTGAGGTATGATTTTAGTCTGTTTCTGTTTTAAAAAGATGACAGAAACTGGTTCGGAGTGCGGCTCTGGACTGCAGTCCAGAGCAGTTCTGGCTGTCGATTCTCGTTTTGTAATGCTTTCAATCTTCTGTATGAAAATGTTATAATGCGGAACTATATATCATAGTGAAGATAAATCTGTTAGCTAACCAATGAAAGTGATTTCATTCATTTCTACTGTCGTTTACTATTTAAACTGTATTTTAAATCAACAGAACGTATAGCAGTCCCAAACAGAGACAGAACGTATACCCCTTTGTTTTTCAGTGCATAAATTCCAGTACACAATGGATATTATTGATCCGTATGATGCGTAAGAAACCTAACTGATAAACCTAAATTTTGTTCAACTATAGCGTCGCCTAATTTTGATCCCAACAGGGTGAAAACTGTGTTGCGAAATGGACATTCAGTTCAGAAACTGAAATTCCAGCAGCGAACACTTAAAATGAAACGACTGTAACTTGCGAACTCGAAATCCGATTGTACCGAAACAAATTTTGATGAACTGCCGATAGAGTGTACTTGTTACCGTATTTGTATAGTTTCGCTCAATTTTGAGCTTATGATATTACGCAATACGTGTCCGATTCAGTTCTGTGGTTCGAGTCAGTTCTGCGCATCGTGTCGGTTCTGCGCGTGCGTGTTTTTCAGTCGTGTCGCTTCACACGTTTAGTCACCAAGCTATCACCAAATAGTTTGTGTGAACTAAATCGTTAGCTAGGTGTCCGTGTCCGTGTGTTATCCTTAGTTTACTAATATTGGTAAGTATTGGCTTTATTTGTGTGATATTAGGATCGCAAGCAGGGACTTCAGACGAAGGAAGGAAAGGAAAGGAGGTGATTGGATTCACCTAATTCAGGATTGTCTGGTGAGTAGATTTAACATCTACGGGGAAATCGCCTGTGTGGCGCTAAGCGCCAAAGACTAGGATTCAAGTGAATTACTTTAAGTGATATGCCTATTGACCACACATAGATAAAAACATATATTGAACTAGTAATAATTAGTACATCATATTTCATCATATTTCATGTTAAACATTGATATAATATTGATAGGACACTGCACCATTACAAACGGTTCATGTTGCACGAGCACTATATGTTACACACACCCGTTGGTAATTGCCATGTCACGCACACTATAGAAATGGCCTTAGATAAATATATTGAACCATATTGATGATTTGTAGTTAGATAGTATTCTTGTATTAGTTCACATTATGATACTTACATTGATGTAGTAATATTTTTATACGATGTTTTATTCGATATCATGGATTTGAGAAATCACAAGATACTTTCTAAAAACTGGGATTCGTTTATAAAAGTGTGGATTTCCCTTGATATGATCACATTACTTCCATATTGCATACATTGTAGTTCATGAATATATGCGTTGAGATATTGTTTTCATGAGATTTCTGGATTTGAGAACCGCTGGTATATTTCAAAGAAAGCTATAAATTGTTTTAAACGCGGTTTCTCTTGATGTGATTTTGGGATGTCCACCATGAGTTTTCTCGGTTATGAGCTTGGTTTTCGAGACCCGATTCGAGGAGATGTGGGAACCGTCTGCGGGTACATGGTGGACCCGGTATGGTACCCCGGGGCAAGAATGATATTGTGGTGTAGCCGATGAGCCTGGCAGAGGGCATACTACCTACCGGTGATTGGTGGGACTCGGCGGTTGTCCGGAGGATACCGGCCGGAGTCATGAGATATAGGTCGATTCGGAATGACGAAACCCAGAGATATGGACCGATTCGGAATGACGAAGTCCAGAGAGAGAGATATATGGATTTACGTGTCGATGCTTGACACGGGGTTTTTCGTGATGTTTCGAGTGTCGGTGTTGGACACTCAGGTTTTTTCATGAAATTTACAGATGAGAGGGCCGGTCATAGTGACGGCGCCTGAGATATTGAGATTTACGTGTCGTTGATGGACACTGGATTTATTTTACTGATAGTGATTATGGATGAGTATTATGTTTACCCCATACTCAGGTATTTATGATACATTCTCTACATATAGTCATTTACCAGATCATGATTTACTGCAGTTCATATTGACATATATACCTTATCATGACACATATGTAGAAATGGTTGTTTATCGTACATACATGTGATTACTTGTACGATGTTATTTACTTCTCACGAGTTGGCAACTCACCCCCGTTGTGCCACAGCATTTCTGCAGGTTTGATCTGCAGTTTGGAAGCGTCAGGCTTCTTATTGCATCTTTTCCGTGGATACCGCTACTGTTGGGTCGAGACCCTTTCTTTCGGTATGTGGATTTGTGCGGTTATCCATTTATGTATCTTATTGTATCTAGTACTCTCCATCTACTATTCACCTGTATTGACTTAGAGACTGAGAGGTTCGATATTTGTACCTTATGTGACTTTGGTTGTTGTGCTCGTATGAGCCGGATTTGATTCATATTATGTTATTTCTTCACTATGGCGACATTTGTACACATGTTGTAGTTGTGTTTCATCTCTATGATTTGTATCATTCACGATTGATTTTTACAAAGGAGATGCTGCCGAAATATACAAAGGAAAAATGAAACTTTAAGTTTTTCTATGATTTTTAAACTAAGATTCTAAATGTTTTAACTAATCTTTTAAACAAATGTTTTAAAGTTTTATCACTCTAATCTTTTCATGGTTTAGATTACTGGGTTTCGGCTTACTTGAGTTACGTTACGCCTTTAGACGTCACGTGATTTAAGTGCCGGTTACGTTCCTAATTTGGGTCGTGAAAAAGTTGGTATCAGTGCCAGGTTTTACCTTTTGGAGTGTAGGATGACCCTTAGTATGATGGAGTAGGTAACTTGAGTAGAGTGACGTAGCGTGGGTATGTTCCGCGGTATACTTACGATACGAACTCCGCCTAAGTGACCTTAGGACATTTTTGCTTGTAATTCTTTCCTTGATTCGTTGTATCCCTATGATTCGAATATATATCCTTATCGAATCATGTTTCCTTATTCTAGCCATTATGCCGCCAAAAACTACTAGGGCGCAAAGAGCTGCTGCTAGAGATGAGGTCAGAGCAAGCCCGTCTGAGACAAGGATTGACCTGGATGATATACCTAGTGTTCATGAGAAGAGTGATCCACCTTCTCCGGGACGTATTGCTAGGCTTGAAGCCAATGTTCAACACTTACGTCTGATGATTGGATCTCTAGTCGAGGCCAGTCAAGTGCAGAGGTCAGATGTTGCTTCACCGACTACAGAAGCCGTGGTGGTACCTACGATTCAGAATGTCGCACCGACCGCTACCGGGACTATCGCAGTATCTTTAGCTGAACTTATGAGGCTGAAGCCTCCAGTTTTCACTGGCACCGATGCTGCAGAGGATCCCCAGTCGTTCCTCGATCGGATGTCCAGGATTTGTCGTTCTTTGAGATGTTCTGATGCGAGATCAGTCGAGTTTGCAAGTTTTCGTTTAGAGGAACTTGCCCAGACTTGGTGCGAATCTATGGAGAAAGGTCGAACTGCATGTCTTCTTCCTATGACCTGGAATGAGTTCGCGATGATTTTTCTTGCTCGTTTTCTTCCACAAAGTGTCAGAGATGCTCGAGCTCGCCACTTTGAGTTGTTGCGCCAGACCGCTAGTATGACAGTGGCTGAGTATGACATACAGTTTACCCAGCTATCAGTATATGCGCCATACTTGGTGGATACTGAAGAGAAGCGTGTTAAGAGATTCATACGAGGCCTTAACACTCAGTTATTTCTTTCTGTTGGAGCTCAACACTTCGATACGTATGCAGCCGCAGTAGACGCAGCTCTACTGGTAGAAGAGCGTGTTTCAGAGACTTCAATTGTTCAAGGATCGAAGAGAATTCGTACCGGTATGCCAGCTCAGAAGCAGATTGGTATACGCCGTGACAGATTCTTTCCAAGTGATGATGGTAGAAGAGGCTTTAGACAAGGTCAGTTGTTTGGCTCTTATCCACAGGGTCAGCAATCAACGTCTGGATGTTTTCGATGTGGGAGTCTACAACACCACATCAGGGATTGTCCTGCGAGGCGCCAAAGCGATGCACCAGTTCAGCATGTTACTTTACCACCTTCACCACCTCAGAGAGCTTTGCCCCTTTCGACCGTTGTTGTTCCACGCCAGACCCATGCTCAGAGAGGCCGTGGTCATGGAGGTCCTATTCAGAGAGGACGAGGTGGCAGAGGCGGAGGAAAGCCAGATGCTAGTAGAGGACAAGCCCGAGTTTTTGCATTGACTCCGCAGGATGCGCGAGCATCGAATGCTGTTGTGTCAAGTACACTTTTAGTGTGTTCTTTCCATGCGCGTGTATTATTCGACCCAGGATCTACACACTCTTATGTGTCCACACACTTTGTACCGAGGTTAGGCCAAGACTCATCCTTGTTAGATGAGCCACTTGTTGTGATTACTCCTGTTGGAGAGTCTTTTGTTGCTCGACATGTGTTTCGGTCATGTACCGTTCATATTAGAGATAGAGTTTCGTTTGTCGACTTGATCCTTCTTGATATGTTGGACTTTGATGTTCTCCTCGGCATGGACTGGTTAGCTACATGCTATGCGTCTGTGGACTGCCGTGAAAAAACAGTCAGGTTCTGTTTTCCGGGAGAATCGGTTCTTGTTGTGCAGGGGGACCGTAGTGCCACTCCTCACAATTTTATTTCTACCCTTTGCGCTAATCGGCTTTTGAGGAAAGGATATCACGGGTTTTTAGCTTTTATTCGTGATACGGGAGCCACAGTAGAACCATTGAACCAGGTTCCTATTGTGAGAGAGTTTTCCGACGTTTTTCCTGATGAGTTACCTGGATTGCCGCCAGAGCGTGACATTGAGTTCTGCATCGATCTGATTTCCGGCACGGGGCCTATTTCTATACCTCCTTATCGGATGGCTCCGGCTGAGCTTAAAGAGCTTAATCAACTGCAAGTGTTGCTGGACAAGGGACTTGTTCGTCCGAGTGTTTCACCTTGGGGAGCTCCTGTTCTTTTCGTCAAAAAGAAAGACGGAAGTATGAGACTGTGCATTGACTATCGTCAATTGAATCGAGTCACAGTGCGAAATAGGTATCCTTTACCTCGCATTGACGATTTATTTGATCAACTCCAGGGTGCAAGACATTTTTCCAAGATTGATTTGAGGTCGGGTTATCATCAATTGCGAGTCCGGAAAGATGACATTCCGAAGACTGCTTTTCGTACACGCTACGGGCATTATGAGTTTTTGGTGATGTCGTTTGGACTTACAAATGCCCCAGCAGCGTTCATGGACTTGATGAACCGAATTTTCAAGCCATTCCTCAACCAGTTCATTATTGTGTTTATTGATGACAATCTAGTTTATTCTAGAAGTCATGAGGAGCATGAGCATCACTTGAGAATTGCTTTGCAGACATTGAGAGAACACCAGTTGTTTGCTAAGTTCTCAAAGTGTGCATTTTGGCTTGATAGTGTTGACTTTTTGGGTCATGTAGTTACGGGAGACGGTATCCGAGTGGATCCGAAGAAGATTGAAGCCGTACAACTTTGGCCTAGACCCGTATCGGTGATGGAGGTCCGTAGTTTCTTGGGATTAGCCGGTTATTACCGACGCTTCGTGCAGGATTTTTCAAGTATCGCTGCACCGATGACCGGACTGACCCGGAAGGGAATTCCTTTCCTTTGGACCGAGGCTTGCGAGCAAAGTTTCCAGCTGTTGAAGACGCGGTTGACGACTGCACCAGTTTTTTCTTTACCTTCTGGACCAGGTGGCTATGTCGTCTATTGTGATGCTTCTCGAGTGGGACTTGGTTGCGTGTTAATGCAACAAGATAAGGTTATCGCTTATCCTTCTCGTCAGTTGAAGAGGCACGAGCAGAACTATCCTACCCATGATCTTGAGATGGCCGCGGTGGTATTTGCTCTTAAGATTTGGAGATACTACTTGTACGGAGAGTCGTGCCAGATTTTCACGGATCACAAGAGCTTGAAGTACATCTTCTAGCAGCGGGATCTGAATTTGAGGCAGCGTCGTTGGATGGAGCTTGTAAAGGATTATGATTGTGAAATTCTTTATCACCCGGGCAAGGCGAATGTAGTAGCTGATGCTTTGAGTCGTAGACCCGGAGGTGGCTTGTTCCATTTGAACGTGGTTCTGAGACAATCTTCTACAGATTGGCAGATCTTGTGTGATAGTAGAGTTCAATTCGAGTTCACTTCAGCCGGTGGACAGCTTGCTCATGTCCGTGCTCGTCCACTTCTGCTTGATCTTATCCGTGATGCACAATCCGACGATGATCGTTTGTCCGAGATCTTTGAACTTGTTCGGCAAGGTAAAGGTTCAGAGTTTGTGATTGATGACCAGGGTGTGCTACGTTTTGGGACTCGTTTATGTGTACCAAATTCCAAAGAGCTGAGACGCGATATCTTAGAGCAGGCACATCAATCAGCTTACAGTGTTCACCCAGGTTCCACCAAGATGTATCGTGATTTGAGAGATGTCTACTGGTAGGAAGGGATGAAGAGAGATGTTTCGGACTTCGTTTCGAAGTGCCAGACTTGTCAGCAGGTCAAGGCTGAGCATCAAAGACCGGCAGGAGAATTGCAGCCTTTGCCTATTCCGGAGTGGAAATGGGAGCAAATCTCTATGGATTTCGTTGTGGGTCTACCCAGGACCAGTCGAGGGTATGATTCCATTTGGGTGATTGTTGATCGGTTGACGAAAGCGACTCACTTCCTTCCAGTGAAGACCACTTTCGGATTTTCTCAGTATGCTCAACTGTACATTGACGAGCTTGTGCGTTTGCACGGTGTTCCTACATGCATTGTATCTGACAGAGGAACCCAGTTCACCAGCCGTCTTTGGCAGAAACTTCAGGAAGCCTTGGGTACTCGATTGAGTTTTAGCACCGCTTTCCATCCACAGACCGATGGTCAGTCGGAGCGGACTATTCAGACTCTTGAGGATATACTTCGAGCATGCGTGCTTGATTTTGGTGACAGTTGGGATCGCCACTTGCCTTTAATTGAATTCTCCTACAATAACAGTTTTCAGGAGACGATTCAAATGGCACCTTTTGAGGCTTTATATGGTAGAAAGTGTCGATCACCAGTCTGTTGGACCAAACTCAGCGAGAGCAGGATTTTGGGACCACAGCTAGTCGAAGAGACAACGAAGAAGATTCGGTTAATCCAAGATAGGATGAGAGCAGCCCAGTGCAGACAGAAGTCTTATGCTGACCGTCGTCGTCGTAGACTTGAGTTCGCTGTAGGTGATCATGTATTCCTACGGATTTCTCCGATGAAAGGCGTGATGAGATTTGGTAAGAAAGGGAAGCTTAGTCCCAGATTTATGGGTCCTTTTGAGATCCTTGAGCGAGTTGGTACCGTTGCCTATCATTTGGCACTTCCACCCAGTTTTTCGGTTGTTCACCCCGTTTTTCATGTATCAATGCTTCGAAAGTACCTTCATGACCCTTCACACGTGATCCAGCCCCAGACCGTCCAACTGGAGCACGATCTTTCTTTCACCGAGCAGCCGATAGTAATTTTGGATCGGCAGGTGAAGAAACTTCGGTCAAAAGTCTTACCGTCAGTGAAAGTTCTTTGGCGTGGCCCAAGTAGCGAAGAGGTTACATGGAAAGCCGAGGGTGAGATGCGGAAGAAATTCCCTCATCTTTTCGAAGGTATGCATATTAAGATTTTTAAATTCGGGGACCGAATTTCTTTAAGGGGGGGAGACTGTAACACTTTAGAATGCGTTTTGAGTAATTAAGCGAATGAATGCGGATTTTTAATAAAATTTAACCAAAACTGTTTTTATATATTTTATTTGAATTAATTAATATTTTATTAAATTATTTTGTGACATGCACACACTTGTGCATGTTAATCTAGGGTTTTGGAGATGTTAACCATGCTAGGTTAACCATGACATTTTACTTTTTACCATGCCATATTAACTTTTACTTAAAAAGTTTACCTTTAAGATAAGTTTTATTTACATTTTCATTAAAAATCAAAAATGTTTTATTTTAATTAAAGAGAAGGATTTTAAAATTTGTGGCATGGGAGGCATAATGAATATGCTAGGTTGTCATGGAATCAAGGCATGAGTGGCATGAGTGTAAAGGAAGGGTAGGTATGGTGGAAACATGCATAAGTATAATGAAGAATCATTAAAGAGAGAAGGAATTTGGCTATAAATACCCACCCTCACCCTCTACATTCTCTCATTCACAAACCTTCAAAAAAAATCATGTTTATGTTGTCATGGAGCATGGATGGATAGGAATTCAGTCAAGTTTTGGTGAGGTATGATTTTAGTCTGTTTCTGTTTTAAAAAGATGACAGAAACTGGTTCGGAGTGCGGCTCTGGACAGCAGTCCAGAGCAGTTCTGGCTGTCGATTCTCGTTTTGTAATGCTTTCAATCTTCTGTATGAAAATGTTATAATCCGGAACTATATATCATAGTGAAGATAAATCTGTTAGCTAACCAATGAAAGTGATTTCATTCATTTCTACTGTCGTTTACTATTTAAACTGTATTTTAAATCAACAGAACGTATAGCAGTCCCAAACAGGGACAGAACGTATACCCCTTTGTTTTTCAGTGTATAAATTCCAGTACACAATGGATATTATTGATCCGTATGATGCGTTGGAAACCTAACTGATAAACCTAAATTTTGTTCAACTATAGCGTCGCCTAATTTTGATCTCAACAGGGTGAAAACTGTGTTGCGAAATGGACATTCAGTTCAGAAACTGAAATTCCAGCAGCGAACACTTAAAATGAAACGACTGTAACTTGCGAACTCGAAATCCGATTGTACTGAATAAAATTTTGATGAACTGCCGACAGAGTGTACTTATTACCGTATTTGTATAGTTTCGCTCAATTTTGAGCTTATGATATTACGCAATACGTGTCCGATTCAGTTCTGTGGTTCGAGTCAGTTCTGCGCATCGTGTCGGTTCTGCGCGTGCGTGTTTTTCAGTCGTGTCGCTTCACACGTTTAGTCACAAAGCTATCACCAAATAGTTTGTGTGAACTAAATCGTTAGCTAGGTGTCCGTGTCCATGTGTTATCCTTAGTTTACTAATATTGGTAAGTATTGGCTTTATTTGTGTGATATTAGGATCGCAAGCAGGGACTTCAGACGAAGGAAGGAAAGGAAAGGAGGTGATTGGATTCACCTAATTCAGGATTGTCTGGTGAGTAGATTTAACATCTACGGGGAAATCGCCTGTGTGGCGCTAAGCGCCAAAGGCTAGGATTCAAGTGAATTACTTTAAGTGATATGCCTATTGACCACACATAGATAAAAACATATATTGAACTAGTAATAATTAGTACATCATATTTCATCATATTTCATGTTAAACATTGATATAATATTGATAGGACACTGCACCATTACAAACGGTTCATGTTGCACGAGCAATATATGTTACACACACACCGTTGGTAATTGCCATGTCACGCACACTATAGAAATGACCTTAGATAAATATATTGAACCATATTGATGATTTGTAGTTAGATAGTATTCTTGTATTAGTTCACATTATGATACTTACATTGATGTAGTAATATTTTTATACGATGTTTTATTCGATATCATGGATTTGAGAAATCACAAGATACTTTCTAAAAACTGGGATTCGTTTATAAAAGTGTGGATTTCCCTTGATATGATCACATTACTTCCATATTGCATACATTGTAGTTCATGAATATATGCATTGAGATATTGTTTTCATGAGATTTCTGGATTTAAGAACCGCTGGTATATTTCAAAGAAAGCTATAAATTGTTTTAAACGCGGTTTCTCTTGATGTGATTTTGGGATGTCCACCATGAGTTTTCTCGGTTATGAGCTTGGTTTTCGAGACCCGATTCGAGGAGATGTAGGAACCGTCTGCGGGTACATGGTGGACCCGGTATGGTACCCCAGGGCAAGAATGATATCGCGGTGTAGCCGATGAGCCTGGCAGAGGGCATACTACCTACCGGTGATTGGTTGGACTCGGCGGTTGTCCGGAGGATACCGGCCGGAGTCATGAGATATGGGACGATTCGGAATGACGAAACCCAGAGATATGGACCGATTCGGAATGACGAAGTCCAGAGAGAGAGATATATGGATTTACGTGTCGATGCTTGACACGGGGTTTTTCGTGATGTTTCGAGTGTCGGTGTTGGACACTCAGGTTTTTTCATGAAATTTACAGATGAGAGGGCCGGTCATAGTGACGGCGCCTGAGATATTGAGATTTACGTGTCGTTGATGGACACTGGATTTATTTTACTGATAGTGATTATGGATGAGTATTATGTTTACCCCATACTCAGGTATTTATGATACATTCTCTACATATAGTCATTTACCAGATCATGATTTACTGCAGTTCATATTGACATATATACCTTATCATGACACATATGTAGAAATGGTTGTTTATCGTACATACATGTGATTACTTGTACGATGTTATTTACTTCTCACGAGTTGGCAACTCACCCCCGTTGTGCCACAGCATTTCTGCAGGTTTGATCTGCAGTTTGGAAGCGTCAGGCTTCTTATTGCATCTTTTCCGTGGATACCGCTACTGTTGGGTCGAGACCCTTTCTTTCGGTATGTGGATTTGTGCGGTTATCCATTTATGTATCTTATTGTATCTAGTACTCTCCATCTACTATTCACCTGTATTGACTTAGAGACTGAGAGGTTCGATATTTGTACCTTATGTGACTTTGGTTGTTGTGCTCGTATGAGCCGGATTTGATTCATATTATGTTATTTCTTCACTATGGCGACATTTGTACACATGTTGTAGTTGTGTTTCATCTCTATGATACGATTGATTTTTACAAAGGAGATGCTGCCAAAATATACAAAGGAAAAATGAAACTTTAAGTTTTTCTATGATTTTTAAACTAAGATTCTAAATGTTTTAACTAATCTTTTAAACAAATGTTTTAAAGTTTTATCACTCTAATCTTTTCATGGTTTAGATTACTAGGTTTCGGCTTACTTGAGTTACGTTACGCCTTTAGACGTCACGTGATTTAAGTGCCGGTTACGTTCCTAATTTGGGTCGTGACAAAAACCCTAGCCCCCAACTCCATTTCTTGGCCGCAGTTTTATTCTTTCTGGCCGCAATTTGCAGCCAGAGCTGTAGGGAACCCCCTCGTTTTGCGTGCACGGCTCTTTTACCTATAAACTTGACCCCTGGTATGTCTAGTTTTGACTGATTCCAGTTAGGATAGAATCTGGGTTGATTTTCATGAGTTGGCATATGATTTACGACTTGTTTAACATGGGTTTTTGGTATTCGATGATTCGTTTCTGTCGGGTGGCGTTTGGACGTCAACGACAGTGGATATTGGCTGCGTTTGCACACGAGGCCACAGGTTTTTACCTATGGGCGTAGCGTGCACCATTTTGGCTTCCGACATGGTTTTCATGTGTTTTAGCGTGTGATATCCTTGTAGGTACCCCACGTGGCGTCGGAGCGTTGGAGATGCAAATGGAGACATCGACACCGGCACGCTTAAAGAAAAGTGAGTAGATTTATATCTACGGGGAGAAGTCGGGTGGATGGCGCATAGCACCCCCGCAGTCCGTGGTGATGTATACGGATGCGTATACACACCAACAATGATTATATATGTTGTTTGGGAAATTATTGATGTTTAGAATGGATAATTGGTGGACTTGGATGATTTAGTGTCGCGAATGTTAGTTATATGTATGCCCTAGAGGCCATTACTGTACATAGGATGTATATTGTAGTGGATGCTGGGACATATATATGGAGGACTTTCTTGCTCGACATGATAGTATGCTATCTGGTTGATCTTTACCTTAACGTGTACACTGATTGTCTCTCTATTACATGTTGGTAAAGCCCTTAGGATGTGTGCTTGACTACCTGGACTATGATGCGGATCATACTAGTGGGGACATGGTAGTCCATAAGTACATCCTTCAAAGTCCCTAGTCGTGGGTGTATCGAGACGGGGCATCGATATACCAGAGTAGACTAGCGTATACCTTCTCGACCCATACAGATAGGCGATGGATGATCCCATATCCATTGGTGTTTGACATCAGAGATGATATATGGGTGCTCAGTGGAGACTGGGTACACTGGACGGACTCGCCGAGAACTCCCAGATGGTATTATACCTCACGTCAGATGGCAGTTCTCTGGTGACACTGGTACAGAGTAGTCTGTTGACCCGAGATCGTCATAGAGTCTTGTGTGGTTCCCACTGTGCTTTGATTTCCATCTTACCACGTCCAAGAGGGCGTGCAAAACGGTGGTTTTTGGGTACAGTCCCGAGTCACTGTTCACAACAGAATACTGCATTTTATACCGCCCATTCTTACGCTCGTGTGTTTATAGGTAGGTGCTTTTGATCTGTGTTTGTTACATATTTACAGAGTACAGGTTTTCAGTCCAAATATTGCAAATCATGACAAAATCTCCACAGTTACACCAAATACAGAACATCTGTTGACAACAGATAAAAGCCGGGTTCCGGTCATCCATATCCGTCCGGTGCCGCGTACCGGTTCCAGGGACAAGACATATGACAGCAGTCATTCGTGTCTCGGACAAGCACGGAGCACGAGAGGGGCTGCACAAGAATCAATGGGTGCGCGGAGCTCAAGAGAGATAAAGTCAAAAGTGAAGAAAAGATAACAATCTTGGACTATGAATTCTGCTGATATTCTGGAAGAAATTATCAGAAAATACATGTACCAGACAAGAGGGGACAGGAGACCAGGAAAACACTCAGAAGCCCACACCCTAAACCCACAGTAGGGGCGCGGATCCGCGGCCATAGGGGGCTATAGGCGGCGGATCCGCGGCCGTACAGTGGCCTTGTTCTGTCGTTTTTCAGGGGCTTTTTGGTAATCTTATTTTGGGTCCGGTGGTTGCCCTAGAACTCCATTCTCCTGCCTATAAATACAGCAGTTTTGAGTTTAACCAAGGGAGCTTTTCTTTGTTCTCTTTTTTGTAGAATTTTGTTCTTCTTCTTCCTCTTCTTCATTCTTTCTCCATTAAATTGTAGTGAGAGCTTTTGAGTGGAAGATTAATGAAGATGAGGGTTCTTTATCTTTCTTGTTAGTTTGCTCCCCCTTGAGATTTCTGCTTTCTCTTGCTCATTCAATCTCTTCATTGAGGTTGAATGGTTAAGAGTGAGTTATTGATCTCAAGGGTCGTATTTTCTTCCGGGACTAGCACTTCATTTCACATGCGTTTTCTACCCTTCGCTTGATCTTGCAACCTCTTCATTGAGCTTGCAAGTTTAAGGGTTGGCTATTGAGCACATGCTTGGCTTGGGTCCTAGTTCCGTATTCTTTTATTACTCGCTTTTTATTACTTGTCTTTTTATTACTTGCATTCTATTTCATGCAATTTTATTCATGCTCTTTATTACTTGTATCTTTTCTTTTCTTTGTTCTTTTCTTTTTGTTCTCTTTTGTTCATTTTGTAAATGTTGTAATTATTGTTGTTGATAAGAATTAATACGGTTTTATAAGTTAACATTTCTTTGCCAATTCCTTTTCCCGTTATTTTCCATTTGAACTTCGCCCAAACCATACGCAAGCGCTCCGTTAGGCACCGTACCCTGACAAGGTAACGGTGATTCCTAACCACGACCGGTTGCGTTCGGTTTGGCCGGAGGCAAAGGCAAGAGACAAGAACGGAAGGACAAGGGTAAATAAGCCGGATTCCACGAATACCGCGCTTAAATCCCCTAATCCACGTTGTTGCCGATTGCTTAGCTTCAATTGGTCAAGACTCGGCTCAAAGGTTTTTGAGTACGGATTTCTTAGCTTACAATCTCGTATTTTCTTAACAACTTTATACTTGCAGATAAACACATAGGTTAGATCAAACAAACACATACAAGATTCTTTATTAACTCGTCTAAGACAAGAAGGTAAGTTAACACCATCTCCCTGTGGACCGATCCGTGCTCACCGGCTAGCTGCAAAGCGACACCGTCCTGATCGCGGTTACACTTAAATTCTTTGAACATCCGACACGCCATCGGCGTGCGATCAAATGGCACCGTTGCCGGGGAGACGGTAGCGTATTTTCTTTCTTGTTATTCGGGTTAATATTCTTTTTGTATATAAAAAAAATATATATATTCTTTTTTGTTTTTTGGACAATATTTTTGTGGGCAAGTGTGCAGAATTTTGCGTATTTGCAAACTGCGATAGTGGGGAAGCAAAGTGTACATTCAACGTTAAGGTGATTACGAAGTACAGTGCCAAATATCCGGGTAGTTTGACCCGCGCAAGCGAACCTTTCAAGCTTACCGGATTTGATTCAACGGGGGTTTCCTAACCCAAAACTTAAACGGTACGTACTTTACTAACACCTTCTTCTCAAATCCGACGCTTCCAATATACTATTCTTTGCAGGATTCTTTGCAAGTTCGCTAGCAAACGCTAAAACTTGACTAACCCGTATTTGTTGCAGCGCCGCGCTTAAACTAAAAAAACGATTGTTTTGATTCTTTATAAGAATTTTTTGAATTGCGCATTGCATCAATTAATACGGACTTAAGGGCAAGCGAACCCCACAACATACGGTAAAGGATTTCATCACCTTTTCCGTGGCCCACAAATCACGAACTTGCGCATAACGATAACCCGCACAAATTTTAAAAGAAACTAGACTTTAAGCCTTAAGGACTTCGCGCTCACTAGGAGAAGTTAACTATATTTAGAAGCTTGCTTAACGGTATATTGTTTACGGGGTGTCTAAGGAAGTGTTAACGGCGAAACCGCCAAAAGAGAAAGGGTTATTTAATTAAGGAACTTCGCGAAAGCGTTGGAAAACCTCCCCTTATCTCTGCACTTACCTGGCCTCGTGATCAGTGTATCTTGAGCCTGTTTCTCGACACAGTTTTACTTCGACAATCAAGTTCTCGAGCAGGTCTAGTTGACCTAGGTGAACCCTAGAACGATTAGGTGTGTGGTATTTTTGTGTCGTGATTTTTGTCCATATTCTTTTTTGTGTATACTTCATTCTTTTGCTAACAACTAACTAAATAAATAAAAAAATCACATTCTTTTTCCCCTCCTTTTCTCTTCCTTTCTTTCACTCTCTCTTCATATCATGGGTACTCCACCTCGCAAAACTCTTGCCGAACTTTGGTACCCACAACCGGACATTACTTCTTACGGTTCTTGCTTTGGCCGAACATCGAACGACCCCTCCATACCCAAAGTTTCACTGAAAGATCGCATAGCAGCGTCTAGGACAAACACTTGCACTCCTCATTCCACTTTGTATCAACCTTTTCAACCTCCCGCACCCGCTCATGTTGATACCCCTTCTGCAAGTCGTCCTTTGTCCATCGCTGAAAGTATTGAACAATCCCGTAGCCGATCTTTCACTCCTTTCACCACTTCAAATTCTTGGGATCAACAATTCCATTCACCTTCTTATCCCAATGTTGATCCCACTCCTGTCCAGCCATTCAATTCCTACCAATCATACCCTACTTATGCACCTTCCCTAGACATTGCTTCAGAACCGCCTTTTGGGAGTTTTCAGTATCCATACAACTGTGAATCTTTCACTGAAACCCCTTCACAGCCAATGTCTAGTCTAGAACAGTCGTTGGAAGACTTTAGGGTAGCGTCAAGACAACAAATGATGGATTTGAATGCGTCCATGGCCGCCCTCATACAACCTAGTGATCCGGTAGCTAGTTTTCAACTAGCTCCAACTTTTTCAATGTATGATGAGGCGGCAGGACAGGCTGTGAATTTGAGTGGAGAGAGTGAGATGTACCCCCTTCCAAATCAAACCTACCCGTCTCAAGTTGAATCCCACAACTCTTGTTTTGAAAGTCTATCAAGTGTCCCAAATGAATTATCAGTTGAAGATAGAATGATTAATGAGTTGTGCGACTTCGTAGTGTTTGATTTGCCCGATTGCGAAGGGTCTCTTCCAAGTGAAACCAATCCTAAACCTTTTGACCTTTACACCTCCATCTTAGAACCTGAATTGATTAATATCCATGCTTTGGTTGAGGTGTCAGAGAATTTTGATTTTCACTTGATTGAGGATATTAACGCTGGGAACATTTTGGATGATGAACCCGTAAATTTGGCTGAGTTTTTCTCTCCAATTCATCATCCCGAGTCTTTAACTGTTTTTCCCGAAACCCATATGCGTCTTGATTTTGAAGAAATATGCATGGATGAGCTTAATTTTGAGGAAAATTTTGAGGATAGTCTTGAGGATGAATCAGTTTTGTTTGATGAGTCGGATTTACCAATTCATCCTGTTCCTTCCACTGACTGTGTACACCCTCCTGAGCCTATAACCGATACCCTTCCTCAACCACTTCCCTCCACCCTTTCCATCGTTCCGACCTTGCAAGAACCCGTACCATTTTCACTTCCTGTGTCTGGTTTACCAAGTTCGGCGTACCCATGGTTTCTCACGAACCTTGAGGGATTTGACCCAATCTCTCGACGAGTAAATATATTAGCACAATCGCTTTCCACACATCGGTCATCACAAATTGTGCTAATCTATTTACTCCATTTGCACCCTCAAGTTCGTATTCCACTTCTTTTTCCCTTCCGCCATTCTTCTTCCCCTCATCTACCGAGACCGCATTCCACTTCTCTCCACAAGCGGTCTCGCGTAATCTCCATTTCTTACCTCTTCACCTTCTTTCACCAACCACTGCTGTACCATGATAAAATCTTTGAATGGTTGGTGTTAACTTTTGGCCTGTGTAAGGCCTTGTATAGATGGATACTGTTCTTTCCCCCCCAATCCTGAACTTCATCGCTTAACAGTGGAAACACTGTTTTACTTAAGTTTGGGGGGGACACTTTTTTTTGTATATATTTTTTGTTTTGTTTTTCTGTTTTTGTATATAATTTGTTTTTAGGAGGAGCGCCGACTATTTTGACCCTCTTGGTAGCCTGACAGTGAGGGCACTGTCAAGTTTAAGTTTGGGGGTGTGCTCGGTAAGCTTTCTTCCTTCGCATTCATTTGTATATTTTGCATTTGCATACCTTATTTAAAAACCCATAAAAATTTAAAAATTTTCTAAAAATATAAAAACTTTTTTGTCAAGTTAGCTTGTGGAAGAACTCTGATTCAACATTCGACGGTTTTTGTTTGATAAGATAAGAATAACTAAATCTTATTTTTAGATTTTGAAAACCTGAAAGATAACTCTCCTTTGAAGTTAACTATAGCTGATATACGTCTTTACATTACACTACACGTGTTGTGAGTCTTGGAAATTAGATGACAAGTCTTTTATGTTTAAAAAACTTTTAAATAGATAAATGATTTTCTGAGGATCAAATAGGTTTGTTCTGAAATAAGTAATATATCAAGAATAGTTTATGAAGTAAGTGAATATGAAGGAATGTTATTGATGCCTTAATTGGAACTAAGTCTGAAAAATAACCCATCTGAAACTTGATTGGAATGATTACACACCGAACCCACTAAACACGTCTTTTATCCAAAAAATAATTGAACTACCGGTTATATCTCCGTTCGTATTGAATCATCATGTTTTTCACGCCAAACTGTCTTTTGTTTTTGGACCTAGGTAACTTGAGTTATTAAGTCCGCTGGGGTGTTTCTACACCTAATGCCCTAAAACCAACTGGTTTGGGTGCATTGGCCCAAAGCTCGCTAAGAAGCCTAGAAAGTCGAGAAAAAAACAAAGTCAAGCAAGTGTTCTCTCCGAGTTAAAATTCCTAACGGTTCTTTGTGTGAGAATAATCTTGATAAAAGACAGGCTTTTATAAAAAAAATTAACAGAGATATGAAGGTTTTATTCTATGATAAAGACTATTGCACGTTCACAGAGGTGTGTATGAAATGAAAACAAGAAAAAGGTGGAGTGAAGAATAAGACCTAGTTTCCTGTTAGGGAAGATAGAAATTCTGAAGTTGAAACTTTACTGGAAAACGAAACTTGAAAAATGCTTAACTCTTTATAAAACTTATGTGATCCTTTTAAAATTGTTATCTGGGCTTTATTGTGCGACATGATGACTTTAATCGACCTTTCTGGAACTTAACGGCACTATTTGCACTACACGTAAAGACATATAAAATCTGTAGTTAAATAAGAAGCGAGGTGTGAAAACTAAAGGTTCGATAGTCTAGACTTAGGATTATAGAATTGTTATTTTCTGAAACAAAACTTTAGGGTTTGAATCTTAGTTATTTTATGACACTAGCTTGACGGGATTTTGTGGGTGTAATCCGCTGAAAACCCTCAGGAGACAACACTCCTCCTACTAGGGACACCTAGAGGTTTAACGGCTTGTTGCACGCGCTCAGTGCAATCGCGTTCCCTGCGAAAGTGCGGTTAGGATTTTATTTTTGTGAATAATTGGTTTTGCTCGGGACGAGCAAAAGTTAAGTTTGGGGGTATTTGTTCACAACAGAATACTGCATTTTATACCGCCCATTCTTACGCTCGTGTGTTTATAGGTAGGTGCTTTTGATCTGTGTTTGTTACATATTTACAGAGTACAGGTTTTCAGTCCAAATATTGCAAATCATGACAAAATCTCCACAGTTACACCAAATACAGAACATCTGTTGACAACAGATAAAAGCCGGGTTCCGGTCATCCATATCCGTCCGGTGCCGCGTACCGGTTCCAGGGACAAGACATATGACAGCAGTCATTCGTGTCTCGGACAAGCACGGAGCACGAGAGGGGCTGCACAAGAATCAATGGGTGCGCGGAGCTCAAGAGAGATAAAGTCAAAAGTGAAGAAAAGATAACAATCTTGGACTATGAATTCTGCTGATATTCTGGAAGAAATTATCAGAAAATACATGTACCAGACAAGAGGGGACAGGAGACCAGGAAAACACTCAGAAGCCCACACCCTAAACCCACAGTAGGGGCGCGGATCCGCGGCCATAGGGGGCTATAGGCGGCGGATCCGCGGCCGTACAGTGGCCTTGTTCTGTCGTTTTTCAGGGGCTTTTTGGTAATCTTATTTTGGGTCCGGTGGTTGCCCTAGAACTCCATTCTCCTGCCTATAAATACAGCAGTTTTGAGTTTAACCAAGGGAGCTTTTCTTTGTTCTCTTTTTTGTAGAATTTTGTTCTTCTTCCTCTTCTTCATTCTTTCTCCATTAAATTGTAGTGAGAGCTTTTGAGTGGAAGATTAATGAAGATGAGGGTTCTTTATCTTTCTTGTTAGTTTGCTCCCCGTTGAGATTTCTGCTTTCTCTTGCTCATTCAATCTCTTCATTGAGGTTGAATGGTTAAGAGTGAGTTATTGATCTCAAGGGTCGTATTTTCTTCCGGGACTAGCACTTCATTTCACATGCGTTTTCTACCCTTCCCTTGATCTTGCAACCTCTTCATTGAGCTTGCAAGTTTAAGGGTTGGCTATTGAGCACATGCTTGGCTTGGGTCCTAGTTCCGTATTCTTTTATTACTCGCTTTTTATTACTTGTCTTTTTATTACTTGCATTCTATTTCATGCAATTTTATTCATGCTCTTTATTACTTGTATCTTTTCTTTTCTTTGTTCTTTTCTTTTTGTTCTCTTTTGTTCATTTTGTAAATGTTGTAATTATTGTTGTTGATAAGAATTAATACGGTTTTATAAGTTAACATTTCTTTGCCAATTCCTTTTCCCGTTATTTTCCATTTGAACTTCGCCCAAACCATACGCAAGCGCTCCGTTAGGCACCGTACCCTGACAAGGTAACGGTGATTCCTAACCACGACCGGTTGCGTTCGGTTTGGCCGGAGGCAAAGGCAAGAGACAAGAACGGAAGGACAAGGGTAAATAAGCCGGATTCCATGAATACCGCGCTTAAATCCCCTAATCCACGTTGTTGCCGATTGCTTAGCTTCAATTGGTCAAGACTCGGCTCAAAGGTTTTTGAGTACGGATTTCTTAGCTTACAATCTCGTATTTTCTTAACAACTTTATACTTGCAGATAAACACATAGGTTAGATCAAACAAACACATACAAGATTCTTTATTAACTCGTCTAAGACAAGAAGGTAAGATAACACCATCTCCCTGTGGACCGACCCGTGCTCACCGGCTAGCTGCAAAGCGACACCGTCCTGATCGCGGTTACACTTAAATTCTTTGAACATCCGACACGCCATCGGCGTGCGATCAGTCACATGGAGGCAATGAGCGATAGGAGGGGATTCGTCTCTCCCGGTATAGGGAGTTGATGTTGCGCTGTGTTCGATTGGCTATAACAGGAAATCCCTGGCCAGGGTTGCTGAGATTTGCTGGTAAGTGTTACCAGTAGTTTCTCGAATTGTTATAGACCTCATATCGATACGACTTATCGAGCTATTAGGGTCTGACGTTTACCACCCCTAGGCGAGATATGCGACGTATCAGACGATCAGACCGGACTGTACGGTAGTGTTACTGGTTGGATTCACAGGAGTATGTGCGGGCTTGCTCGTCGATCTTCTGATCGCTCAATACCCGGGTGGCCGTTACGTTTAGCAGACCGCTTGCGGCTTGTGGGTGTTTGATATGATCATCACCTGCTGCCGGCGTATTGACGAGTCTTTAGAGTCCTACACAGAGGTTTCCAGGCTCAAGCGAAACGAAATAGGAGCGCATATGAGATATGTACGGGACCGAGAATAATGCGTGTATGTGATACCGTATTTCATTCTCGCGATCAATGTGTCGGATGGTTGTATGCGATATAACCTAGTTATCGATTCAAGCATTGAATCGATAAGCCGATACATTGAATACTAGTCGGTTGTGTGCGACATGACCGGATCATTGAATCAAGTGTTGATTTAATGATTTAATGCATATTTATATATTTGATATATTACTTTGCATCAACTAGTATCGGTTTACTTAAGATGGATTTTCTCACTCGGATGTGCGCATTGCATATGCGATATGATTTTGTGCACTTGCTTGTATCATGTTTGATGATACATGCCTTTTGGTTAAGTGTAAAGAATTAAAGCTTGGTTAATGAAATGATTAGGGTTTACTATTTCCTTATTCATTTATTCATTTATTTATTCTTTTGGAAATAGAAAAGCAAAAGAGAAAAATGGTTGCTTTCTTTGTTCTTTCTTGAAGCTTCATGAAGACTTTGACCAAGTGACCATTTTGTCTCATGCTTAACCCTAACCATCCCACTAACCAAGATTTATTCTCTACACTTGACCATGGTTTGGTTATGATAAGTATTCTTTTATTTTTCTTTTTTGGGATTAACTTATCATATCATTATTCTTCTTCTTCTTCTTCATTTCTTCAAGTGAAGAAAGCTTGCCTCCATCAATGGCAAGTGATGAATTAGAGTGAGAAATCTAATTCTAAAGTCTACCCACTTCCTATTTCTTCATCCTCTACCTCTTGCCAAGTAGTAGAGTGTGTTTCCTTCACAAGTTTCTTGACTTGGTGAAGTCGGAGCTTGATTTAGCGATGCCTCGACGTAGATCATCTTCGGCATGGACATCGATGACCTAGCCCGTTCATTCTCCGATGAAGCCGACGCAAGAGCCCGGGATCCGTCTTGGACAGCGAGGAGACTTCATTGCGGAGCCGTGGAGGTGGAGCACCGGATCTACAAAGGTTGTATATCCGTATTCCCATAGTTAAGTGTTAACTAGTTTACTTTTCGCCTAGATTTCTAGCAAACGATCCGTAGTCGGGTCTCTCGGCACCGTTAATTTTTGAAATAGGCATGGTTGATGCCTTGTGAGACCTCATTAGGGTGCCTAGGAACCCTAAAGTGGTATCAGAGCCTAGCTAGAGCCTTAGGCGAAATCGTGACGACGTTTGAATTCCGAACGAACCCGAAAACCCCAATACAAATTGCTCTCTGTATTTTTTCTGAAAACGTGGATTTTTCCAGATTAAAAATGCTTAAAAAATTCTGCAGGGAATTTTAAGAATTACGACGCAAAAATTTACTGATGAACAGTACAAACCGCGGCGGAACCGCGGCAGAAGCCTGGCTTCTGCGGCGGTTCCGCGGCGGAATGATGACGTCATCGTACACTGTTTGCACAGTAACTCCTATTATAGTATGCTGGATTTTCTGGGTATTTTTAAAATTTATTCAAGAGTTGAATTTTCTGGAGTTGTTTTGGGGATTCGGTGTTTCGATCGGGGTATCAAATTTTGTCTATTTGGCTTTCCGGATAAATTTTAGAATATGTTAAAAAGTTCGACCGGATATAAATACCCAATTTTTCCCCCGTCGGGAAATTTCCAAGTGTTGGATTTTTCCGCAGTTTAACGACGTTCTAAGTAGTGCAAGTAACGCGATGGTCCCTCTAGAAGACAACAAACCTTAACTCGATTATGTGACCGTCTTGAACTGCCCTTTGAACCTTCGGGTTTGGGGCAGTACGGCGTGCCACATGTGAGGCGTTGCCTTGACCCTTCTACGGCTGGACCGTTGGTACTGAGGTACGAACTGAATGTTGTTAGACTAGTTTCATGTGTTGATCTGTATCGGGAAAACTTGGGTGTTAGAATGTTCGATCGGAAAGTTTAACATTTTCTATTTATCCGGAATGGGATACAATAATTGGAATTCACAAGTAGTTATGAGATAACTGAATGAATGTTATAAATCAAGCACTTTAGTCTCACTTGATCGGTTGCCACGGAATTTTGATGTGATCAAAAGTCCGTCGCAATCACGTAGCGTACGCGGATACTCGCCGGATAAACTTAATAGACAGCCTCACCCCATAGCCCCGACCAAGTGACTGTAGGAGAACCCCGTCGCCGAAAGTATCCGTTCGGGTGCTCGCGGCATCGGTGTTCCGCCTTGGTGCACTTCATCGATGGCGTCGGGGGTGCGGCCGCCTACTAAAGTTTGCGACAAGCATTCGATCAGAACATCGGGAATCCTGTTGAATTCCCTGACTTGATATTGAAAAGAGTTTTCGATAATGAGACTAAAATGCGGGGTTTATAATTGTTAGGCATGCGATGTCTAAGGAATTCATTTGATTAGGCATGTGATGTCTATGCAGGTTGTGGATTCCAACTGTTGTAGTTTTACACTTTCTTTTCTGTGACCGTAAGTGTAATATATGATATCGCCGGTTTCGTTGCTATATGTCAACGACAATTGGGATGGACATATTTACTTACGTTGTTGACATGTGATGTTATGTGTTGCTGGATATGTTATATTGGATCGTCGTGTTTGAATAGCCGGGGGGTTTTTATGTGAGATGAGTGTTTTTCATTTTCATTCATGTGAAAACTTGTATGTAATATTCTTTTATTGGGGCACTTCCAGGTTGCGGAAGATGTCACCTTTTGTATATTATTTACTTTTCCGCACTAGAATAGACCCAAGGAGGGGAGCACAAGTAACCGGGTTCTGGAGTCCAGTGGGAGACCAACTCGAGGAGTCGAGTCCGGGTCTCCTAACTCCAGAATTGGTAGGGTTGCTTGCCGCTCTCGTAGGGGTCTTGGGGTGTGGGTTTGGCTATTCATCACGACCGTGGAATCCGTGTTTTATACTGGCTCGTATTGAAAACACGGACGTCCTAGTATATCCAATGTTTCATATGTTTATTCTGCTGCGATATCTGTGATGTGATCATGTGATGTTCTGTGATAGATACTGTATATAGTATATATGATATATTATATAGACGTTACTTATGTTTTACACCCGCGCTAGCCCTGCCCTACTCTGCCGTTAGTTACCTAACCTAACGGTGCACGAGGGGACATCGAGGCGAATGCGGATGGCATAAGTGTACGTCGTATTTATCTGTGATGTTTAGGTACTTAAATGATGGGACTTCATTAATATGATTAATGAAATAAAAGAAACCTAAGATGTTGTAGAATCGAATTTCAAAATAAAACAGGTAGCTACAGTTCTTGCTTTGCACAGCGGTATATATGATATATCCTGCACCTTATTCGATAAGGAAAGGACCGAGATCCCTTCACCGGGAGTGACTCCTTTAGCAAAAACTGGCAGATGCTACACACTCGGTTTGTTTTCTGATTGCTTTAAGAGTTTTTGCTTTGCACAGTGATATATGAGATATATCCCGCACCTCATTCGACGAGGAAAGGACCGACGATCCCTTCACCGGGAGTGACTCCTTTAGCAAAACTAGAAAAGCCTCAAAAACACTCCATTTCAAAATTCATTCGATCCTATAACGATATCAAGTTCATTACGCAATAGGTTTTCAGAAAAACCTGTCGTAGCCCTCCGTCATTTCAGATATGTACTAGTTAGTATTCGTGCTGCGGTAGTTTGGCATTCGTCAAGGCGTAGTGTACGGTAGCTAACTAGTATTTATCTGCTTCAGCATATGATGCGATTGGATTAGGGTATTCGTACGGCGTTGTTTGGCATTCGTCAAGGGTCGTGCGGGTGGGTTTAATTCAATCAAGAAATGTACGGGTTGAACTTGACTAGTGGACTATGGGTTGTTTGGCATTCGTCAAGGTCATAGAACACTAGGGGCAAAATATTATCGGGAATTTCAAGTGTTGAAATTTGCAATGAGATTGCATACCTTCTATGAGATAGTTGGATCCCGATACCCGCTGCGAGTAAGAGTTACTCCTGGGAGAGTTTTACACATTGCAATTAGCTAATCAAGTAGGTGTCTAGAAAGGTGTCAACGAGGTTACGCCTCTGGGAAAACGAGGTTTACATTAATTAGGTTCGTGCGAAAGCACGGGGGACCTCCCTCAAAGTACCGACACTGGCCTGGCTGAAAGATTGGCGAACTTGTAGTGTGTAATTAATCCCGGCTAGTCTTTCCTTTTAGGGTTTGAAGGAAGATTTGATAAAAAGCAGTGGGAGCCATCCTGATTAGATAAAATAATAACCAATCTATTCTTGCAAGAGCGCACGCTGAGTGTTTTCTTCTCTCTCTCTCCAGGTAGCGACCATATCACGCCTTAATCAAGATAATAATACGGATTATTGACCGAACCCGCTTGTTATACTGAGCTGGGGAACGTTGGTCACGCTCCAACTTATAATTGTTATAAGACAGAGCAGGAAATTGGGGATTACCAGAATTCCCTTGCCGCCCAAACGAAGAGAGTGCATGCTGATGCATCATCTTCGGGTGTGTTTGTTACACAGAACTGTTTCTCTGTATCCTCTACGTCCTGGGTATGTGATACCAGATCAGGATCCCAGATATGTAATCTGTTACATAGGGCTACAGAAAGGTAGAGAACTGAGAACGGGTGATAAGTTTCATGAGGCAGAAAAGGGGGCAAGTGTTGCAGCCAAGTCTGTTGGTCACTGTCACCCTGTATTACAAATACATTGATTCTGAACGAATGTTATTAGATACCGAACCTGATATACCAAATCATATCACTCTCTTTGTTAGAAAAGAAAGGATATAATTTTGTATTGATGGATAATGTTTTGAACATTTCCTATATCAAAAGTTGATCGGTTCAGGCACGTTATCTAAAAGCATTGATGTTCTAAATCAAACTACAGTTCTTAGTATATGGAACACACACAAGAGGAAGAGTTCAGAAATGAACGAATCCTTCTTGAGGTATTGTAGACTAGGTCAGATCAATGTGACCCGACTAGCTAGAGTTACATAAAGATGCATATTTAAATTAGTTTGAATTTACATCTTGTGAAACTCGCCAGTCATGTCACAAAGATATAATGACACCAGCTCTGTTTATTGGAAACAGAGAAAGAGTTAGTAAACTCTTGGGATGATACATGTTGATGTATGTAGATCCCCTGTCTACACATGCCAAGACCGGTTCTTTATACTTCATTTCATTCTCTGATAATCTCTCAAGATTCAGACATATGTTCCTGTTGAGACACAAGTCCGAACCTTTTGAGATATTCACAGAATATAAGTTAGAAGTAGAGAACCAAAACACGGGTATAAGTATTATGTCCTTTGATGAGATCAAGGAGGAGAATACTTGAGCACGGAATTCCTGGTCTATTCTAAAGGAGAATGAGATTCTCTCTCAGCATTACTCCTCCGCATACACCATAGCACGATGGTATATCGGGGTGGAGCAATAACACCTTATGTGATATGGTGTGCTCTATGATGAGTACTACTGAGTTACCTATTTCCTTTTTTGGGAGTTATGCACTTGAGAAGCTGCATACCTATTGAATAGGGTTCAAACCAAATCAGTTGCCTATCACTTCATATGTGATATGGAATAGGAAGAGCCCATATCTTAAGATGGTTAAGATTTAGGGTTGTCCGGGCTATGTCTAAAAGCAAAATCTGGACAAACTCGAGGCAAGATCTGTAATGTACAACTGGAAATGTTCCATCTATACAAACTGCAGCTGATGATTTGATAGAACCAAAGGATTCAGTAGAAACCAACGAACCTCAGCCTCTCCGCCGATCTAATAGGGTTCCTCACCCACCTGAGAGATACTTCGGTTTCTCTATGACAGTGGGAGCGAGGATTGCATCATGGGATGATGACCCAACTAGTTTCGAGCTGGCCATCAGGAGTGAGACTCTGTAAGAATGGCTGGATGTTTAGCGATCTGAGATGGAATCCATGTACACCAGCAAAGTATGGACTTTGGCTGCTATATCTGAAGGGTTAAATCCCCGTCAGGAGCAAGTATATCTTGAGAAGATTACTTGGTGTAGATGGAAGAGTTAAGACTTTCAAAGCTAGACTTGTTAAAAGTTTGCATCATTTACCAGGCGTGGATTATGATGAAACCTTTTTCAAGTAGCTATGCTTAAGTCCATCCAGATCCTACTTGCCACGGCTACATACCATGACTACGATATCTGGTGGTTGGGTGCCATGACAACTTTTCTAAATAATGATTTAGAAGAGAATGTCTATAAGAACACAACCAGAGGGCCTCGTAGACAGTGGGAGCAGCGGAAACGTGTGCAAGATGCTTTATAGGATAAAGCAGGCATCGCGGAGTTGGAACATCTGTTTTGATGAAATAGTCAAAGAGTTTGACATCATCAAAATGGTAGATGAACCTTGTATATACAAAAAGGTAGTAGGGAGTATGGTGATGATCCTCGTAGAGTACGTGGATGACATACTCTTGATAAGAAAGGAGTTTCTTATGCTACGCTCGATCAATCTCCGCTTATCACTATAATTCTCCATATAGGATCAAAGTGATACCTCCTAAATCCTGAGTTTTGGATCTATGAGATAGATTTAATTGGATGATAGGATTCTCACTAGTTGTAGTGAGATGATATCAATCGATCCTGGGGAGAATCACTGGAAGGGTTCCAGGGTGATAAAGACGACTGAATGTCAGTCGCAGGCATTGTCTTTACCCTCAGTAAAGGGACGGTATGCTGGAAGAGTTCCAAGCTAGATACCGTGACATACTAGACGATAAAGGCAGGATACATCGCTACTAAAGATGCTACCAAAGAGGCTGTTTGGGTGTATAGTGGTTCATGAGATGAACTAGGTTCCTACCATTGTGAGACAATGGAGTTGTGGCTTATGCCAAGGAACACCCGTCCCATCAGTGATCCAGACATATTCTAAGGCAGTGTCACCTGATCATGGAGATGCTTGATCTCCAAAGGATCGAGGTTAGGAGAGTAGACTCAGAGGACAAACACAGCGGATCCACTCACAATAGCCTGTTCCCAGAGAGAGACTTTTATGGGATGGTTGAGTATGAGATACTACAACCACTGCTACAGATGGCCCTAGTGCAAGTGGGAGATTGTTAGTTATATGTATGCCCTAGAGGCCATTACTGTACATAGGATGTATATTGTAGTGGATGCTGGGACATATATATGGAGGACTTTCTTGCTCGACATGATAGTATGCTATCTGGTTGATCTTTACCTTAACGTGTACACTGATTGTCTCTCTATTACATGTTGGTAAAGCCCTTAGGATGTGTGCTTGACTACCTGGACTATGATGCGGATCATACTAGTGGGGACATGGTAGTCCATAAGTACATCCTTCAAAGTCCCTAGTCGTGGGTGTATCGAGACGGGGCATCGATATACCAGAGTAGACTAGCGTATACCTTCTCGACCCATACAGATAAGCGATGGATGATCCCATATCCATTGGTGTTTGACATCAGAGATGATATACGGGTGCTCAGTGGAGACTGGGTACACTGGACGGACTCGCCGAGAACTCCCAGATGGTATTATACCTCACGTCAGATGGCAGTTCTCTGGTGACACTGGTACAGAGTAGTCTGTTGACCCGAGATCGTCATAGAGTCTTGTGTGGTTCCCACTGTGCTTTGATTTCCATCTTACCACGTCCAAGAGGGCATGCAAAATGGTGGTTTTTGGGTACAGTCCCGAGTCACATGGAGGCAATGAGCGATAGGAGGGGATTCGTCTCTCCCGGTATAGGGAGTTGATGTTGCGCTGTGTTCGATTGGCTATAACAGGAAATCCCTGGCCAGGGTTGCTGAGATTTGCTGGTAAGTGTTACCAGTAGTTTCTCGAATTGTTATAGACCTCATATCGACACGACTTATCGAGCTATTGGGGTCTGACGTTTACCACCCCTAGGCGAGATATGCGACGTATCTGACGATCAGACCGGACTGTACGGTAGTGTTACTGGTTGGATTCACAGGAGTATGTGCGGGCTTGCTCGTCGATCTTCTGATCGCTCAATACCCGGGTGGCCGTTACGTTTAGCAGACCGCTTGCGGCTTGTGGGTGTTTGATATGATCATCACCTGCTGCCGGCGTATTGACGAGTCTTTAGAGTCCTACACAGAGGTTTCCTGGCTCAAGCGAAACGAAATAGGAGCGCATATGAGATATGTGCGGGACCGAGAATAATGCGTGTATGTGATACCGTATTTCATTCTCGCGATCAATGTGTCGGATGGTTGTATGCGATATAACCTAGTTATCGATTCAAGCATTGAATCGATAAGCCGATACATTGAATACTAGTCGGTTGTGTGCGACATGACCGGATCATTGAATCAAGTGTTGATTTAATGATTTAATGCATATTTATATATTTGATATATTACTTTGCATCAACTAGTATCGGTTTACTTAAGATGGATTTTCTCACTCGGATGTGCGCATTGCATATGCGATATGATTTTGTGCACTTGCTTGTATCATGTTTGATGATACATGCCTTTTGGTTAAGTGTAAAGAATTAAAGCTTGGTTAATGAAATGATTAGGGTTTACTATTTCCTTATTCATTTATTCATTTATTTATTCTTTTGGAAATAGAAAAGCAAAAGAGAAAAATGGTTGCTTTCTTTGTTCTTTCTTGAAGCTTCATGAAGACTTTGACCAAGTGACCATTTTGTCTCATGCTTAACCCTAACCATCCCACTAACCATGATTTATTCTCTACACTTGACCATGGTTTGGTTATGATAAGTATTCTTTTATTTTTCTTTTTTGGGATTAACTTATCATATCATTATTCTTCTTCTTCTTCATTTCTTCAAGTGAAGAAAGCTTGCCTCCATCAATGGCAAGTGATGAATTGGAGTGAGAAATCTAATTCTAAAGTCTACCCACTTCCTATTTCTTCATCCTCTACCTCTTGCCAAGTAGTAGAGTGTGTTTCCGTCACAAGTTTCTTGACTTGGTGAAGTCGGAGCTTGATTTAGCGATGCCTCGACATAGATCATCTTCGGCATGGACATCGATGACCTAGCCCGTTCATTCTCCGATGAAGCCGACGCAAGAGCCCGGGATCCGTCTTGGACAGCGAGGAGACTTCATTGCGGAGCCGTAGAGGTGGAGCACCGGATCTACAAAGGTTGTATATCCGTATTCCCATAGTTAAGTGTTAACTAGTTTACTTTTCGCCTAGATTTCTAGCAAACGATCCGTAGTCGGGTCTCTCGGCACCGTTAATTTTTGAAATAGGCATGGTTGATACCTTGTGAGACCTCATTAGGGTGCCTAGGAACCCTACAGGACGGACTCGCCGAGAACTCCCAGATGGTATTATACCTTACGTCAGATGGCAGTTCTCTGGTGACACTGGTACAGAGTAGTCTGTTGACCCGAGATCGTCATAGAGTCTTGTGTGGTTCCCACTGTGCTTTGATTTCCATCTTACCACGTCCAAGAGGGTGTGCAAAACGGTGGTTTTTGGGTACAGTCCCGAGTCACATGGAGGCAATGAGCGATAGGAGGGGATTCGTCTCTCCCGGTATAGGGGGTTGATGTTGCGCTGTGTTCGATTGGCTATAACAGGAAATCCCTGGCCAGGGTTGCTGAGATTTACTGGTAAGTGTTACCAGTAGTTTCTCGGATTGTTATAGACCTCATATTGACACGACTTATCGAGCTATTGGGGTCTGACGTTTACCACCCCTAGGCAAGATATGCGACATATCAGACGACGAGACCGGACTGTACGGTAGTGTTACTGGTTGGATTCACTGGAGTGTGAGCGGGCTTGCTCGTCGATCTTCTGATCGCTCAATACCCGGGTGGCCGTTACGTTTAGCAGATCGCTTGCGGCTTGTGGGTGTTTGATATGATCATCACCTGCTGCCGGCGTATTGACGAGTCTTTAGAGTCCTACACAGAGGTTTCCTGGCTCAAGCAAAACGAAATAGGAGCGCATATGAGATATGTGCGGGACCGAGAATAATACCAGTATGTGATACTGTATTCGATTCTCGCGATTTGTAACATTGATCAGTTATATGCGTTATAGCCGGGTTATCGGATCAAGTGTTGATTCGATAAGTTGTTACTATTGATATTAGTCGGTTATATGCGATATGACCGGGTCGTTAAATCAAGTGTTGATTTAGTGATTTAATGTATAATTATATATTTGATATATCACTTTACATTAACTAATATAGGTTCACTTAAATGGATTTTCTTACTTGAAGTTCACAAGTTGTATATGTGATATACTTTTGTGCACTTGATTGTATCATGTTTGATGATACATGTTAACTTGGTTAAGTGTAAAGATTAAACCATGGTTAAGTTAATGATTAGGGTTTTGATTATCTTATTTATTTATTTGTTTTGGAAAAGATAAAGAAAGAATGGTGGCTTTGTTTGTTTGTTTGTTGAAGATTCATGAAGCTTTGACTTAGTCACCATTCTTGTCTTCATACTTAACCCTAACCATTTAAACAAACCATGGTCTATTCTCTACACTTAACTAAGGTTAGTATTATGATAAGTATTCATTTTCCTTTTCATTTTAAAAACTTATCATAATATTATCTTCATCTTCTTCTTCTTCTTCACTTGAAGAAAACCTTTCTTCATCAATAGTGATTGATGAAAATGAGTGAGAAATCCAATTCTAAAGTGAACCCACCTCCTATTTCTTCATCCTCTACCTCTTGCCAAGAAGTATAGGGTATTTTCTTCACAAGTTTCATGACTTGGTGAAGTGGGAGCTTGATCTTGCGATGCCTCGACGTAGATCATTTTCGGCGCGAAGCCGACGACCTTGCCCACCCATTTCTCCGATGAAGCCGACGCTAGAGCCCGGAATTTGATTTGGACAGCGAGGAGACTTCATCGCGGAGCTATGGAGGTGGAGAACCGGATCTACAAAGGTTGTATTTCCGTTTACTCTTAGTAAAGTAGTTTACTAGTTTCTTTTTCGCCTAAAATTCTAGCCAACGATCCGTATTAGGGTTTCTCGGCACCCGTAAAATTTGAAATTGGCATGGTTGATTCCTTGTGAGACCTCATTAGTGTGCCTAGGAACCCTACAGTAGTATCAGAGCCTAGCTAGAGCCTTAGGCGAAGTCTAGACGGAGTTTGAAGTCCGATCGAACCGAAACCCCAATATTTCCATGCTCTCTGGACTTTTTCTGAAAAAGCGGTTTTTTCCAAATTAAAAATTCTTAAAAAATTCAGCAGAAAATTCTAAGAATTACGGTGCAAAAATTACCTAATGATCTGTCTAAAGCACGGCGGAACCGCGGCATTAGCCGCCTATTGCGGCGGTTCCGCGCTCATTTAGTCTCTTCATGCATTGAACTTTGCACAGTAACTCCTACTTTTCAGTGCTGGTTTTCCTGGGAATTTTTAATATTTATTCAAGAGTTGAAATTTCTGGGTTGTATTGGGGAATTCGTGGATTCGATCGGAGTATCAGATTTTGTCTATGTGGCTTTCCGGATATTTTAGAATATGTTAAAAAGTTCGACCGGATGTAAATACCCAATCTTTCCCCTGCCGGGAAATTTCCAAGTGTTGGATTTTTCCGTGGTCTAAAGACGTTCTAAGTAGTGCAAGTAACGTGATGGACCCTCTAGAAGACAACAAACCTTAACTCGATTATGTGACAGTCTTGAACTGCCCTTTGAACCTTCGGGTTTGGGGCAGTACGGCATGCCACATGTGAGGCGTTGGCTTGACCCTTCTACGGCTGGACCGTTGGTACTGAGGCACGAACTGAATGTTTTTAGACTTGTTTCATGTGTTGATCTGTATCGGGAAAACTTGGGTGTTTGAATGTTCGATCGGAAAGTTTAACATTTTCTAATTATCTGGAATGGGATACAATAATTGGAATTCATAATAAGTTATGAGATAACTAAATGAATGTTATAAACATAGCAGTTTAGTCTCACTTGATCGGTTGCCACGGAATTTTGATGTGATCAAAAGTCCGTCGCAATCACGTAGCGTACGCGGATACTCGCCGAGTAAACTTAATAGACAGCCTCGCCCCATAGCCCCGACCAAGTGACTGTAGGAGAACCCCGTCGCCGAAAGCATCCGTTTGGGTGCTCGCGGTAGCGGTGTTCCGCCTTGGTGCACTTCGTCGACGGTGTCGGGGGTGCGGCCGCCTACTGAAGTTTGCGACGAGCATTCGATCAGGATGTCGGGAATCTTGTTGAATTGCCCGACCTGATATTGAAAAGTGTTTTCGATTTTGGGACTAAAATGCGGGGTTTATAATTGTTAGGCATATGATGTCTAAGGAATTCATTTGATTAAGCATGCGATGTCTATGCAGATTGCGGATTCCAACTGTTGTAGTTTTACACTTTCTTTTCTGTAACCGTAAGTATAATATGTGATATCGCCGGTTTCGTTGATATATGTCAACAACAATTGGGATGCGCATATTTACTTACGTTGATGACATGTGATGTTATGTGTTGCTGGATTTGTTATATTGGATCGTCGTGTTCGAATAGCCGGGGATTTTTATGTGAGATGAGTGTTTTTCATTTTCATTTATGTAAAAACTTGTATGTAATATTCTTTTATTGGGGCACTTCCAGGTTGCGGAAGCTGTCACCGTTTGTATATTATTTACTTTTCCGCACTAGGATAGACCCAAGGAGGGGAGCACAAGTAACCGGGTTCTGGAGTCCAGTGGGAGACCAACTCGAGGAGTCGAGTCCGGGTCTCCTAACTCCAGAATTGGTAGGGTTGCTTGCCGCTCTCGTAGGGGTCTAGGGGTGTGGGTTTGGCTATTCATCGTGACCGTGGAATCCGTGTTTTATACTGGCTCGTATTGAAAACACGGACGTCCTAGTATATCCAATATTTCATATGATTCTTCTGCTGCGATATCTGTGATGTGATCATGTGATGTTCTGTGATAGATACAGTATATAGTATATATGATATATTATATAGATGTTACTTATGTTTTACACCCGCGCTAGCCCTGCCCTGCTCTGCCGTTAGTTACCTAACCTAACGGTGCACGAGGGGACATCGAGGCGAATGCGGATGGCATAAGTGTACGTCGTATTTATCTGTGATGTTTAGGTACTTAAATGATGGGACTTCATTAATGTGATTGATGAAATAAAAGAAACCTAAGATGTTGTAGAATCGAATTTCAAAATAAAACAGGTAGCTACAGTTCTTGCTTTGCACAGAGGTATATGTGATATATCCTGCACCTTATTCGATGAGGAAAGGACCGAGATCCCTTCACCGGGAGTGACTCCTTTAGCAATAACTGGCAGATGCTACACACTCGGTTTGTCTTTTGATTGCTTTTATGAGTTTTTTGCTTTGCACGGTGATATATATGATATATCCCGCACCTTATTCGATGAGGAAAGGACCGACGATCCCTTCACCGGGAGTGACTCCTTTAGCAAAACTAGAAAAGCTTCAAAAACACTCCATTTTAAAATCATTTGATTCTACAACGATATCAAGTTCATTACGCAATAGGTTTTCAGAAAAACCTGTCGTAGCCCTCCGTCATTTCAGATAAGTCTTATTTAGTATTCGTGCTACGTTTGTTGACCTCCGTCAAGGCGTAGTGTACGGTAGCTAACTAGTATTTATCTGCTTATGCATATGATGCAGATTGGATTAGGGTAGTCGTGCGGCCTTGTTGACCTCCGTCAAGGGTCGTGCGGGTGGGTTTAATTCGATCAAGAAATAACGGGTTGAACTTGACTAGTAGCCTATGGTTTGTTGACCTCCGTCAAGGTCATAGGGTGCTAGGGGCAAAATTATCGGGAATTTCAAGTGTTGAAATTTGTAATGAGATTGCATACCTTCTATGAGATAGTTGGATCCCGATACCCGCTGCGAGTAATAGTTACTCCTGGGAGAGTTTTACACATTACAATTAGCCGATCAAGTAGGTGTCTAGAAAGGTGTCAACGGGGTTACGCCTCTGGGAAAACGAGGTTTACATTAATTAGGTTCGTGCGAAAGCACGGGGGGACCTCCCTTAAAGTACCGACACTGGCCTGGCTGAAAGATTGGCGAACTTGTAGCGTGTAATTAATCCCGGCTAGTCTTTCCTTTTAGGGTTTGAAGGAAGATTTGATAAAAAGCAGTGGGAGCCATCCTGATTAGATAAAATAATAACCAATCTATTCTTGCAAGAGCGCACGCTGAGTGTTTTCTTCTCTCTCTCTCTCCAGGTAGCGACCATATCACGCCTTAATCAAGATAATAATACGGATTATTGACCGAACCCGCTTGTTATACTGAGCTGGGGAACGTTGGTCCCGCTCCAACTTATAATTGTTATAAGACAGAGCAGGAAATTGGGGATTACCAGAATTCCCGTGCCACCCAAACGAAGAAAGTGCATATGATGCATCATCTTCGGGTGTGTTCATTACAAAGAACTGTTTCTCAGTATCCTCTGCATCCTGGGTATTTGATACCGGATCAGGATCCCAGATATGTAACTTCTTACATAGGGCTACAAAAAGGTAGAGAACTGAGAACGGGTGATAAGCTTCATGAGGCAGAAAACGGGGCAAGTGTTGCAGCCAAGTCTGTTGGTCACTGTCACCCTGTATTACCAATACATTGATTCTGAACGAATGCTATTAGATACCGAACCTGATATACAAAATCATATCAGTCTCTTTATTAGTAAAGAAATGATAAAATTTTGTATTGTTGGATAATGTTTTGAACATTTCCTATATCAAAAGTTGATCGGTTCAGGCACGTTATCTAAAAGCATTGATGTTCTAAATCAAACTACAGTTCATAGTATACAGAACACAAACAAGAGGAAGAGTTCAGAAATGAACGAATCCTTCTTGAGGCAATGTAGACTAGGTCATATCAATGCGACCCGACTAGCTTAAGTTACATAAAGATGCATATTTAAATGAGTTTGAATTTATATCTTGTGAAACTTGCCAGTCATGTCACAGAGATAAGATGACCACAGCTCTATTTATTGGAAACAGAGAAAGAGTTAGTGAACTCTTGGGATGATACATGTTGATGTATGTAGGTCCCCTGTCTACATATGCCAGGACTGGTTCTTTGTACTTCGTTACATTCTCTGATGATCTTTCGAGATTCAGACCTATGTTCCTGTTGAAACACAAGTCCGAACCTTTTGAGATATTCACAGAATATAAGTTAGAAGTAGAGAACCAATACGGGTATAAGTATTATGTCCTTTGACGAGATCAAGGAGGAGAATACTTGAGCACGGAAATCCTGGACTATTCTAAAGGAGAATGAGATTCTCTCTCAGCATTACTCCTCCGTATACACCATAGCACGATGGTATATCGGAGCGGAGCAATCACACCCTATATGATAAGGTGTGCTCTATGATGAGTAATACTGAGTTACCTGTTTCCTTTTGGGAGTTATGCACTTGAGAAGCTGCATACCTATTGAATAGGGTTCGAATCAAATCAGTTGCCTACCACTTCATATGTGATATGGAAAGGGAAGAGCCCATATCTTAAGTTGGCTAAGATTTGGGGTTGTCCGGGCTATGTCCAAAAGCAAAATCCGGACAAGCTCGAGGCAAGGTCAGTTATATAGAACTGGAAAGGTTCCAGCTATACAAACTGCAGCTGAAGATTTGGTAGAACCAAAGGATTCAATAGTTACCAACGAACCTCAGCCTCTCCGCCGATCTAGTAGGGTTCCTCACCCACCTGAGAGATACTTCGGTTTCTCTATGACAGTGGAAGCGAGGATTACATCATGAGATGATGACCCAACTAGCTTCGAGCTGGCCATCAGGAGTAAGACTCTGTAAGAATGGCTGGATGCTTAGCGATCTGAGATGGAATCCATGTACACCAACAAAGTATGGACTTTGGTTGCTATATCTGAAGGGTTAAATCCCCATCAGGAGCAAGTAAATCTTAAGAAGATTACTTGGTGTAGATGGAAAAGTTGAGACTTTCAAAGCTAGACTTGTTAAAGCTTTTCGTCATTGACCAGGCGTGGATAATGATGAAACCTTTTCAAGTAGCTATGCTTAAGTCCATCCAGATCCTACTTGCCACGGCTACATACCATGACTACGATATCTGGCGGTTGGGTGCCATGACTACTTTTCTAAATGATGTTTTAGAAGAGAACGTCTATAAGTACACAGTCAGAGGGCTTCGTAGACAGTGGGAGCAGCAGAAACGTGTACAAGATGCTTTATAGGATAAAGCAGGTATCACGGAGTTGGAACATCTGTTTTGATGAGTTAGTCAAAGAGTTTGACATCATCAAAATGGTAAATGAACCTTGTATAAACAAAAAGGTAATAGGGAGTATAGTGACGATCCTCGTAGAGTACGTGGATGACATGCTCTTGATAGGGAAGGAGTTTCCTATGCTACGCCCGGTCAATCTCCGCTTATCACAATGATTCTCCATATAGGATCAAAGTGATACCTCCTAAATCCTGGGTTTTGGATCTATGAGATAGATCTAATTGGATGTTAGGATTCTCACTAGTTGTAGTGAGATGGTATCAGTTGATCCTGGGGAAAATCACTGGAAGTGTTCCAGGGTGATAAAGACGACTGAATGTCAGTCACAGGCATTGTCTTTACCCTCTATCGAGGGACGGTATGTTGGAAGAGTTCCAAGTTAGATACCGTGGCATACTAGACGATAAAGGCTCGATACATCGCTACTTAAGATGCTGCCAAAGAGGCAGTCTGGATGTATATTTGTTCATGAGATGAACTTTGTTCCTCCCATTGTGTGACAATGGAGTTGTGGCTTATGCCAAGGAACGCCCATCCCATCAGTGATCCAGACATATTCTAAGGCAGTATCACCTGATCATGGAGATGGTTGATCTCCAGGGTGATCGAGGTTAGGAGAGTAGACTCAGAGGACAACACGGCGGATCCACTCACGAAGGCCTATTCCCAGAGAGAGATTTTTATGGGATGGTTGAGTATGAGATACTGCAACCACTGCTACAGATGGCCCTAGTGCAAGTGGGAGATTGTTAGTTATATGTATGCCCTAGAGGCCATTACTGTACATAGGATGTATATTGTAGTGGATGCTGGGACATATATAGGGAGGACTTTCTCGCTCGACATGATAGTATGCTATCTGGTTACTCTTTACCTTAACGTGTGAAAGGTTCCTAGGCACCCTATAGAGGTCTCACAAGGCATCAACCATGCTATTTTACAAAAATATGGTGCCGAGAAACCCTAGTTAACGGATCTTTGCTAGAATTCTAGGCGAAAAGAAAAGCTAGTTAACACTTAACTATAGTTTAAACGGAAATACAACCTTTGTAGATCCGGATGTCCACCTCCACGGCTCCGCAACGATGTCTCCTCGCTGTCCAAGTCGAACTCCGGGCTCAAGCGTCGGCTTCGTCGGAGAAACGGGTGAGCTAGGTCGCCGGCTTCGTGTCAAAGACGATCTACGTCGAGGCATCGCAAGTTCAAGCTCCGACTTCACAAAGTGATGAAATTTGTGAAGAAAACACACTCTACAACTTGGCTAGAGGTAGAGGGTGAAGAAATAGGAGGTGGGTTCTCTTTAGAATTGGATTTCTCACTCTCAAGCTGAAGTTGCCATTAATGGCCTCAAGGTTTCTAACTTGAAGATGAAGAAGAAGAAGAGCTAGAAATATGATAAGTGTTTTTAAAATAAAAGAAAAAGCAATACTTATCATAATTCTAACAATGGTTAAGTGTAGAGAATAGACCATGGTTAATAGATGGGTTAGGGTTAAGCATGATGACATGAAAGGTCAAGAAGTCAAAACTTCATGAAGCTTCAACTAAAAGACAAAGAAAGCCACCATACTAAATTAAATCATTTCCAATTAAATAAATGAACAAATAAATAAAAGAATATGCAAAACCCTAATCAAAACTTAACCATGGTTTTAATTCTTTACACTTAACTAAATAATCAAGTATCATCAAACATGATACAAGTATATGCATGAAAATATATCACATATACAACTTGCACATCAAGTGAGAAAATCCATATAAAGTGAACCAATACTAGTTAATGCAAAGTAATATATCAAATATATAATTATACATTAAATCATTAAATCAACATTTGATTCAATGATCCGGTCATATCGCACATAACCGACTAGTATTCAATGTATCGATTTATCGAATCAATGATTCGATAACTAGGTCATATCGAATATAACCACTCGAAACATTTATCGCGAGAATGAAATGCGGTATCACATACACGCATTATTCTCGGTCCTGCACATATCTTATATGCGCTCCTATTTCGTTTCGCTTGAGCCAGGAAACCTCTGTGTAGGACTCTAAAGACTCGTCAATACGCCGATAGCAGATGATGATCATATCAAGCATCCACAAGCCGCAAGCGGTCTGCTAAACGTAACGGCCACCCGGGTATTGAGCGATCAGAAGATCGACGAGCTAGCCCGCTCACACTCCTGCGAATCCGACCAGTAACACTTACCATACAGTCCGGTCTCTTCGTCTGATATGTCGCATATCAAGTCTAGGGGTGGTAAACGTCAGACCCCAATAACCCGATAAGTCGTGCCGATGTGAGGCTCGTAACGGGTCGAGAAACTACTGGTAACACTTACCAGCAAATCTCTGATCAGCCCTGGCCAGGGACTTCCTTGTTACGGCCAATCTAGCACTGCGCAACATCAACCCCCAATACCGGGAGAGACGAAACCCCTCCTATCGCTCATTGCCTCCATGTGACTCGGGACTGTACCCAAAGACCACCATTTTGCACGCCCTCATGGACGTGGTAAGGTAGAGATCAAAGCACAGTGGGAATCACACAAGACTCTATGACGATCTCGGGTCTACAGACTAACCTGTACAAGTGTCACCTGAGAACTGCCATCTGACGTGAGGTATAATACCATCTGGGAGTTCTCGGCGAGTCCGTCCAGTGTACCCAGTCTCCACTGAGCACCCGTATGCCATCTCTGATGTCAAACACCAATGGATATGGGATCATCCATCGCCCATCTCATGGGTCGAGAAGCGTATACGCTAGTCTACTCTGGTATATCGATGCCCCGTCTCGATACACCCACGACTAGGGACCTTAAAGGATGTACTTATAGACTACCATGTCCCTACTAGTATGATCTGCATCATAGTCCAGGTAGTCAAGTACACATCCTAAGGGCTTTACCAACATGTAACTATATGACAGTATAAAGAGACAAGTGTACATGTTAAGATAAAGATCAACCAGATAGCATACTATCATGTCGAGCAAGAAAGTCATCTCTATATATGTCCAAGCATCCAATATAATATACATAATCTGTACAATACTGGCCTCTAGGGCATACATACAACTAACAATCTCCCACTTACACTAGGGCCAGCTGCTGTAGTATCTCATACCGAGCATCCCGAAGAGTCTCTCAAACTGTATCTGGGGAATGGCCTTCGTGAGTGGATCCGCCGTGTTGCTCTTCGTGTCAACCCTCCTAACCTCGATCTCCCGGCAATCAACTATCTCCCGGATCAGGTGATACCGCCTCAGAATATGCCTGGACCGCTGATGGGACCTGGGTTCCTTGGCCAAAGCCACCGCTCCATTGTTATCGCAATACAAAGGTATTGGACGCTCAATGGATGGAACCACTCCAAGTTCAGTAATGAACTTCTTGATCCAGACAGCCTCTTTGGCAGCATCGTTGGCAGCGATGTATTCAGCCTCCATTGTCGAGTCTGCCACGGTTTCCTGCTTGGAACTCTTCCAGCTAACCGCCCCTCCGTAAAGGGTAAAGACAAATCCCGACTGCGACTTAGAGTCGTCCTTATCACTCTGGAAGCTGGAATCGGTAAAGGACTCCACTTGGAGTTCTCCGTTACCATACACCAAGAACATATCTCTAGTCCTTCGCAAGTACTTGAGAATGCTCTTCACAGCTGTCCAGTGACTCTCTCCAGGATCAGCTTGATACCTGCTCACTATACTTAGTGAGTATGCTACATCGGTTCTGGTACATAGCATCGCATACATGATAGAGCCTACTGCCGAAGCATAGGGTATCCCTTGCATGCGAGCTCTCTCCAAATCAGTCTTGGGAGACATCTCTTTGGAGAGAGTGACTCCAGAGATCGTGGGCAAGTTCCCACGCTTGGACTCTTCCATAGTAAACCTCTTTAGTATGGTGTCAATGTACCTGGATTGGGACAATCCCAAAATCCGTTTGGATCTATCTCTATAGATCCTAATTCCCAATATGCAGGAGGCATCACCAAGATCTTTCATTGAGAATCTTTGTGATAAGAAGAGCTTGACCGATTGCAGCATAGGAATATCATTTCCTATCAAGAGTATGTCGTCCACGTACAATACGAGGAAGACAACCTTACTCTCTGCCACCTTCTTGTAGATACAAGGTTCATCTGGGTTTTTGACGAAATCAAACTCTTTGATAACGACGTCAAAGCAGATGTTCCAACTCCGCGATGCTTGCTTTAATCCATAAATGGATTTAAGCAGCTTGCACACCTTCCCGCTGCTCCCACTATCTACAAAGCCCTCTGGCTGAGTCATGTACACGCACTCTTCTAAATCACCATTTAGAAAGGCGGTCTTAACATCCATTTGTCAGATTTCGTAATCATGATATGCAGCGATGGCAAGCATGATCCGGATGGATTTAAGCATAGCCACTGGAGAAAAGGTCTCGTCATAGTCCACACCTGGTCTTTGACGAAAACCCTTTGCTACAAGTCTAGCTTTGAAAGTCTTTTTTTTTCCCATCTACACCAAGTTTCTTCTTGAAGATCCACTTGCTCCCAATGGGTTTTACCCCTTCAGGAGCAACGTCCAAAGTCCATACTTTGTTGGTGTACATGGATTCCATCTCAGACCGCATAGCATCCAGCCATTTCACTGAGTCCCCACTCGTGATGGCCTGCTCGAAGCTAGTTGGGTCATCATCCTCCATGATGCAATCCTCACTGCCACCATCAATGAGAAAACCATAGTATCTCTCAGGTTGGCGAGGAACCCTACTAGATCGGCGGAGAGGCTGAGGTTCATTGGGAGCTACTGAATCTTCTGGTTCCACTAAATCTTCAGTTACTGTTTGTGTATCTGGAACCTCTTCCAGCTCTACCACTTTGCCACTAATTTCTTTTTCAAGAAATTCCTTTTCTAAAAAGGTGGCATATTGAGAAACAAACACTTTTTGTTCTTCAGCATGGTAGAAAAAATATCCTTGGGAATTCTTAGGATATCCCACAAACTTGCAAAGAACTGACCGTGCCTCGAGTTTGTCTGGATTTTGTCTTTTGACATAGGCCGGACAACCCCATATTTTAACTCGTTTAAAATATGGTCTCTTCCCACTCCATATCTCATATGGTGTGGTAGGTACAGATTTAGATGGAACTTGATTCAATAGGTATGCTGCTGTCTCCAGCGCATATCCACAGAAGGAAATAGGTAACTCAGCTGTGCTCATCATAGAGCGCACCATATCTAATAGGATGCGATTCCTCCATTCAGATACACCGTTGTGCTGTGGTGTATATGGAGGAGTCAGCTGAGAGAGAATCCCATTCTCTTTTAGGAAGTTCAGGAATTCATTGCTCGAGTATTCACCTCCTCGATCAGATCGAAGGATTTTAATACTTTTTCCGGTTTGGTTCTCGACTTCTTGTTTATATTCTCTAAATTTCTCAAAAGCTTCTGATTTGTGTTTCATCAGGAACACATATCCGAATCTAGAGAGATCGTCAGTGAATGTAATGAAGTACGAAGAACCATCCCTGGCATGTGTAGACATGGGACCACATACATCACTATGTATCAGTCCCAAGAGTTCGGTAACTCTTTCTCCGTGTCCCGTAAACGGAGTTTTGGTCATCTTGCCTTTGAGACATGACTGGCAAGTGTCATAAGATGAAAATTCGAAAGGTTTCAAATATCCATCTTTATGCAACTTAGCCAGTCGTGTCGCATTGATGTGACCTAGTCTACAATGCCACAAGAAAGAATCGTTCAGTTCTGAACTCTTCCTCTTGTGTGTGTTTGTTATACTCAGAACTGTTGATTGGTTTAGAACATAAATGCCATTGCACAACATGCCTGATCCAACCAACTTTTGGTTATGGAAAATGTTCATAACATTGTCCTGTAATACAAAATTATATCCTTCTTTACTTAGCAAAGAAACCGATATAATGTTGCATATCAGGTTCGGCATGTAATAGCATTCGTTCAGAACCAATGTATTACCAGTTGGTAATACAAGGTGATATTCCCCGACAGTCTTAGCTGCAACAATTGCACCATTTCCAACTCTAATGTCTTTATCACCTTCTCCAAGTTCTCTACCTTTCCTAAGCCCATGTAACTGATTACATATATGGGATCCTGACCCGGTATCTAATACCCAGGACGTAGAGCAAATGGAGAAACAGTTCTCTGTAACGAACACACCCGAAGAAAATACATCAACATGTACTTTCTTCAATCGGGTGGCATGGGAATCCTGGTATTCCCCTATTTCCTGTTCATTCCTATAACTCTTATAAGATAGAACGGAACCAACGTTCCCCAGCACAGTATAACATGCGGGTTCGGTCAATACATCCATATTATTATCTTTATTAAGGCATGAAATGGTCGCTACCTGGAGAGAGAGAGAAGAAAACACTTTAGCGTAAGCTCGTGCAAGATCAGATTGGTTATTATCTTATCTAATCAGGATGGCTCCCACTGCTTTTTATCAAATCTTCCTCCAAACCCTAAAAGGAAAGACTAGCCGGGATTAATTACACACTACAAGTTCGCCAATCTTTCAGCCAGGCCAATGTCGGTACTTTGAGGGAGGTCCCCCGTGCTTTCGTACGAACCTAATTACTGTAAACCTCGTTTTCCCAGAGGCGTAACCCCGTTGACACCTTTCTAGACACCTACTTGATCGGCTAATTGCAATGTGTAAAACTCTCCCAGGAGTAACTCTTACTCGCAGTGGGTATCGGGATCCAACTATCTCATAGAAGGTATGCAATCTCATTGCAAATTTCAACACTTGAAATTCCCGATAATCTTTTGCCCCTAGCAGCTATATGACCTTAACATAGTCAACAAATCATAAGTGCTAGTCAAGTTCAACCCGTCATTTCCCGATTGAATTAAACCCACCCGCACGACCCTTAACATAGTCAACAAAGTCGCACGACTACCCTAATCCAATCGCATCATATGCTTATACAGATAAGCACTAATTAGCTACCGCACACTACGCCTTAACATAGTCAACAAACGTAGCACGAATACTAACTAGTACTTATCTGAAATGACGGAGGGCTACGTCAGGTTTTTCTGAAAACCTATTGCGTAATGAACTTGATATCGTTGTAGAATCAAATGAAGTTTTAAAATGGAATGATTTTGAGGCTTTTCTAGTTTTGCTAAAGGGGTCACTCCCGGTGAAGGGATCGTCGGCCCTTTCCTTGTCGAATGAGGTGCGGGATATATCATATATATCGCTGTGCAAAGCAAAAACGCAAAAGCAGTCAAAAGCAAACCGAGTGTGTAGCATCTGCCAGTTATTGCTAAAGGAGTCACTCCCGGTGAAGGGATCTCGGTCCTTTCCTCATCGAATAAGGTGCAGGGTATATCATATATACCACTGTGCAAAGCAAGAACTGTAGCTACCTGTTTTATTTAAAATCTGATTCTACAACATCTTAGGTTTCTTTCCTTTCATTAATCACATTAATGAAGTCCCATCATTTAAATACCTAAACATCACAGATAGATATGACGTACGCTTATGCCATCCGCATTCGCCTCGATGTCCCCTCGTGCACCGTTAGGTTAGGTAACTAACGACAGAGCAGGGCAGGGCTAGTGCGGGTGCAAAACATAAGTAACGTCTATATAATATATCATATATACTATATACTATATCCATCACAGAATCACAACACAGATATCGCAGCAGAATAATCATATGAAATATTGGATATACTAGGACGTCCGTGTTTTCAATACGAGCCAGTATAAAACACGGATTCCACGGTCGTAACGAATAGCCAATCCCACACCCCTAGACCCCTACGAGAGCGGCAAGCAACCCTGCCAATTCTAGGGTTAGGAGACCCGGACTCGACTCCTCGAGTTGGTCTCCCACTGGACCCCAGAACCCGGTTACTTGTGCTCCCCTCCTTGGGTCTATCCTAATGCGGAAAAGTAAATAATATACAAAAGGTGACATCTTCCGCTACCTGGAAGTGCCCCAAATAAAAGAATATTACATACAAGTTTTTACATGAATGAAAATGAAAAACACTCATCTCACATAAAAACCCCCGGCTATTCAAATACGACGATCCAATATAACATATCCAGCAACACACAACATCACATGTCATCAACGTAAGTAAGTATGCATACCCCAATTGTCGTTGACGTATAGCAACGAAACCGGCGATATGAACATACTACACTTACGGTCACAGAAAAGAAAGTGTAAAACTACAACAATTGGAATCCGCAACTTCTTTAGACATCACATGCCTAATCAAATGAAATACTTAGACATCACATGCCTAACAGATATAAACCCCGCATTTTAGTCTCATTATCGAAAACACTTTTCAATATAAAATGAAACTAAACCGCTAGATTTATAACATTCATTCAGTTATCACATAACTGTTTGTGAATTCCAATTATTGTATCACATTCCAGATAAACAGAAAATGTTAAACTTTCCGATCGAACAGTCGAATACCCAAGTTTTCCCGATACAGCTCAATACATGAAATAAGTCTAACAACATTCAGTTCGTGCCTCAGTACCGACGGTCCAGCCGTAGAAGGGTCAAGCCAACGCCTCACATGTGGCACGCCGTACTGCCCCAAACCCGAACGTTCAAAGGGCAGTTCAAGACGGTCACATAATCGAGTTAAGGTTTGTTGTCTTCTAGAGGGTCCATCGCGTTACTTGCACTACTTAGAACGTCGTTAAACTTCGGAAAAATCCAACACATGGAAATTTCCCGACAGGGGAAAAATTGGGTATTTATATCCGGTCGAACTTTTTAACATATTCTGGAAATTATCCGGAAAAACACAAAAGACGAAATTTGATAATCCGATCGAAATACCGAATCCCTATACAACCCCAGAATACTCTTCTGTAGAATCACAATAAAAAATATCCCAGAAAACACAGCATTATATTATATGAGTTACTGTGCAGAAAATATTAAACAATTGAACAGTAAGGCCGCGGAACCGCCGCACCATGCATAGCACGTGCCGCGGTTCCACGCTGGAAAATTTGATTTAGGCCCTCGAATTTCACAGTATTTCATATAAGACCCTGCATGATTTTCTGCATATTTTTAATTGACAAAAATCCAGAATTTTAAAAAATGGACAGAGAGAACTTTGTGTTAGGTTTTCGGTTCGTTCGGATTGCAAACGCCGTCTAGACTTCGCCTAAGGCTCTAGCTAGGCTCTGATACCAGTGAAAGGTTCCTAGGCACCCTATAGAGGTCTCACAAGGCATCAACCATGCCATTTTACAAAAATATGGTGCCGAGAAACCCTAGTTAACGGATCTTTGCTAGAATTCTAGGCGAAAAGAAAAGCTAGTTAACACTTAACTATAGTTTAAACGGAAATACAACCTTTGTAGATCCGGATGTCCACCTCCACGGCTCCGCAACGATGTCTCCTCGCTGTCCAAGTCGAACTCCGGGCTCAAGCGTCGGCTTCGTCGGAGAAACGGGTGAGCTAGGTCGCCGGCTTCGTGTCAAAGACGATCTACGTCGAGGCATCGCAAGTTCAAGCTCCGACTTCACAAAGTGATGAAATTTGTGAAGAAAACACACTCTACAACTTGGCTAGAGGTAGATGGTGAAGAAATAGGAGGTGGGTTCTCTTTAGAATTGGATTTCTCACTCTCAAGCTGAAGTTGCCATTAATGGCCTCAAGGTTTCTAACTTGAAGATGAAGAAGAAGAAGAGCTAGAAATATGATAAGTGTTTTTAAAATAAAAGAAAAAGCAATACTTATCATAATTCTAACAATGGTTAAGTGTAGAGAATAGACCATGGTTAATAGATGGGTTAGGGTTAAGCATGATGACATGAAAGGTCAAGAAGTCAAAACTTCATGAAGCTTCAACTAAAAGACAAAGAAAGCCACCATACTAAATTAAATCATTTCCAATTAAATAAATGAACAAATAAATAAAAGAATATGCAAAACCCTAATCAAAACTTAACCATGGTTTTAATTCTTTACACTTAACTAAATATTCAAGTATCATCAAACATGATACAAGTATGTGCATGAAAATATATCACATATACAACTTGCACATCAAGTGAGAAAATCCATATAAAGTGAACCAATACTAGTTAATGCAAAGTAATATATCAAATATATAATTATACATTAAATCATTAAATCAACATTTGATTCAATGATCCGGTCATGTCGCACATAACCGACTAGTATTCAATGTATCGATTTATCGAATCAATGATTCGATAACTAGGTCATATCGAATATAACCAATCGAAATATTTATCGCGAGAATGAAATGCGGTACATACACGCATTATTCTCGGCCCTGCACATATCTCATATGCGCTCCTATTTCGTTTCGCTTGAGCCAGGAAACCTCTGTGTAGGACTCTAAAGACTCGTCAATACGCCGGTAGCAGATGATGATCATATCAAGCATCCACAAGTCGCAAGCGGTCTGCTAAACGTAACGGCCACCCGGGTATTGAGGGATCAGAAGATCGACGAGCTAGCCCGCTCACACTCCTGCGAATCCGACCAGTAACACTTACCATATAGTCCGGTCTCTTCGTCTGATATGTCGCATATCAAGTCTAGGGGTGGTAAACGTCAGACCCCAATAACCCGATAAGTCGTGCCGATGTGAGGCTCGTAACGGGTCGAGAAACTACTGGTAACACTTACCAGCAAATCTCTGATCAGCCCTGGCCAGGGACTTCCCTGTTACGGCCAATCTAGCACTGCGCAACATCAACCCCCAATACCGGGAGAGACGAAACCCCTCCTATCGCTCATTGCCTCCATGTGACTCGGGACTGTACCCAAAGACCACCGTTTTGCACGCCCTCATGGACGTGGTAAGGTGGAGATCAAAGCACAGTGGGAATCACACAAGACTCTATGACGATCTCGGGTCTACAGACTAACCTATACAAGTGTCACCTGAGAACTGCCATCTGACGTGAGGTATAATACCATCTGGGAGTTCTCGGCGAGTCCGTCCAGTGTACCCAGTCTTCACTGAGCACCCGTATACCATCTCTGATGTCAAACACCCATGGATATGGGATCATCCATCGCCCATCTCATGGGTCGAGAAGCGTATACGCTAGTCTACTATGGTATATCGATGCCCCGTCTCGATACACCCACGACTAGGGACCTTGAAGGATGTACTTATAGACTACCATGTCCCCACTAGTATGATCTGCATCATAGTCCAGGTAGTCAAGTACACATCCTAAGGGCTTTACCAACATGTAACTATAAGACAGTATAAAGAGACAAGTGTACATATTAAGATAAAGATCAACCAGATAGCATACTATCATGTCGAGCAAGAAAGTCATCTCTATATATATCCAAGCATCCAATATAATATACATAATCTGTACAATACTGGCCTCTAGGGCATACATACAACTAACAACGTGTACATTGATTGTCTCTCTGTTACATGTTGGTAAAGCCCTTAGGATGTGTACTTGACTATCTGGACTATGATGCGGATCATACTAGTGGGGACATGGTAGTCCATAAGTACATCCTTCAAAGTCCCTAGTCGTGGGTATATCGAGACGGGGCATCGATATACCAGAGTAGACTAGCGTATACCTTCTCGACCCATATAGATGGGCGATGGATGATCCCATATCCATTGGTGTTTGACATCAGAGATGATATACGGGTGCTTAGTGGAGACTGGGTACACTGGACGGACTCGTCGAGAACTCCCAGATGGTATTATACCTTACGTCAGATGGCAGTTCTCTGGTGACACTGGTACAGAGTAGTCTGTTGACCCGAGATCGTCATAGAGTCTTGTGTGGTTCCCACTGTGCTTTGATTTCCATCTTACCACGTCTAAGAGGGTGTGCAAAACGGTGGTTTTTGGGTATAGTCCCGAGTCACATGGAGGCAATGAGCGATAGGAGGGGATTCGTCTCTCCCGGTATAGGGGGTTGATGTTGCGCTGTGTTCGATTGGCTATAACTGGAAATCCCTGGCCAGGGTTGCTGAGATTTACTGGTAAGTGTTACCAGTAGTTTCTCGAATTGTTATAGACCTCATATCGACACGACTTATCGAGCTATTGGGGTCTGACGTTTACCACCCCTAGGCAAGATATGCGACATATCAGACGACGAGACCGGACTGTAGGTAGTGTTACTGGTTGGATTCACTGGAGTGTGAGTGGGCTTGCTCGTCGATCTTCTGATCGCTCAATACCCGGGTGGCCGTTACGTTTAGCAGACCGCTTGCGGCTTGTGGGTGTTTGATATGATCATCACCTGCTGCCGGCGTATTGACGAGTCTTTAGAGTCCTACACAGAGGTTTCCTGGCTCAAGCAAAACGAAATAGGAGCGCATATGAGATATGTGCGGGACCGAGAATAATACCAGTATGTGATACTGTATTCGATTCTCGCGATTTGTAACATTGATCGGTTATATGCGTTATAACCGGGTTATCGGATCAAGTGTTGATTCGATAAGTTGTTACTATTGATATTAGTCGGTTATATGCGATATGACCGGGTCGTTAAATCAAGTGTTGATTTAGTGATTTAATGTATAATTATATATTTGATATATCACTTTACATTAACTAATATAGGTTCACTTAAATGGATTTTCTCACTTGAAGTTCACAAGTTGTATATGTGATATACTTTTGTGCACTTGATTGTATCATGTTTGATGATACATGTTAACTTGGTTAAGTGTAAAGATTAAACCATGGTTAAGTTAATGATTAGGGTTTTGATTATCTTATTTATTTATTTATTTATTTGTTTTGGAAAATATAAAGAAAGAATGGTGGCTTTGTTTGTTTGTTTGTTGAAGATTCATGAAGCTTTGACTTAGTCACCATTCTTGTCTTCATACTTAACCCTAACCATTTAAACAAACCATGGTCTATTCTCTACACATAACTAAGGTTAGTATTATGATAAGTATTCATTTTCCTTTTCATTTTAAAAACTTATCATAATATTATCTTCATCTTCTTCTTCTTCTTCACTTGAAGAAAACCTTTCTTCATCAATGGTGATTGATGAAAATGAGTGAGAAATCCAATTCTAAAGTGAACCCACCTCCTATTTCTTCATCCTCTACCTCTTGCCAAGAAGTATAGGGTATTTTCTTCACAAGTTTCATGACTTGGTGAAGTGGGAGCTTGATCTTGCGATGCCTCGACGTAGATCATCTTCGGCGCGAAGCCGACGACCTTGCCCGCCCATTTCTCCGATGAAGCCGACGCTAGAGCCCGGAATTTGATTTGGACAGCGAGGAGACTTCATCGCGGAGCTATGGAGGTGGAGAACCGGATCTACAAAGGTTGTATTTCCGTTTACTCTTAGTAAAGTAGTTTACTAGTTTCTTTTTCGCCTAAAATTCTAGCCAACGATCCGTATTAGGGTTTCTCGGCACCCGTAAAATTTGAAATTGGCATGGTTGATGCCTTGTGAGACCTCATTAGTGTGCCTAGGAACCCTACAGCGAAAACCTAGAATAGTGGGTGCACTACACATACACACTCCTACACATGCATACTTGCATACATCCTTACTTCATATGTGCATAGACGGGATTCTATATAGATATGTGTTCACATGGGTATGGGACCACGTGTTCACATACGGATTTGAGGATGATACATGGGATTGAGATGAGTCGATGAGTTTGATCTGAGGTTATGATATCGGTGATCTGATAAAATTCATAATTGAGATACGTCTTGATGCTTTAGAGGATTTTGGGGATGATGATGCCATAAGAATGGTGATATATATATTAAGTGATCGACATGTGATTATGTTGCGAGATATGATATGACATGACATGATATGACAAGATTAGGATGATAGGCCACATTCGGCGGTGTTTACTCCTTGTGACGATATATGATGATGATATCGATTTATACTAGACTGTCGATCAGTAGTCAGATCTTGATTATAGTGATGATGTTAGTATTGTACTAGACATAGGTCAGTACCCAGATTATGATACTTGATAAAGAGAATACCAGATGAATGATATGACAAATGTGATATTGACCCATACCCAGATTTGGGGATGCCGTACGACGGATTTACGTACGAGCTATAACTTGATGTTTGGCCCGCACTCTTGATTTGGGAATGACAGATTATAGAGATATGTTATCGGATGTGATATTATCGAGGCGGGATCACCGACTATATATATATATATGTATATATGTGTATCGACTCAAAGGTTAGGCGGTTTCCCTTACCTACTGTTAGCTTTAGCTCAGCCTTATAGTGGTGTAGCGATCGGACTCTTATGATATTAGATGCAGTTCAGCCATCATTGTGTTAGTATTCAGCTCCCGCACTTTATCATTGTTGCTCTGCATCGCATACTGTTGTGATTCATATTTCATTATTGATATCCTGCTGTTAGGACACCAGAACCATTACCGATGATGCGTATGTACCACATACACTTATTTGCCGGCTCACACACATCTTCATCGGTAATTGCCATGTCACGAACACTTAGAAAATATTATTGCTTGACTTAGCTTGTTAGCCAGTAGTGACATGATATTAGTATGCTTGCCTTATATGCCAGCTTGACATTGTAGTTATTACCCGTCACTTCATGCATACTGTTATTCATTATATGCTGCATTCATGGATTCTCATGCTTATATTCATGATTTCACATGCTATTGATGATTTGGATTCGGGTTTCCATGAGATTTTCTGGATTTGGAGGAAAATCGCAAAACATATATATAAACTGCTTTCTCTTTTTAATAAAAATGCGGTTTTCCCATGATGTATGAGTCGTCCACCATGAGTTTGCTGATGGATTTCGAGACCCGATTCGAGGAGTGGAGGAACCGTTTTGGGTACATGGTGGGCCCGGTGCGGCACCCTGGGTCAAGAGGATCGCAGATGATGGCGTTGAGCCTGGCAGGGGAGCACGACCGACCGGTGATTTTACCCGACACGTCGGATATCCGGAGATACCGTCGTAGTCATGAGATGGATGGTAGGGGCCGATCTGGACTGACGGCGCCCTGGATTTTATGATTGAGATATTGAGATTTGAGATATTGAGGTACAGAGATTGTGATATAGAGATATCGAGATATTGAGATTATGTTTTGTGCCGATGCTCGGCACTGTTTTATGCTGATTTCATTATGATACCTCATTTTAAAATACAGAAATCTCACAAATTTATGAAGGCAGTTTTCTTCAGTACATGCATTCTGTTTCATGCATTCATACATCATTCATATGATATATTGCCACCTGATGCACTGACACAGGCACATGGGTTTACACTTGGGTTAGATATTTACCCTAGTCTTGTTATAGATTGCTGGTTATATATATTTGGGGATTATATATATTGATCGTATGACCCAGGATTGCGTCATACATGCGATGTTCTGTTCGTAGATCTCTTTCTACTCACGAGTTGGCAACTCACCCCCGTTGTGCCCCAGTTTCTTGCAGGTGCTGCCGTACGGGTTTCATTACGGCTTTGCGGGCACAGCTTCTTTCAGGTGACTTGCTAGTAGGTGGGTTATTTGTATCGTACCCAGCATTATACATTGTATACTATATTTCAGTTGTATCTAGAAGTTCCATCAACCAAACATGTACTTATTTGAGATAGAGACCAGTCATGTTTATTCTTTCGACCTTAGAGTCGCACGTTATATTTTTCTGGGTTTCCTGCTGTTGAGTTTCCTTTTCTGTTATGATCCTCGCCTTTAGGCGTTGTATATTATGTTGCATACTGGTGGATTTGTTATGGTTCTTCCTATACTCTACAACTTTCTTGGTTTGGATTTCTGGGCTCGGCTTACTTAGAGCACGTACGCCTTGAGACGTTCGTAGCCTAAGTGCCGGTCATGTTCCGTACTTTCGGGACGTGACAATATATGTCCATGCATTCACTATAATATACATCAATGTACAATAATTGCCTCTACGACATGCATATCCCTAACAGTTATTTACTATTCACGAGTTGGCAACTCACCCCTGTTGTGCCACAGTGTTTTGCAGGCTTGACCTTCACCGTAGTCATGGCAGGGCTCCTTATTGCATCATCTTCGGCGGATACCGCTACTGTTGGGTGTGAGACCTTTTGAGTAGGTGGGTTTTTTGCAAGTATCCGTATGATTCCATTGTATATCTCATTTTGTATCTAGTACTCTCCATCTACCACTTACATGTATTTGACTTAGAGACGAGATTTGTGAGGATCGATATTGTATTATTTGTGACTCAGGGTGTCGAGCTCGTGTGAGCCAGATTTTATTTATGTTGCGATGTTGTTTTACCTTTTATTATGCTGTTTTCACTTCTTATTTTCTTATTCCTTCACTACGATGTCGTATATACTTATTGTGATTGTGTTCCGCCTTTAGGCGTGAGTTGCTCCCGTTTGGGGATGCTTTATAAATTCTATGTTTGTATCCGTTTGGGGCTAGTTTTTATAAAAGAGATGCTGCCGAAATTTCTAAGAAAATAAATTTAAGTTTTGAGATTTTAACTTGTGATTTTGAATGTTTTTTTTGTTACTAATGTTTTTACCACTTACTTCCTTTATTGGTTTAGATTTTTGGATTTTTTGGCTTACTTGAATTGCATCACGCCTTTTGACGTTGCATGATTTAAATGCAGGTCGTGTTCCTAATTTGGATCGTGACAGTAGGCTATGTGGATTCCACAACACCAGTAGGAAAAATATTATTCTTTCTCTTATGGAAATAACACCAACAATAACAACAGTAGAACTAATATTACAAGAAAATAACAAATATAAATAAGGAAAATCTGTAAATTAATAAGAATATTCCACAAAAGATTATGAAATATTATCCTGTAAAAACGCTAATAAAAAATACAAAAATACGGGCCCTGGATAAGGACTCGAAGAAAAAGTAGCTAAACACCAAAGCGGTGATGAGACCGCAATAAAGTCACCACCTATCGGCGCTATAAAGGTAGGATTTGTGCCTCTAGGGTTTCTCGTGTTCTCATAGGGGCGGGTTTTCTTCTCCCCCTCTTTCCCTCGTTCCCAGGGTTTCGATCCATTTAATTTATCTGTTCCAATGGCGGAAGTCGAGTATCGCTGCTTCGTCGGCGGTCTCGCGTGGGCCACCGATGACCAATCCCTCGAGAAGGCCTTCAGCCAGTTCGGCGACGTCATCGAATCGAAGGTACGATTTCTGTAAAAACTAAAAGCCCAAGATCTAGATCTTAGATCTGTAGGTCTGACAAATTTGTATTCGATTTGTGATCAGATCATCAACGATCGCGAGACTGGGAGATCGAGGGGGTTTGGATTTGTTACCTTTGGGAATGAGCAGTCGATGAGGGACGCGATCGAGGGGATGAACGGACAGAACCTCGACGGGAGGAGCATCACCGTCAACGAGGCCCAGTCCCGGGGTAGCGGCGGTTACGGTGGCCAGCGCCGTGACGGAGGCGGATACGGTGGTCAGCGACGTGATGGAGGCGGTTACGGAGGCGGCGGGGGCGGTTACAGCCGTGGTGGAGGTGGTGGTGGAGGCCGTTATGGTGGTGGATCTGATGGTGGTGGTGGTTCCCGCTACTCCTCGATGGGAGGCGGTGCTTCTGATGGTAACTGGAGGAACTAGATCTGGAATTTGTTAGTGATGTTTTTATCGTTTTTGATCGCAGCAAAATTAAGTGTTTGGTTATGAAACTATTATGGTTAATTGTTCTGTCTTTTTGACCGTTTGAATGAAAATGTTCCGTGGGTCTTTATTCCTAAAGAGGAAATGAGGGGGTTGCATGTTTTGAAACAGCGAGCAAATGGCAACATGTCTTCTCTATTTAATAGAAGAAAATAAATCTTTGTTATCATGTGGCTTGAACGTCAATCATTCTTTTTATTCTTTGTGATGGTGAATTAATAGTGCATTATTTTAGAATTTTTGGATCTAGCTCTAGCGTTGTTTTAAGTTCCTAGGTTTAGTTTGGCAGCAGGCTTTCGAAACCAAATTCACTCAACTTCATTCAAGGTTTTTAAGAGACCGGATTGAAACTTTAGTCTTTTTGGAGCGTAAAAAGGTTATCTTAACCATTAAATTTGTTTGAAACCTTTGTTTAGAAATTCTATTCATCTTACGAAATGGTTTTGGATTAATATTTTTTGGGTTCGGTCTCAAATTCTACAAAACCGAGCTTACGAGAATTTCCAAATCATGCTTGTGGAAACTGTAATCTCCGACTCCTCATCTCACCGTGGATTATTAGGTTTTCAGATGTGATGTTTGCTTAGCGTGGTTTTTTTATGTGTTGGATTGGGGTTGTTGATATGATGCACAACTCAATCAAAACTCAGGCATAGAATTAGTTCTATACAAGATTGAGCATGATGTGTTCCCATTATTTAGACTTTCTTTCGCCATCTCGCTACCCGTCAACCGAAAGAAAAAAAAGTTTGATTAGTATTTAAGAATATTTTGCCACTGTAGACATATTGTTGAGTTAGTCGTAAATCTATAAATATTATTATGTTCAAGAAATGTTTTTTTGGAAGCAGCTTCGCCAGGAATTGAACTGAGGACCTATTAGTTTGTTCTCCAGATTCAGCATGAAGTTAAGGAAAATGATTGAGGGCTTCTATGATGATGTTCTTGAGTACAATGACAAGAAGGAATTTTTTTTTATCTCATGCTATGATTATGAATGCATGAGAAGATATCTGGTATGAGAACTTGTGACAAGAGCACAACAACAAAATCAGAGCCTCTTATCCCAAACATATGAAGTAGGCTACATGAACTAACATGAGAATCATGCAGGGTCGAGCACATAAATCCTTCGCTTCCACTCACTCCTACTGAACAATATACTTTCCTTAAGACCTTTGGCATGCATATCTTATATATTCTAAATCGAGAATATCCATTTGTCAAACCGGTTCTTCCGTAGGTCTGCATCACACATGACCAAACCATTTTAGACGGTTTTCCCGCATCTTCTCCTCCACGTGTGCTACTCCAATATTTGCACGAATATTCTCATTTTGTATCTTATCATTTCTAGTGTTACCACATATCAAACGAAATATGCGCATCTCCACTGCATCCATTTTCTGGGCATGATGTTTCTTATGAGCCTAGCATTCCGTACCATATAATAAGGTATGCCGAATAGCGTTTCGATAATATTTCCTTTTCAACCTTAACTGAAAGTTATGATTGTACAAAATCTCCGTTGCACTCCTCCATTCCAATCAGCCAGCATGAATTCTCCGGTTGACATTGCTATTGATCTTCACATCCTTTTGAATGATGGACCTAGATATCTAAACTGATCCTTCGGTGATATCTTTTTCTCATCCAGTATTATACAACTGTGATCTCAGCTTCTCTATTTACTAAATTGGTATTGCATATATGATGTTTTAGACCTACTCAATTTAAACCTCGAGATTCCAACGTTTGCTACCACAACTTCAATTTGGCATTAACCCCTGATTTCGTCTTATTTACCAGAATAATATCATCAGCGAATAACATATATCAAGGTATCTCATCCTGGATAGTTCTAGTTGTTGGATATAGGTGCTCTCAAGGCAATTATTGTAGGACCTATACAAAGAACAATCTTACTCGAGATGATAGTATGCTATCTGGTTTGTATAAATCTTCATGTGTATACGTTTTACAAGTTATCATGTATCATTAATACATGATGATAAAGCCCATAGGATATTTGCTTGACTACCAGAATTAAGATAGGGATCATACTAGTAGGGTCTAGTAGTCTATAAGCACATCCTTAAAAGCTCATAGTCGTGGGAGTATCGAAACATGACATCTACGTTTCTTGACCACGACTGGGACGATGACCGGTCCTATAGATATTCGTGTTTGACACCGAGATTGTATGCAGGTGCTCATTGGAGAATGGGTATACTGAGTGGACTCGCTGAGAACTCCTAGATGGTTTTATACCCATGTCAGATAGTAGTTCTCTTGTGACGATAGTACATGGTAGTTTCTTGAACTGAGATCGCCATAATGTCTTGTGTGTGTTTCCGCTATACTTTGATTACTACCCTATCACGACTCTACTGAGTCGTGCATACAGATTTCAGTTGGGTATAGTTCTGAAGCACATGAAGGCAGTGAGCGGTCGAAGGGATGTTAGTTATATGTATGCCCTAGAGGCCATTACTATACATGAGATGTATATTGTAGTGGATACTTGGACATATATAGGGAGGACTTTCTTGCTCGACATGATAGTATGCTATCTGGTTACTCTTTACCTTAACGTGTACACTGATTGTCTCTCTGGTACATGTTGGTAAAGCCCTTAGGATGTATGTGTACTTGACTACCTGGACTATGATGCGGATCATACTAGTGGGGACATGGTAGTCCATAAGTACATCCTTCAAGGTCCCTAGTCATGGGTGTATCGAGACGGGGCATCGATATACCAGAGTAGACTAGCGTATAGCTTCTCGACCCATGTAGATGGGCGATGGATGATCCCATATCCATTGGTGTTTGACATCAGAGATGATATACGGGTGCTCAGTGGAGACTGGGTACACTGGACGGACTCGCCGAGAACTCCCAGATGGTATTATACCTTACGTCAGATGGCAGTTCTCTGGTGACACTGGTACATGTTAGTCTGTAGACCCGAGATCGTCATAGAGTCTTGTGTGATTCCCACTGTGCTTTGATTTCTACCTTACCACGTCCAAGAGGGCGTGCAAAACAGTGGTTTTTGGGTACAGTCCCGAGTCACATGGAGGCAATGAGCGATAGGAGGGGTTTCGTCTCTCCCGGTATTGGGGGTTGATGTGGCGCTATGCTTGATTGGCCATAACAGGGAAGTCCCTGGCCAAGGCTGGTTTAGAGATTTACTGGTAAGTGTTACCAGTAGTTTCTTGACCCGTTATGAGCCTTGCATCGGCATGACTTATCGGTTATTGGGGTCTGACGTTTACCACCCCTAGACCTGATATGCGACATATCAGACGAGAAGACCGGACTGTACGCTAGGCTTTTTGCAGGAGTTGGAGCGGGCTTGCTTGCTGATTTCTGATCGCTTAATACCCGGGTAGCCGTTACGTTCAGCTAGTACCGCTGACGGCTTGTGGGTGCTTGATATGATCATCACCTACTGCCGGCGTATTGACGAGTCTTTAAAGTCCTACATAGAGGTTTTACCGGCTCAGGCAAAACGAAATAGGAGCGCATATGTGATATGTGCGGGACCGAGAATAATGCGTATATGTGATACCGTATTCTATTCTCGCGACTATTGTATCGGCCAGTTATATGAGATATAGCAGGGTTATCGAATCAAGTGTTGATTCGATAAGTTGGTACATTTTGTGTTAGTCGGTTATATGAGATATAACCGGATTATTAAGTCAAGTGTTGATTTAATAATTTAGTGTATAATTGTATATATGATATACTAATTTACATTAACTAACATTGGTTCACTTAAGTATTTGTTTTTCTCACTTATGCACAAGTTAATATATATGTGATATATATTTATTTGTGTTCTTTTTTGTATCATGGTTGTTGATACAAATATCATGGGGGTATAAGACTTATACCATTATAATTATATTGGTATGGTTTTAATATTCAAAGTAAATACAAAATTAGTGGATATTTGTTAAATGCATGAAGCTTGTAGAAGCTTGTGAGTGCTTTGACAAATTCAACCCTTTTTGTTTTGCTTTGGATATTTATTAACCTAACCAATATATTTAGCCATGGTTATGTCTCTACATGAGTTAGTATATGATACTCACTCACCATGGTTAGCTCTCTCACTCTCTTGATTAGTTTCATTCTCATTTTGAGCTCATCTTCTTCCTCCAATTTCTTTCTTGGGTTTGAAAAGGAGAGAGAAACAAAGTGAGAAAAGAAATTCTAAAGTGTACCAATTTTCTATTTCATCATCCTCTACTAGACCAGCACTTTAGTTTAGGGTGTTTGCTTCACTAATTCTCTAGTTAGTGAAGTAGAAGCTTGAGTTCGTATTCCCTCGACGTAGATCATCTTCGGCCTCGAAGACTTCAAGCAAAACCGTTGCCCTCTTCTCATGGAGCCGTCCGAGAGTCCGGGAGTACGATAATCGCAGCGAAGGGACTATTACAAGGAGCTTAAGAAGTGAAGGACCGATCTACAAAGGTTGTATTTCGTATTCACTTAGTGATAATTGTTATTCACTAGAATGTGTTACCCTAATTATCTAGCAAAGATCTTGTTTAGAGTTATTCGGCACGGCTAAAATTTTAATCGGGCACGGTTGATGCCTTGTAGAACCTCCTTAGAGTGCCTAGTAACCCTCCAGTGGTATCAGAGCCAGGCTAGAGCATTAGGCGACGTGTATACGAAGTTAAAACTCCGAACGAACCCGAAATCCCCCGATTTTACCCCTCTCTGGACATTTTCTGAAAATGTGATTTTTTCCAAATTAAAAATGCTTAAAAAAATCAGCAGGCAATTATATGGAAAACTGTGCAAAACGACAACGTTTGGCGCCCAAAGCGCCTCGGAACCGCGGCAGGTGCAGGCTCCCGCGGCGGTTCCGCGGCCATAAGGTGACGTCACACTTATCTGTTTGCACAGTAATGTTCCTATTTAATTTCCTGATGTTTCTGAGTATTTTTAATTTATACTCAAGTGTTGAGTTTTCTGGGTTGTATTGGGAGCTCATTGATTCGATCGGAAAGTTTAACTTCGTCTATGTGTTTTTCCGGATAATTTAGAAAGTATTAAAAAGTTCGAACGGATATCAATAACTCACTTTTTCCCGACCCGGAAAATTTCTAAAGTGTTGGATTTTTCCGTTGTTTAAGAACGTCTAAATCGTGCAAGTTGCGCAATGGACCCTCTAGAAGACAACAAATCTTAACTCGATTATGTGACCGTCTTGAACTGCCTTTTGAACCTTAGGGTTTGGGGCAGTACGGCGTTACCACATGTGAGGCGTTGGCTTGACCCTTCTACGGCTGGACCATTGGTACTGTGGCATGTGATGGATGTTTTTAAACCCACCTCAAGTGTTGAGAACTATTTGGGAAAACTTGGGTGTTTGATTATTCGATCGGAAAGCTTAACATTGTCTATTTATCTGGAATGTGATACAATATTTGGAATCCACAAGTAGTTATGAGATAACTAATTTGGATGTTATAAACATAGCAGTTTAGTCTCAGATGATCGGTTGCCACGGAATTTTGATGCGATCAAAAGTCCGTCGCAATCACGTAGCGTACGCGGATACTCGCCGGGTAAACTTAATTGACAGCCATGCCCCATAGCCCCGACCAAGTGACTGTAGAAGAACCCCGTCGCCAAAAGCATCCGTTTGGGTGCTCGCGGCAGCGGTGTTCCGCCTTAGTGCACTTCGTCGATGGCATCCGGGGGTGCGGCCGTCTACTAAAGTTTGCGATGAGCATTCGATCAAATTATCGGGAATTTTGTTGAATTGCCCGACTAGATATTGAAAAGTGTTTTCGATATAGAGACTAAAATACGGGGTTTATAATTGTTAGGCATGCGATGTCTAAGGAGATTGCGGATTCCAACTGTTGTAGTTTTACACTTTCTTTTCTGCGACCGTAAGTGTAATATGTGTTATCGCCGGTTTTGTTGCTATATTTCAACGACAATTGGGATGCGCATATTTACTTACGTTGATAATATGTGATGTTATGTGTTGCTGGATATGTTATATTGGATCGTCGCGTTTTGAATAGCCGGGGGTTTTATGTGAGATGAGGGTTTTTATTTTCATTCATGTAAAATTCATTGTATGTAATATTCTTTTATTGGGACACTTCCGGGATGAGGTTGATGTCACCATTTGTATATTATTTACTTTTCCGCACTAGGATAGACCCAAGGAGGAGAGCACAAGTAACCGGGTTCTAGAGTCCAGTGGGAGACCAACTCGAGGAGTCGAGTCCGGGTCTCCTAACTCTAGAATTAGTAGGGTTGCTTGCAGCTCTTGTAGGGGTCTAGGGGTGTGGGTTTCGCTATTCATCGCGACCGTGGAATCCGTGTTTACGCAATAGGTTTTCTGAAAAACCTGTCGTAGCCCTCCGTCATTTCAGATAAGTAGTAGTTAGTATTCGTGCTGCGTTTGTTGGCCTTTGTCAAGGCGCAGTGTGCGGTAGCTGACTAGTGCTTATCTGCTTATGCATATGATGCAGATTGGGTTAGGGTAGTCATACGACCTTGTAGGCCTTTGTCAAGGGTCGTGCGGGTGGGTTTAATTCAATCAAGAAATGACGGGTTGAACTTGACTAGCATCCTATGGTTTGTTGGCCTTTGTCAAGGTCATAGGAGGTTAGGGGAAAAATTATCGGGAATTTCAAGTGTTGAAATTTGCAATGAGATTGCATACCTTCTATGAGATAGTTGGATCCCGATACCCACTGCAAGTAATTGTTACTCCTGGGAGAGTTTTACACATTACAATTAGCCGATCAAGTAGGTGTCTAGAAAGGTGTCAACGGGGTTACGCCTCTGGGAAAACGAGGTTTACTTTAATTAGGTCCGTGCGAAAGCACGGGGAACCTCCCTCAAAGTACCGACACTGGCCTGGCTGAAAGATTGGCAAAATTGTAGGGTGTAATTAATCCCGGCTAGTCTTTCCTTTTAGGGTTTGAAGGAAGATTTGATAAAAACAGTGGGAGCCATCCTGATTAGATAAAATAATAACCAATCTGATCTTGCAAGAGCGCACGCAGAGTGTTTTCTTCTCTCTCTCCAGGTAGCGACCATGTCACGCCTTAATCAAGATAATAATACGGATGTATTGACCAAACCCGCTTGTTATACTGAGCTGGGGAACGTTGGTCCCGCTCCAACTTATAATTGTTATAAGACAGAGCAGGAAATAGGGGATTACCAGAATTCCCGTGCCGCCCAAACGAAGAAAGTGCATGCTGATGCATCTTCTTCGGGTGTGTTCATTACAGAGAACTGTTTCTCAGTATCCTTTACGTCCTGGGTATGAGATACCGGATCAGGATCCCACATATGTAATTTGTTACATGGGCTACAGATAGGTAGAGAACTGAGAACGGATGATAAGTTTCATGAGATAGAAACGGTGCAAGTGTTGCAGCCAAGTCTGTTGGAAGTTATCACCCTGTATTTCCAGAATACATTGATTCTGAACAAATGTTATTAGATATCGAACCTGATTTACAACATCATATCAGTCTCTTTATTAGTAAAGAAAGGATATAATTTTGTACTGTTGGATAATGTTTTGAAGATTTCCTATATCAAGAGTTGATCGGTTCAGGCACGTTATCTAAAAGCATTGACGTTCTAAATCAAACTACAGTTCTTAGTATACAGAACACACACAAAAGGAAGAGTTCAGAAATGAACGAATCCTTCTTGAGGCATTGTAGACTAGGTCATATCAATGCGACCCGACTAGCTGAAGTTACATATAGATGCATATTTAAATTAGTTTGAATTTACATCCTGTGAAACTTGCCGGTCATGTCACAGAGATAAGATGACCATAGCTCTGTTTATAGGAAACAGAGAAAGAGTTAGTGAACTCTTGGGATGATACATATTGATGTATGAAGGTCCCCTGTCTACACATGCCAAGACCGGTTCTTTGTACTTCATTACATTCTCTAATGATCTCTCAAGATTCAGACATATGTTCCTGTTGAAACACAAGTCCGAAACTTTTGAGATATTCACAGAATATAAGTTAGAAAGTAGAGAACCAAAACGGGTATAAGTATTATGTCCTTATACCATGGGTGAGAATGTGAACCATGGGTGAGTTAGTGTCATACACTAACCCATGTAGAGAATAAACCATGGCTATTTAATAATGGTTAGGTTAATAAATATCTACAAGTAAAACAAACTTAGTGGACTCGGTCAATGGTTCTTTAAGCTTCTACAAGCTTCAACCATGTGACTTAACTCCACTAATTTTGATTAACTTAGATAAATATAAACCCATCACATTATTAAGCATGGTGCAAGTCTTATACACCCATGTCACATGTGGCATCTAGCATGACACAAAAGTTGTACATTAATATATATCACATATACACTAATGCACACAAGTGAGAAAAGAAATCATAAGTGAGCTAATATTAGTTAATGTAATCTAGTATATCAAATATACAATTATAAATTAAATTATTAAATCAACACTTGATTTAATAATCCGGCTATATCACATATAACCGACTAATATCAAATGCAACAACTTATCGAATCAACACTTGATCCGATAATCCGGCTATATCTCATATAACCGACCGATGTCGCAAATCGCGAGAATAGAATGCGGTATCACATACGCGCATCAATCCCGGTCCCGCACATATCACAAATGTGCTCCTACTCCGTTTCACATGAACCAGGAAACCTCTGTGTAGGACTCTAAAGACTCGTCAATACGCCGGCAGTAGGTGATGATCATATCAAACACCCATAAGCCGCAAGCGGTCTGCTAAACGTAACGGCCACCCGGGTATTGAGTTATCAGAAGATCAACAAGCAAGCCTGCTCATACTCCTGCGAATCCAATCAGTAACACTACCATACAGTCCGGTCTCTTCGTCTGATATGTCGCATATCTCGTCTAGGGGTGGTAAATGTCAGACCCCAGTAAATCGATAAGTCGTGCCGATATGAGGCTCATAACGGGTCGAGAAACTACTGGTAACACTTACCAGTAAATCTCTAAAACAGCCCTGGCCAGGGACTTCCTGTTATAGCCAATCGAGCACAGCGCAACATCAACCCCCAATACCGGGAGAGACGAATCCCCTCCTATCGCTCATTGCCTCCATGTGAATCGGGACTGTACCCAAAAACCACCGTTTTGCACGTTCTCATGAACGTGGTAAGGTGGAAATCAAAGCACAGTGGGAATCACACAAGACTCTATGACGATCTCGGGTCGACAGACTAACCTGTACCAGTGTCACCAGAGAACTGTCATCTGACGTGAGGTATAATACCATCTGGGAGTTCTCGGCGAGTCCGTCCAGTGTACCCAGTCTCCACTGAGCACCCGTATATCATCTCTGATGTCAAACACCAATGGATATGGGATCATCCATCGCCCATCTGCATGGGTCGAGAAGCTATACGCTAGTCTACTCTGGTATATCGATGCCCCGTCTCGATATACCCACGACTAGGGACTTTAAAGGATGTACTTACCGACTACCTTTGTCCCACTAGTATGATCCGCATCATAATCCAGGTAGTCAAGTACACATCCTAAGGGCTTTATCAACACGTAACAGAGATACAATCAGTGTACATGTTAAGATAAAGTGCAACCAGATAGCATACTATCATGTTGAGCAAGAAAGTTCTCTCTATATATGTCCATGCATCCACTATAATATACATCTCATGTACAATAATGGCCTCTAGGGCATACATATAACTAACAATCACATATTGCGGATACATGTTGATAAAGCCCGTAGGATTTTGCTTGACTACCAGCGTTATGATGGCGATCATACTTGTGGGAGCTGGGTAGTCCATAAGCACATCCTTAAAGGTCCCAAGTCATAGGAGTATTGAGGCCGGGCATCGATACTCCAGAGTTGACTTGAGTATACGTTTCTAAACCCCGACGAGGGGCGGTGGTTGGTCCTATAACCATTGGTTTGATCATCTAAGATTGTATACAGGTGCTCACTGGGGGTGAGTACACTGGGCGGACTTGTCGAGAACCTCTAGATGGTATTATTCCTATCGTCAGGTTGCAGTTCTCAGGTGACATGAGTACAGGTTAGTCTTTAGACCTGAGATCACCATTTGTCTCATATGAGTCCCCATTGTGTTTTGATTACTACCCTACCACGGCTCTACTGAGTCGTGCAAATAGCTTTTGGTTGGGTATAGTCTCGAACCACATGGAGGCAGTGAGTGACTTTCAGGAATTTGTCTCTCCGGGTATTGGGAGTTGATATTGCACTGTGTACGGTTAGCCATAACCATAAGACCTTGGCCAGGGCAGTTGAGATTTACTGATGGTTAGATCATTAGATTCTCAGATTGGTCCTGAACCAAATCGACACGACTTATTAAGTTGTTAGGGGTCTGACGCTTACTACCCCCTAGACTCGATATGCGATACTCAAAGACGAAGAGACCGGACTGTACGGAGATTGTCACGGATAGACTCAGTAGGGGTTTCGGACGAGCTTGCTCGTCAGCCTTCTTTTCGACAAGTACCTGTGTAGCCGTTACGTACAGCTAGTGCTGCTGACGTGCTTGTGGTTAAACTCACTGCCACTGTACTGTCGAGTCTTTAAAGTCCCACACACAGGGTTTCTCTAGTTCAGGTGAAATGATGTGGTGGCCTAATGTTTATACGTACAGGGCTCCGATCGAATGATAATACTAGCCGGCTTAAGATTAAGCCGGATTATTAAATCAGGTATTGATTTAATAATTTACATATACACATTTCAATATGTATATTCTAGTGTTATCCAGGTTTTCGATCGGACGGATGATAATACTAGCGACCTTAGAATTAAGCCGGTTTGTTAAATCGGATATTGATTTAATGGTAGTATTATATTAATAGTATTATTCTATCTTTTGGGTATTCGTATTTTGGTATGAATACGTGTATGTATATACAGTAGAAAGTATTTTGTATTTATACAAAATACTTTCTAGAAGATGACACCTCATCATGCATTTTTCTATTTTGTTGAAAATAGAAAATGAGGTGGAAAAGGGAGGCATGGCATGATGCATGGCTATGGTATTTATTGCAAAACACTATTGGAGTATTGTTGTGTATTTTAATAAAAGAAAATTTCTTTATAGAAAAAGAGCGGACCATTCTTCACATAGCTTCTTGATAGCCATTCTTATTCTTCATGACATTCATTCTTCAATTGTTCTCCTCTCCTATCTTATTGTTGAGTTCATCCTCTAGTTAAATCCTTATTATTCTCATGTTTTGAGAACTAAAGGATTTAAGATAGAAAAAACTACTACTAAACATAACCACATCATCTAAGTAAACTAGATTAGCAAACTAGTTTGCTTAGTTCGCTTCCTTTTGAAGTAGGAGAGCTTGAATCAAGAAGAACCTTCAGGTGGATCATCTAGGACCGAAGAGGCCGGCTATCATGCTTGATCTAGGAGAGCTCAAGGAGCTTAAGAAGAGGAGTGAAGACTCGAAGGACACGTATCTTTAGGTATAACGCTCTTTCATAGTAGTTAGACTCCTCTAGTTTACTAGTTTCGATGTTTGGCTAGATTGTAGGATGTGTTTTCTAGCGCCAGTTTTTAAAAATTCAAAGTCTTTCGTTCCGCAACGGCCACGATCAGCGGCCAGAGCGCTAGGAAACCCAACATGGTATCAGATCCACCCAAACATTAGAAACTAGCAGTAGACGATATTTTAGTTTCAAAACCGAAAATTCTGATTTCAAAAACCCACTCTCTGTCGTGAAAATATTTTGGTCTCTGAAATTTTTTTAAACAAGTGCAGAGGCTTACTCTTGACATGTATATGACACAAAATGAAAACGAGGAAGTTTGGCCGTACAACCCCCCCCCCCCCCCAAATGCTCAAATCCCCGCCCTCGGCGGTTTTGTTGTCTCTGTGGGTCCTTTTTTTCATGCTGTGTCTTGGGTTTTAAGAATTGGGATTTTTGGTCTTGTTTGATTTGCCCTACATTTCACCTAATGTTATCTTTTCTTTTGGGCAACTCAGAAAGTTTAAAACTTGAAACTTTTGCATCATTGATTTCTGTGATGTGGTGTATGTGTTTTCAAATGTCGTCTATTTGCTATATGTCATTTAGACGGGGTTGCACATACTTTCTTATGCTGCTGTGATATTTATATCTGTGTTGGTTTGTACGGATTGTCATGTTAGATAGCCCCTAGTGCAATGGTAGTTATACAGTTTCGATTCATTTGTATATTCATTATTGCGGAACGAGCGTCCGATATGTGGACTGCTGTTTCCGCCAATTTGTATATTCTTTTATTGCGGTACGGCCGGGTTGAGGTCGATCTCACCGTTATATATATATTTTTCTTTTCTGTACTAGAATTACCCTGCGGAGGAGTGCTCGAATAGCCGGGTTCTAGAGGGCAACGAGCTCGTATCTTATGGCGTTGAGATGGAGGCGGCCTTACTTTAGAATTATCGGGCTATTCACCACACTCGTAGGGGGTATAGGATGACCCACGGAGGGGTGATCAAGTTACCAGATTCCGTGAAGTGCCGGGTGGCCCAATCACTCCGTTGATTGGGGTTGCCTCACTTCCGGGATTGGGGGGTCACTTACCGCACTCATAGGGGTCTAAGTTTTTCATTGCACGGGGTATCCACACGACTGGGGAACGTCGAGTTTCATTTGCGGCTCAAATGAAACCCAGGGCTCCTAGATTATCCGTTATTCCATGTTGCTTATTGCTGTTCTGTGATGTTCCTTATATATCATGCCTGGGACAAATGATAATATATATATATATATATATATATATATATATATTCTAGTAGATGTTGTATATGTTTTGCATCCGTGCTAGTCTTGCCCCGCTCTGCCGTTAGTTAAGTAACCTAACGGTGCATGACGGGACCTCGTGGCGAATGCAGATAGCATATACGTACATTTTATTTTCGTTCTTTTCTGGTGTGATAGGATTTAATTGATGGGACCGCGTTAATTTTAATTAATGCAAGAAAAAGAAACCTAAAAGATGTTGTTGGAACAAATTTCGAAAACTATAGTCATACTCTACCGCTTTTCATAGCGGTATTCGGTTAGGAATATCCTGTAAGCCGATGTCGCGCACCCCACGGTTCGCGGGGAGGCGGAATTTTCAAAAACGATGATGTTTGACTACGCAACACCGGCTAAAACTCCATGATCTTTACTAAAGCCTTAACTAGCTAATTTATCTAGAGGTTTAACTACTCTGCTAGAATGGTTATACCTCCAAGATCGAGTCCTTCGGGTCTTCTAGTGCTCCTCTCCAAGGCTCCTCAGTGATCGGATTGGGCCTGCTCCATCGGCATTCTTGCGTCAAAGATGATCCACCGCGAGAGAATGTGCTCCAAGCTTCAACCTCTAAATGAGGTAAATAAGGTAGATGGTTTGCTAAACCAACTAGCCTAGAAGATGTAGAAAGTCTAAAGGATTGTGTAGTTTCACTAAACCCTTGGCCCACAACACATGTGAAGGATAGGGATTAGTCTTTTGAGGAAGAAGGAGATGGAGGAACTCAAAAGAGCAAGAGAGGAGAGCAACTTAAGAAGATCTCAAGAGAGAAGAATGAACCATCAAGAGAAACTAAGTGTAGAGAATGGCTAAGTATATACTCACTTATTGAACCATGGAATATATCACAATAGAATATATGTGTAACGCCTTGAAAAGTCGTTTAGGTATTTTTCCGTTAATCGGTAAATAATTGGTATTTTTCCGTAAATTGTCGTTATAGTTATTTTTCAATATAGGCCTAATTATACCTAATTTGGATAGGTAATTGCTTGTATTTAGTAGCTAATGAGTCACTTATAAATTTCTGTTCCTTTAAATTTTTTCCCCTAATTTATTATTTTTAATATTATTTTAAGCTGTTAAATATACATTAAATTGCTAATAAATACAAATTTGAATGGGCTAATTACATACTTAGGAACCATGACAACTAAAATCTAGTTTGTAATATAAATTTTTAGTATATTATTCCCAAGTTCTAGTTGATTCTAGTCAAAGGAAAATTAAAATTTAAATAAATTAAACTTAAGGTTGCAATTATGAACTTGTGGGGGTGTTTTTAGCATGGAATTTCTTTGCTCTCTCTCACTCATCCTCACCCCCTCCTATTGGCCGAGCCCACCACCTACAGCAGCCCACTTTTGCCCTCCATTTGTCTTCACTCATTTGAACAAAATCTTATGAAAAGATTAATATATATTAATTAGGTATGGGAATTAGGTGGTATGTGGGGCTTTGACTATGGAAATTTCTACACAACTCTCTCTCACTCTCCCCCATCTCCCCAAGGCCGAGCCTTTCCTGCTGCTGTCCCCCATTTTCCCCATCTCTTTTTGGTTCAAATTCCATCAAAAAAATCCATCGAAATCTACAAATTTCTTCACAAAACTCAAACAAATCCTTGTGCTATCTCTTCTCAAGCCAAAATTAGTTGAAAACATGGGGAAAAGAGGCATCTTTGGAGGCTAAGTGCAACCTAGGGTTCAAAACTTGTAAGGTATAATTCTAATCAATTGGTTAATTTGTAGTTTAAATGTGCTGAAATAGAACTTTGAAGTGTTAATTTAATAGTAATTGCTTGTTTATGAAATCTAAGTAAGGGGTTTGATTTTAGATTAGGGTTTGAAGCATTTCTAATAGGTTGAATGAAGTGTTGTGGCTAGCTAGTGGTGTGGTTGGATGATTATGCTTGATAGTAGTCATTTTGTCGTTAATCCGCGTTGTTTGCACCGAATTTGGAATGCTAGTGCTTACTAGGTTTTTTTAATATAATTATGTGGTGAATTAGTTGTGATATCTTGACGATATTATTAGCATCTCCTATGATATTTAGGGTGTGTGAATGCGTATTGATTTGTTTGGGTCTTTGTTTTGACGGTTGTTCCGAACGACGATTCTAGTAAGGGTTGTAGTAATTTTCGTGTGAGTTCCGCGCACCAAGTGCACAATGTGCCTAACTTGTGGACGTTGATCCTTTCATTTTGTGACTTAGCGTCGTTTCAGGATATGTAATCTTAGGTTTTGTGTTGTGCAATTCCAGAATCTGGCACGGAAAGGGAAAGCGATGATTGGACCAGGCTAGCTGAGGATTTCCGGTGAGTAGATGTATACATCTACGGGGAAATCGTTTGGATGGCGTGAGGCGCCCGATAGTTTAGAATTTCTAGTAATACCATCTTGTTGCATGTAGTTCCTACTTACCTATTTTACTGCATTGCATGACCTTTATATCTATATATGTGTTAATTCATCGTATAGAAACCATTAAAATGAGTTATGCGACACAAGTAATATTTGGCTTGCTTAGTTCATCATATATATAATTGTGCAACTTCATCTCATAGGACACTTGCACCATTACCATGGTTTTATGCAGCACGAGCACTATTTATGCGCGCACATACACGCCTTGGTAATTTCTATGCCACAAACACTAGTTAACTTGTTTAAACCGGAATCTAGAATAATTTCACCATATAGGACGTGTAAAACAATACTAATACATTAAATGCCTCAACATGAACATGTAAGATGGCTAGCCACATATACATACATCATAGCATCATACTTCATACATAGTTTCTGTTCGTACATTGCATAGTATATACTATCATATTATAGACATCCATTATTATCGATATGCTTACACATTGTGATTTCTTCTTGAGAATTCAGTATTTATGAGATTTCTGGATTTTGGGGAAAACTGCAAGAATTTATAAACTTATTATCCCTCTTTTTAAAAATGCAAGTTGCGGTTTCTCGTGATGTATGAGTCGTCCATCATGAGTTTTCATGATTGCTGATGGATTTCGAGACCCGTTGCGAGGAGAGGATGAACCGTCTCGGGTACATGGTGGACCCGGTAAGGTACCCCGGGGCAATAAGCTCGAGTTGTAGACGATGAGCCTGGTAGGGGAAGACTATCTACCGGTGATTGTTACCGCGGCGGATATCCGGAGGATACCGACCGTGGTCGTGAGGTATTGAGATATTGATACTTGAGATGGGCCAGTCCGGATTGCCGGAGCCTGAGATTTTGAGATACCTATACTTTGGGACACTGAGATATTCATTTGAGGTGTCGATGCTTGACACGGATTTCTGTGGATTTAATTGATATTACTTCAGATATTTCAAAAGAGTTTTTCTAAGATGAAATTAATGACTTTCTCATATCAAACATACTGGATCACGTGTTAAATTGCATTCATGTTGCATACATATTTGCTAGCATATCATACCATATCAATATTGTAGAATTGTGATACTTTGCGTTCATGCTTACGATAGTCTTTATAGATGTTACATATTACTCACGAGTTGGCAACTCACCCCCGTTGTGCCACAGCCTTTTTGCAGGTCTGATCCGTCGGCACTGTAGCGGCTGATGCACTTCCTCCTTTTGCTTGGATTTGAGGCTTTTGCTCGTAGGTGGGTTGTGTGATTTATTTTGTTTCCACCTTGTATATTCGTTGTATCTAGTGTACTCCATCTACTGTACCTACTACTTATACTGATGTATATTGACCTAGAGACGAGACAGTGAGATTTATGGACTTATATGTTGTTCTTTGGGTCGAGCTCACTTGAGCCGACGTGTTGCTTATTACTTGTGCCTTTTATGCTTATTTTGCACTTTGATGATATTTTTTTGCGTGGGATTGTGAATCCGCTTTGGGCGAAGAGCTAGCTCTCTCTGGGGGATGTCTTATTTCATGTTATTCATATATTCCTGTTTGTAACCGTTTGGGGGCCAGTATTTACAAAGGAGACTCTGCCGAAATTTTCGGAAAAATGGATGTTTCTTTTAAAAAGCTTGATGTGACTTATTTGATTAAAATTTCTTACAAAAATTGGTTTTCCTTCACTCTACTGCTTATTTGGTTTTGATTTCTGGGTTTTGGCTTACTTAGATTATGTACGCCTCGAGACGTTTTGTAATTTACGTGCCAGTCATGCTCCGTACTTTTCGGGTCGTGACAAAGTTGGTATCAGAGCGATAGGTTTTACCTTTCTGAGTGTAGGATCACCCTTAGTAGATAGAGTAAGTGACTTAAGCAGGGCAACGTAGCGTGTGTATGTCTGCGGCATACTTGCGATACGGTACTCCGCCTAAGTGACTTTAGGATATACTTGCTTGAAAATTTCTTCTTCAATTACGTGTATCCTATGATTCTATTGCACTGTTCTTATTATCCTGTTCCTTATACCAGCTACTATGCCGCCGCAGGCCATAAGGGCCCAGTGGGGTGCCGCCAGAGACGAGATCAGGGCCGGTCCGACCGAGATAGGGACCGACCAGGACGGTACGCCCATCCTGCAGGAGCAGGTTGATTTGCTTTCTACAGACCCTATCGCTAGGCTGGAGGCCAGTTTACAAGACTTACGCCAGATGATCGGATCCTTGATAGAGATCAATCGAGCGCAGAGATCGGATATTACTCCCCCTACGGTCGTTTCGAGACCGATTCGGATTCGCACTGATATGTTAGCACCTAGGAGTGTTCGCAGAGGCCGTGGCGGATTCTTTAGGGGCGAGTTGTATCGCCTTCACCCATATAGTCAGTAGCCATGGTTAGGATGTTTTCGGTGTGGCAGCCTGCATCATCGTGTCAGAGACTGTATGGTGAGACGACAGGGCGCGGCGACAATTCCACACATGATTTTACTACCTTCACCACCTCCTCAGAGAGTTCTACTTCCTACCCCCAGTGATGCTCCACGTCAGTTAGACGCCCCCAGAGGCCGTGGACACAGCGGTCCTGTTCAGAGAGGACGAGGAGGCAGAGGCCGAGGCAGAAGACAGCCGGCTATTGGTGGAGGACATGCCCGAGTTTTCGCTTCGACTCATCAAGAGGCGCAGGCTCCAATGCAGTGGTTTCAAGTACTCTTTCAGTATGTACTTTGACGCACACGTATTGTCCGATCCGGGGTCTACACATTCGTATGTATCTATACACTTTGCACCGATGTTGGTCTGTGAGTCATCATCGTTAGATCTGCCGCTTGGGGTTATTACTCCGGTAGGCGAGTCATTTGTCGCTCGTGTTGTGTTTCGATTGTGTTCCATTCGTATCGGGGAGAGGGATTCATTGGTTGATTTGATTCTCCTCGATATGTTGGACTTTGATGTTCTTCTGGGCATGGACTGGCTAGCCACATGTTATGCATCTGTGGACTGCCATGAGAAGGCAGCCAGATTTAGCTTTCCGGGAGAGCCAGTCCTTGTTATTCAGGGAGACCGCAGTGTCACCCTTCCCAGCTTGATTTCGTCTCTTCGCGCTGGTAAGCTCTTGCGGAAGGAATGTCAGGGATTCTTAGCTTATGTTGGTGATACTAGAGCTGCAGAGGTTCCTTTGGACCAGGTCCTGATTGTTAGTGAGTTCCCTGATGTTTTCCCTGACGAGCTGCCTGGATTACTGCCTGAGCACGATGTTGAGTTTACATCGATTTGATCCCCGGCGCGGGGCCTATTTCCATACCGCCTTATCGGATGGCCCCGGCAGAGCTTAGAGAGCTGAAGGATCAGTTGCAGGATTTGTTAGATAAAAGGCTTATTCGACCTAGTTTGTCTCCATGGGGTGCTCCTGTCCTGTTCTTCAAGAAGAAGGACGGCAGTTTGCGCTTGTGCATTGATTACCGCCAGCTGAATAGGGTTACCGTACGGAACAGATATCCCTTACCACGTATCGATGATTTGTTCGACCAGCTTCAGGGTGCGGGATACTTTTCGAGGATTGACTTGCGATCGGGTTACCATCAGTTGCGGGTGCGGCAGGAGGATATTCCGAGGACGGCTTTTCGCACACGTTACGGGCACTATGAGTTTTTGGTGATGTCGTTCGGACTCACCAATGCACCAGCCGTGTTTATGGACTTGATGAACCACATTTTCAGGCCGTATCTAGATCTGTTCATCATCGTGTTTATTGACGACATTTTGGTGTATTCCCGGAGCCGAGAGGAGCACGAGCAGCACCTACGGATCACATTACAGACTTTGAGGGAGCACCAGCTGTTCGTGAAATTTTCCAAGTGCGCGTTTTGGCTTGACATCGTTGATTTTTTTGGGTCACGTGATTACGAGAGATGGCATATGTGTAGACCCGAAGAAGATCGAGGCCGTTCAGCATTGGCCCAGACTAGCATCAGTTACTGAGATCCACAGCTTCCTAGGCCTGGGTGGCTACTACCGACGATTTGTTCAGGACTTCTCCCGTATTGCTGCACCGTTGACCTGGTTGACCCAGAAGAGAGTTCCTTTTGATTGGACCGAGGCGTGCGAGCATAGCTTCCAGCAGTTGAAGAATCGTTTGACTACTGCACCAGTGTTGTCATTGCCTTCGGGATCGGGCGTATTCGTGGTGTATTGCGACGCTTCTCGAGTGGGACTAGGTTGCGTGTTGATGCAGCACGACAGGGTTATTGCGTATACTTCTCGGCAGCTGAAGACACATGAACCGAACTATCCTATGCACGATTTAGAGATGGATGCAGTAGTGTTTGCACTCAAGATCTGATGACATTACCTATACGGCGAGTCGTGCCAGATATTTACGGACCACAAGAGCTTGAAGTATATATTTCAGCAGCGAGACCTGAATCTGAGATAACGCCGTTGGATGGAGCTGGTGAAAGACTATGATTGCGAGATCCTTTACCATCCGGGCAAGGCGAACGTTGTGGCAGATGCTTTGAATCGGAGGCCCGGAGGTAGTTTATCCTATTTGAGCGCCGTGCAGAGGCAGTCGTCAGCAGATTGGCAGATTCTATGCGACAGCCGAGTGCAGTTCGAGTTCACTCCGACAGAGGGACAGCTTGCGCATATTCATGCACGTCCGCAGTTGCTTGACCGTATTCGAGAGGCAGCCCAGTGATGACCGTATTTCAGAGATCATAGAGCAGGTTCGGCAGGGCAGAGTTTCCGAGTTCGTGATCGATGATCAGGGGGTACTGCGATTTGGGACTCGATTGTGCGTACCAGATTCTGAGGGACTACGGCGTGAGATTCTTGAGGAGGCCCATAGATCGATGTATAGCGTTCATCCCGGTTCCACCAAGATCTACCACGATTTGCGAGATGTTTACTGGTGGGACGGAATGAAGAGGGACGTCACAGACTTTGTGTGGAGATGCCTGACTTGTCAGTAAGTCAAGGCCGAGCACCAGAGGCATACGGGAGAGTTGCAGCCTTTGCCCATTCCGGAGTGGAAATGGGAGCAAATTTCTATGGACTTCATTGTGGGTTTACCCAGGACCAGTCGAGGGTATGACTCCATTTGGGTGATCGTGGATCGTTTGACAAAAGCGGCTCACTTCCTGCCAGTGAAGACCACTTTTGGATTTGCTCAGTATGCCCAGATTTACATCGACGAGATCGTACGGTTGCATGGCGTCCCGACTTGTATCGTGTCCGACCGAGGCACCCAGTTTACCAGCCGACTATGGAAGGGACTTCAGGAGGCGTTGGGCACCCGATTGAGTTTCAGCACAGCATTTTATCCGCAGATCGACGGCCAGTCAGAGCGGACTATTCAGAATCTTGAGGACATGCTCCGAGCGTGCGTTTTAGACTTCGGAGGTAGTTGGGATCATCATTTACCCTTAGTGGAGTTCTCCTACAATAACAGCTTCCAGGATACTATTCAGATGGCACCTTTCGAGGCATTGTATTAGAGGAGATGCAGATCGCCCTTCTGTTGGACAGAGCTCAGCGGGAGCAGTATTTTGGGGCCGCAGATTGTTGAGGAGATGACCGAGAAGATACAGTTGATTTGAGACCGGATGAGAGTAGCCTAGAGCAGGCAGAAATCGTATGCGAATAGACGCCGTCGCAGACTAAAGTTCGCAGTTAGCGATCATGTTTTTCTGAGGGTCTCTCCGATGAAAGGCATAATGAGATTTGGGCGAAAAGGAAAGCTCAGTCCCAGATTTGTGGGTCCCTTCGAGATCCTCGAGCATGTCGGCGCAGTTGCGTATCGTTTAGCTCTTCCGCCCAGCTTTCCTGATGTTCACCCCGTCTTCCACGTTTCGATGCTCCGCAAGTACCTTCACGACCCTTCTCATGCGATTCAGTACCCGACGGTCCAGCTGAAGCGCGACCTTTCTTTTGCAGAGCAGCCGGTGGTCATCCTGGATCGGCAGGTGAAGAAATTGAGATCGAAGGTTATACCGACCGTCAAGGTCCTTTGGCGTGGCCCGAGCAGCGAGGAGGTCACCTGGGAGACTGAGGACGAGATGCGGAAGAAATATCCCCATCTCTTTGAAGGTACGCATAGCTAGATTTTTAAATTCGGGGACCGAATTTCTTTAAGGGGGGGAGATTGTAACGCCTTGAAAAGTCGTTTAGGTATTTTTCCGTTAATCGGTAAATAATTGGTATTTTTCCGTAAATTGTCATTATAATTATTTTTCAATATAGGCCTAATTATACCTAATTTGGATAGGTAATTGCTAGTATTTAGTAGCTAATGAGTCACTTATAAATTTCTGGTCGTTTAAAATTTTTTCCCTAATTTATTATTTTTAATATTATTTTAAGCTGTTAAATATACATTAAATTACTGATAAATACAAATTTGAATGGGCTAATTACATACTTAAGAACCATGACAACTGAAATCTAGTTTGTAATATAAATTTTTAGTATGTTATTTCCAAGTTCTAGTTGATTCTAGTCAAAGGAAAATTAAAATTTAAATAAATTAAACTTAAGGTTGCAATTATGAACTTGTGGGGGTGTTTTTAGCATGGAATTTCTTTGCACTCTCTCACTCATCCTCACCCCCTCCTATTGGCCGAGCCCACCACCTGCAGCAGCCAACTTTTCCCCTCCATTTGTCTTCACTCATTTGAACAAAATCTTATGAAAAGATTAATATATATTAATTTGGTATGGGTATAGGTGGTTTGTGGGGGCTTTGACTTTGGAAATTTCTACACAACTCTCTCTCACTCTCCCCCATCTCCCCAAGGCCGAGCCTCTCTTGCTGCTGTCCCCCATTTTCCCCCATCTCTTTTTGGTTCAAATTCCATCAAAAAAATCCATCGAAATCCACAAATTTCTTCACAAAACTCAAACAAATCCTTGTGCTATCTCTTCTCAAGCCAAAATTAGTTGAAAACAAGGGGAAATGAGGCATCTTTGGAGGCTAAGTGCAACCTAGGGTTCAAAACTTATAAGGTATAATTCTAATCAATTGGTTAATTTATAGTTTAAATGTGCTGAAATAGAATTTTGAATTGTTAATTTAATAGTAATTGCTTCTTTATGAAATCCAAGAAAGGGGTTTGATTTTAGATTAGGGTTTGAAGCATTGCTAATAGGTTGAATTAAGTGTTGTGGCTAGCTAGTGGTGTGGTTGGATGATTATGCTTGATAGTAGTCATTTTGTCGTTAATCCGCGATGTTTGCACCGAATTTGGAATGCTAGTGCTTACTAGGTTTTTTTTATACAATTATGTGGTGAATTAATTGTGATATCTTGACGATATTATTAGCATATCCTACGACATTTAGGGTGTGTGAATGCGTATTGGTTTGTTCGGGTCTTAGTTTTGACGGTTGTTCCGAACGACGATTCTAGTAAGGGTTGTAGTGATTTTCGTGTGTGTTCCGCGCACCAAGTGCATAATGTGCCTAACTTGTGGACGTTGATCCTTTCATTTTGTGACTTGGCGTCGTTTCAGAATATGTAATCTTATGTTTTGTGTTGTGCAATTCCACGATCTGTCGCGGAGACTTTGGACGCGGCACGGAAATGGAAAGCGGTGATTGGACCAGGTTAGCTGAGGATTTCCGGTGAGTAGATGTATACATCTACGGGGGAAATCGTTTGGATGGCGTGAGGCGCCCGATAGTTTAGAATTTCTAGTAATACCAGCTTGTTGCATATAGTTCCTAGTTACCTATTTTACTTCATTGCATGACCTTTATATCCATATATGTTTTAATTCATCGTATAGAAACCATTAAAATGAGTTATGCGACACAAGTAATATTTGGCTTGCTTAGTTCATCATATATATAATTGTGCAGCTTCATCTTATATGACACTTGCACCATTACCATGGTTTTATGCAGCACGAGCACTATTCATGCGCGCATACACACGCCTTAGTAATTTCTATGCCACAGACACTAGTTAACTTGTTTAAACCGAAATCTAGAATAATTTCACCATATAGGACGTGTAAAACAGTACTAATACATTAAATGCCTCAAGATGAACATATAGGATGGCTAGCCATATATACATGCATTATAGCATCATACTTCATACATAGTTTCTGTTCGTACATTGCATAGTATATACTATCATATTATAGACATCCATTATCATCGATATGCTTACACATTGTGATTTCTTCTTGAGAATTCAGTATTTATGAGATTTCTGGATTTTGGGGAAAACCGCAAGAATTTATAAACTTATTATCCCTCTTTTTAAAAATGCAAGTTGCGGTTTTCTCGTGATGTATGAGTCGTCCACCATGAGTTTTCATGATTGCTGATGGATTTCGAGACCCGTTGCGAGGAGAGGATGAACCGTCTCGGGTACATGGTGGACCCGGTAAGGTACCCCAGGGAAATAAGCTCGAGTTGTAGACGATGAGCCTGGCAGGGGAAGACTACCTACCGGTGATTGTTACCGCGGCGGATATCCGGAGGATACCGACCATGGTCGTGAGGTATTGAGATATTGATACTTGAGATGGGCCAGTCCGGATTGCCGGAGCCCGAGATTTTGAGATACCTATACTTTGGGACACTGAGATATTCATTTGAGGTGTCGATGCTTGACACGGATTTCTATGGATTTAATTGATATTACTTCAGATATTTCAAAAGAGTTTTTCTAAGATGAAATTAATGACTTTCTCATATCAAACATACTGGATCACGTGTTAAATTGTATTCATGTTGCATACATATCTGCTAGCATATCATACCATATCAATATTGTAGAAGTGTGACACTTTGCGTTCATGCTTACGATAGTCTTTATAGATGTTACATATTACTCACGAGTTGGCAACTCACCCCCGTTGTGCCACAGCCTTTTTGCAGGTCCGATCCGTCAGCACTGTAGCGGCGGACGCACTTCCTCCTTTTGCTTGGATTTGAGGCTTTTGCTCGTAGGTGGGTTGTGTGATTTATTTTGTTTCCACCTTGTATATTCGTTGTATCTAATGTACTCCATCTACTGTACCTGCTACTTATACTGATGTATATTGACCTAGAGACGAGACAGTGAGATTTGTGGACTTATATGTTGTTCTTTGGGTCGAGCTCACTTGAGCCGACGTGTTGCTTAGTACTTGTGCCTTTTATGCTTATTTTGCACTCTGATGATATTTTTTTGCGTGGGATTGTGAATCTGCTTTTGGCGAAGAGCTAGCTCCCGCTTGGGGATGCCATATTTCATGTTATTCATATATTCCTGTTTGTACCCGTTTGGGGGCCAGTATTTACAAAGGAGACTCTGCCGAAATTTACGGAAAAATGTATGTTGCTTTTAAAAAGCTTGATGTGACTTATTTGATTAAAATAGCTTTCAATAAATTGGTTTTCCTTCACTCTACATCTAATTTGGTTTTGATTTCTGGGTTTTGGCTTATTTAGATTGCATACGCCTCGAGACGTTTCGTAATTTAAGTGCTAGTCATGCTCCGTACTTTTCGGGTCGTGACAATATGTGCCATGCCTCAATAGTGAACCCAAAGCAAATAAAATAATCAAAGCCTATTCTTTACACCATGCCACAATAAGTCTCCTCCATTTCCACCTCATTAATCCATTTAAATAAATGGATAAAACTAATAATGAGGTGGCACCTTCTTGAAGCTTGCCTTGACAAATTACAAGAATGCCCCTCTCACCGTATATACATACCCGTATCCGTATTCCGAAAAATACGGATACACTGAGACGATAACAATCCAATAATACAATACTAGGATTCGGCTTAAACCAAAGCCCACTAGTATTGGCTGCCCAATCAGCATCCGTGTACAAGTACACGTACGTGCTCGAATCCCAGTCGTAAAACCATACGATGCCTACATCAATTGCCTGAAGCAGGGAATCTCTCTGTGTGGGACTCTAAAGACTCGACAGTATGCTGGCAGTGGGTTTAACCACAAGCCGTCAGCGGTACTAGCTGCATGTAACGGCTACCCAGGTATCTTTCGATAAGAAGACCGATGAGAAAACTCACCCGGACTCCTACTGAGCCTATCGGTGACAATCTCCATTCAGTCCGGTCTGTTAGTCTGAGATACTCGCATATCCGCTTAGGGGGATGGTAAACATCAGACCCCTAACAACGTGATAAGTCGTGTCGGAGGAGAGCCCAATACACCATGAGAAACTACTGGAGTACTTTACCAGTATTTCTCGACTGCCCTGGCCAGGGACTTTGTGTAATGGCTTTCCGAACACTGCGCGATATCAACCCCCAATACCGGGAGAGACGAATCCTATCTAATCGCTACTGTCTCCAAGTGCTTCTGGACTACACCCAACTACTACCTCTTTGCACGACTCCTTTGAGCGTGGTAGGGTAGTAATCAAAGTGGAATGGGAACACACTTGAGACGAAGTAGCGATGGAAAGTCAACGGACTAAGCTATACTCATACCACCTGGGAACTACTGCTGGGTTCTCTTAGCACCCCCGCTATGTTTCGGCACGCATCAAGTATGCTATTTCAAAAAATCTAGGGTGCCGAGCGAGCCCGACCAAGGATCTAACTAGAGAATTAGGGTTATTAAAACATGTAAACAACTTTACATTAAGTGAAATAGGAATACAACCTTTGTAGACCGGTCCTTCACTTCTAAAGCTCCGTGTAGTAGTCCCTTTGCTCCAAGTAGTGGTCCCCCGGACTCTCTTTAGGCTCCACTAGGCGAAAGGAACGAGCTTGCTCAAGGATCTTCGAGGCCGAAGATGATCTACGTCGAAGAATCTCTAACTTAAGCTACCTCTTCACTAACTGAGGAATTAGTGAAGTAAACAACCTATACAAAATGACTAGTTTGGTATAGATTGATGAAGCAGGAATTTTTCCCAATTTAGAATTATTTCTCTATCTTTCTTTTTCACCTCACTCAAGAGCTAGAGAGCTAAAGAAGAAGATGAACAAGTGATCAACCATGGGTCAAGAAAATATCACAATGATATTTGTAGAGACTTAACCATGGCTAACGATAATGGTTGGGTTAATAAATATCTAGAGTAAAACAAAATTAGTGGACTAAGTCAAGGCTTCTCCATGCTTCTACAAGCATCTTTAGCCATGCTAAATTCCACCTAATTTTGTTTCTTTCTCTTAATAATTAATCTCCTAAATTATCTTTAGTTAGGTATGAGTCTCATACACCCAAGTCCAATGTATCATCTAGCATGACACAAAAATAAATAATTAAAATATATCACATATATATTTACATTGTTTCCCCCAATCAGAGCAAAGCTCTGTTTGAATTTCAAAAATTCAAAAATTGAAGCAACGCTTCACATCCTCTGCGCTGCGCGCAGGGCGCCACGTGTCAAAATCAGGCACGCCAGCGTAGAGAGCGCAGCGCCCGAGGCAGCGCGCCCAATCAGAGCAAGGCTCTATTTAAAACAAAATTAAAGGAAGCAACGCTTCAGTTGCGCAAGCACTGCGCTGCGCGACACGTGTCAGCGCAGTGGTGCAAGCGCAGTTGCGCTGCGCTGTGCGACACGTGTCAGCGCAGTGGCGCAAACGCAGTTGCGCTGCGCTGTGCGCTGCGCGACACGTGTCAGCGCAGTTGCGCTGCGCTCTGCGCTGCGTGACACGTGTCAAGCGCTGGGGCGTTTGCGCCAAACAAAATTAAAATTCTAGTAAGATCCTTCTGTTCTTGTTAAAACAAGAAGATTGTCTTCTGTAAAACAGAAGCCCTTGGATCAAAGATCCAACGGTGGGGAAAATTCCCCAAATCACTCAGAGAATGATCTCTTTAACAAACTTAACAAATTTATGGGCACTATATAAAGACCCCTAGACCCCAATTCAAAGGAAGATCAACATTGAGAACATCAAGAACTTCACAGAGAGAACTCTGAAGGATTGTGAGAAGAATTCAAGAACAAAAAAGGTAAAAAAAACCTTTATTCAAGAAGAACTTCTTCTGAATAGATCATCGATCTAAGAACAAGATCAATGATCTTCAATAAAAACTAAATAATAACAGTGCCTTGCACTTTTTATGAACCATTGGTTCTGGAATCTTAAAGATTCCTCTCTTAAATCCAAAATTGGATTAAGTCATTAAAATGGTGCCTTGCACTTGCGAATCTGCACTGTTGCGCTCTTGGGTTGGCGCAAGCCACCAGAGAGAGCTACGTGTCAGCTTCAAGACCACTTGCGCTGTGCGCTTTTAAAATAGAGCATTGCTCTTTAAAATTAGCGCAACTTACCAGAGCGCGCCACGTGCCAGCAGCGCAACAGCGCAGCGCACTGGCGCAGCGCACTGCGCTTGCGTAACACGTGTCACCACCACAAGCGCTTGCGCTCATTAATTAGCGCAAAGCACCTGACAGGCCACATGACCACTGTCAGACAATTAATGAACTGCATTATTTTAAAGAAGGGCCAAGCCCAATTAAAAAAGGCCTAACAGGCCAAATTAAATGCAATGCATCATTTAAAGAAGGGCAGAGCCCAAACAGATGCTCTGCATCATTTATAAAGGGACTGAGCCCAAATAAAAAAGGCATAGCAGGCCAGAATAAAATGCAGTGCATTATTAAACAGGGGCAAAGCCCTAGCACAGGCCTAATAGGCCAAAGATAAATAAAAAGGTTGAACATTTCTCAACTGGACTTAGCCCAATCATGGCCGTAAGTCCTCAAATTAAATTGACTGAGCAAGACTGCTTTCCTAAATCAATTTACATCCGGTTCAAGGGTACATCTCCGAACTCCTCTGACACCTATCGTTGTAATCCTTCAACGACGTCAGAGAGGTGACGGGTCCCGACAACCACACATCGATACGGACTGCGGGGTCCCTAAACTCGTGGACCGAAACGTCCTTAAACTAATATTCGTCCCAACATGGGAATGTTGGACCGAAATGTCCTTAAACTAATGTTCGTCCCCAAATGGGAATGATGGACCACCATGTCCCTAAACTGGAAATCGACCGCAACGTCATTAAACTAAACAATGGAGCCAATTGCTCTCTTGTCGGATCCAAACGATCCCGTTAAGTTGATCTTAGCTTGGAGATTAGGCTAACGTATCCTTAACGAACGTTTAAGTTGATCTTAGCCTTAAATAGGGCTAACGTATCCTTAAACTAAAATACCAAACCCAAATCTAAGTAAATACGGATTTGGACTAATCCATGTCCTACGGGCGACGGCATCACTTAGTCTCCGTATACAATCCACGGGCAACCACAAACAAAACAAACACACACGACACGAAGTGAACATCTGGAGAAGGAGAAAGTGGCTACCGCGATGCGGTAGCGTAATTAACTGCAGGGGCTTGCGCCTGCAGGGAAGAGCGTCCCCACAATCAAAAACCCCTCAAGCGAGGGGGAATCTGATGAAGTCTGCTACATCGGCCGCATCCGTCTAAACCTCCGATACACGGTGTCATAAATCAACTTGGCATCTTCGGAGAGGTAGATGAATAAAACCAAATAGTATCTATCCTGAATCTCAGGCAAGGCGTCTTTACGTCGTCCGCGCCGCCATTCGGAGGGGATTAGATTCTGGCACGCCCGGTGGGACCTTTTCCTCTTTCCACTCCACACTTCGTGTGTCGTCTTCGCGAACGAATCGCGGTTTGTTAATGGTTGTCTTTGGGTTGCAAGTTACTAAGATTTGGTCTTTTGCCTGGCGCAGAAATCAAGCATCAATGGCTTCCAATTGCTCGAACTGCTCGAAGTGCCCATGCAACCGACGCTCCACCTCACCTGGAGGTGTAGCATATGGGCCTCAAGCGGCCTCCATCCTTGCCCTGCCGGTAGAACATGTGACCCAGGCCACCACTGGTTAGTTTTTCGGGACCATGATCCCGCCTGCAAGCTTCACTATGCCAGTGCTCGCACCTGAAGCGAACAAGAAGTCGGTTTTTGATCGGCTCACTGCTACAACAACCCCTTTCTGTGGGTCGTCCAATATCAAGCCGGCAGCCTCTGTCTTTGCCAGGCTGAACCAGAACCCTGATGGGCCCGCCAAGAAGCCCATGAACCTAAGATGGCCGTCCCGAGGAAGACAGGCACCCTTACTCCTGAAGTCGTCAAGGCGACTTCTCCTGTTAAAGAGTCAGTCTTTTCGAGGCTGACTATTCCGGCTCCTGCTCCTACTCGAGGATCTGTCTTTGACAGATTGAATATCGCTACTCAAAGGACAACGTCAGTCTTTAAGAGGCTGACACCAACAACACCTCATTCAGACAGGTGGCAAGAAGAAGCTGTCTCTGTCGCCGAGCCAGCCCCAACGGCTCGTCATGTTCGACGTCGCCACTGGCGCCGAGTAAGGAAGGCCGAGGGCAACTCCCCATCAGGGCTAACTCCACCTGCTCCAATGGTGGAAGTTAATGCTGCTGTTCTAACTGGGAACAGCTTTGAACTACTAAGGAGGGTACGCAAGAACTCTCCGACCGCCACAATGAAAAGATCTCCTCCACCTGCGGAGAGAGTTACAGAAACTCAGCTGGAGCAGCCCCCTCAATGACTGTCCAAGATTTATAAGGTCTGGCGGAGAGTTCAAGACTCGGTAATCGACCAAGATCACTTTCGCCGGCAGAAAAATGGCGAAAGTGCGAGAAGAAAAGAACCGTCCGGACAAACAGCAAAGGACGATCACCACCAGGGTACCTGCTGCAACGGCCCCCTCAACTTCAACGGCCTATAAGAGAAGGAAGCCGGAGAAAATTCCCACGCCCGTGGCAAATGCCAAGGACTGCGAGTCCAAACGTCCTAAGTCTGGGGTCACGGTGGTTCATACCGTCTACATGGCGTCTGGTAAAGAGGACAGCCGTGCATCTACAGGTCATCGACTGCTTACACGGTCAGTGACTAAAGCTCAGGAGCAACAGCAAAAGCTCCAGGAGATGATGAACGCGATGGACGCACTCACTGGGCCATAAGAAAGCCCCGAAGCGTCCTCGGATGAACGCCAGGAGCAAGAAACTGACGCTGAATTCCTTCGTCGGATACTGGAGAAGAAGGATAAAGAGGCTGCTGAACAAGCAGCCAACATAAAGCGAATGGCCCTTCTGTTCCAGGACATGGTGGGAATGATGATCCAACAAGATCCTCCAGCTGAAGATCCCCCGATCGTCCTTGAAGACGATAGGGGAGAAACGTCAAAATCCTCCACCGGCTCTGTCAACAGCCAAGGAGGAGACAATCTTCAAACCTGACTTGGATGAATATATAGCCCAACAGATACGGGTTCATCATACGACTGAAGCAGCCGGTCAGGTCATAAAAACAGGACGACCATATCCGAGCTGGTACGATCAGATAAAGTACCCGTCGGGCTATACAATACCCAAATTCCATGTCTATAAGGGGACAGGCAATCCTCACCAGCATGTTGCCCAGTTCAGGGCGCTTTGCGGCAACACCGGCGGTGATGATAAATTGTTGCTTCGCCAGTTCGTCGGCAGCTTGTCAGATACAGCGTTCGAGTGGTACTCTGAGCACCCAAACGACTCTATCAAGACATTTGCGGAGATGGAACTGCTGTTTACCCAGCGTTTCGCAAGCGCCAGCGAATGCACCCCGATGACGGCATTGATTAATGCCAGAGTGAAGCCAGGAGAGACACAGGTCCAATATGCTACACGGTGGAGGAACTTATGGTCAAAATGCGAGCAATGCATCGAAGAGGCTCCTATAGTGGGTATGTTTGTGGGAACCCTTGATCCGCAAGAGACCATCTCGCAATTCATGATGTTCTTCAAGCCGACTACCTTCCAGGCCCTGATCGATAAGCTAGCGCAAATGGATCAGATGGGCCATAGACCTCCCCCTCCAAAGCCGGACTCCCGAAATGAAAAGGGGAAGGGGAAAGCGATCGTTGTCGCTAATGCTCAACAACAGCCGAGCAACTCAAAGCCGGTTGTCCGTCAAAATAATATGCGTCCGCACGTACCCCTTGAGGAGAGGCTAGGATGTCCTTACTCGTTTTCCCGAGATAAAACGAGAAGATTATTCGAGCTGGCGTTGCGCAACCGACTCATAAACCTGCCGGATCCAAGACGTCCGTCGCAGCCGAACGACGTCCATGATCCCAATTACTGCCCCTATCACCGAGTACTGGGTCATCCGATCGAAGATTGCTACGTCTTAAAAAATTGGATTGAAGACCAGTACCAACAGGGCAAGTTCGCGTTGTCCGACAGATGGAAGGTGAATCCGCCGCAACCTCACATCTCTAAAAGGATGAATACGCCGGGGGCAACATGCTCCCTCGTTGAAGAACCTCCATGGGAGGTCGTACTATCATCCAAATCAAGGAAGATGCTGAACGATCTTCAAACATGCCCAGCGATCAGGTGGAAGAGCCCGTTGGAACCTCAAATCATTGAAGGGATGTTGAAGCCGTGTCCAACTCCAAAGACCGATGGTGGTGGCCCAAGCACTCACAACCAGCTGTCAAAATCTTCAAAGAAGAAGAAGAAGAAATCCAAGAAGCCTGTGAAGCTTGGCGACAAGCGCACGGACTTATAAAAACAAATTGATGCGCTGGAGGAATAAAACTGGAAAGCACGGACTCCCATTACGCTCCAAGAGTTCCTCAACCATGTCTTTCAAGAGGAAGATGAGGGAGACAGTGCGTCGGATGAATCCGAGGAATACGTGGCGAGCTGCCATATGATCTCCCATTCGTTTACAGACAATGAGGAAACTCCTTGCACTGAAAAGCTGGAGGCAGATCCTGAACCGGAAATTCTGGGGCCATCGGATGAAACAATTGACGCATTCCTCAATGAAGCTCTGTTGAAAAGTAAAGCTGATCGGGAACACGAGAGGGCCATATTTGAAAGGGCCAAGTGCCAGCGACTTGACGAAAGAGTTGAGACACTCCTGCTGGAGCAAAATACATCCACTATGGATAAAAGTAAATTCAAGACGAGGAAAAGGTTTGCTAAGGCCATATCAATGGGTATCAAGTTACCATCCTCTGAAGGAAGCATTACTGGTAAAGTGGAAATGCACCCCTCCTACTGCTTGTATCATCGGAAGATTTCGCACCCCACTGAAGAGTGCAAAGCTTTCAATAGTTGGTGGCAAGGATATGTTGCTCACTGACAACATTTTAAGTGGGAGAAGCGCAGAACTCACCGGGAGCAGAAAGGTACGACCGAGCGGCTTAACAGAACTACCGGAGATTGTCGCATGGTTAACGCTGGGGGATCGTAAGTGCTCACATTCGGGAGCGATTCTGACGAGGAGCTGGCTCTTAGCCCCCTCTTTAAAGAGTCCACCTCGGGAAAAGAAGAAGAGCCGAAGGTCTGCGAAAATATCCGGCTGCGTAATCGGACGCTACCCGACAAGAATCTCGGACCCTCAAACAAAAAAGATAAAGGGAAAGAAAAGGTCTCTGAGGATATCGCCCTAGATGACCAAGTCATGGAAGAGCTAACTGCCAAGGACCCGCCGAAGAAAAATAAGGTGGATTATAACATTCTAGCGCATCTGAGGAAGCTACCCTCGCAGCTCAGCATTCTTGACGCCCTTTTACTATCAAAAGAGGCGAGGGATTCATTAATCAAGGCACTACAGGAGACGGAACAATTCCAAGCTTTCCTGGCCGAAGAAAAGATGAAGGATGAATTTTAGGAAGTGCACACTGCTGATGTCACTTTTGGCGATGAAGACCTTTTCCTTGGGACGTGCGAACACAATCGCCCCCTCTATATCTCAGGATACTTCCACGATATAAAGATAGGAAAAATCCTGGTCGACAATGGATCCTCAGTTAATCTCCTTAACGCGCGGGTGTTCAAGGAAATCTGCATGAGCGTCCAGCACCTTGCTCGGGACAAGATCACCATCTCCGGGTTCGACTCCCAATCATCAAGAACTCTTGGGTCTGTGATACTGACGCTACGCTTTGGGCTACTCGTCACGAACATTAAGTTCCACGTCATAGACGCCAAGACATGCTACAATGCTCTGCTCGGCCGACCATGGTTACACGAGTATAATATCATCCCTTCTACACAGCATCAGTGTATGAAATATTTTAAGGATGGTCTCGAGTATACCGTGACGGGAGAACTGAACCCGTTCTTTATGAACGAAGTCCGCAAATATGAAGATGCCAAATACTTTTTACTAGATTTCGAAGACACGGAGAGGTGTCACAAGCCGGAGAACAAGGCTAACGCCACCATTCCTGTCTTCGGGAGTGATACTGAAGAAGAGGAAGAGATGATTTATTCGGGTCCATCCCAACACAACAAGCCGGGACCGTCCGCTCCCACATTGATCTTTAGTAGCGACTCGGAAGATGAGGTCCATGCTGTATTCTCTGCTCGGCCTTCAATACAAAAGTCCGCTGACGAAGAGCAAAGTCTACAAGTCGCCATGGTTCCACCTAAACACCATAAAGAACTGGATGCACTTGATATCTACAGTGTAGAGGAGCTGCGGACGTTCTATGTCCCTCCCAGGCGAGAAGGTGAAAAGGCATTTCTATTCTACCGCTCTAAAGAAACCAAAGTGGAGAAAGAAATCTGGCACGGTATGGATCCTACGCTTGACAGGCTTCAGCCTATCCGTCTGCCCAGATATTATACAGAAGGCTTGAAGAGGTTGCTGAAGCGCCAGGGGATATCCTTTAAACAGACCGCTCGAAAAGCCAAATTCTATGACAGGGTCTGGAACGTTCCCGGGACTCAGCACTGTTGGATATATATGCCCTAGAGGCCTTCATTGTATAGGATGCTAGGGATATGTATGTACATGACAGTCTTGCTTAATATGATAGTACGCTATTTGGTTTGTCTTTATCTTAACATATGATATATTTTGCGTAGTATTCATATATATATACATGTTGATAAAGCCCATAGGGTGTTTTCCTGACTACCAGCGTTGTGATGGCAGTGATACTTGTGGGAGCTGGATAGTCAATAGGCACATCCTTAGATGTCCCTGGTCGCAGGAGTATCGAGACTGGGCATCGATACTCCGGAGTAGACTAGTGTATACATATCTAGACCCTGAGGAGGGGCGATGGATTGGTCCCGCGGCCATTGGTGGAGTGCACCTAGATTGTATACAGATGCTCACTGGGTGTGAGTACACCGGACATGACTCGCCGAGAACTGACTGGATGGTATTTATACCTAACGTCAGATAGCAGTTCTCAGGTGACATGTGTGCAGATAGTCCGTTGACTTAAGGTCGTCACTTGTCTCGTGTGGGTTCCCACTGTGCTTTGATTACTACCCTACCATGGTTCAAAGGAGTCGTGCAAACAGGTTTTAGTTGGGCACAGTCCCGAGCCACGTGGAGGCAGTGAGTGACTGTTAGGGATTCGTCTCTCCCGGTATAGGGAGTTGATATCACCCGGTAATCGGTTGGTCATTACCATAAGTCGCTGGCCAGGGTTGATTGAGAATTACTGATAGACTGATCAGTAGATTCTCGGATGGTAATTGAGCCATGCCGACACGACTTGTACGGTTATTAGGGGTCTGACGTTTACCACCTCCCTAGACCATACATGCGATACTCTTAGACGAACAGACCGGACTGCACGGATATTGTCACGGACAGGCTCAGTAGGAGTTCGGATGGGTTTCCTCATCGGCCTTCTTATCGACATCTACCTGGGGACCGTTACGTATAGCTAGTGCCGCTTGCGGTCTGTGGTTAAACCCACTGCCAGCATAGTAGTCGAGTCTTTAGAGTCCCACACAGAGATTTCCCAACTCCAGGCGAAACGATATAGAGGTCGTACGGTTTTACGACAAGGGTTCGGACACATACGTGTTTAAACGCACGTACGACGTTCGAACAGTTTTTACTAGTCGGCTTTGGTTTAAGCCAGATTCTAGTATAAGGTTATTGGATTTATACAGTCTAAAGTTTTTCCGTGTTTTTACGGATAGGAGGGGCGTTCTCGTAATTATATGGGAAGCTTTTAGAAGCATGGTGACTTGAGGGTTTAGGTGGCATTATCATTAAATGATATTGTGACTCATAATGTGTGATTCATTATGTCATTAACGCATTATTAAATGCTTAATGACTCACATAGTGAATCACTCATAATGCATTAATGTAGCATGATGAATAATCTCATTTTATTCATTTATTCATTATGCTTCATATATCAAGTGAGAAACAATATCATTATCATTATTCTTGTTCACCTTCTCTCTCCTCAAGCTCACTCTCTCTTCAAACTCTAATCCTACCACTCATGAGTTGAGAACAAGGATTAGAATAGACTAAACATTCCATAACCCAACTCTATATGATCTAAGTTCCTTTGATTAGCAACTAGAGAAACTTAGTTACCTCAAGTTTGGAGGTGAGGCTTGGATTAGGGTTCTCGGGTGGATCATCTATCACTTAGAGGAGGCCGAGGAGGACGTAGAGATCGTAAAGATGAAGGACACGATTCACTAGGTATAATCTCTTTACATAGTAGCTAAGAACTTCTATGGTTGTTGTTAATTATCGTTTAGCAAAGATCTTCGGTTAGTCGATGTATGCTTAAAGAACAAGATCGTTTTTCATATTTCCGCCTCCCCACAACTCGTGGGGTGTTGCACATCGACTTACAAGCACAAGTTGCCTAATGGGAGAATGGAAACAATTGGTCTTGGTTACATTCGGTCCAAGAAACGAGAGCTACTCCACGGCTGCTACGTCGTGCTTGACTTCGATGAAAAAGCGGATGCTCAATGGGAGGACGCTAATCCTGAACCAGTAAAAGTTCCTGATGAAAAAGTGCCCAGTCCGTCGTTCGAAGAACAAATGGACAAGCTTATAAGGGAAGCTGATCAAAAAGTCCGAGACGACCATAACCGCGAAATGGCCATCTATGAGAGAGCCAAAACGCAACGCCTCCTCCAACAGGCTGTGAAAGATGAAAATGCTGCTCCCTATCAACCTGTTATAAAAAAGGCTCGACGCAGAGGCAGAAATAAGTCGAGAGGCGAAAAAGGCGCTCAACAGCAACAAAGCGGAACTAAGAAGCCGCGCAAGCGGGAATCGAGCGGTCCGGATCTGTCCCTTGTGAAGAAGATGAGTCGAGCATACTCTTTTCCTCGGGACAAGATGGAGAAGATACTTGACCGAGCTATAAAATATCAGATGCTTACAATGCCGGAGTCAAAGCACCCCGAACAAGCAGGCGAAGTTTCTCACCCAAACTATTGCTCTTATCACCGAGTAATAGGGCATCCTCTCGAAGACTGCTTCACCTTCAAGAATTGGGTCGAAGATCAGTATCAGCTTGGCAAGTTCGCTCTGTCTGACAACTGGAGGGTAACGCCGCCGCAGAAGCACGAACCCAAAGCCACGAGAGCAGAACCAGTTCCACATTGGTCTTGGAAACGAATTCGTACTTGTCACATGATAACGATATCAAAGGAAGAGCCCGAGAACATGGATGACCTTCCCTGGTGCTTTGAAAACAACAATGATGAGGTGATCTCAGAATTACCACCACCGCCAAAAGAGCTGGAAGATGGAATACATACCACCGCAGATAATCTCAAGAAAATTGAGTTGGGGACGACAAACGACCCGTGACCGACATTCGTCAGCGAGCTGCTATCTGAAGAAAGGGTGGCTGCGTTAAAAGACTTGCTTGTACAGCATAGAGATTGCTTCGCATGGAACTATTCCGAAATGCCAGGACTAGATCCAGAAATCGCTGTGCATAAATTGGCGATATCCCCAGACGTCAAGCCAGTCAAACAGACGCCGGGAAGAATGCGGCTCGAGCTTGAGATGAGTATCAATGCCGAGGTCAAGAAGCTAATCGACTCTGGCTTTATCCAGGAGGGTCAATATCCTGAATGGATCGCCAACATCGTCCCGGTGATGAAGAAAAATGGGACGGTGCGCATATGCGTGGACTTCCGGGATCTCAATAAAGCTTGCCCGAAGGACGATTTCCCAGTGCCAGTCACCGAGCTGATGATAGACAATACGTCCACTCATTAGGTTTTCTCCTTCATTGTAGCGTCTTGAAAAGTCGTTTTGGTGTTTTCCTGAAATTCGGTGAAAATTCGGTATTTTTCCGAAAACCGTCTTTCTTGTTATTTTGCTGTTTAGGGCTAATTATACCTAAAATGGATAGGTTATTGCTTGTTTTTAGTAGCTAATGAGTTAATTATGAAATTTTGGTCATTTAAAAAATTTTCCCTATTTTTCAATTTTTTAATATTATTTTAAGCCGGTAAGAAAATACATTAAATTAGCGATAAATACAAATTTTTCCGGGCTAATTTTAATCTCTAAAATTATGATAATTAAAATCTAGTGGTAACATAAATTTTTAGTAATTTATTTTGATTTTTAACAAATTTTTGTGATATGAAACGAATTTATTGAATTTTGAGCTAAAACTTGCAATTTTTGAGTTGTAGGGGGCCTTTTTGCATAAAATTTCTTTTGTAAAACCCCTCTCTCTTTTCCCTCAGCCCTAAGACAGCCCAACCCTGACCAAGTCCAGAAATTTCTGGCCTCTTTTCTTGGGTTGCTTTCTTGAGTTGAAATAGATAGTTTATGGTTTTATTTAAATATAATGGATAATGTATGGTGCATTTGACTTTTGTGGACTTGACCCATGACTTTCCCCACTTGCCCACACCCTCCCCCATTCTTCTACTGGCTGAAACCTGCTCCCCTCCCCTTCATCTCTTTTCTTTCCATTTCTTCCAATTTCTTCAAGTTTAATTCAAAAGAAAAATTGGAAATTTAAAGCTTGCAATTAAACCATCCTTCATCTTTCTTTTCCTTCACCTCCCTAGCTTGGATCATGATGCTTGAGGCCATCATTTGGAGCAAAAGTCCATTCTTGCTAGATCTCTAGTGAGGTATAATCCCTTGCTAATTGAATTCTTTTGTTTAAGTTTCTTATGTTAGATGGTTGTAGTGTTAATTTAGTGTAGTTTTAATCTAGTTTTCTTAGGTTATGCTTGAAAATTTTAGCTAGGGTTTTGAAGCCATAATAGTTAATTAGATTGTTTTATAGTTAATCTATTGGTTAATTAACTAATCTATATGATCACCTTGTTTATGTAGTTTTCAATTATGCTAATTTGTAGTCGTTTTGTCGCAAATCGGCGATTTTTGCACCGATTTTGGGACGCAAATGCTTACTAGTTTTGTTATAAAATTGTGTGATGAATTATTCTTGATATCTTGATGATTGTAATGGCTTGTCCTACGACTTTTAGGATGCGTGAGTGTGGATTTTTGGGTAGTCGGGTTTTAGTTTCGCCGGGCGACCAAATCGGCGTTTTTTGGCAGTTTTTGCGATTTTCGCGTGTGTTCCGCGCACTTTGTGCACGTTATACCTAGCTAGCGAACGTTAGTAGTTTCGTTTGGGGTTTTGCGTCGTTCTTGATATGTAACCTTATATTTGGTATTGATGTAAATTCCAGGTTCGGTCGCGGAGACGTCAGACGCGGCGCGAAAGGGAAAGGCGGTGATTGGACACAGCTAGCCAGGGATTCCGGTGAGTAGATGCAACATCTACGGGGGACTATCGTTGGATGGCGCAAGCCGCCTGATAGTTTTAGTAACTTACAAGATCCTTAGTAATGTTAGTAATTAGGGGTGAAATGCTTAATTGACTATTTGCTGCATCCATGCATTATATTGACATACCTATACGAAACCATTTCATAGGACACTTGCACCATTACCAGGGTTTTTATATGCAGCACGAGCACTATTCATGCTTACACACACACCCTGGTAATTGCCATGCCACCACACTAGATAACATTTAAATTAAACCTTTTACTAATTGATACTTAAACTGCTGCTTTTGCCTTTAATTCCTTGAAATGAAACCGTAGTATTGCTATTCATGTGCATGTACTTCATCATATTAATTGTTCATGCTTAATCCATTGATCACACATCGCAACTTGATTATTGATATCATACGCATTCATTATCATTGATGTATGCACTTATGAGGATTTCTTGAGATTTTATGATATTGCTGGATTTCGGGGGAAAACCGCAAAATTTCTAAACTTATTATATTTTAAAATATGTAAAAATTGCGGTTTTCTAGTGATGTAAGTGTCGTCCACCATGAGTTTGCTGTGGATTTGGAAATCCGTGTCGAGGAGTGGAGGAACCGGCACGGGTACATGGTGGGCCCGGTAAGGTACCCCGGGGCAAGAGGAATGTGGTGTTGACGTTGAGCCTGGCAGGGGACGGATTACCTACCGGTGACTGTTTGGGACGGCGGATATCCAGAGGATACCGACCGTGGCCGCTAGATGATGATATATTGATATTTGAGATGGGTCAGCCGGACGGCTGAGGCCAGAGATACAGTTATGAGATTTGAGACAGCTTTTAGGTGTCGTTGCTGGACACCGGTTCTCGTCGATTCTTTGATATTATGCTGGCATTCTAAAAGAGTTTCAAAAACAAAAAGAGATAAAATATTTTATATATAAACCTATTGAGACCTCAGATATTCATGTTGCATACATATTCGTACACTGATGTTGTATACACACCTGCTAGTGCATCCAGTCATACCTGTATTATAGATGCTAGGATGCTTGTGTGCATGCATACGATAGCCTTTGTAGATGTTATTTATTACTCACGAGTTGGCAACTCACCCTGGTTGTGCCACAGTCTTTTGCAGGTCCGCTCCGTCAGTTCAGTAGCGGCGGGCGCACTTGTCCTTTTGCCTCTTTTGCCTGAGCTCGAGATTTGCTCATAGGTGGGTTATGTTATTATTTTGTACCACCTTGTATATTCTTGTATCTAGTGTACTCCATCTACTGTTTCTACCAGATTTATTGTATATTGACCTAGAGATGAGACTGTGAGGTTTGGGGACTTTTATGCTGTATTTTGGGGTCGAGCTCACTTGAGTCGACATGATGTTTTCTTATGCTTTATTATGATTATTATGCTTGCTGTCATTTACATTGCGTGTGATTTGTGACCGCCTTGTGGCGAAGAGCTAGCTCCCGCTTGGGGATGCCCTATTTTGTTGGATTCATGTATATTTTTGTTGTACCCATTTTGGGGGGCCAGTATTTACAAAGGAGACTCTGCCGAAATTTTCGGAAAAATTAGTATTGTTTTTAAAAAGGGTTTTACATGACTTATTTGATAACTTGCTTTCAAATGTTTGGGTTTTCTTCACTCTTGTGCTTAATTGGTTTTGTTTTCTGGGCTTTGGCTTACTTATTTTACGGACGTCTTTAGACGTTTCGTAAACTTAAGTGCCAGTCACGTTCCGTACCCTGTGGGTCGTGACATTCATGGACGGCTCATCAGGGTATAATCAGATAAAGATGCATCCCGAAGATCAGAAGCACACCGCCTTCAGGACTCCGCTAGGTATATTCTGCTACAAGGTGATTCCCTTCGGTCTAAAGAACGCCGGTGCCACCTATCAGAGGGCCATGACGAAAATCTTCGATGACCTTATACATGAAATTGTCGAATGTTATATCGATGATCTCGTGGTTAAAAGCAAATCATACGAGGAGCATTTAGAACATCTGAAGACCGTATTTTAACGCTTTCGACAATACAACTTGAAGATGAACCCTCTCAAGTGCGCATTCGGAGTTTCCTCAGGAAAATTCGTAGGATTCATCGTCCGACACCGAGGTATCGAAATAGATCCGTCAAAGATCAAGGCGATCATGGAAATGCCTCCGCCAAGGACTCTCAAACAGCTGCGGTCTCTCCAAGGGAAGCTCGCGTATATACGGCGATTTATAGCCAACCTTTCAGGCAAGTGCCATACTTACAGCCACCTGATGAAGAAGGGAACCCCGTTCGTCTGGGACCAAAAATGCCAAAGCGCGCTAGACGAGATCAAGCAATACCTGCAGAACCCGCCAGTGTTGGCTGCTCCGGTAAAGGGAAAGCCCCTCATTCTTTATACAACCGCCCTCGAAAGTTCCTTAGGCGCATTATGGGCGCAAGAGAACGATCAAGGGAAAGAAAGAGCACTCTATTATTTGAGTCGAGTTCTACTGGGGGCAGAAAGCAACTATTCCCTTATTGAAAAACACTGCCCGGCGTTGATCTTTGCGATAACAAAGCTCAGACACTATGCGTTGGCACATGAAGTCCGTCTCATTTCGAAGGTGGACCCCCTTAAATATTTAATGTCGAAGGCCATATTGACGGGACGACTCGCTAAATGGGCCCTGCTCTTGATGGAGTTCTCGATAACGTATCAACCTCTCAAGGCAGTGAAAGGACAGGCCATCGCCGACTTCCTCGCTGAGCATCCGATACCCGCCGATTCTCTTCTGAATTGCGATCTTCCAGATGAACATGCGTTTGATGCGATCGACGGTGGTGATACCCGATGGGAGCTTTATTTCGATGGAGCATCTTCCATGAAGAAGCGCAAACAAAGTACCCCTATAATCAAATCGGGGGTAGGACTCATCTTTGTAACTCCACAAGGAGGGATAATGCGCTTTGCTTTTTCCTTAACAGAACTGAGGACAAACAATGAAGCCGAATACGAAGCTTTAATAGCAGGCCTCGAGATCGCCGTCGACATGGGAATTGAAAACTTCCTCATATATGGAGATTCTCAACTGGTCATTAGTCAAGTAAATGGCGATTACCAAACGTGCAAACTAGAGCTGGTGAAGTACGGCGAAAAGGTGCAACAATTGTTGACCCAAATCCCTTCCTACACTTTGGAGAACATACCGCACGCGGAAAACAGCAAAGCGGACGCATTAGCTAAGCTCGCTAAAGAACTGGCTGACGAGAACCTCGATGACGTCAGAATTATGGTACAAAGCCGTCGGGTGCCCGCCCCAGCGGAAATATCTCCGGAATCACCCGAAGAGAAGGGAGCGACTGAGCAAATGGCTATGCAAATAAAAGACCGGGAAAAGGCCGAGGATTGGAGAGAAGTCTTTATAGACTACTTCAAATACCGTCGAACGCCCGAAGATGCATCCTCAAGACATCAGCTTATGAAACGAGCTCTGTCTTTCGCCTTCGTCAATGATACTCTGTACAAGAGGTCGTTCGATTCTTTGTGGTTGAGATGCCTGGGACCTGACGAAGCGAAAAGAGTCGTTCAGGAAGTTCATGACGGACTCTGCGGTTCTCACCAAGCAGGCCCAAAGATGAAGTTGAAGATCAAACGGATGGGCTACTACTGGCCCACGATGATTCAGGACTGCCTCGAATATGCGAAGCAATGCCACTCATGCCAAATCCATGGGGACTTCATCCACCAGCATCCAAATCCACTCTATCCAACGGTGGCTAGCTGGCCATTCGAAATGTGGGGAACTGACATAGTCGACCCTATCGAACCAGCATCGTCTAGGGGACATCGTTTCATCCTGGCGACGACTGACTACTTCTCCAAATGGGCAGAAGCAGTACCGTTGAGAGAAGTTAAGACGGAGAATATCCTCCATTTCTTCAATACGCACATCATATATCGGTTTGGAACTCCGCGACGGATCATCTCCGATAATGGGCCAGCTTACAGAAGCCACAAGATCAGTCGCTTCGCGCAACAACACAATATAGACTGGAGATATTCCTCGGTTTATAATCCACGAGCTAACGGTCTACCTGAGGCCTTCAACAAGACCTTGACAAAGATCATGAAGAAAACGGTGTCCCGAAATAAGAAGGACTGGCATGAGAGGCTGCAAGAGGCTATTTGGGCGTATCGAACTACGTTCAAGACGGCCAAGAACACAACGCCATATGCGTTGGTATTCGGTACAGAAGCAGTACTCCCCCTCGAGATAGAGTTACCCTCTCTACGAGTGGCAGTCCACTACGAGCTGACGGACGAAGAAAATGCTCACCTTCGGCTTGAGGAGCTTGATGCCCTTGATGAAACCCGGCTCATAGCGCAACAAAATCTGGAGGCTTATATAGCAAAGATGGCGCGCTCATATGAAAGATTGACCCGGCCGAGGACATTCCGCCAAGGTGAGCTCGTGCTAGTGGTCAAAAGACCTATGATCCCCAACCGTGCCAAGCGGGGAAAATTCGAGCCGAACTATGAAGGCCCGTACATCATAGACAAGGTCTACCAGGGTGGAGCCTATCTACTCATGGATATGCACGGTGAAAGGCATTTCACGCCAATAAACGGCCGCTTCCTAAAGAAATACTACGCTTAATGAGCCACAACCTAGGTCAATGATAGATGACGACGACTATGTCCTCCTGCTATCTTCCTAAGCTCAAACTTTATAAGCAGTAGCCAGCCTTCTCCTGGACGGAATGAAACGTCCTTAAACTAATGGCGGACCGAAACGTCCTTAAACTAATGATGGACCGAAACGTCCTTAAACTAACGAAGGACCGAAATGTCTTTAAACTATTACCGCAGCATCATTAGGCTGACGAGATGAATAAAAAAAATATATATAAAAAAATATATAAAAAACTAATATAATAAACGGTATGTCCATAAGCAAAATGGGCATGGATGAAAACCCGAAAGGGCTCCGTGAGTAAAAACAGCAGGGCTACCGGCGAGTGTTCGTGAAAACCCGAAAGGGCGCGACCTCGTAAAAAAAAAGAGAATAAAAAGAATAAAATAAACGGTATGTCCATAAGCAAAATAGGCACGGATGAAAACCCGAAAGGGCTCCGTGAATAAAAACAGCAGGGCTACCTGCGAGTGTTTGTGAAAACCCGAAAGGGCGCGACCTCGTTAAATGAAACTTATAGGATCCTCTCGAACTTGTAAGGAGAAACCACCCGCGTGAGATCCTTACGACTCACAAGGGAGAAACACACTTAGGGATCCCCACGATTTCTAAGGAGAAAATACACTTCTGAGATCCTCACGACTCGTAAGGAGAACTCTCTTATGGGACCCTCACGGCTCATAAGATTTGAAAGTCTTAAGTTACAGAGACCTAAACCTGTGCTTAAGTAACCTCCACAACCTTCGATATTGCCCTACAAGTGGTTCAATTCTGACCCTTGTATACAATCCACGGGCGTGAATAAACATTTCCCTAACCTAGTCCCATCCGTGACTGGGGATATGTTCGCATGACCCTTGTAAGTCCTCTCGATTTACAAGGAGAAAACCCTCTTGTAGGATCCTTACGACTTACAGAGGAACATACACTTAGGAATCCTTACGATTCCTAAGGAGAAAATACACCTACAAGATCCTCACGACTTGTAGGGAGAAATACCTTTGTGAGACCCTTACGGCTCATGAAGTCAAAAGCCTTAGCCGACATGACCTTAACCCTGTTCGCTAAGCCACTTTTGTTCGACGTCAACAGAGGCAAATGATGATTCGCTCCTGGCAATATCCCAGTTGTAGCGGTACTGATGCCGAAACCGGTGTTTAATTCCAGGCTTACGGCGAAAAGCCAGCAAGCCACACATGTATACAAGATAGCCGAAATGATGGGGCAACTTGCAATAAAAAGCAGCAAGTAAAAACTTATGCACACAAAATAGCCGAAATGATTGGACAACTCGCAATAAAAAGTAGCGAGTAAAAATAAAATATACAGCCGAAATGATTGGGCACCGCGAAAAATATCCGAAATGATTGGGCAGTCGCGACCTTCGCGATATAAAAGCTGAAATGATAGAGCATCGCGGAAATAAAACAATAAAAATGAATGAAACTTTTTCCCTACAGTTGAGATCACATCGATCCCTGTATACAATCCAAGGGCACAAACAAAGACGGAACCATACCTTCCCAACAGGCTCCGCCAGAAAGCAAAGCCAAATCTCGACGGTTCACCAACAGCCTAGAGACAACCGCGACATTAGTCTTGATGCAACAGACGCAGTACCAGTGAACGAAACGAAGATCAAATTCCTAGCTTCACGGTTTTGACGGTAACTCATATGGAACCTGAAAGACCACCAGAAATCAATTCAATCCCCAGGGAAACCAGTGTCCCTGGCCAATACCTCAATTCAGGGAAACTAGCATCCTTGATGAGAGCCTCCTGATTCGCGTCGGCCCGCATAGAAACTAGCGTCTCCGCAGGAATACTCCGATTCGTTTCAACCCCGAAGAAACCAGTGTCTTCGGCAAAATCCTTCGACTCAGGGAAACCAGTGTCCTTGACGAAAAAATCCTGATTCGCGTCGACCCGCAGAGAAACTAGCGTCTTTGCAGGAATACATCGATTCGTTTCAACCCCAGGGAAACCAGTGTCCCTGGCAAATACCTCAATTCAGGGAAACCCGTGTCCTTGACGAGAAAATCCTGATTCGCGTCGACCCGCAGAGAAACCAGTGTCTCCGCAGGAATACTCCGATTCGTTTCAACCCCGAAGAAACCAGTGTCTTCGGCAAAATCATTCGACTCAGGGAAACCAGTGTCCTTGACGAGAAAATCCTGATTCGCGTCGACCCGCAGAGAAACTAGCGTCTTTGTAGGAATACATCGATTCGTTTCAACCCCAGGGAAACCAGTGTCCTTGGCAAATACCTCAATTCAGGGAAACTAGCGTCCTTGATGAGAGCCTCCAGATTCGCGTCGGCCCGCAGAGAAACTAGCGTCTCCGCAGGAATACTCCGATTCGTTTCAACCCCGAAGAAACCAGTGTCTTCGGCAAAATCCTTCGACTCAGGGAAACCGGTGTCCTTGACGAGAAAATCCTGATTCGCATCGACCCGCAGAGAAACTAGCGTCTTTGCAGGAATACATTGATTTGTTTCAACCCCAAGGAAACCGGTGTCCTTGGCAAATACCTCAATTCAGGGAAACTAGCGTCCTTGATGAGAGCCTCCTGATTCGCGTCGGCCCGCAGAGAAACTAGTGTCTCCGCAGGAATACTCCAATTCGTTTCAACCCCGAAGAAACCAGTGTCTTCGGAAAAATCCTTCGACTCAGGGAAACGAGTGTCCTTGACGAGAAAATCCTGATTCGCGTCGACCCGCAGAGAAACTAGCGTCTTTGCAGGAATACATCGATTCGTTTCAACCCCAGGGAAACCAGTGTCCTTAGCAAATACCTCAATTCAGGGAAACTAGCGTCCTTGATGAGAGCCTCCTGATTCGCGTCGACCCGCAGAGAAACTAGCGTCTCCGCAGGAATACTCCGATTCGTTTCAACTTCGAGGAAACTAGCGTCCTCGGCAAAATACTTCGACTCAGGGAAACCAGTGTCCTTGACGAGAACACCTCGATTCGTGTCGACCCGCAGAGAAACTAGTGTCTTTGCAGGAACACCTCGACTCGTTTCAACCCCAGGGAAACCAGTGTCCTTGGCAAACTCCTCAACTCAGGGAAACTAGCGTCCTTGATGAGAGCCTCCTGATTCACGTCGGCCCGCAGAGAAACCAGTGTCTCCGCGAGAACTTCCCGATTTGTCTCAACTTGCAAGATAAAGCCTTAGGCAGCAGGGATTAAAAAACTTGTTTCCTGAGCACTGGGACCCTGCAAGTCGGTCTAAAACGGTCTCTTGCATACTATTCACGGGTCTCACTCTCCAAAGTCAAATCTCGACAAGGAGGGAAACAACCGCTTACGGGTCCTCTCGACTCGTAAGAGGGAAAATTCTCTTAGAGGATCCTTACGACTTATAAGAGAAAACGCACTTAGGAATCCTCACGATTCCTAAGGAGAAAATACACCTACGATATCCTCTCGATCCGTAGGGAGAAAAATCTCTATGAGACCCTCACGGCTCATAGAGTTGAAAAGTCTTAGGCAGCAGATCTGAACCTGCGGCCTAAGCCATCTCTATCTCTTGAAGAAACTAAGATGCTTACTTTATTATCTGTCAACCATGTTTATTAAGACAACATGCTGATAATAAGAAAAAGGTAGAAAGCAAAAGAGCATACAAGACATTGCAAAGAAAAAGTGTGTATCTTTATTTATTAATTCAATCAAGTACAATGTGAATCGTATAAAAGAATAAAGAATGGATACATCTTATTCGAAAAAGAAATTTTTTACAAGTATATTGATACAAAGGCAGCTACTGGGAAGGAAGCATCTTAAATAGCCCTATCAGTTGTTCACGCACTTCCTTCCACGCCTTTTCCTGGTCGGCCGTTACCGCCAGTTCCGCTTCCACTTGAGCCCGTTGCTGCAAGAAGGATGCAAGCTGCTCCCCAACGGCCTGCTGAGCTGGTTCGCGGCCTTGGGCATTATGCTCGGCAGCGTCGAGTTTCTGCTTCAGGTTCAGCCCATTTGAGCTACGTTCCAGGAGGCCCTCGAAGATAGCTTTCACTTGGGCAGTGTTAGCCTCAACCTCAGCACGCAGACGAGCCGTCTCGCTCGAGGTCTTTTGGCATTCCCTCAGCCGTAAAGCCGCTTCTTGTTCCAGGTGACGGAAGTAAGAAGCGTTTTGCTCGATCCATGCTGCTCTTTGATTGCTTACGGCTAAGGTCTCAGGAGCAGGGCGCATAAACTCCGACTGATGCAGGCGGACCTTGATTTCCCTGCAGTGATTGACCCAAAGCTCGACGACGCCTCCGTCATGAAAAGTCACAAGCGCCGCCAACATCGGGTTAACCTCCGCAGCAAAATCCGCAGCAGATGGGAGAGCGTCTGCATCAAGCTCCTCGACGTATCCGCTCAGCATGCCCAAGCTCATTACGGCACCCTTTGAAGACGGACGTCTCAGGAAGGGGCCTGCCGGCATTATAACACGAGACTCAAAGGGCGTCGGGATCGGAATAACAGCTGAAAGAACAAAATACGATTAGATGACGGTTCAAGAAATACAAAAAAAGTCATCTATGCGATAGTTTACTATACCAGCTGCAGCAGGTGGCAAGGCCGGGAGGGCCGGTGGCGCTACCGATCTTTCATCTTTTCCTTCGATTTGTAGTACTACAATCAGGACGAGGGAAAGTCAGAAATAATTCCATTACAAAAAAAAAGAAAGACATCAGTTGGAAACTATACTCACCAGCGTCACCGGAGGAAGAAGCGAATCCAGATGGGAAGGAGAAGTGTGGGAGCAACACCTGATATAGATGATCAAAAAGCACTCCTGAAAAGACGCAATAGTACGACATTAGTACATAAATTATGCGGCTGAAAGATAAAGTTAATGGGTTGCAAATCCATACCTTCCAACATCTTTGATGGTACAAGAGAAGGCTGAGGGGTGACCACCGCCAAGGCAGTAGTTGATGGTGCTCCCTCGAGCAATGGAGCATCGGCACTGGCCGCACCTGCGTTAAAAACAAAGATAAACTTGTCAGAAAGGATCGCAAGATATAAAAAGGGGGGACAATAACTCAAAATTTACCCGATGAGCCGCCAGCCGAAATGGAGGCATCTCCCTCCTCCATTGATACGAGTCCACCTCCCGTGGCCTCATCACCAGACTCTACGGGGGCCGTCGTCGTGCTCGTGAGGCCAGGAGACGGCGGAGGACTGTAAGCGGGGAGAGCGATGATCGGAGCATTACCAGACTCTTGAGAAAGAGCGGCCGGCTCGTCCTCAGGAATCATGCCCGCCTCACCCGCTACTCCCTCGGGCTCGGCGGTCGCCATTGTCTCGTCCGCCGCTGCCCCAGGCTCAGTTATAGCGGTCGTCTCATTTGTCGCCACCTCAGGCTCGGCATCAATGACCTTCTCTGGTGCAGCTCCCTCAGCCCCCAACTCAGGCCTAGCAACCCCGGCAACGTTGCCCACCGTCAACTCGGGTTCGGCCGGTGCCTCTTCCTCTGTCCCCTTAGGTTCGACGGTCTCCTCCTCCCCTTCGGTTGGACTTGGCCCTGCAGGACAAGATATATAAGAACCGACAAGTTTACAATTCTTACAAACAAATCTGGCATGATACATTACCTGAGGTAGATTTATCATTTGCCCCGCGAGCTGCACGTGCCACCTGTCTGCGAGCTGTGGACAAGGAGACCGGGGGATCTTCTGAGGGGGTATCAGCACGAGGGACGGTGCTTGGGCCAGCTCCCACGGCCAAAGCAGCCCTGCGTGCCTTTGCCTCGAGCCTTAGCCGCTTTCTCTCCTCCTGAGCCATTGAGACAGACCTCTTCAAAGCCTCCTTCATTGAGACGTCTTCGTCTGTGAACAGGGATGCCTCCAAATCTTTCAAGGCATCCCTCGTCGACTTGTCGAGTTGAGGCTCTCGCGGTAGATCCGAGGAGACTGGGACTTCAGTAGCGGGCCCGGGGAGAGTCCCCGCATCAGCTAGCGCAGCCCCTGCAAAGAAGAAAAGGAAGAAGGTTAGGTTGACCATCAGAAAAGAGGATAAAAACTTAATAAGGCGAGACGTACCGATGCCCATTAAAGTACGCTTCTCTTCCTCCTCCTGGAAGGTTTTCAAAGAGGCAGCGACGGCTTCTTCGGTAGTGACACCTGTTAAAAAGGGGGAAAGCATTAGTCGAAGATAATAATAAAAATGCTATAAAATGACGAAAAGTACAGCTAATGATTACCTGCTTGAGCGAGTTTATCCAGCCGCGCTTCGAGCCTCGCTGATCGCAGAAGCCGCAATGGCAGCCGCCAGGTCAGTGTCTGCGGGGTCTACCGAGAAGCCTCTATTGCTGCCATACTCACTTATACCTTCGGTAAGAGGGGCCTGAGGCTCTAAACCGAGGATCGCGTTGAGAGAGAGGAGCGACTTCTTCTTCCTCTTCTGCCCACCAGCCCTAGGTGCACCCGAGATCGACTTGCGCTTTGTAGGCACCTTAAGGCGGCGGGTCCCGATATCCGCGCCTACGCCGGACTCCGGCGAAACCACATCTACCGCTTCCACTGGAGAACGTGGCGCTGGTGGTGCATCCGTAGTACCACGGAGCGGCAGTCCGCGAGGAGGGCTCAACACGCACGGTGGCGCGGTTCCGGCATCTTTCAGCGGAGGAATGACCGGGGTCCTTGGTTTCAGGGGAGCCTTGCGATCGCCGCCGGGAGGTGCACCCTTGCGGTGAACCAGCATGCGCTTCTCCATAAGGATAACTAGACCCATTGCATGCGCGTACCAAGCCACGTACGTGTTGAGCACCTTGGGGACGCAGCTCGGCTCGCAGATGAAGAAATAGGAACCTGTGTTAAGCCGCATGAAATGGTGTATTGCATTCCTTATCCCCTCTCGGCTGGCCACGGGCTTTTCCAAGAAAGCTTCCATCGGGATCCCCTGATGATAGCTCGATTGCTGAGCGAACCGGTGAGGGTTATATCTCATGAAGAGTGCCGTCTCATTCTGCCTAAACACCAGGTAGCCCGGCCGAATAGAGTAGAGATGGAGGATCTCCCGAGCTTTCAATATGGAGGCCCCGCCCTTAAAATCATCGCACAGCGGCACTACCGACTTGGTGGTCTCCGAGCCTATGGTTATGACTTTATCCAAAAAAGAAACCTTCGCTCCTACCAGGTGTGGACGAAGGAGCAGCCCCCTAGCCTCCCGCGGAGGTGCAACCACGATTGAAGCACCGACTAACCGCATGACTCTTGAGAGTCTGCACTTCTCAAAAAACGGAGGGATCTTATGGGCACCGAACACCCCGTGCACATGCATTTCCATCCAAGAGGTGAAGTAGTGCATCGGGAAGTTAGCAGGCTGCACCCCAGGCTCATTAGCGTCCGCCGCTACGCTAAGTCCATTATACAGGTGAGCCAGCCCGACGATTCCTACTGTTAACTGCAGACCAGCTACCATCCGATGCGCTGGATAGAAAACAGATGGCCGCATGTGGCGCGGGTGCGTGGGGAGCGCAAAGCTGCACAGCCACAACCACAGGAACCCTACAAAAAAGGACTCCTCATCCATGCCTGGGACGGCGATTTCTGACAAGGGCGTGACGGCGGCGCCAGGGAGATAAAAGTCCTTGTGATCATCCTCCGATGTGGGTCGGCGGTCCAAGCCGAAGCCAAAAGGGTCATTAAGCTGGGCGAACTTCTCGCTCCACTCCGATAGGAACTCTGGTCGAATAAAACGGGCGATAAAATCTGCGAAACTGACTCCCCGGACGCCCGATTCCAGATAGAGCCCTTCATAGATCTCCAGCACCTTCACCAAGCCAGGAAACTGGTGCTGAATAGCGTTCTCCGGCTTCAGATCAAACACCAGCGGCTTGGTAGCAAAGACGTATTCGTCAGGAGGAAGCAGCTCCTCGTAATGCTCCCCCATCATCGGCAAATCCGAGATTTCAGCAAATTCCTCCAAGGAGATAGAGACTTCCTTGTCCATCATCAGGAAGGTGTGGGTAAGAATATTCCATTGTTCGATAAAAGCCTTAACCCACCACGTTGGAGGAGAGGGATACTCAAAGAGCGAGACGTAGATGGCCGAATACAAACCGATCTTCATCAGATGAGTCCTCTTCGCTGATAAAATATACCGGGCCCACTATAAATATCCGGCGGGCGGTCGCGGGATCAATCCAATGTTATAGGCCTGTCCCCAAGGGCGTGCTTCACCCTGACAGATTCGCATCCCCAAAATATCTATTGCCGGCGGCGGCTGCACGGGAATAGCCCCAATTGCAGAATGGAGGAGGTCATCCGAATTCCAATTTTTGACCTCCACGACATACTTCACCGGGGGTTCATCCGCATAGGGGATCGAAAATATTGGCTCGGACGGCGTAGCAAAACCGAAGCTTCGGCGACCCTGGATGATATCGTTATACCACCTACCCCACAAGTGAAGGTTCTTATGCTCGGGGTCATGATCCTTGATGAGGGTGAGCACCTCTCGGTCCACTGGTGCCTGGGGAAAACCTCCCTCCGAGCGAACGAACGGGAATGATAGGTCAGCAGGCATGTTTCCTGTGGAGGGACAAAAATTAGCCGTCAGTGTTGTAATTCCAACGCTTGGCATTTTAAAAAAATTTACACCACACTGCAATGCAGTGGGTAGGGGACCAAATGGGGACCCACAAAATCTGGACGACAGTGCATCAGTTAATAGGACAACCCCATCATTGGATGAGACTGTCAATTAATCCCCAAGAGAATATTCTCATTAATAAAATCCCTAGAGATAAGGAGAAAATCTCCACTTTCAGAGCAAAGCTCTGTCACAGAGTGACACTTGTCAAACTCTGGTCTCAAGGGAATAAAATTCCTTAAAAGGGCCTAGCTCTGTGATAATGATGAGAAAATTTATTAAAAGAAATTTTTTCTTTAACTGCTAAAGATTAAATTTTTTTGGGATTTTAAAGATCCATGAAAACTCTTAGGAGTTCTTTATTTTCAGATCAAAAAGATCTACATTTGATCCAAGAGCAAAGCTCTGTTCATGGGTTAAAACTCATGAGACAAGATCTCTGTAGATATATGAACTCTTGAGAGCAAGGCTCTGTTGGTGAAACCCCAAAGGGGTTTTTCTTTAGATCAAAGATCTATAAGAGCAAGGCTCTGTTAATTAAATTCAATTCAATTTAATTTAAATTTTACCCAAAATGATTTTAGGTTCTGAACTCTGGAGTTCTTGGAAAGAAACGAGAGCAAGGCACTAAAATTCTTAAGCAAAAGCAAGGCTCTGAAAATCAAGATTCTTGAAAATGGTTAAACATTTACTAAGGACCAAAGGTCCTATTTATAGGTGCCTGTGCCCCTTCAACTCACCCGTTGATCCAATGGCTAAGATCTTGCCACCGCTGCATTCACGTGCGCGCCACATGAGCGCAACAGTGGGGGGGGGGGAATTTGTTTCCCCCAATCAGAGCAAAGCTCTGTTTGAATTTCAAAAATTCAAAAATTGAAACAACGCTTCAGATCCTCTGCGCTGCGCGCAGGGCTCCACGTATCAAAATCAGGCACGCCAGCACAGAGAGCGCAGCGCGCCCAATCAGAGCAAGGATCTATTTAAAACAAAATTAAAGGAAGCAACGCTTCAGTTGCGCAAGCACTGCGCTGCGCGACACGTGTCAGCACAGTGGCGCAAGCGCAGTTGCGTTGCGTTGTGCGCTGCGCGACACGTGTCAGCGCAGTTGCGCAAACGCAGTTGCGCTGTGTTCCTATCAGATTTTTGCATTTTTATACTGCCCAATTTTTATCACATTACTTATCGGTAGGTACTCTTTGTTAGTTGTATGTATGCCCTAGAGGCCAGTATTGTACAGATGTTGTATATTATATTGGATGCTTGGACATATATAGAGATGAATTTCTTGCTCGATATGATAGTATGCTATCTGGTTGCACTTTATCTTAACATGTACACTTGTCTCTTTAAACCGTCTTATAGTTACATGTTGGTAAAGCCCTTAGGATGTGTACTTGACTACTTGGACTATGATGCAGATCATACTAGTGGGGACATGGTAGTCCATAAGTACATCCTTCAAGGTCCCTAGTCGTGGGTGTATCGAGACGGGGCATCGATATACCAGAGTAGACTAGCGTATACGCTTCTCGACCCATGAGATGGGTGATGGATGATCCCATATCCATTGGTGTTTGACATCAGAGATGGTATACGGGTGCTCAGTGGAGACTGGGTACACTGGACGGACTCTCCGAGAACTCCCAGATGGTATTATACCTCACGTCAGATGGCAGTTCTCAGGTGACACTTGTGCAGATTAGTCTGTAGACCCGAGATCGTCATAGAGTCTTGTGTGATTCCCACTGTGCTTTGATCTCCACCTTACCACGTCTATGAGGGCGTGCAAAACGGTGGTCTTTGGGTACAGTCCCGAGTCACATGGAGGCAATGAGCGATAGGAGGGGTTTCGTCTCTTCCGGTATTGGGGGTTGATGTTGCGCTGTGCTCGATTGGCCGTAACAGGGAAGTCCCTGGCCAGGGCTGATCAGAGATTTGCTGGTAAGTGTTACCAGTAGTTTCTCGACCCGTTATGAGCCTCACATCGGCACGACTTATCGGTTATTGGGGTCTGACGTTTACCACCCCTAGACTTGATATGCGACGTATCAGACGAACAGACCGGACTGTACGGTAAGTGTTACTGGTTGGATTCACAGGAGTGTGAGTGGGCTAGCTCGTCGATCTTCTGATCGCTTAATACCCGGGTGGCCGTTACGTTTAGCAGACCGCTTGCGGCTTGTGGGTGCTTGATATGATCATCATCTGCTACCGGCGTATTGACGAGTCTTTAGAGTCCTACACAGAGGTTTCCTGGCTCAAGCGAAACGAAATAGGAGCGCATATGAGATATGTGCAGGACCGAGAATAATACGTGTATGTGATACCGTATTCAATTCTCGCGATGAATGTATCGAATGGTTATATGCGATATAACCTAGATATCGAATCAGGGATTGATTCGATAAGCCGATACATAGGATACTGGTCGGTTATATGCGGTATGACCGGATCGTTAAATCAAGTGTTGATTTAATGATTTAATGTATAATTATATATTTGATATATTACTTTGCATTAACTGGTATTGGTTCACTTTAAATGGATTTTCTCACTTGATGTACATGTTGTATATGTGATATACTTTTGTGCACATTTTTGTATCATGTTTGATCATGTGGTTATATGATGATACTTGATCATGTGGTTAAGTGTAAAGGATTAAACCATGGTTAAGAGATGATTAGGGTTTTGCTTTTTCATTTATTTATTTGTTTATTTATTTGGAAATGTTTTAGATGAGAATGGTGGCTTTCTTTGTCTCTTATTGAAGCTTCATGAAGCTTTGACTTATGCAACCATTCTTGTCTTCATGCTTAATCCTAACTCATCCAAGTAACCATGGTATATTCTCTACACTTAACCTTAGTTAGGATATGATAAGTATTGTTTTCTTTTTCATTTTAAAATGAACATATCATATTCTTTCTTCTTCTTGATCATCTTCTTCTTCAAGAAAAGCTTAAGTCCATCAATGGCAACTTGAGCTAAAGTGAGAGAAATCCAATTCTAAAGTGAACCCACCTCCTATTTCTTCACCCTCTACCTCTTGCCAAGTTGTTTTGGGTGTTTTCTTCACAAGTTTCACAACTTTGTGAAGTCGGAGCTTGAACTTGTGATGCCTCGACGTAGATCATCTTCGGCACGAAGCCGACGACCTAGTCCGCCCAATTCTCCGATGAAGCCGACGTTTGAGTTCGGGATTCGAGATGGACAGCGAGAGGACGCCTACATGGAGCTAAGGAAGTGGAGAACCGGATCTACAAAGGTTGTAGCCTCTCTCCTTTAGTTAAGATGTTAACTAGTTTCGTTTTTCGCCTAGATTTCTAGTCAATGATCCGTATTAGGGTTTCTCGGCACCCATAAAATTTGAAATTGGCATGGTTGATGCCTTGTGAGACCTCTATAGAGTGCCTAGGAATCTTTCAGTGGTATCAGAGCCTAGCTAGAGCCTTAGGCGAAGTCTAGACGGAGTTTGAAGTCCGATCGACCCGAAACCCCAACTCAAATATTGCTCTCTGGACTTTTTCTAAAAATTGGGATTTTTCCATATTAAAAATTCTTAAAAATATCAGCATGAAGATATAAGAATTATGGTGCAAAACGAGCTCATGATGCGTCTAAACCGCCGCGGAAACGCGGCAGAAGCATGGCTTCTGCCGCGGTTCCGCCACCTACTGTTCACAATGCGCAATAATTTTTGCACAGTAATTCCTCTTTTCTGGTGCTGAGTTTTATGGGAATTTTTAATATTTATTCAAGAGTTGAATTTTCTGGGATTGTTTTGGGGATTCGGTGTTTCGATCGGAGTATCAGATTTTGTCTATGTGGCTTTCCGGATAAATTTTAGAATATGTTAAAAAGTTCGACCGGATATAAATACCCAATTTTTCCCCTATCGGGATTTTTCCAAGTGTTGGATTTTTCCGTAGTTTAACGACGTTCTAAGTAGTGCAAGTAACGCGATGGACCCTCTAGAAGACAACAAACCTTAACTCGATTATGTGACCGTCTTGAACTGCCCTTTGAACCTTCGGGTTTGGGGTAGTACGGCGTGCCACATGTGAGGCGTTGGCTTGACCCTTCTACGGCTGGACCGTTGGTACTGAGGCACGAACTGAATGTTGTTAGACTTATTTCATGTGTTGAGCTGTATCGGGAAAACTTAGGTATTCGACTGTTCGATCGGAAAGTTTAACATTTTCTGTTTATCTGGAATGTGATACAATAATTGGAATTCACAAACAGTTATGAGATAACTGAATGAATGTTATAAATCTAGCGGTTTAGTTTCACTTGATATTGAAAAGAGTTTTCGATAATGAGACTAAAATGCGGGGTTTATAACTGTTAGGCATGTGATGTCTAAGTATTTCATTTCATTAGGCATGTGATGTCTAAAGAGGTTACGGATTCCAACTGTTGTAGTTTTACACTTTCTTTTCTGTGACCGTAAGTGTAATATGTGATATCGCCGGTTTCGTTGCTATATGTCAACGACAATTGGGATGCGCATATTTACTTACGTTGATGACATGTGATGTTATGTGTTGCTGGATATGTTATATTGGATCGTCGTGTTCGAATAGCCGGGGTTTTTTTTTATGTGAGATGAGTGTTTTTCATTTTCATTCATGTAAAAACTTGTATGTAATATTCTTTTATTTAGGGCACTTCCAGGTTGCGGAAGTTGTCACCTTTTGTATATTATTTACTTCTCCGCATTAGGATAGACCCAAGGAGGGGAGCATAAGTAACCGGGTTCTGGGGTCCAGTGGGAGACCAACTCGAGGAGTCGAGTCCGGGTCTCCTAACCCTAGAATTGGCAGGGTTGCTTGCCGCTCTCGTAGGGGTCTAGGGGTGTGGGATTGGCTATTCATCACGACCGTGGAATCTGTGTTTTATACTGGCTCGTATTGAAAACACGGACGTCCTAGTATATCCAATGTTTCATATGTTTCTTCTGCTGCGATATCTGTGATGTGATCATGTGATGTTTTGTGATAGATACAGTATATAGTATATATGATATATTATATAGACGTTACTTATGTTTTGCACCCTCACTAGCCCTGCCCTGCTCTGTCGTTAGTTACCTAACCTAACGGTGCATGAGGGGACATCGAGGCGAATGCGGATGGCATAAGTGTACGTCGTATTTATCTGTGATGTTTAGGTATTTAAATGATGGGACTTCATTAATGTGATTAATGAAAGAAAAGAAACCTAAGATGTTGTAGAATCAAATTTTAAACAAAACAGGTAGCTACAGTTCTTGCTTTGCATAGCGGTATATATGATATACCCCGCACCTTATTCGATGAGGAAAGGACCGAGATCCCTTCACCGGGAGTGACTCCTTTAGCAATAACTGGCAGATGCTACAAACTCGGTTTGGTTATTGATTGCTTTTAAGAGTTTTTGCTTTGCATAGTGATATATATGATATATCCCGAACCTCATTCGACGAGGAAAGGGCCGACGATCCCTTCACCGGGAGTGACCCCTTTAGCAAAACTAGAAAAGCCTCAAAATCACTCCATTTCAAAACTTCATTTGATTCTACAAACGATATCAAGTTCATTACGCAATAGGTTTTTAGAAAAACCTGTCGTAGCCCTCCGTCATTTCAGATAAGTCCTGTTTAGTATTCGTGCTGCGTTTGTTGACCTTGTCAAGGCGCAGTGTGCGGTAGCTAACCAGTATTTATCTGCTTATGCATATGATGCAGATTGGGTTAGGGTAGTCGTACGGCCTTGTTGACCTTGTCAAGGGTCGTACGGGTGGGTTTGATTCAATCAAGAAATGACGGGTTGAACTTGACTTGCGGTCTATGGTTTGTTGACCTTGTCAAGGTCATAGATCGTTCGGGGCAAAATTTTATCGGGAATTTCAAGTGTTGAAATTTGCAATGAGATTGCATACCTTCTATGAGATAGTTGGATCCCGATACCCACTGCGAGTAAGAGTTACTCCTGGGAGAGTTTTACACATTGCAATTAGCTAATCAAGTAGGTGTCTAGAAAGGTGTTAACGAGGTTACGCCTCTGGGAAAACGAGGTTTACATTAATTAGGTTCGTGCGAAAGCACGGGGGACCTCCCTCAAAGTACCGACACTGGCCTGGCTGAAAGATTGGCGAACTTGTAGTGTGTAATTAATCCCGGCTAGTCTTTCCTTTTAGGGTTTGAAGGAAGATTTGATAAAAACCAGTGGGAGCCATCCTGATTAGATAAGATAATAACCAATCTGATCTTGCACGAGCATACGCTAAAGTGTTTTCTTCTCTCTCTCTCCAGGTAGCGACCATTTCATGCCCTAATGAAGATAATAATATGGATGTATTGACCGAACCCGCATGTTATACTGTGCTGGGGAACGTTGGTTCCGTTCTTTCTTATAAGAGTTATAGGAATGAACAGGATATAAGGGAATACCAGGATTCCCATGCCACCCGAATGAAGAAAGTACATGTTGATGCATTTTCTTCGGGTGTGTTCGTTACTGAGAACTGTTTCTCCATTTGCTCTACGTCCTGGGTATTAGATACCGGGTCAGGATCCCATATATGTAATCAGTTACATGGGCTAAGGAAAGGTAAAGAACTTGGAGAAGGTGATAAAGACATTAGAGTTGGAAATGGTGCAATTGTTGCAGCTAAGACTGTCGGGGAATATCACCTTGTATTACCGACTGGTAATACATTGGTTATGAACGAATGCTATTACATGCCGAACCTGATATGCAACATTATATCGGTTTCTTTATTGAGTAAAGAGGGATATAATTTTGTATTACAGGACAATGTTATGAACATTTTCCGTAACCAAAAGTTGGTTGGATCAGGCACGTTGTGCAATGGCATTTATGTTCTAAACCAATCAATAGTTCTGAGTATAACAAACACACACAAGAGGAAGAGTTCAGAACTGAACAAATCCTTCTTGTGGCATTGTAGACTGGGTCACATCAATGCGACACGACTGGCTAAGTTGCATAAGGATGGATATTTAAATCCGTTTGAATTTTCATCTTATGACACTTGCTAGTCATGTCTCAAAGGCAAGATGACCGAAACTCCGTTTACGGGACACGGAGAAAGAGTTACCGAACTCTTGGGACTGATACATAGTGATGTATGCGGTCCCATGTCTACACATGCCAGGGATGGTTCTTCGTACTTCATTACATTCACTGACGATCTTTCTAGATTCGGATATGTGTTCCTGATGAAACACAAATCAGAAGCTTTTGAGAAATTTAGGGAATATAAACAAGAAGTTGAGAACCAAACCGGAAAAAGTATTAAAATCCTACGATCTGATTGAGGAGGTGAATACTTAAGCAATGAATTCCTGAACTTCCTAAAAGAGAATGGGATTCTCTCTCAGCTAACTCCTCCATATACACCACAGCACAACGGTGTATCAGAACGGAGGAACCGCACCCTATTAGATATGGTGCGCTCTATGATGAGCACAGCTGAGTTACCTATTTCCTTCTGGGGTTATGCGCTGGAAACAGCAACATACCTATTGAATCAAGTTCCATCTAAATCTGTACCTACCACACCATATGAGATATGGAGTGGGAAGAGACCATATTTTAAACGAGTTAAGATATGGGGTTGTCCGGCCTATGTCAAAAGGCAAAATCCGGACAAGCTCGAGGCACGGTCAGTTCTCTGCAAGTTTGTGGGATATCCAAAGAATTCATATGGGTATTTTTTCTACCACAGTGAGGAACAAAAAGTGTTTGTTGCTCAACATGCCACCTTTTTAGAAAAGAAATTTCTTGCAAAGGAAATTAGTGGCGATAAGGTAGAACTGGAAGAAATTCCGGCTACACAAACTCAAACTGAAGATTTGGTGGAACCAGAGGATTCAGTAGCTCCCGACGAACCTCAGCCTCTCCGCCGATCTAGTAGGGTTCCTCGCCAACCTGAGAGATACTACGGTTTTCTCATGGATGGTGGGAGCGAGGATTGCATCATGGAGGATGATGACCCAACTAACTTCGAGCAGGCCATCACGAGTGGGGACTCAGTGAAATGGCTGGATGCTATGCGGTCCGAGATGGAATCCATGTACACCAACAAAGTATGGATTTTGGAAGTTGCTCCTGAAGGGGTAAAACCCATTGGGAGCAAGTGGATCTTCAAGAAAAAACTTGGTGTAGATGGGAAAGTGGAGACTTTCAAAGCTAGATTTGTAGCAAAGGGTTTTCGTCAAAGACCAGGTGTGGACTATGACGAGACCTTTTCTCCAGTGACTATGCTTAAATCCATCCGGATCATGCTTGCCATCGCAGCATATCATCATTACGAAATCTGGCAAATGGATGTTAAGACCGCCTTTCTAAATGGTGATTTAGAAGAGTGCGTGTACATGACTCAGCCAGAGGGCTTCGTAGACAGTGGGAGCAGCGGGAAGGTGTGCAAGCTGCTTAAATCCATTTATGGATTAAAGCAAGCATCGCGGAGTTGGAACATCTGCTTTGACGTCGTTATCAAAGAGTTTGATTTCGTCAAAAACCCAGATGAAACTTGTATCTACAAGAAGGTGGCAGAGAGTAAGGTTGTCTTCCTCGTATTGTACGTGGACGACATACTCTTGATAGGAAATGATATTCCTATGCTGCAATCGGTCAAGTTCTTCTTATCACAAAGATTCTCAATGAAAGATCTTGGTGATGCCTCCTGCATATTGGGGATTAGGATCTATAGAGATAGATCCAAAAGGATATTGGGATTGTCCCAATCCAGGTACATTGACACCATACTAAAGAGGTTTAGTATGGAAGAATCCAAGCGTGGGAACTTGCCCACGATCTCTGGAGTCACTCTCTCCAAAGAGATGTCTCCCAAGACTGATTTGGAGAGAGCTCGCATGCAAGGGATACCCTATGCTTCGGCAGTAGGCTCTATCATGTATGCAATGCTGTGTACCAGACCCGATGTAGCATACTCACTAAGTGTAGTGAGCAGGTATCAAGCTGATCCTGGAGAGAGTCACTGGACAGCTGTGAAGAGCATTCTCAAGTACTTACGAAGGACTAAAGAGATGCTCTTGGTGTATGGTAACGGAGAACTCCAAGTGGAGTCCTTTACCGATTCGAGCTTCCAGAGTGATAAGGATGACTCTAAGTCGCAGTCGGGATTTGTCTTTACCCTTTACGGAGGGGCGGTTAGCTGGAAGAGTTCCAAGCAGGAAACCGTGGCAGACTCGACGATGGAGGCTGAATACATCGCTGCCAATGATGCTGCCAAAGAGGCTGTCTGGATCAAGAAGTTCATTACTGAACTAGGAGTGGTTCCATCCATTGAGCATCCAATACCTTTGTATTGCGATAACAATGGAGCGGTGGCTTTGGCCAAGGAACCCAGGTCCCATCAGCGATCCAGGCATATTCTGAGGCGGTATCACCTGATCCGGGAGACAGTTGATCGCCGGGAGATCGAGGTCAGGAGAGTTGACACGAAGAACAACACGGCGGATCCACTCACGAAGGCCATTCCCCAGATACAGTTTGAGAGACTCTTTGGGATGCTCGGTATGCGATACTACAGCAGCTGGCCCTAGTGCAAGTGGGAGATTGTTAGTTGTATGTATGCCCTAGAGGCCAGTATTGTACAGATGTTGTATATTATATTGGATGCTTGGACATATATAGAGATGACTTTCTTGCTCGATATGATAGTATGCTATCTGGTTGCACTTTATCTTAACATGTACACTTGTCTCTTTAAACCGTCTTATAGTTACATGTTGGTAAAGCCCTTAGGATGTGTACTTGACTACTTGGACTATGATGCAGATCATACTAGTGGGGACATGGTAGTCCATAAGTACATCCTTCAAGGTCCCTAGTCGTGGGTGTATCGAGACGGGGCATCGATATACCAGAGTAGACTAGCGTATACGCTTCTCGACCCATGAGATGGGTGATGGATGATCCCATATCCATTGGTGTTTGACATCAGAGATGGTATACGGGTGCTCAGTGGAGACTGGGTACACTGGACGGACTCGCCGAGAACTCCCAGATGGTATTATACCTCACGTCAGATGGCAGTTCTCAGGTGACACTTGTGCAGATTAGTCTGTAGACCCGAGATCGTCATAGAGTCTTGTGTGATTCCCACTGTGCTTTGATCTCCACCTTACCACGTCCATGAGGGCGTGCAAAACGGTGGTCTTTGGGTACAGTCCCGAGTCACATGGAGGCAATGAGCGATAGGAGGGGTTTCGTCTCTTCCGGTATTGGGGGTTGATGTTGCGCTGTGCTCGATTGGCCGTAACAGGGAAGTCCCTGGCCAGGGCTGATCAGAGATTTGCTGGTAAGTGTTACCAGTAGTTTCTCGACCCGTTATGAGCCTCACATCGGCACGACTTATCGGTTATTGGGGTCTGACGTTTACCACCCCTAGACTTGATATGCGACGTATCAGACGAACAGACCGGACTGTACGGTAAGTGTTACTGGTTGGATTCACAGGAGTGTGAGCGGGCTAGCTCGTCGATCTTCTGATCGCTTAATACCCGGGTGGCCGTTACGTTTAGCAGACCGCTTGCGGCTTGTGGGTGCTTGATATGATCATCATCTGCTACCGGCGTATTGACGAGTCTTTAGAGTCTTACACAGAGGTTTCCTGGCTCAAGCGAAACGAAATAGGAGCGCATATGAGATATGTGCAGGACCGAGAATAATACGTGTATGTGATACCGTATTCAATTCTCGCGATGAATGTATCGAATGGTTATATGCGATATAACCTAGATATCGAATCAGGGATTGATTCGATAAGCCGATACATAGGATACTGGTCGGTTATATGCGGTATGACCGGATCGTTAAATCAAGTGTTGATTTAATGATTTAATGTATAATTATATATTTGATATATTACTTTGCATTAACTGGTATTGGTTCACTTTAAATGGATTTTCTCACTTGATGTACATGTTGTATATGTGATATACTTTTGTGCACATTTTTGTATCATGTTTGATCATGTGGTTATATGATGATACTTGATCATGTGGTTAAGTGTAAAGGATTAAACCATGGTTAAGAGATGATTAGGGTTTTGCTTTTTCATTTATTTATTTTTTTATTTATTTGGAAATGTTTTAGATGAGAATGGTGGCTTTCTTTGTCTCTTATTGAAGCTTCATGAAGCTTTGACTTATGCAACCATTCTTGTCTTCATGCTTAACCCTAACTCATCCAAGTAACCATGGTATATTCTCTACACTTAACCTTAGTTAGGATATGATAAGTATTGTTTTCTTTTTCATTTTAAAATGAACATATCATATTCTTTCTTCTTCTTGATCATCTTCTTCTTCAAGAAAAGCTTAAGTCCATCAATGGCAACTTGAGCTAAAGTGAGAGAAATCCAATTCTAAAGTGAACCCACCTCCTATTTCTTCACCCTCTACCTCTTGCCAAGTTGTTTTGGGTGTTTTCTTCACAAGTTTCACAACTTTGTGAAGTCAGAGCTTGAACTTGTGATGCCTCGACGTAGATCATCTTCGGCACTCCGACGACCTAGTCCGCCCAATTCTCCGATGAAGCCGACGTTTGAGTTCGGGATTCGAGATGGACAGCGAGAGGACGCCTACACGGAGCTAAGGAAGTGGAGAACCGGATCTACAAAGGTTGTAGCCTCTCTCCTTTAGTTAAGATGTTAACTAGTTTCGTTTTTCGCCTAGATTTCTAGTCAATGATCCGTATTAGGGTTTCTCGGCACCCATAAAATTTGAAATTGGCATGGTTGATGCCTTGTGAGACCTCTATAGAGTGCCTAGGAACCTTTCACTCTTGAGCCGTGTTTGCTAGTTAATTGCAGGACACAGGTTTTCAGCTCTAAACAATGAAATTCATGGAAAAGCACGACAAATTCCGGATTACTGCCAACCACAGATAAAACACGGGTCTCCACTCTCTATCTGTATGTTGCCGCACACCAGTTTAAGCGACAAAATGGCAAATCGATGTCATTTTTATGCACAAAGCTCAATGTCAACACAAGATCCAACATATCTACACGGCGCTCGAGGAAATCATGGAAAAAGATCCACATCACATCACCTTTTGTTCTGCTGAAATTCTGGAAAAATTGTAAAGAGTTTCTGAGAAAAAACATATACCACACTGCATACAACAACAAACAGGAGAAAACCACCAAGTTTCATGGCCCAACTCCACTAAAGGGCCGCAGTTCCGCGGCATAAGCATGCTTAGGCCGCGGAACCGCGGCCGTACGGGCTCCTAAGTGGACGATGTTTCAGGGGTATTTTGGTCATTCTATATGGAGGCAGTTTGTTGCCCTAGGTTTCCATTTCCCTGCCTATAAATAGTCCAGAACTTTCCAAAGCCAAGGGTGCTTATTCTTGTATTTAGATTTTAGAATACATGTTGTTGTTCTTCTTCCTCTTCTCAACTCTTCTCCATTAAAAACTTGTAGTGAGCTTTTGTGAGTGAAGGATGAATAAAGGAGTTCTTTTTGTTACCATGCTTGTCTTGTTATTTTGATAATTATAATTGCTTGTATTTTTCATTTGCTAATCTAGTTGTTTTTATTTGTTGTTTGTTTCTTTCTTGTTCTCTTTTTCTTTATCCTTAAACAACCTTGCCAAAGTGAGGTCTCAAATAGCTAGTTGTAATCTTCTAACCTATTTCTTTCTATCTTCCTCCTTTGTTTTATTTTCCTTTTTCTTGTAATGGGTGAGTAGTTTTCTCACTTGTTAGGGTAGGATAAGGAAAGTTTGAGAGAAGGAAATCTCTCTCACTCTTTTCTTGCCCAACATCTTAATTCGAACTCCCGTTAATTGAACCACAATCCACTCCCTACGGCACCCTATCCTACATGATAGCGGTGATTCCTTAGTGAGACCGGTTGTGGTTGAATTAACCGGAGGTTAAGGCTAAGAGCCAAGAACGGACGGACAATCACCAAAAGGAAGAACTTATGCGTTGGAGAGCCTAGCTTATACTCGCAAGTTCCTTCCTAGTCGTGCTAATCCCCGTTGTTGCCGATTACCGTAACACCGATATTAAGAATGGCAACAAAAGAAGTGAGCGACTCCTAACTCAAACTAACCTAATCCTAACCCTAACAAGCTCTCTTTATATATCATTTTAGCACATAAGTAATCTCAAAACAAACCTGGACATTTGGACTCAACTCGTTAAAGAACATAGAAAAAGATTCCCATCTCCCTGCGGACGACCCGTACTCAACCGGCTAGCTACAAGCGAAATCGTCTTGATTGCGGTAATAAACTTGAACACGCAAAAAATCTACCAATCAAATGGCGCCGTTGCCGGGGAGATGGTAGTTTATTTCTTTGTCTAATTTCGGGTTAATTTGTGAATATAAATATAACCGAAAAACAAAACAAAAAATATACATTGTAAAAAACCATCTTGTTATTTTTGATTAGTTTTTGTGCAAGTGTGCAGGATAAAAAGACGGTCGAGTTCAGTGCCAAAGACGTGGGAAGTTAGACCCATATCTCGCGGCTACACCGCGACGGATCAAGACAAGAACCAACGGTCTACTGTAAAGTTCTGGAGCAGATCCAGTGAGCAAAGCCAGATTCAGGGGCTTCAAAACTAAAGAGGACACCCAGACCAGCACCTGCAAGAAATTTGAAGGGCCAACACATCATTCCTGCCACGGAACCGCGGCATAAGAGCCCTCTGGCCGCGGAACCGCGGCTATTTGGTGCCCTCAAAACCCTAAAATCTCTGTCAGTCCTTCTGCTCTCCTCCCCACTCCTCTGAACTCCACTGAACTGTGTTTTCTGCAGCATTCTTTGCGCAAACTCTCTTCCCCCTTCCAATAAATTGTTTTTGTGCAGGATTCTTTGCGCCGCGCTAAAATAAAAATTGTTTGCAGTTGATTGTTACTGCTTTGCATATATTAATACGGACTTTAAGTGGCTTGAAACCAATCCAGATTGGGTGGGGATTTCATCACCCTTCCCAGGACCCCAGAAATCACAAAAAGCATATTCATTGACTATTGTTTAATTAAAAAATACTAGACTCAGCCCTAAGGACTTCGCGCTCAATAGGACAGAGGACTACTTACAGGCATCGGCCGTTTATCCTATCCTGACTTTGCGGTGTCTAGACAAGTGTGTCTAAGGCAAGTGGTTACTTAATTAGGACCACTACTTACGTAGTGGGGAGCCTCCCACTTACCTAGCACTTACCTGGCCGCAATTGGCGGAGAAGAGGCGGTTTGAGGTCCTATTTCTAGCCCTTTGGAACAGTTAGGAGCTGTCTAGCTGACCTAGATGACCCTAGATGTAGGTGTGATTGTGCATATCTTGTTTGTGATTTCTTGAAGTCGTAAGTCCGTACATATTTTTGTAAAGCTCTTTCTAAAAAGAAAAAAAACACAAAAACCAAAAAAAAAAACTTTTATAAAAACTTGCCCTTTGTCGCCAGAATCCATTTTTCACCCACCTCCTATCGTATTTGTCCATTGACGTTTTCTTACCCTCACCTTCTCCGCTTTGAGTATACTAAACTCGTTTAGTGTATGTCCGCTTGGACTCGGGACACTAGCGCCCGCCTAGTCCGCGTTACGTTAGTCGCTACCGACTACGCGATCGACTCAGACGTCGAAACTCCGTCCACGCCTCTTTCACCCTTACCTTTGCCGGCCAACTCCGACGTTGACCCAAATTCTGTTCATACATCCTCACCTTCACCATCACTAACCTCTTCTTTCGCGATGTTAGGATTTAATCCAAACATCTCTTTGACTCCCCCGGGATTGACGCCACCTCCTACGGATGCAAATAACCCACCACCACCGCCTGTTGTAGCGCCGCAGCGAATCGCGCTCCAGGATCGTTTCTATCCCACCCGTTCTGCACTTCCCACTTGTCTTTCCCTTCCACCGGTCAATGGGGATAATTTTGAAATTAAGCCCCACTTCATTAACATGCTTCCGAAATTTCATGGGCTTGAATCTGAAGATGCCTATATCTTCATCAAAAGTTTCAAAATGTTTGTGCCCTGATGAAAACTACCCAGCTTTCGGACGATGCTATACGGCTACGGGTCGTTCCGTTCACTTTGTGCGATCTTGCTGAAAAATGGCTGTATAGCACCGCTTCCCACTCCATAACCAGTTGGGACGAGTTTGTGAAAGTGTTTCTCAAGAAATTCTATTCGAATCATAAAACCGCAAGGATCCGTAACGAAATCAACCAATTCTCTCAGCTTCCTACTGAACCCTTCTGGAAGTGCTTTGACCGGTATAAAGACCTTCTTGTTCAGTGCCCTCACCATGGTATCGAGAAATGACAACTTTGCCAAACCTTATACGAGGGCCTGAACCCAGCAACCAAGCAGTTGTTGGAAACCATTTGTCAGGGCCACTTCCTATCGAAATCTGACGAGGAAGCGTGGCAATTCTTCGACGACCTTGCGGAACAAACGCTTCAATGGGAGAGCACCAGACCAACTTCTTCTTCTTCTTCCTCCACCTCTACTGGTCAGTCTAGGGTAGGAATTCACCAACTCGATGTCTCTATTGCGATGAAAGCTGAAATGGCTGCAATAACGAGAAAATTTGAAGCGATAGAGAGCAAATTTTCATCTCTTGCTCCTGCCTCTGTTCTTCCCCTTCGTACCATTTGTGCTTGTTGTTCCGATCCTTCTCACTTAACCGAAGAGTGTCCTTACAATCCACCATCTCAAGGACAGGATCAGGTTAATGCTTCATTTCAGCAAAGGCCGAGAAATGATCCATACTCTTCCACCTACAATCCCGGTTGGAGGAACCACCCCAATTTCGTCTGGAATCAGAATCAGCAACAATTCCAAGGCAACAATTTCCAGAGGCCCCCTCCTCCGCAACAACAAACTCAACATCAGTTTCAGCAGCCCTTCCAACCCCAACCTTTTCAAAATCAGACGAACAACTTTGCACCCAACAATTCTTTTCCGCAAAACAACTTTGTTCCGTCAAAAAACGGTAAGGTTTCCTCGCTAGAACGAAGTCTGGAGGCGTTCGTTAAACAATCGACACAATCCACCGCCAACATCCAGTCGTCTATTCAGTCTTTGGTGCAACACACTGTTGCACATGGGCAAAGCATCAAGACCATCGAAGCCCAGATTGCACAGCTGAATGCGGCGTTAAGCGAGCGAGAAAAGGGGAAGCTTTCATCTCAACCACTCCCAAATCCCGGTCACCCACATAATGTACATGTTGCTCTTGAACAACAGAACCATAATGTGAGTACCGTGACTACATTGAGATCGGGAAGGATGCTGCACAAAACCATCGGCACAACAATTGAGGATAATGACACCCCGGCCGCTTCTTCTTCTTCTTCTTCTTCTTCTTCTTCGTCTTCTGAGCATCTTCTCCATTAGTCAAAAGGCTCTTCTTCTTCTTCTCCTTCTGCTCTGAACGGACCCACTCCTCACTCCACGAAAACACCAGCTCTGGGATCCGTTCCAGCTCCACAATCTCCTCCATAAGCATTGGACTCAACCAATTTTAAAAACGTTCCATTTCCAAACCGGTTGAGGTCCAATAAACAAAATCCACAAATGGAGAAGATTCTGGAGTTGTTTAAGCAGGTCAACATCAACATTCCCCTTTTAGATGCTGTCCAACAAGTCCCGTCCTACGCGAAAATCTTAAAGGACTTGTGCACGAAAAAGAGGAAATCTCAGGTACCCAAGAAAGTTTTCTTGGCTAGTGCTGTGAGTGATGCTCTTACCCAATCTTTACCGTAAAAACGGAAGGACCCTGGCTGTCCTACGATTTCTATTACCATTGGGGATAAGAACATCAACCGTACACTATTAGATCTTGGTGCCAGTATTAACCTGCTTCCGTACTCAGTAATGAGCAATTAGGTGTAGGAGAGCTGAAACCCACACACTGTACTCTCCAAATGGCCGACCGATCAATCACCCATCCTAGGGGTGAGCTAGAGGATGTGTTAATCAAGGTTGGGGACTTCATATTCCCTGTTTACTTCATTGTATTAGACACACAGCCTGTAGCTAACCCCCGGAATCAAATTCCGGTGATACTCGGTCGCCCATTCTTTGCAACCTCAAATGCTGTGATCAATTGTCGCAATGGTTCGATGAACCTATCTTTTGGAAACATGACAATTGAACTCAACATTTTTAGGTTGGGGAATCAGCCCACCGAACCTAATGCTCATATACTAGACGTTTGCTCAATCCAGGAGATCACCCCAGAAGAGTGTGAATTCGAGGAGTTTTTGTTCGATCACGATAACTTTAACGCCACTAGTGCGTTCCTCTTCGAACCTGCTGCTGTTTCTGTGCCCGATAATGACTACGAGTGTTTCACTTTCTCGAACGATCTTAGCCCCTCACCACCCGAGTTTGAATCCTTCGAATTTCCGGATGAGTTACCTGAACCATCCAACTCGGTCGCTTACACTCGTTTCAAACCTTTGCTGGAATCCTTTGAGTTCAAGACCTTCTCACCAATCTTGCCTTCAATCGTTTCACCTCCAACGCTCGAACTCAAGCCTTTGCCGTCTCACCTTAAGTACGCTTACTTGGGAGAGAACGAGACCCTCCCTGTTATCATCTCGGCTTCTCTAGATCCAGAGCAAGAGAAAGCCCTTCTTGCGGTCTTGCACAGCAATAGGCAAGCTTTTGGCTGGTCAATGGCGGACATCAAGGGGATTAGTCCCCTGATCGTTGAACATCACATTCATCTGATGGATGATGCCAAACCAGCCAGGGATCCACAAAGACGACTCAACCCAGTCATGAAGGAGGCTGTGAAAAAGGAAATCGTGAAGTGTCTGGATAGAGGTATCATTTACCCTACTCTGATAGCCAGTGGATTAGCCCCATTCACGTTGTCCCCAAGAAATCAGGCATAACGGTCATTACTAACGAGGCGAATGAGTTAATCCCTATTCGCACCCAAACTGGATGGCGAGTATGCATCGATTACAGAAAACTCAACGCCGCAACGCGGAAGGACCACTTTCCGCTACCTTTCATTGACCAAATGCTTGAACGATTGGCCGGACACGAGTACTACTGCTTTCTTGATGGCTACTCCGGCTATAATAAGATTCCCATCACCGAAAAAGACCAGGACAAGACCACATTCACTTGTCCTTTCGGCACATTTGCATATCGACGCATGCCCTTTGGGTTATGCAATGCGCCCGCTACCTTCCAGCGGTGTATGATGGGAATCTTCTCAGACATGGTGGAGAAATTCTGGGAGATCTTCATGGACGATTTCTCCATCTTCGGTGATTCCTTTAACGAGTGTTTACTGCATCTTGACGCTGTCCTTACCCGATGTAAGGATAAGAACCTCACTTTGAATTGGGAGAAGTACCACTTCATGGTGCGCGAAGGTATTGTCTTAGGACATATCATTTCGCAAAATGGCATAGAGATTGACAAAGCGAAGATTGAGGTCATTTCCAATCTCCCTCCTCCCAGATGCGTCCGAGACATCCGAGCCTTCCTTGGCCATGCCGGTTTCTATAGACGGTTCATCAAGGACTTTATCAAGATTGCTAGGCCCTTGACTCTTCTACTGGCCAAGGACACGCCATTCGACTTCAACTCGAGCTGTGTGACTGCGTTCGAGTCATTAAAAAGCTCACTCACTTCTGCTCTCGTTCTTTCTTCACCTGACTGGACGCACCCATTTCAGATTATGTGCGATGCATCCGACTTTGCCATTGGTGCTTTCCTTAGACAACACATCTACAAGATGCTGCACGTAATCTATTATGCCTGCCGAACCCTGAACGACGCCCAACTTAATTATACAACAACCGAGAAGGAATTCTTGGCTGTTGTATTTGCTTTAGAAAAGTTCAGGCCTTACCTCATCGGCTCTTCAGTCATTGTCTACACAGACCATTCTGCTCCGTGCCATCTTTTTGCGAAGAAAGATGCAAAATCTCGGCTAATACGTTGGATCCTCTTGCTTCAAGAGTTTGACCTTGTCATCAAGGAAAAAAGAGGATGTGAAAACGTAGTCGCCGACCATCTCTCACGACTTCCTTCTTCGCCGTCGCCTCAACTTCCAATCAACGACGTTTTGCCGGATGAACAGCTCTTGACAGTATCTCACGAACCCTGGTTCGTAGATATTGTGAACTATTTGGCCACAGGGCTACTACCGACTGAATGGTCAAGTCAGGACAGACTTCGATTCTTATCCCAAGTAAAACACTTTTACTGGGACGAACCCTATCTGTTCAAGTACTGTCCCGACCAGATTATTCGTCGGTGTGTCCCAGACGATGAATTCAAGAGTGTGCTGTCATTTTGCTACGATCAAGCATGTGGCGGGCATTTTGGCCCCAGAAAGACAGCTGAGAAGATTTTGCAATGTGGTTTCTACTGGCCCCAACTCTTCAAAGACGCTCATGACTATTGCAAGACTTACTCCCGGTGCCAACACTTGGGCCGGATATCCCGGAGGAACGAGATGCCGCTCCAACCAATCTTGGTTGTGGAGATTTTCGACGTTTGGAGGATAGATTTCATGGGGCCGTTTCCCAGCTCTTTCGGGAACTTGTACATCCTTCTCGCTGTTGATTACGTCTCTAAGTGGGTCGAGGCTGTGTCCAGCCGGACTAACGACAACAAGGTTGTCGTTAGGTTTCTTAAAGAAAACATATTCTCCCGTTTTGGGCACCCCTGAGCGATCATTAGCAACAATGGAACTCATTTCTGCAATAAGACTTTCGAGGCCTTGATGCGGAAATATTCCATTAATCATAAGCTATCTACGCCCTACCACCCCCAAACCTGTGGGCAAGCCGAAGTTTCAAATCGGCAAATCAAGCAAATACTGGAGAAGACGGTTTCCAAGAACCGTAAGGATTGGTCGCTGAAACTCACTGATGCCCTTCGGGCATTTCGAACTGCTTATAAGACCGATCTTGGCATGTCTCCCTATCGGCTTGTGTACGGAAAGGCTTGCCACCTCCCTGTGGAAATAGAGCATCGCGCATTTTGGGCGATTAAGGAGCTAAATCTGTCTCTCGAAGATGCGGGCAGCCATCGGAAGCTACAGTTGAACGAATTGAACGAGCTTAGGGATGGGGCTTACGAAAACGCGGTTGTCGTTAAGAACCGAACGAAGGTGTTTCACGATAAACACCTTTTGCGCAAAACTTTCACACCTGGTCAACAGGTGCTTCTTTACGGCACCCGGCTACACTTCCATCCAGGAAAGCTCAGATCTCGCTGGAAAGGGCCGTATTTTGTGCGGAATGTGTATCCGCATGGCGCTGTGGATTTGGAGAATCCAAAGGACGGTTCATTTTTCAAAGTAAACGGACACCGACTTAAACCGTACCTTAGCGCCAAACCAACAGAGGAGGTCCTGGTCTTACAGGAGCCGGTTTACCCTGCATAATCTTCCTCTGCCTACCACCAAACTTCGGTTATCCAGCTAAGAACAGTGGACACTGTTCCAAATAAGTTTGGGGGTATGTATATATCTTTTTGTATATATTTGTAGATATTCTTTTCCATTTTTACTATTTTTCTTTTTCTTTGGAAAAAAAAACACACAAAAAAATGTGTATCTAACCGACAATTTTGACCCTTCAATGATCTCTTCATGCAATGACAGTAAGGACACTGTCCAGTTTAAGTTTGGGGGTACGCTCGGTACGCATTTCTAACCTTCGCATTCATATGTATATTTTGCATCTGCATACTAAAATCCATAAAATCCATAAAAATCTGAAAATTTTCTAAAAACATAAAAACTTTTCTGTCAAGTTAGCTAGTGGAAGAACTCTGATTCAACATTTCGACGGTTTTGTTTGATAAGATAAGAATAACTAAATCTTATTTTTAGATTTTGAAAACCTGAAAGATAACTCTCCTTTGAAGTTAACTATAGCTGATATACGTCTTTACATCACACTACACGTGTCGTGAGTTTTGGAAATTAGATGACAAGTCTTTTATGTCTAAAAACTTTTAAATGGATAAATGATTTTCTGAGGATCAAATAGGTTTGTTCTGAAATAAGTAATATCAAGAATAGTTTATGAAGTGAAGCGAATATGAAGGAATGTTATTGATGCCTTAATTGGAACTAATTCTGAAAAATAACCCATCTGAAACTTAATTGGAAGATTACACACCTAACCCACTAAACACATCTTTTATCCAAAAAATAACTGAACTGCCGGTTTTATCTCCGTTCGCATTGAATCATCATGATTTTCACGCTAAATTGTCTTTTGTTTTTGGGCCTAGGTAATTTGAGTAATTAAGTCCGCTGGGGTGTCTCTACACCTAATGCCCTAAAGCCAACTGGTTTGGGTGCATTGGCTCAAAGCTCGTCAAGAAGCCTAGAAAGTCCAGATAAAAACAAAGTCAAGCAAGTGTTCTCTCTGAGTTAAAATTCTTAACGGTTCTTTGTGTGAGAATAATCTTGACAAAAGACAGGTTTTTATAAAAAAAATATTTCTAGCGGAGATATGAAGGTTTTATTCTATGATAAAGACTATTGCACGTTCACAGAGGTGTGTATGAAATGAAAACAAGAAAAAGGTGGAGTGAAAAATAAGACCTAGTTTCCTGTTGAGGAAGATAGAAATTCTGAAATTGAAACCTTACTGGAAAACGAAACTTGAAAAATGCTTAACTCTTTATAAAACTTATGTGATCCTTTTAAAATTTTTATCTGGGCTTTTATTGTGTGACATAATGACTTTAATCGATCCTTCTGGAACTTAACGACACTATTTGCACTGCACGTAAAGACATATAAAATCTTAAGTTAAATAAGAAGCGAGGTGTGAAAAATAAAGGTTCGATAGTCTAGACCCAGGATAATAGAATTGTTATTTTCTGAAACAAAACATTAGGGGTTTTGAATCGTAGTTATTTTGCAAAACTAGCTAGACCGGATTTTGTTGGTAGTATCCGCTGAAAACCCTCAGGAGACAACACTCCTCCTACTAGGGACACCTAGAGGTTTAACGGCTTATTGCACATGCTCAGTGCAATCGCGTTCCCTGCGAAAGTGAGGTTAGGAATTTTTGTGAATAAATTGGCTTTGCTCGGGACGAGCAAATGATAAGTTTGGGGGTATTTGTTCATATCAGATTTTTGCATTTTTATACCGCCCAATTTTTATCACATTGCTTATCGGTAGGTACTCTTGAGCCGTGTTTGCTAGTTAATTGCAGGATACAGGTTCTCAGCTCGAAACAATGAAATTCATGGAAAACCACGACAAATTCCGGATTACTGCCAACCACAGATAAAACACGGGTCTCCGCTCTCTATCCGTATGTTTCCGCACACCAGTTTAAGGGACAAAATGGCAAATCGATGTCATTTTCATGCACAAAGCTCAATGTCAACACAAGATCCAACATATCTATGCGGTGCTTGAGGAAATCATGGCAAAAGATCCACATCACATCACCTTTTGTTCTGCTGAAATTCTGGAAAAATTGTGAGGAGTTTCTGAGAAAAAACATATACCACACTGCATACAACAACAAACAGGAGAAAACCACCAAGTTTCATGGCCTAACTCCACTAAAGGGCCGCGGTTCCGCGGCATAAGCATGCTTAGGCCGCGGAACCGCGGCCGTACGGGCTCCTCAGTGGACGATGTTTCAGGGGTATTTTGGTCATTCTATATGGAGGCAGTTTGTTGCCCTAGGTTTTCATTTTCCTGCCTATAAATAGTCCAGAACTTGCCAAAGCCAAGGGTGCTTATTCTTGTATTTAGATTTTAGAATACATGTTGTTGTTCTTCTTCCTCTTCTCATCTCTTCTCCATTAAAAACTTGTAGTGAGCTTTTGTGAGTGAAGGATGAATAAAGGAGTTCTTTTTGTTACCATGCTTGTCTTGTTATTTTGATAATTATAATTGCTTGTATTTTTCATTTGCTAATCTAGTTGTTGTTATTTGTTGTTTGTTTCTTTCTTGTTCTCTTTTTCTTTATCCTTAAACAACAATGATGCTTAAGCTTGATCCTTGCCAAAGTGAGGTCTCAAATAGCTAGTTGTAATCTTCTAACCTCTTTCTTTCTATCTTCCTCCTTTGTTTTATTTTCCTTTTTCTTGTAATGGGTGAGTAGTTTTCTCACTTGTTAGGGTAGGATAAGGAAAGTTTGAGAGAAGGAAATCTCTCTCACTCTTTTCTTGCCCAACATCTTAATTCGAACTCCCGTTAATTGAACCACAATCCGCTCCCTATGGCACCCTATCCTACATGATAGCGGTGATTCCTTAGTGAGACCGGTTGTGGTTGAATTAACAGGAGGTTAAGGCTAAGAGCCAAGAACGGACGGACAAGCACCAAAAGGAAGAACTTATGCGTTGGAAATCCTAGCTTATACTCGCAAGTTCCTTCCTAGTCGTGCTAATCCCCGTTGTTGCCGAATACCGTAACACCGATATTAAGAAGGGCAACGAAAGAAGTGAGCGACTCCTAACTCAAACTAACCTAATCCTAACCCTAACAAGCTCTCTTTATATATCATTTTAGCACATAAGTAATCTCAAAACAAACCTGGACATTTGGACTTAACTCGTTAAAGCACATAGAAAAAGATTCCCATCTCCCTGCGGACGACCCGTACTCAACCGGCTAGCTACAACCGAAACCGTCTTGATTGCGGTAATAAACTTGAACACGCAAAAAATCTACCAATCACGCTACGCTGCGCGCTGCGCGACACGTGTCAGCGTAGTTGCGCTAGCGCAGTTGCGTTGTGCTCTGCGCTGTGCGACACGTGGCAGCGCAGTTTCGTTGCGCTCTGCGCTGCGTGACACGTGTCAAGCGCTGGGGCGTTTGCGCCAAACAGAATTAAAATTCTAGTAAGATCCTTCTGTTCTTGTTAAAACAAGAAGATTGTCTTCTGTAAAATAGAAGCCCTTGGATCAAAGATCCAACGGTGGGGAAAATTCCCCAAATCACTCAGAGAATGATCTTTTTAACAAACTTAACAAATTTATGGGCACTATATAAAGACCCCTAGACCCCAATTCAAAGGAAGATCAACATTGAGAACATCAAGAACTTCACAGAGAGAACTCTGAAGGATTGTGAGAAGAATTCTAGAACAAAAAAGGTAAAAGAAAAACCTTTATTCAAGAAGAACTTCTTCTGAATAGATCATTGATCTAAGAACAAGATCAATGATCTTCAATAAAAACTAAATAATAACAGTACCTTGCACTTTTTTATGAACCATTGGTTCTGGAATCTTAAAGATTTCTCTCTTAAATCCAAAATTGGATTAAGTCATTAAAACGGTGCCTTGCACTTGCGAATCTGCACTGTTGCGCTCTTGGGTTGGCGCAAGCCACCAGAGAGCGCCACGTGTCAGCTTCAAGACCACTTGCGCTGTGCGCTTTTAAAATAGAGCATTGCTCTTTAAAGTTAGCGCAACTTACCAGAGCGCGCCACGTGCCAGCAGCGCAACAGCGCAGCGCACTGGCGCAGCGCACTGCGCTTGCGTAACACGTGTCACCACCATAAGCGCTTGCGTTCATTAATTAGCGTAAAGCGCCTGACAGGCCACATGACCACTGTCAGACAATTAATGCACTGCATTATTGAAAAGAAGGGCCAAGCCCAATTAAAAAAAGGCCTAACAGGCCAAATTAAGTGCAATGCATCATTTTAAAGAAGGGCAGAGCCCAAACAGATGCTCTACATCATTTATAAAGGGACTGAGCCCAAATAAAAAAGGCATAGCAGGCCAAAATAAATTGCAGTGCATTATTAAACAGGGGCAAAGCCCTAGCACAGGCCTAATAGGCCAAAGATAAATAAAAAGGTTGAACATTTCTCAACTGGACTTAGCCCAATCATGGCTGTAAGTCCTCAAATTAAATTGACTGAGCAAGACTGCTTTCCTAAATCAATTTACATCCGATTCAAGGATACATCTCCGAACTCCTCTGACACCTATCGTTGTAATCCTTCAACGACGTCAGAGAGGTGACGGGTCCCGACAACCACACATCGATACGGACTGCGGGGTCCCTAAACTCGTGGACCGAAATGTCCTTAAACTAATATTCATCCTAACATGGGAATGTTGGACCGAAATGTCCTTAAACTAATGTTCGTCCCCAAATGGGAATGATGGACCACCATGTCCCTAAATTGGAAATCGACCGTAATGTCATTAAACTAAACAATGGAGCCAATTGCTCTCTTGTCTGATCCAAACGATCCCGTTAAGTTGATCTTAGCCTGGAGATTAGGCTAACGTATTCTTAACGAACGTTTAAGTTGATCTTAGCCTTAAATAGGGTTAACGTATCCTTAAACTAAAACACCAAACCCAAATCTAAGTAAATACGGATTTGGACTAATCCACGTCCTACGGGCGACGGCATCATTTAGTCTCCGTATACAATCCACGGGCAACCACAAACAAAACAAACACACACGACACGAAGTGAACATTTGGAGAAGGAGAAAGTGGCTACCGCGATGCGGTAGCGTAATTAACTGCAGGGGCTTGCGCCTGCAGGGAAGAGCGTCCCCATAATCAAAAACCCCTCTAGCGAGGGGGAATCTGATGAAGTCTGCTACATCGGCCGCATCCGTCTAAACCTCCGATACACGGTGCCATAAATCAACTTGGCATCTTCGGAGAGGTAGATGGATAAAACTAAATAGCATCTGCCCCGAATCTCAGGCAAGGCGTCTTTACGTCGTCCGCGCCGCCATTCGGAGGGGAACATACATGTATTTGGAGAAAGAGATTCTTAAGTGAGCTAATATTAGTTAATATATCAAATATATAATTATACATTAAATTATTAAATCAACACTTGGTTTAATAATCCGGGTATATCACATATAACCGACTAATATCATTTATATCAACTTATCGAATCAACACTTGATTCAATAACCTGGCTATATCTCATATAACCGACTGATATCACATATCGCGAGATTAGAATACGGTATCACATACACGTATTAATCTCGGTCCCGCACATATCACATATTTGCCCTACTTCGTTTCGCTTGAGCCAGGAAATCTCTGTGTAGGATTCTAAAGACTCATCAATACGCCAGCAGTAGATGATGATCATATCAGTCAGCCATAAGCCGTCAGCGGTACTAGCTGGACGTAACGGCTACCCAGGTATTGAGCGATCAGAAGATCAAAAAGCAAGATTATCCATACTCCTATAAATCCAGTGGTAACACTACAGTACAGTCCGGTTTCTTCGTCTGATATGTCGCATATCGAGTCTGGGGGTGGTAAACGTCAGACCCCAATAACTTGATAAGTCATGCCGATGTGAGGCTCATAACGAGTCGAGAAACTACTGATAACACTTACCAGTAAATCTCATCATCAGCCCTGGCCAGGGACTTCCTGTTATGGCCAATCAAGCATAGTGCAACATCAACCCCCAATACCGGGAGAGACGAAACCCCTCCTATCGCTCATTGCCTCTATGTGACTCGGGACTGTACCAAAAATCCACCTGTTTGCACGCTCTCTTGAGCGTGGTAGGGAGGAAATCAAAGCACAGTAGGAATTACATAAGACTCTATGACGATCTCGGGTCTACAGACTAACCTGAACCAGTGTCACCAGAGAACTGCTATTTGACGATAGGTATAATACTATTTAGGAGTTCTCGGCGAGTCCTGTTCGGTGTACCCGTTCTCCAATGAGCACCTGTGTACAATCTTTGATGTCAAACACTAATGGATGTGGGATCATCCATCACCCCATACAGGGTCAAGAAACGTACACACTAGTCTATTCTAGAATATCGATGCCCTGTCTCGATACTCCCACGACTAGGAACATTTGAAGGATGTACTTATCGACTACCCTGTCCCCACTAGTATGATCTCCATCATAGTCCTGGTAGTCAAGTACACATCCTAAGGGCTTTATCAACATGTAACAGAGAGACAGTATAATGATACAAGTGTACATATTAAGATAAAGATCAACCAGATAGCATACTATCATGTCGAGCAAGAAAGTCCTCTCTATATATGTCCAAGCATCCACCATAATATACAATCATGTACAATAATGGCCTCTAGGGCATACATATAACTAACAACTGCTACCTGACGATATGTATAATACCAACCAGCAGTTACCGACGAGTCCTGTCCAGTGTAACTCACAACCCGGTGAACACCTGCATACCTTCTCCAGTACGTCGTACTAATGGCTGTAGGACAGACTATATCCCCTGTTGGGATGAGAAGCGTATACACTAGTCTACTCCTGAGTATTGATGCCTCGTCTTGATAATCCAACGACTAGGGACCTGTGTAAGGATGTGCTTATTGACTACCCAGCCCCCACAAGTGTGACTGCCATCACAACGCTGGTAGTCAAGCAAAGATCCTAAGGGCTATACCAATATGTATAAGCAATATACTAAAAGAAACACATGCACATATTAACGTAGAATCAAACCACGTAGCATACTACCATATCGAGCAAGATTGTTATTATAACTGTGAAATATCTCAAGCATCCAATATGTAATATACAATCCAGTATAATACAATAATGGCCTCTAGGGCATATATCACTAAAATATCCAGCACCCCATTCGAGGAGGCAAGAGCCTAGATCCCTTCATGGGGAGTGTCCTCTTGAGCAAAAGATTATTTTACTATTGTTGGGTTTCCTAGCATGGTAGCAAGGTTTCGGGAAGCATCGTCCTTTCCAATTAAAAAAATTACCGTTCTAGCTAACCCTAACCCTAGAATCATTACTAGAAAACCTGACGAAACATAATGTAAACACTTTACATCTAAAGTGAACAAAGAATACAACCTTTGTAGACCGGTCCTTCACTTCAATAGCTCCATGTAGTAGTCCCTACGCTGCGATCACAAACTCCCGGACTCTAGAGAGGCTCTTATGAAGAAACGAACAAGCTTGCATCGAAGTCTTCGAGGCTGAAGATGATCTACGTCGAGGAGACACTAACCTAAGCTATCTCTTCATTAATGGTGAGATTAGTGAAGCAAACACCCTAAACTAAATGGCTAATAGTAGAGGATGATGAAGTAGGAAGTGGGCTCACTTTAGTTTTATTTTTCTCACACTAAATCTTCACTTAGAAAAACCCTAGCAAGCTTTTTCTTTTGTTGAAGAAGAAGAAGAAAATGAAACTCATAAGACAGTGAGGTTAGAATTGCAACCATGGGTGAGTTAGTGTCATGCCTAACTCATGTAGAGAATAAACCATAGTCTAAGATTAAGGGTTGGGTTAACAAATATCTTAAGCTAGACAAACAAGTTGAATAAGTCAATGTATTCATAAGCTTCTACAAGCTTATCCATGACTAATTCCAAATGTTTTGTGAATTACTTAATGATAAATAAAACCCAAACATAAACCCTAGCATGGTATAAGTCTCATACACCCTTGTTGCATATGTAACCTAGCATGACACATGAATATATATCACATAAATATTTATGTGTCAAAAGAAAACAATACATATATCATATATATGTAAAGTGTATCAAATGTGAGAAAAAGAATTACTTAAGTGAGCTAATATTAGTTAATGAATGTAATATATCAAATATATAATTATACATTAAATTATTAAATCAACTCTTGATTTAATAATCCGACTATATCATATACAACCGACTAATATCATATGAATCAACTTATCGAATCAACTCTTGATCCGATAACCCGGCTATATCATATATAACCGACCGATATCACATATCGCGAGAATGGAATGCGGTACCACATACACGCATTAATCTCGGTCCCGCACATATCACATATGTGCTCCTACTCCATTTCTCTTGAGCCAGGAAACCTCTGTGTAGGACTCTAAAGACTCGTCGATACGCTGGCAGTAGGTGATGATCATATCAAACACCCACAAGCCGCAAGCGGTCTGCTAAACGTAACGGTCACCCAGGTATTGAGCGATCAGAAGATCAACAAGCAAAACTGCTCGTACTCCTGCGAATCCAATCAGTAACACTACCGTACAGTTCGGTCTCTTCGTCTGATATGTCACATATCGCAGCCTGGGGGTGGTCTAACGTCAGACCCCAATAGCCTGATAAGTCATGCCGATGCTCTTAGTGTATATGCCCTAGGGGCCATTATTGTATCATACTAGTTTGTATATTACTTAATGGAAGCTTGGGATATTCACAGTTATATAACAGTCTTGCTAAACATGGTAGTATGCTACTTGGTTTTTCTATCTTAATATGTTAATATACGTATTGATAGAGCCCTTAGGATCTTGCTTGACTACCAGCGTTGTGATGGCAGTCACACTAGTGGGGGCTGGGTAGTCTACAAGCACATCCTTTTCTAGGTCCCTAGTCGTAGGATTATCGAGACATGGCATCGTTACTCCGGAGTAGACTAGTGTGTACGCTTCTCATCCCAGTTAGGGAGATGGTCTGTCCCACAGCCGTCAGTACGTCGTACTGGAGATAGTATACAGGTGCTCGTTGGGTTATGGGTACACCGAACAGGACTCGCGGGGAACTGTTGGTTGGTATTATATCCGTCGTCAGTTAACAGTTCCCAGGTGACATGAGTACAGCATAGTCCGCAGACTTGACACTGCTACTTCGCCTTGAGTGTGTCCCACTGTTCTTAGATTGCTACCTTATTACGGCTCAAAGGAGTCGTGCAAACAGGTAGCAGTTGGGTGCAGTCCCGAGCACTTGGAGGCAGTGGCGGTTAGACAGGAATCGTCTCTCCCGGTATTGGGAGTTGATATCGCGCTGTGTCAGAGAGCCATTACGCAAAGTCCCTGGCCAAGGCAAGCGAGATTTACTGGTAGGTTCCAGTTGTTTCTCAGGGTGTAACGGGCTACGCTCCGACACGACTTATACCGCTATTAGGGGACTGACGCTTGCCGCCCCCTAGGCCCGATATGCGATAGTCTTAGACGAACAGACCGGACTGTACGGAGATTGTCACATCAGGCTAAGAAGGAGTTCGGATGGGTTTCCTCATCGGCCTTCTTATCGACATCTACCTGGGGACCGTTACGTACAGCTAGTGCCGCTTGCGGTCTGTGGTTAAACCCACTGCCAGCGTAGTAGTCGAGTCTTTAGAGTCCCACACAGAGAGTTTCCCTGCTCCAGGCGAAACGATATAGAGGTCGTACGGTTTTACGACAAGGGTTCGGACGCATACGTGTGTTTACGCACGTACGACATTCGGACAGTTTTTACTAGCCGGCTTTGGTTTAAGCCAGATTCTAGTATCGGGTTATTAGATTTATACAGTCTAAAGTTTTTCCGTGTTTTTATGGATAGGAGGGGCGTTCTCGTAATTTCACAAGAAGCTTCTAGAAGGATGGTGACTTGGGGGTTTAGGTGGCATTTGCATTTATTGTTTTAATGACTCATTTGTGTGATTCATCCATGGAGTTAATGCTTCATTAATTGATCTAATGACTCATGAGATGAATCACTCATATGAATAAATGAAGCATGGTTGGTAAATCATTTAATTAATTTATTTGATTAAAGATAATGCTTCATATATTCAAATGAGTTCATTATTTCTTCTCATTCTCTTGCTCACCTTCTCTCTCCTCAAGCTCTCTCTCTTCAAACCCTAATCCTCCCCTCTTAGGTGTTGAGATCAAGGATTAGATAGACTAATTAATCCATAACCTCACTCTATATCACCTAGGTACCTTTGATTAGCGACTAAAGAAACCTAGTTACCTCATGTTTAGAGGTGAAGCTTGGAATAGAAGCTCTCGGGTAGATCGTCTATTACGTAGAGGAGGCCGAGGAGGAGGTGGATAACGAAAAGAAGAAGGACTAGGTTCACTATTTATAATCTCTTTTCATAGTAGTTAAGAACTCCTATGCATGTGTTAGTTATAGTTTAGCAAAGATTCTTCGGTTAGTCGATGTTAACTCATAAAACAAGATCGTTTTTCATATTTCCGCCTCCCCGCAACTCGTGGGGTGTTGTACATCGACTTACAGTGGTATCATAACCTCGCTAAACAATAATTAACTTATTAGCAAAGTCGTATGAATTTCGAACGCAAAACGAACCGAAAAAGACATCGATATCACTAAGTTTCTGTCGAATTTAAAACAGGCCCTAAAATTTTTTCAGGGACCTCTAAAATTACAAGCAGGGAATTATAAAGATTATGGAGAAAATTGGGTGCATGAATCGGCCAAACAGCCGCGGAACTGTGGCCGATCCCACCGATCCGCCTCGGATCCGCGGCCGAGTTGAAGCCGATTCAGCCCAATTTTGCCCAGTAATTCTTCTTTGATGTTTTTGTCTTTTCTGGAATGTTTATTTTCTGCTCAAGTCTCAGGTGCACAGAGAAGTTTTGGAGTAGAATCTAAAGTGTTTGATCGATCGAAATTATACGATGTTTGCTAATTAGATTATATCTGTGAACTGTATAATGTGTTCGTAAACCTCCCCTAACTGCTAGTATGTCGGTTGGTAGGGGGTTGCATATTTTTGTAATGGATTTTACTGTTTGTGGTTATGAACTGTATTGGATTGTTGTGATGATTAGCCGGGGTTTGTGATGGGTTGTTATATTCATTCATTCAATGTAATTGTAATATATTGTAAAATTATTTTGCGGGGCACATCCAGGTTGCGGTTGTAGCCACCGTTGTATTATTTCATTTTACTGTTTTTGCTCCTAGGATAGACCCAAGGTGGGGTGCACAAACTACCAGGTACTTTGAAGTGTTTAGTGGCCTACTCATGTTGTTGAGGGAGAACGCTTCACTTCGGGTACTTGGCGGGTAGTTTGCCGTACCCGTAGGGGTCTAGGGTGGGGTAATGTCTATTCATCACAACTGTGTAATCCGTCTTTCGTTGCAGACTCAAAAGAAACGCGGATTGCTTGCATATCCAATTATGTTCATCTGTGATCTGGAATGCCTATTATTGCGTCTGACGAATGTACAATATCTATATATGATAGCTATTTAGACGTCACTTATGTTTTACACCCGCGCTAGCCCAGCCCCCGCTCTGCCGTTAGTTAAGTAACCTAACGGGTGATGACGGGACCCAGTGGCGAATGCGGATGGCATAAGAAGACGTTGTATTTTCGTTGTTTTCTGCAATGATAGGTTAATGATGGGACACATTATTATTAATGCAAAGAAAATAAACCAAAAGTTGAATCGTTGGAACAATTTAAAAGAAACCACTCGGTTATTTTAAAACAGAGGATATTTTTAATTGCGGAGCTTTAACCACTCCTTTTAAAAGCTATCAGGTTCCTTCGGTCATATCAAGTTCACTACGTTCACGGTTTCGCCAAAACCATTCGTAGCCCTCCGTCATTTCATTTGAGTATTCAGTAGTATTCAAGCTATGTATTTTGACCTAACGCCAAGGCATAATGTTTGGTAGCTGCTGGGTATTCATTTGTTGCATAGATAGATGAGTTAGTTTGGGACAGTCGTATTATCATTTTGGCCGAACGTCAAGGATATGTACGGATGGGTTCAAATTAACAAGATAATGATGAGTAGAACTTGACATGTGACTTATGACATTTTGACCTAACGCCAAGGTCATAAGAGCATGAGGCAAAAATTTATATCGGGAATTTCTAAAGAAACTGAAATTTGCAAAGAGATGCATACCATTTGGAGTTTGATGAATGTTGGTAGGATTCCTTCAACATTATCATACGATGATATTTGGATCCCGATCTTACTGTGAGTATATGCTATTCATCAGGAGATTCGTCACTTAACGATCAATGCTATAAACCAAGTAGGTGTCAAGAAAAGTGTCAGCGGGGCTACGCCCCTAGAGAAAAGAGGTTATTTAATTAAGGAACTTCGCGAATGCATTGGAAAACCTCCCTCGAAGTATCGACATTGGCCTGGATGAATGGTTAAGCAAGTATTGTACGGTGAGAATAGTCCTGGCTAATTCTTCTTTTATGGTTTGAGGAAGGATTCGAGAAACAGTGGGAGCCATCCAGTTTATATAAGTTAAAAACCACTCTAAACTTGCAAAAGCATCATGCTAAAGTGTTTCTTCTCTCTCTCCTACTTGCAGCGACCCTGAAAATGACTGGACTTAAGTTACTTTTAGAAAAAATATACCGACAGGGCCAAACTATAAAGATTGGCTGCGGAATGTCAAAATGGCTTTGACCTATGACAAGTTGGGGTATGTCCTCACCGCTAAGGCACCTGCAGTCCCAGGTCCCAAATCCAGTAATACGGATAAGGAAATCCGCAAAACCTGGGATTATGATTGCGCGAAGGCCAAGTGCATCGTGCTTGCCTCGATGAACAATGAATATCAGAGGAGGCACGAGGATATGGATCTTGATGCCATATTTCTCCATACAAAGGAACTTTATGGAGAGCAATCTCGTATAGCAAGATACGAGACCTCAAAGAACTTGTTTCGAGCGAGGTTGGCCGTCGGATCATCGGTAGGAGAACATGTCCTAAAGATGATTGGCTATATAGAAGAGCTCGCAGACCTTGGGACGACTTTGGATAATAAGCTCTATACAGACTTGATTCTCCAGTCCCTTCCTTCCACCTACGCCCAGTTTATTCTGAATTTCAACATTCAAAGAAAAGAAGTTGAACTTCCAGAACTCCTTAACATGTTGAGGAGTGCAGAGGGCACCTTGCAGAAGGCAAGGGAAACACCCGCTATGTTTGTTAGCGGTGCTTCTTCTTCCGGGTCCAAGGCTAGGGCCAAAGGAAGGAAGAAGAAGGCCGCCACCAAACCTAGAGGAGGTGTTAGTAAGGTGGGAGCGAAGGGAAAGAAAAAGATTGCGGTACCAGTAGTGGCCCAGGATGAGTGCTTCCATTGTCATAGGAAAGGGCACTGGAAGAAAGATTGCAAGGCGTGGAACGCTATGAACCAGGGACCGAAGCAAGCTGTGGCTTCGACTTCAGGTGTGTTTGTAATTGAGAATTGTCTGTCAATCAACTCTACTTCCTGGGTATTGGATACCGGATTAGGATCTCATATATGCAATTCATTGCAGGCACTGAGAAACCGTAGAGTGCTGAAGGATAGTGATATGACCCTGATGGTTGCTAACGGGGCTAGCGTGGGAGCTGTGTCCGTAGGGGATTATCACCTGGGATTGACGAGTGGACACATTTTGGTTTTACATAACTGTTTTTGTGTACCTAGCTTAACGTGTAATATCATATCAGTTTCCTTGTTATCAAATAAAGGTTATGATTTCACGTTTGTAAGTGATGTTGTTAACATCCACCTTAATCATAGTTTGATTGGGTCCGGTACACTGGATAACGGTATATATGTCTTAAACCAACTCCAGATTTTCAATGTCCAGAACACACTAAAAGAAAGTCTCCAGATTTAAATAAGGCTTTCTTATGGCATTGTAGACTAGGTCACATCAATGAGACAAGGTTGACTAAGTTACATAGAGAAGGATATTTGGACTCGTTCGAATATCAAACTTATGCCACTTGTCAATCATGTCTCAAAGGAAAGATGACAAAGACTCCATTCACTGGACATGGAGTATGAGCGAGCGAGCTCTTAGGACTCATACACAGCGATGTATGTGGTCCAATGTCTACACATGCAAGAGGTGGTTTTTCCTATTTCATTACTTTTACGGATGATTACTCAAGGTACGGATTCATTAATCTGATGAAACATAAATCCGAGGCTTTTGAGAAATTCCAGGAGTATAAGAATGAAGTAGAAAACCAAACCGGCAAAAGTATCAAGACACTAAGATCTGATCGAGGTGGTGAATACTTAAGTGCCGAGTTCCTAGGTTACCTAAAAGAGAAAGGAATTCTCTCTCAGCTTACTCCTCCATACACTCCACAGCATAACGGTGTATTGGAGAGACGGAATCGAACCCTATTGGATATGGTGTTAGTTGTATGTATGCCCTAGAGGCCAGTATTGTACAGATGATGTATATTATATTGGATGCTTGGACATATATAGAGATGACTTTCTTGCTCGATATGATAGTATGCTATCTGGTTACTCTTTATCTTAACATGTACACTAGTCTCTTTATACTGTCTTATAGTTACATGTTGGTAAAGCCCTTAGGATATGTACTTGACTACCTGGACTGTGATGCAGATCATACTAGTGGGGACATGGTAGTCCATAAGTACATCCTTCATGGTCCCTAGTTGTGGGTGTATCGAGACGGGGCATCGATATACCAGAGTAGACTAGCGTATACGCTTATCGACCCATGAGATGGGCGATGGATGATCCCACATCCATTAGTGTTTGACATCAGAGATGGTATACGGGTGCTCAGTGGAGACTGGGTACACTGGACGGACTCGCCGAGAACTGCCAGATGGTATTATACCTCATGTCAGATGGCAGTTCTCAGGTGACACTTGTACAGGTTAGTCTGTAGACCCGAGATCGTCATAGAGTCTTGTGTGATTCCCACTGTGCTTTGATCTCCACCTTACCACGTCCATGAGGGCATGCAAAACGGTAGTCTTTGGGTACAGTCCCGAGTCACATGGAGGCAATGAGCGATAGGAGGTGTTTCGTCTCTCCCGGTATTGGGGGTTGATGTTGCGCTGTGCTCGATTGGCCGTAACAGGGAAGTCCCTAGCCAGGGCTGATCAGAGATTTGCTGGTAAGTGTTACCAATAGTTTCTCGACCCGTTATGAGCCTCACATCGGCACGACTTATTGGGTTATTGGGGTCTGACGTTTACCACCCCTAGACTTGATATGCGACATATCAGACGAAGAGACCGGACTGTATGGTAAGTGTTACTGGTTGGATTCGCGGAGTGTGAGCGGGCTAGCTCGTCGATCTTCTGATCGCTCAATACCCAGGTGGCCGTTACGTTTAGCAGACCGCTTGCGGCTTGTGGGTGCTTGATATGATCATCATCTGCTACCGGCGTATTGACGAGTCTTTAGAGTCCTACACAGAGGTTTCCTAGCTCAAGCGAAACGAAATAGGAGTGCATATGAGATATGTGCGGGACCAAGAATAATGCGTGTATGTGATACCGTATTTGATTCTCGCGATTAATGTTTCGATTGGTTGTATGAGATATGACTTAGTTATCGAATCATTGATTCGATAAATCGATGCATTGAATACTAGTCGGTTATGTGCGACATGACCGGATCATTGAATTAAGTGTTGATTTAATGATTTAATGTATAATTATATATTTGATATATTACTTTGCATTAACTAGTATTGGTTCATTTTAAACGGATTTTTCTCACTTGATTTACACATTGTATATGTGATATACTTTTGTGCACATATTTGTATCATGTTTGATGATACTTGATCATATGGTTAAGTGTATAGAATTAAACCATAGTTAACTTGAGATTAGGGTTTTGATTATGCATTTATTCATTTATTTGGATAAACTTTAAGATGAAAATGGTGGCAATTTTTGTTTCATATTGAAGCTTCATGAAGCTTTGACTTTGCTAACCATTCTTGTCTTCATGCTTAACCCTAACCCACTCAAATGACCATGGTTTATTCTCTACACTTAACCCTAGTTAAAGTTATGATAAGTTTGTATTTTCTTTTCATTTTAAAAGAGAACTTATCATAACTAGCTTCATCTTCTTCTTCTTCTAAAAAGAAAAAGCTTGCTACTTTAATGGCAACTTGAGTTCTAGTGAGATAAATCCAATTCTAAAGTGAACCCACCTCCTATTTCTTCACCCTCTACCTCTTGCCAAGTTGTTTTGGGTGTTTTCTTCACAAGTTTCACAACTTTGTGAAGTCGGAGCTTGAGCTTGTGCAACCTCAACGTAGATCGTCTTTGACACGAAGCCGACGACCTATTCCGCTCGTTTTCCCGATGAAGCCGACGAATGAGTCTAGGATCCGAAAAGGACAGCGAGAGGATGACTTCGTGGAGCTAAGGAAGTGGATATCCGGATCTACAAAGGTTGTAGCATCTAACTTTTAGTTAAGTAGTTAACTAGTTTACCGTTTCGCCTAGAATTCTAGTCTACGATCCGTGTTAGGGTTTCTTGGCACCATAATTTTTGTAAATTGGCATGGTTGATGCCTTGTGAGACCTCTATAGGGTGCCTAGGAACCTTTCAGTGGTATCAGAGCCTAGCTAGATCCTTAGGCGAAGTCTAGACGCAATTTGAAGCCCGAACGAACCCGAAACCCTAAACTAAACATGCTCTCTGTACATTTTCTAAAATCTGGGATTTTTCAATATTAAAAATGCGTAAAAAATTCAGCGGGAAGATCTAAGAATTATGGTGAAACACGAGATCATGAGGCTTCCAAAAAGCCGCGGAAACGCGGCAGAAGCATGGCTTCTGCCGCGGTTCCGCCGCCAACTGTTCAAATTACCCAATTTGTGTTGCACAGTAATTCATCATTTCTGCAGCTGAGTTTTATAGGCATTTTTAATAATTATTCAAGAGTTGGATTTTCTGGGGTGTTTTAGAGCTTCGGTGTTTCGATCGGGGTATCAAATTTCGTCTTTGTGTTTTTCCGGATAATTTATAGAATATGTTAAAAAGTTCGACCGGATTTAAATACCCAACTTTTCCCCTGCCGGAAAAATTCCAAGTGTTGGATTTTTCCGTAGTTTAACGACGTTCTAAGTAGTGCAAGTAACGCGATGGACCCTCTAGAAGACAACAAACCTTAACTCGATTATGTGACCGTCTTGAACTGCCCTTTGAACCTTCGGGTTTGGGGCAGTACGGCGTGCCACATGTGAGGCGTTGGCTTGACCTTTCTACGGCTGGACCGTTGGTACTGAGGCACGAACTGAATGTTGCTAGACTTATTTCATGTGTTGGACTGTATCGGGAAAACTTGGGTGTTCGAATGTTCGATCGGAAAATTTAACATTTTCTGTTTATCTGGAATGTGATACAATAATTGGAATTCACAAACAATTATGTGATAACTGAATGAATGTTATAAATCTAGCAGTTTAGTTTCACTTGATATTGAAAAGAGTTTTCGATAATGAGACTAAAATGCGGGGTTTATAACTGTTAGGCATGTGATGTCTAAGTATTTCATTTGATTAGGCATGCGATGTTTAAAGAAGTTGCGGATTCCAACTGTTGTAGTTTTACACTTTCTTTTCTGTGACCGTAAGTGTAATATGTGAATCGCCGGTTTCGTTGCTATATGTCAACGACAATTGGGGTATGCATACTTACTTACGTTGATGACATGTGATGTTATGTGTTGCTGGATATGTTATATTGGATCGTCGTGTTCGAATAGCCGGGGTTTTTTTTATGAGATGAGTGTTTTTCATTTTCATTCATGTAAAAACTTGTATGTAATATTCTTTTATTTGGGGCACTTCCAGGTAGAGGAAGTTGTCACCCTTTGTATATTATTTACTTTTCAGCATTAGGATAGACCCAAGGCGGGGAGCACAAGTAACCGTGTTCTGGGGTCCAGTGGGAGACCAACTCGAGGAGTCGAGTCCGGGTATCCTAACCCTAGAATTGGCAGGGTTGCTTGCCGCTCTCGTAGGGGTCTAGGGGTGTGGGATTGGCTATTCATCACGACCGTGGAATCCGTGTTTTATACTGGCTCGTATTGAAAACACGGACGTCCTAGTATATCCAATATTTCATATGTTTCTTCTGCTGCGATTTCTGTGATGTGATTCTGTGATGGATATAGTATATAGTATATATGATATATTATATAGACGTTACTTATGTTTTACACCCGCGCTAGCCCTGCCCTGCTCTGTCGTTAGTTACCTAACCTAACGGTGCACGAGGGGACATCGAGGCGAATGCGGATGGCATAAGTGTACGTCATATCTATCTGTGATGTTTAGGTATTTAAATGATGGGACTTCATTAATGTGATTAATGAAAGATAAGAAACCTAAGATGTTGTGGAATCGAATTTTAAACTAAAAACAGGTAGCTACAGTTCTTGCTTTGCACAGCGGTATATGTGATATATCCTGCACCTTATTCGATGAGGAAAGGACCGAGATCCCTTCACCGGGAGTGACTCCTTTAGCAATAACTGGCAGATGCTACACACTCGGTTTGCTTTTGATTGCTTCTATAGTTTATGCTTTGCACAGTGATATATATGATATATCCCGCACCTCATTCGACGAGGAAAGGGCCGACGATCCCTTCACCGGGAGTGACCCCTTTAGCAAAACTAGAAAAGCCTCAAAATCATTCCATTTTTAAAACTTCATTTGATTCTACAACGATATCGAGTTCATTACGCAATAGGTTTTCAGAAAAACCTGACGTAGCCCTCCGTCATTTCAGATAAATCCTACTTAGTATTCGTGCTACGTTTGTTGACCTCCGTCAAGGCGTAGTGTGCGGTAGCTAACTAGTATTTGTCTGCTTATGCATATGATGCAGATTGGATTAGGGTAGTCGTACGACCTTGTTGACCTCCGTCAAGGGTCGTGCGGGTGGGTTTGATTCAATCAAGAAATGACGGGTTGAACTTGACTTGCACCCTGTGGTTTGTTGACCTCCGTCAAGGTCATAGGATGCTTGGGGCAAAATATTATCGGGAATTTCAAGTGTTGAAATTTGCAATGAGATTGCATACCTTCTATGAGATAGTTGGATCCCGATACCCACTGCGAGTAAGAGTTACTCCTGGGAGAGTTTTACACATTGCAATTAGCTGATCAAGTAGGTGTCTAGAAAGGTGTCAACGGGGTTACGCCTCTGGGAAAACGAGGTTTACATTAATTAGGTTCGTGCGAAAGCACGGGGGACCTCCCTCAAAGTACCGACACTGGCCTGGCTGAAAGATTGGTGAACTTGTAGTGTGTAATTAATCCCGGCTAGTCTTTCCTTTTAGGGTTTGAAGGAAGATTTGATAAAAACCAGTGGGAGCCATCCTGATTAGATAAGATAATAACCAATCTGATCTTGCACGAGCTTACGCTAAAGTGTTTTCTTCTCTCTCTCTCCAGGTAGCGACCATTTCATGCCTTAATAAAGATAATAATATGGATGTATTGACCGAACCCGCATGTTATACTGTGCTGGGGAACGTTGGTTCCGTTCTATCTTATAAGAGTTATAGGAATGAGCAGGAAATAGGGGAATACCAGGATTCCCATGCCACCCGATTGAAGAAAGTACATGTTGATGCATTTTCTTCGGGTGTGTTCGTTACAGAGAACTGTTTCTCCATTTGCTCTACGTCCTGGGTATTAGATACCGGGTCAGGATCCCATATATGTAATCAGTTACATGGGCTTAGGAAAGGTAGAGAACTTGGAGAAGGTGATAAAGACATTAGAGTTGGAAATGGTGCAATTGTTGCAGCTAAGACTGTCGGGGAATATCACCTTGTATTACCAACTGGTAATACATTGGTTCTGAACGAATGCTATTACATGCCGAACCTGATATGCAACATTATATCGGTTTCTTTATTGAGTAAAGAGGGATATAATTTTGTATTACAGGATAATGTTATGAACATTTTCCGTAACCAAAAGTTGGTTGGATCAGGCACGTTGTGCAATGGCATTTATGTTCTAAATCAATCAACAGTTCTGAGCATAACAAACACACACAAGAGGAAGAGTTCAGAACTGAACGAATCCTTCTTGTGGCATTGTAGACTGGGTCACATCAATGTGACACGACTGGCTAAGTTGCATAAGGATGGATATTTAAATCCGTTTGAATTTTCATCTTATGACACTTGCCAGTCATGTCTCAAAGGCAAGATGACCAAAACTCCATTTACGGGACACGGAGAAAGAGTTACCGAACTCTTGGGACTGATACATAGTGATGTATGTGGTCCCATGTCTACACATGCCAGGGATGGTTCTTCATACTTCATTACATTCACTGACGATCTCTCTAGATTCGGGTATGTGTTCTTAATGAAACACAAATCAGAAGCTTTTGAGAAATTTAGAGAATATAAACAAGAAGTTGAGAACCAAACCGGAAAAAGTATTAAAATCCTACGATCTGATCGAGGAGGTGAATACTTGAGCATTGAATTCCTGGACTTCCTAAAAGAGAATGGGATTCTCTCTCAGCTAACTCCTCCATATACACCACAGCACAACGGTGTATCAGAACGGAGGAACCGCACCCTATTGGATATGGTGCGCTCTATGATGAGTGTAGCTGAGTTACCTGTTTCCTTCTGGGGATATGCACTGGAAACAGCAGCATACCTACTGAATAGGGTTCCCACCAAATCTGTGCCTACCACACTATATGAGATATGGGAAGGGAAGAGACCATATCTTAATTTTATTAAGATATGGGGTTGCCCGGCCTATGTGAAAAGACAAAAACCGGACAAACTCGAGGCAAGGTCTGTTTTGTGTAAATTTGTTGGATATCCCAAACATTCGCGAGGGTATATCTTCTACCACAGTGAGGAACAAAGAGTATTTGTTGCTCAACATGCCACCTTTTTAGAAAAGGAATTTCTTGCAAAAGAGATTAGTGGCTCTGAGGTAGAACTGGAAGAGGTTCCAGCTGAACAAAACACAACAGAAGATTTAGTGGAACCAGAGGATTCAGTAGCTCCCAATGAACCTCAGCCACTCCGCCGATCTAGTAGGGTTCCTCGCCAACCTGAGAGATACTACGGTTTTCTCATGGATGGTGGGAGCGAGGATTGCATCATGGAAGATGATGACCAACTAGCTTCGAGCAGGCCATCACGAGTAGGGACTCAGTGAAATGGCTGGATGCTATGCGGTCCGAGATGGAATCCATGTACACCAACAAAGTATGGACTTTGGAAGTTGCTCCTGAAGGGGTAAAACCCATTGGGAGCAAGTGGATCTTCAAGAAGAAACTTGGTGTAGATGGGAAAGTGGAGACTTTCAAAGCTAGACTTGTAGCAAAGGGTTTTCGTCAAAGACCAGGTGTGGACTATGACGAAACCTTTTCTCCAGTGGCTATGCTTAAATCCATCCGAATCATGCTTGCCATTGCTGCCTTTCATGACTACGAAATCTGGCAAATGGATGTTAAGACCGCCTTTCTAAATGGTGATTTAGAAGAGTGCGTGTACATGACTCAGCCAGAGGGCTTCGTAGACAGTGGGAGCAGCGGGAAGGTGTGCAAGCTGCTTAAATCCATTTATGGATTAAAGCAAGCATCGCGGAGTTGGAACATCTGCTTTGACGTCATTATCAAAGAGTTTGATTTCGTCAAAAATCCAGATGAACCTTGTATCTACAAGAAGGTGGCAGAGAGTAAGGTTGTCTTCCTCGTATTGTACGTGGACGACATACTCTTGATAGGAAATGATATTCCTATGCTGCAATCGGTCAAGCTCTTCTTATCACAAAGATTCTCGATGAAAGATCTTGGTGATGCCTCCTGCATATTGGGAATCAGGATCTATAGAGATAGATCCAAACGGATACTGGGATTGTCCCAATCCAGGTACATTGACACCATACTAAAGAGGTTTAGTATGGAAGAATCCAAGCGTGGGAACTTGCCCACGATCTCTGGAGTCACTCTCTCCAAAGAGATGTCTCCCAAGACTGATTTGGAGAGAGCTCGCATGCAAGGGATACCCTATGCTTCGGCAGTAGGCTCTATCTTGTATGCGATGCTATGTACCAGACCCGATGTAGCATACTCACTAAGTGTAGTGAGCAGGTATCAAGCTGATCCTGGAGAGAGTCACTGGACAGCTGTGAAGAGCATTCTCAAGTACTTGCGAAGGACTAGAGATATGTTCTTGGTGTATGGTAACGGAGAACTCCAAGTGGAGTCCTTTACCGATTCGAGCTTCCATAGTGATAAGGACGACTCTAAGTCGCAGTCGGGATTTGTCTTTACCCTTTACGGAGGGGCGGTTAGCTGGAAGAGTTCCAAGCAGGAAACCGTGGCAGACTCGACGATGGAGGCTGAATACATCGCTGCCAACGATGCTGCCAAAGAGGCTGTCTGGATCAAGAAGTTCATTACTGAACTTGGTGTGGTTCCATCCATTGAGCATCCAATACCTTTGTATTGCGATAACAATGGAGCGGTGGCTTTGGCCAAGGAACCCAGGTCCCATCACCGATCCAGGCATATTCTGAGGCGGTATCACCTGATCCGGGAGATAGTTGATCGCCGGGAGATCGAGGTCAGGAGGGTTGACACAAAGAACAACACCGCGGATCCACTCACGAAGGCCATTCCCCAGATACAGTTTGAGAGACTCTTCGGGATGCTCGGTATGCGATATTACAGCAGCTGGCCCTAGTGCAAGTGGGAGATTGTTAGTTGTATGTATGCCCTAAAGGCCAGTATTGTACAGATGATGTATATTATATTGGATGCTTGGACATATATAGAGATGACTTTCTTGCTCGATATGATAGTATACTATCTGGTTACTCTTTATCTTAACATGTACACTAGTCTCTTTATACTGTCTTATAGTTACATGTTGGTAAAGCCCTTAGGATATGTACTTGACTACCTGGACTGTGATGCAGATCATACTAGTGGGGACATGGTAGTCCATAAGTACATCCTTCATGGTCCCTAGTCGTGGGTGTATCGAGACGGGGCATCGATATACCAGAGTAGACTAGCGTATACGCATCTCGACCCATGAGATGGGCGATGGATGATCCCACATCCATTAGTGTTTGACATCAGAGATGGTATACGGGTGCTTAGTGGAGACTGGGTACACTGGACGGACTCGCCGAGAACTCCCAGATGGTATTATACCTCACGTCAGATGGCAGTTCTCAGGTGACACTTGTACAAGTTAGTCTGTAGACCCGAGATCGTCATAGAGTCTTGTGTGATTCCCACTGTGCTTTGATCTCCACCTTACCACGTCCATGAGGGCATGCAAAACGGTGGTCTTTGGGTACAGTCCCGAGTCACATGGAGGCAATGAGCGATAGGAGGGGTTTCGTCTCTCCCGGTATTGGGGGTTGATGTTGCGCTGTGCTCGATTGGCCGTAACAGGGAAGTCCCTGGCCAGGGCTGATCAGAGATTTGCTGGTAAGTGTTACCAGTAGTTTCTCGACCCGTTATGAGCCTCACATCGGTACGACTTATCGGTTTATTGGGGTCTGACGTTTACCACCCCTAGACTTGATATGCGACATATCAGACGAAGAGACCGGACTGTATGGTAAGTGTTACTGGTTGGATTCGCAGGAGTGTGAGCGGGCTAGCTCGTCGATCTTCTGATCGCTCAATACCCGGGTGGCCGTTACGTTTAGCAGACCGCTTGCGGCTTGTGGGTGCTTGATATGATCATCATCTGCTACCGGCGTATTGACGAGTCTTTAGAGTCCTATACAGAGGTTTCCTAGCTCAAGCGAAACGAAATAGGAGTGCATATGAGATATGTGCGGGACCGAGAATAATGCGTGTATGTGATACCGTATTTGATTCTCGCGATTAATGTTTCGATTGGTTGTATGAGATATGACTTAGTTATCGAATCATTGATTCGATAAATCGATGCATTGAATACTAGTCGGTTATGTGCGACATGACCGGATCATTGAATCAAGTGTTGATTTAATGATTTAATGTATAATTATATATTTGATATATTACTTTGCATTAACTAGTATTGGTTCATTTTAAACGGATTTTTCTCACTTGATTTACACATTGTATATGTGATATACTTTTGTGCACATATTTGTATCATGTTTGATGATACTTGATCATATGGTTAAGTGTATAGAATTAAACCATAGTTAACTTGAGATTAGGGTTTTGATTATGCATTTATTCATTTATTTGGATAAACTTTAAGATGAAAATGGTGGCAATTTTTGTTTCATATTGAAGCTTCATGAAGCTTTGACTTTGCTAACCATTCTTGTCTTCATGCTTAACCCTAACCCACTCAAATGACCATGGTTTATTCTCTACACTTAACCCTAGTTAAAGTTATGATAAGTTTGTATTTTCTTTTCATTTTAAAAGAGAACTTATCATAACTAGCTTCATCTTCTTCTTCTTCTAAAAAGAAAAAGCTTGCTACTTTAATGGCAACTTGAGTTCTAGTGAGATAAATCCAATTCTAAAGTGAACCCACCTCCTATTTCTTCACCCTCTACCTCTTGCCAAGTTGTTTTGGGTGTTTTCTTCACAAGTTTCACAACTTTGTGAAGTCGGAGCTTGAGCTTGTGCAACCTCGACGTAGATCGTCTTTGACACGAAGCCGACGACCTATTCCGCTCGTTTTCCCGATGAAGCCGACGAATGAGTCTAGGATCCGAAAAGGACAGCGAGAGGATGACTTCGTGGAGCTAAGGAAGTGGATATCCGGATCTACAAAGGTTGTAGCATCTAACTTTTAGTTAAGTAGTTAACTAGTTTACCGTTTCGCCTAGAATTCTAGTCTAAGATCCGTGTTAGGGTTTCTTGGCACCATAATTTTTGTAAATTGGCATGGTTGATGCCTTGTGAGACCTCTATAGGGTGCCTAGGAACCTTTCATATGGTACGTTCCATGATGAGTAATGCTGAATTACCGCGATCTTTCTGGGGTTATGCGCTAGAATCAGCGGCATATATTTTGAACATAGTTCCTATCAAGACTGTGCCTACCACGCCATATCAGATGTAGAGTGGGAAGAAACCCTATTTTCAGTATCTGAAGATTTGGGGATGTCCAGCTTTTGTTAAAAAGCAGCATGTGGACAAGCTCGAGGCACGATCAGTACTGTGTAAGTTTGTGGGATATCCAAAAAACTCCAGGGGGTATCTATTCTATTACGCAGAGGAACAAAAGGTTTTTGTTTCTCGTAATGCCCATTTTCTAGAACATCAGTTTTTAGAAAAGGAAATAAGTGGGAGCGAAATAGAACTGGAAGAAATTCCAGAACCACAAACTACTACTGAAAGTTTGGTAGAACCAGTAGTTCAAGAAGAACTGGACATTCCCGCACCCCTCCGCAGGAGTAGTAGGCCGTCTCATCCGCCTGAGAGATACTACGGTTTTCTCATAGATGGGGATAGAGAGGATTGCGTCATTGATGATGATGAACCTACTAGCTTCCAGCAGGCCATCCAGAGCGGCGACTCGGGACGATGGCTAGATGCAATGCAGACCGAAATAGAGTCCATGTACACCAACAAAGTATGGACTTTGGACTTTGCTCCAGATGGGTTAAAACACATAGGATGCAAATGGATCTTCAAGAAAAAGATTGGTGTAGATGGACATGTGGAAACCTATAAGGCTAGAGTTGTTGCAAAGGGTTTTAGTCAAAGACCTGGTTTGGACTATGACGAAACTTTTTCTCCAGTGGCTATGCTCAAATCCATTCGGGTCCTTCTTGCTATTGCTGCCTTCCATGATTATGAAATCTGGCAGATGGACATAAAGACGACTTTTCTGAATGGTAATTTAGAAGAGTGAGTCTATATGGATTAGCCAGAAGGTTTCAATCAGAGTGGGAGCAGCGGGAAAGTATGCAAGTTGCTTAAGTCCATTTATGGACTAAAGCAGGCATCGCGGAGTTGGAACATCTGTTTTGATGAAACGGTCAAAGAATATGACTTTATCAAAAATCCAGATGAACCATGTATATATAGTAAAGTTGTTGCACGAACTGTCGTATTCCTCGTCTTGTACGTGGATGACATTCTATTGATAGGAAATGACATTCCTATGCTACAATATGTCAAAGGATTCTTGTCACACAGGTTCTCCATGAAAGACCTGGGTGATGCCTCTTACATTCTGGGGATCCGGATCTATCGTGATAGATCCAAGAGGATGTTGGGACTTTCGCAGTCCAGGTATATCAACACTATATTGAAAAGATTCAGTATGGAAGATTTTAAGCGCGGTAATCTACCGGCTTGTCAGGGAATCACCCTATCCAAAGAGATGTCTCCAAAGACTGATTTGGAAAGGGAACGCATGTCTATTATACCCTACGCTTCTGCGGTAGGCTCTATAATGTATGCGATGTTGTGCACCAGACCAGATGTAGCTTACGCACTGAGCGTGGTAAGCCGGTATCAGTCAGACCCAGGGGAGAAGCACTGGACAGCAGTAAAGAACATTCTCAAGTACCTGAGAAGGACTAAGGAGATGTTTTTGGTTTACAGCGGAAAAGACCTCAAGATGGAGGCCTTTGCTGATTCCGGCTTCCAGAGTGATAAGGACGATTCTAAGTCCATGTCAGGTTATACCCTCAATGGAGGGGCGGTGTGCTGGAAGAGTTCCAAGCAGGACACCGTTGCTGACTCGACGATGGAAGCGGAGTATATTGCTGCTTGCGATGCCGCAAAAGAAGCGGTCTGGATGAAGAAGTTCCTAACAGAACTTCAGGTGGTTCCTACCATTGTTGATCCAATACCTCTGTATTGCGACAACAACGGAGCTATAGCTTTAGAGAAGGAACCAAGGTCCCATGAGAAGTCCAGACACATCTTAAGGCGGTATCACCTTATCAGGGAGATCATAGATCGCCGGGAGATCGAGGTCCGTAGAGTTGCTACTGAAGAGAACATTGCTGATCCATTCACAAAGGCCCTACCTCAGATTCAGTTCGAGAGGCTACTCGAGATCATCGGTCTTCGATATGCCAGTACATGGCCCTAGTGCAAGTGGGAGATTGTTAGTGTATATGCTCTAGGGGCCATTATTGTATCATACTAGTTTGTATATTACTTAATGGAAGCTTGGGATATTCACAGTTATATAACAGTCTTGCTAAACATGGTAGTATGCTACTTGGTTTTTCTATCTTAATATGTTAGTATACGTATTGATAGAGCCCTTAGGATCTTGCTTGACTACCAGCGTTGTGATGGCAGTCACACTAGTGGGGGCTGGGTAGTCTACAAGCACATCCTTTTCCAGGTCCCTAGTCGTAGGATTATCGAGACAGGGCATCGATACTCCAGAGTAGACTAGTGTGTACGCTTCTCATCCCAGTTAGGGAGATGGTCTGTCCCACAGCCGTCAGTACGTCGTACTGGAGATAATATACAATTGCTCGTTGGGTTACGGGTACACCGGACAGGACTCACGGGGAACTGTTGGTTGGTATTATACCCATCGTCAGTTAACAGTTCCCAGGTGACATGAGTACAACATAGTCCGCAGACTTGACACTGCTACTTCGCCTCGAGTGTGTCCTACTGTTCTTAGATTGCTACCCTACCACGGCTCAAAGGAGTCGTGCAAACAGGTAGCAGTTGGGTGCAGTCCCGAGCACTTGGAGGCAGTGGCGGTTAGACAGGATTCGTCTCTCCCGGTATTGGGAGTTGATATCGCGCCGTGTCAGAGATCCATTACGCAAAGTCACTGGCCAGGGCAAGCGAGATTTACTGGTAGGTTCCAGTTGTTTCTCAGGGTGTAATGGGCTACGCTCCGACACGACTTATACCGCTATTAGGGGACTGACGCTTGCCGCCCCCTAGGCCCAATATGCGATAGTCTTAGACGAACAGACCGGACTGTACGGAGATTATCACATCAGGCTCAGTAGGAGTTCGGATGGATTTCCTCATCGGCCTTCATATCGACATCTACCTGGGGACCGTTACATACAGCTAGTGCCGCTTGCGGTCTGTGGTTAAACCCACTGCCAGCGTAGTAGTCGAGTCTTTAGAGTCCCACATAGTGAGTTTCCCTGCTCCAGGAGAAACGATATAGAGGTCGTATGGTTTTACGACAAGGGTTCGGACGCATACGTGTGTTTACGCACGTACGACATTCGGACAGTTTTTACTAGACGGCTTTAGTTTAAGACAGATTCTAGTATCGGGTTATTGGATTTATACAGTTTAAAGTTTTTCCGTATTTTCACGGATAGGAGGGGCGTTCTCGTAATTTCGCGAGAAGCTTCTAGAAGGATGGTGACTTGGGGGTTTAGGTCGCATTTGCATTTATTGTTTTAATGACTCATTTGTGTGACTCATCCATGGAGTTAATGCTTCATTAATTGATCTAATGAATCATGAGATGAATCACTCATATGAATAAATGAAGCATGGTTGTTAAATCATTTAATTTATTTATTTGATTAAAGATAATACTCCATATATTCAAATGAGTTCATTATTTCTTCTCATTCTCTTGCTCACCTTCTCTCTCCTCAAGCTCTCTCTCTTCAAACTCTAATCCTCCCCTCTCATATGTTGAGATCAAGGATTATATAGACTAATTAATCCATAACCTCACTCTATATCACCTAGGTACCTTTGATTAGCAACTAAAGAAACCTAGTTACCTCAAGTTTAGAGGTGAAGCTTGGAATAGAAGCTCTCGGGTGGATCGTCTATTACGTAGAGGAGGCCGAGGAGGAGGTGGATAATGAAAAGAAGAAGGACTAGGTTCACTAGGTATAATCTCTTTTCATAGTAGTTAAGAACTCCTATGCATGTGTTAGTTATAGTTTAGCAAAGATTCTTCGGTTAGTCGATGTTAACTCATAGAACAAGATCGTTTTTCATATTTTCGCCTCCCCGCAACTCGTGGGGTGTTGTACATCGACTTAAAGATGCAAGGTCTATAACGGTTCGAGAAACTACTGATAACACTTACCAGTAAATCTCAGCAACCCTGGCCAGGGATTTCCTGTTATGGTCAATCGAGCATAGCGCAACATCAACTCCCAATTCCGGGAGAGTCGAAACCCCTCTTATCGCTCATTGCCTCCATGTGACTCGGGACTGTACCCAAAAACCACCTTTTTGCACGTTCTCTTGACCGTGGTATGGGGGAAATCAAAGCACAGTGGGAATCACACAAGACTCTATGACGATCTCGGGTCTACAGACTAACCTGTACCAGTGTCACCAGAGAACTGCTATCCGACGATAGGTATAATACTATCTAGGAGTTCTCGGCGAGTCCGTCCAGTGTACCCAGTCTCCACTGAGCACTCGTATACCTTCTCTGATGTCAAGCACTAATGGATATGGGATCATTCATCGCCCATCATATGGGTCGAGAAGCGTATACACTAGTCTACTCTGGAGTATCGATACCCTGTCACGATACTCCCACGACTAGGAACAATCAAAGGATGTACTTACCGACTACCTCTGCCCTACTAGTATGATCTGCATCATAATCCTGGAAGTCAAGTACTCATCCTAAGGGCTTTTGAAAATCGTTTCGGTGAAATTTCGAAAAAATCGGTAAAATAAGGGGGTTTTCTGTAAAAAGTCAAAATACAAATATCTTATTATAAAAATTAAATATACATATTCTAGATATGTAATTACTATTATTTGGTGTTTATTGAGCCGCTGGTGAAATTTCAAATTTTCTGAAAAAAATATTATTTTATTATTATTTTAAGCCGTCACTAATACATTTAATTAGGGAAAATTACAAATTGGAATGAGTTGAAACAAATTTTGTGCATCATAAAACATTAAATAAAATTTTATCATGTGGTTTTTGGAACGAAATCATTTGCCAAAACGGTTTAGAAATTATTGAAGAAAAAAGGCTTTTTTTTTAGCGTAAATGGATGCTAGGGGTATTGTATTTATCATTTTTCATCACCCCACACCCGTACCCACACCCACACACCCCCACTTACTCCTCCCCATGGCTGAATTCAGCAGCCACCATATTTTTCCCCACTTGATTTTCAAAGGAAAAGATATGAAAGAAAAGAAAAGAAAATGGGTGAATTAGGTGGACTTTTGACCTTACCTTGACCTTGACTTTCCTCCCTTGTATTTTCTCTACCTCCCTCTCTCTCCTCACACCCCAATCAGGCCGAGCCCCCCCTCCCAACAGCAGCAGCCCCCCCTAAAATCCCACTCTTTTCTTCATCAAAAAAAATCCACAAATCACTTCAAAATCCATGCAAAATTCAAATCTAAATCCAAATCCGACTCCTACCCATTTTAGCTTAGCCCGTATAGCATGGATCCTTGTGAAAAGAGGGCATTTTGGGAGGCCATGGATGCTTGTGGATCTTCATATGTTTTGGGTATAATTCTAAACATTTTTGTTGCTTAATTTGTTACTAATTTCTTAAGCTAATTTAATTAAGTGTTAATTTGGATATGTGAGTTTAATTGCAAGTTTTGGAATTCAAGTTATGAATTTAAATGCAAGTTAGGGTTTTGTAAAATTGGTGTATGGTTGTGTGTTATATTTAGGCTTTTTGTCATGTTAATACAAGATTAGTAGCTAGTGCTAATGGTTAGTTTAAAAAAGAAATTGTGTTAATGTGCTAATTTGCCTACTAGATTTTTGAATTTGGTTAAATACTTGGGATTAAAAATTTGTTTAGGTTTTTCATGACTTCATTAACTTTATTAAGTGTGGTTTAATGCTTTAGATCATGCAAATCTAAGCTAGATTGTAGTTTGTGCATTTTTGCTTTGAAATTGTTAAAAAGGGTATTTTTGTAAACTAGAATATTAGGGTTTTTGGAATTTAATGAGATTAAATTCCGGAAATTGTTTCTATGACTTATTTAAGATATTTAATAAGTATATTGGCCGCTACATTCATTTAAACATCATGTTTTGTACAAAAACGGCGAATTGTGCTTGCTAGATTTTCGGAAAAATGTCTTTTTAAGTGAAATTGGGGGTTTTTGTGAGTTTTAACCTAGTTTATATTAAAATTAGTGTTCGTGAATGTGCAAATGAGTGTGATTGGATTTTTCTCGATGGTTTGACGTTTGTACATCGACATCGAGGGTTGGTTTGACTATTCTTGCATGCGTAGGCGATAGGTTTGGACCTATGCGTGATACGCGTGCCGATTTGATTTTCGTATGCCGTTTCGATTTCGAATTTAGTTTTAATGCGATACGGTGCGTTATGATATGTAGGTACCCCATGCGGACTTCGAGACGACAAGCAAGCGCGTGGAGACGTCGGCACCGGCGAGCGAGGACCAGGTGAGTAGATTTATATCTACGGGGAGAAGTCGGGTGGATGGCGTATAGCACCCCCGCAGTCCGTGGTGGTGTATACGGATGCGTATACACACCAACAATTATTATATGTTATTTGGGATTAATAACGATGCTTATGATGGATATTGGTGTGTTGGATTACTTTAGTGTTGCGAACCCTAGGGTAGTGTTGCACTACACATACACACATACATACTTGCATACATTCCTATTGATATTTGCTCATGGGATTCTTTATAGTTATGTGTTCACATGGGTATGGGACTATGTGTTCACATACGGTTTGAGGATGATACTTGGGGTTGAGCTGAGTCGATGAGATTTGATTGAGGCCGTGAGATCGGTGATATAGCAGGACTCGTATTTGAGATACGACATGACGTTGTAGCGGGTCCTTGACGTAGTGTTTCACACACGTCCATGCATACTTAGGCGGTATCAGTATGGTACTAGACGTAGATCAGTACCCCGATCATGATAATTTATAAAGAGGATACCAGGTGAATAGTATGATGAATGTGATATTGACCCGTACCCAGATTTGGGATGCCGTACGACGGATTTACGTACGAGCTATATTGATGATTGATCCGCACTCTTGACTTGGGATGCCTGATTATAAATATGGTATCGGCTATGATATTATTGAGGCGGGATCACCGACTATACATATACAGGTATGTATACGTATCGACTCAGATGATAGGCGGTTTCCTTACCTGTAGTTCAGCTCGTTAGCTTAGCCCTTTAGTTTAGTTTAGTTATTAGATTAGATCCGATTCTTACCTATTTAAAAAAAAAAACTAACGAATCGTGGGTATTTTAAAAGACAGCCCAAAGGATCCTACGGATATTTCAAAAGACGTATCTTTTCATAAAAACACCGTAGCCCCTATTTTCAAAACCCCATGATTCGTGTTATTTCAAAAGGCACCATTTGTAGGACTTATATTAGTTTAATACTGATTAGTTATCGTTGTGTCTAGTATTCTGCTTCCGCACATTATTGCTGTTCGCTCTGTCCCGCATACTTATTTTGCTGCATACTCCATTATTGATATCATGCTGTTAGGACACCAGCACCATTACCGATGATGCGTATGTACCACATACACTTACTTGCCGGCTCACACACATCTTCATCGGTAATTGCCATGTCACGTATACTTAGAAAATACTATTGCTTGGCTTAGCTTGTTAGTTAGTAGTTGATACGATATTAGTGTACCTGGGTTATATGCAAGTTTAGACATTTTAGTTATTACTTGTCACTTCATGCATACTGTTATTCCATTGTTCATGCCTAGTTATTAATCATACATTGCAACTTGGTTATTGACACCATATACATTCATTAGCATTGACATATGCACTTGTGATGACTTCTTGAGATTTATGATATTTCTGGATTTCGGGGGAAAGCCGTAAAATTTCTAAACTTATTAACCTTTTAAAATATGTAAATTGCGGTTTTCTAGTGATGTAAGTGTCGTCCACCATGAGTTTGCTGTGGTTTTCGAGATCCGTGTCGAGGAGTGGAGGAACCGTCACGGGTACATGGTGGGCCCGGTATGGTACCCCGGGGCAAGATGAATGTGGTGTTGACGTTGAGCCTGGCAGGGGACAGATTACCTACCGGTGATATTACCCGACGCGTCGGATATCCGGAGGATACCGTCGTGGTCTTGAGATGGATGGTAGGGGCCGGTCTGGACTGACGGCGCCCTAGATATTGAGATTGAGACATTGATATTTCGAGACAGTGAGATTTATGTTTTGTGTCGATGCTAGACACTGTTGATACTGATTTCATTATGATACCTCAGATTAAAAATACGAAGGAAATCTCACTAATTTATGAAAACAGTTTCTTCATTTACATGTATTCTGTTTTCATGCATTCATACCTCATTCATATGATATATTGCTACCTGAGGCACTGACACGGGCACATGAGATTTCACTCGGTTAGATATTACCCTAGCCATTGTTATAGGCTGCTTGTTATGTATATTTTTGAGGATATATTATGATCATTGACCTAGGTTGCGTTATTTATGCGATTTCTGTGCGTAGATGTTTTTCTATTCACGAGTTGGCAACTCACCCCCGTTGTGCCCCAGTTTCTTGCAGGTTTGCCGTAAAGGTTTCATTACGGCGTTGCGGGCTCAGTTTCATTCGGATGACTTGCTAGTAGGTGGGTTTTTCTTGTATCGTACCCATCATAATACCTTGTATAATATTATTCAGTTGTATCTAGTAAATTCCATCAACCAAACATGTATTTATTTTTGAGATAGAGACCCGTGAGGTTATTCTTTCGACCTTAGAGTCGCGCGTGTTATTTCTGTGGATTTCTGGTGGTTTTGAGTTTCCTTTTGAGTTTTGATACTCGCCGTTGGCGTTGTATATTATTTTGCTTGTGTGGTTGTGACCGTCGATTGACGAAGAGCTAGCTCCCGCTTGGGGATGCCTTTTTCTTGATTTCGTATACTATTCATGTTGTATCCCGTTTGGGGGCCAGTATTTACAAAGGAGACTCTGCCGAAATTTTCAGTAAATTTTTGATGTTTTTAAAAACCGCATAATTCGGCTTATGCTATTGAAACTACTTGCTTTAAGTTGGTTTTTCCTGCACTCTACTATTTTCTTGGTTTGGATTTCTGGGTTTTCGGTTTACTTAGATTACGTACGCCTCGAGACGTTCGTAGTTTAAGTGCCGGTCATGTTCCGTACTTTCGGGTCGTGACAAAGTTGATATCAGAGCGTTAGGTTTTACCTTCGGAGCGTAGGATGACCCTTGGTTGATGGAACATGTGACTAAAGTAGAATGACGTACCGTTGGTATGTTCCGCGGCATATTTACGACACGCCACTACACTTATGAAGCCTTAGGATGTACATTTCCTTGTTCAGTATTATATTCCTTCATGATCTAGCCTCATCGGTACCAGTTTGGTTTTGCTGCTACGGTTACGGCAGGGAGAGCTACGGCTAGAGTTGCGGTCAGCACAAGCTCGTCACGAACGAGGACTGACCAGGGCGAAATTCCGGCGACACACGATTGCAGAGATGTATCTTTTTACTGTGTTTCCGCGCCACGAGTGTTTGGCGGATCGCCTTTATGAGGTTACTCGGAGGCGCTGATCGACACTAGAGAATTGAGCCAATGATAGAGGCCAGCCAGATTTTGATGACCGTTGGTGTGTTGCTTACTCCTGATGATTGAGGCACTGTTCAGCATGCAGACGAGCAAGCCAGTGGTTGCTGCGAGCGACGAGATATCGCCCCATATGTTGGAGCTATTGCGGGGCGAGTTGTACGAATAAATGATAGAAGGTCGCTAGCCACCCGATGATGAATGACTAGGACAGGTGGTTCGTTCGCCTACCCCATCAGAGGTCATCAGATAAATTGATTCTAGCTAGAGACGACTTCACGCGGAGACGTTGGGAGTTGACAGAGATGATCGAATGTCAGAAACCTATTATTCCAAGTTTAAAGTATTCGGAAAGACATGCAGGCAATTCTATGGTCCCTCTTGAAGAATGAAACCCTAACTCGACTTAATGATCGTGTGAAGGCCTTTGAACCTTCGGGTTTGCGGCAGTTCTACGGCGCCATTAGTAAGGCTTGGGTTTGCCCTTCTACGGCTGGACCACCGATGCTGTGGTATGTACTCGATACTATTAAACTGTGCCCAAGAGGTTGAGCTCTTGGGGGATTATGAGGTTTTGACGACTCGATCGGATGGCTCGACTTAATTCGGATGCTAGGTGGTGAGATGCATTCTTGGGAGACTCCAGATACGAGGATAGCTGTTGGAGCTCAGTCCATGCAGCCGCGACGAGACGAGTCCAAAGCAGACGACATTAGAGAAAAGTGGAGTAAGTGGTTCGCACCAGATCTAGATGAGATGACGTTCCACTTCGCCGACATCAGAGAGGCGATGCGCATGCCGAGGCATGGTACTTGGACTTACCTTCCAGAAGGAGTCGCGATGAGTATGCAGTCGTTCCAGAGCAAGATACAGATATAGGAAAGGACAATGACTTCTGGACAGTTGGCAGAGACGAGACATGGAAGAGACCGTGAGCAGGATTCCTTCCAGGACACTGCTGCAATGATACTTGCACCCAGGATCAGATGTGTCACGTACATTCAGAGAGCCAGAGGCCGACGCCAGTGATATGCTGTCTTACGAGTGGTCGCGATGATTGACCAAGAGATGACCAGAGAAGTGCCAGAACGGAATCGTCCCCGTTAGCACACCCGACAGGGCCGATGAGCCGATGGACCGAAAGATTGGTAATTCACAGTTAAGACCTTGACCCAGGAGTGGCCATGGTTACGCACATCAGCAGGACAGAGTTCATGATCATCGACGAGACGTCCCACTAGGGACCGTGGCAGTTGGCCGAGATTTGTAGAGGATGCGCTTGAGCGGTACTGTTCCGCCATTATTGATTTCGATGTTTTGGGTGATTTATTCGTATAATTTGATTTTGATGATTGAGGATTTACGATCTTTGCACAGTGTTGCACTTGATATCGTTTTCGTGCTTTAGTTTCACATGTTTATGATTTTACGGTTTTAAACAGTTGAGTTGATTTTGTGCGTATGCACGCACGCGATTTGGTTCCTGCACTCTGTATAGTTTACATATGCTGGCAGTGCAGTGACATGTATTTTGTGCACTTGGATACACTGGATTTCGATTTCGAGGGTGATGCTCGACATTTGTTTTGTGCATTTTATGCACTGGATTGGATTTTTAGCGCCTGTTGGGCGCCTGTTACGAGATGCGATTTGGTGCACACCAGATGCACTAATTCGAGATTTTTCGTGCATGTCAGATGCACCTGATTTTGCTGTCAGGCACACACGTTGCCTACGACAGATGTTTCGTGCACACCCGATGCACTTAGATGTTGTTTCTGTGCGCATGTATGGCACATTCATGGATTTTGATTTCCGTGCGCACCAGACGCACGTAGCATTCATGTGCATATTTTGGGATTTATTTCGTATAGAGCAGTACGTTTTTATGATATTGCTATGTGTTTTCGTACTGAGCAGGACTAGTCAGAGGACAGTACCTGAATATATTTTGCATGCATTGATAGTTATTGAAGGGATTTCCAAAAAGCGAGCTATAGCCTCAGTATTTACCTACGTGTCTGATATGACACGAAATGTTTAAAACAAGGAGACCCTTCTAAATTGTTTCCAAAACGGCGGAACGTACATTTCAAACAAAGGTATATATGTATATAGTTATTTTCTTATGATAGACGTCCGCCACTGTGCAGTGTTATACGCGTGCACAGCGACTTAAAGAGATTTGGCATGCATTTCCTTCAGATACTTACATATATAGATTCGATATTTACATGTATAGTTTCGAGTTATGTCATATTGGTTTTGATTTGGATTTGGCATTGATGTCTTCTCCATGACTCCGATGATTGCGGGATGCTTGACGGAGTTTCGATTTGAGTTATATGCTCATTTTTCAAGCGCATGCGCTGCGCTACGATTTGTTTTATGTAGTTACAATTTCGGAGCCCCGACGACTTGATGGTTTTTCTTAGATATTTTAGTATTTGGGAGAGTTTGAATTTAAATTCGGGGACCGAATTTCTTTAAGGGGGTAGATTGTAACGTTTTGAAAATCGTTTCGGTGAAATTTCAAAAAAAATCGGTAAAATAAGGGGGTTTTCTGTAAAAAGTCAAAATACAAATATCTTATTATAAAAATTAAATATACATATTCTAGCTATGTAATTGCTATTATTTGGTGTTTATTGAGTCGCTGTTGAAATTTCAAATTTTCTGAAAAAAATATTATTTTATTATTACTTTAAGCCGTCACTAATACATTTAATTAGGGAAAATTACAAATTGGAATGAGTTGAAACAAATTTTGTGCATCATAAAACATTAAATAAAATTTTATCATGTGGTTTTTGGAACGAAATCATTTGCCAAAACGGTTTAGAAATTATTGAAGAAAAAAGGCTTTTTTTTAGCGTAAATGGATGCTTGGGGTATTGTATTTATCATTTTTCATCACCCCACACCCGTACCCACACCCACACACCCCCACTTACTCCTCCCCATGGCTGAATTCAGCAGCCACCATATTTTTCCCCACTTGATTTTCAAAGGAAAAGATATGAAAGAAAAGAAAAGAAAATGGGTGAATTAGGTGGACTTTTGACCTTACCTTGACCTTGACTTTCCTCCCTTGTATTTTCTCTACCTCCCTCTCTCTCCTTACACCCCAATCAGGCCAAGCCCCCCCTCCCAACAGCAGCAGCCCCCCCAAAATCCCACTCTTTTGTTCATCAAAAAAATCCACAAATCACTTCAAAATCCATGCAAAATTCAAATCTAAATCCAAATCCGACTCCTACCCATTTTAGCTTAGCCCGTATAGTATGGATCCTTGTGAAAAGAGGGCATTTTGGGAGGCTATGGATGCTTGTGGATCTTCATATGTTTTGGGTATAATTCTAAACATTTTTGTTGCTTAATTTGTTACTAATTTCTTAAGCTAATTTAATTAAGTGTTAATTTGGATATGTGAGTTTAATTGCAAGTTTTGGAATTCAAGTTATGAATTTGAATGCAAGTTAGGGTTTTGTAAAATTGGTGTATGGTTGTGTGTTATATTTAGGCTTTTTGTCATGTTAATACAAGATTAGTAGCTAGTGCTAATGGTTAGTTTAAAAAAGAAATTGTGTTAATGTGCTAATTTTTGCCTACTAGATTTTTGAATTTGGTTAAATACTTGGGATTAAAAATGTGTTTAGGTTTTTCATGACTTCATTAACTTTATTAAGTGTGGTTTAATGCTTTAGATCATGCAAATCTAAGCTAGATTATAGTTTGTGCATTTTTGCTTTGAAATTGTTAAAAAGGGTATTTTTGTAAACTAGAATATTAGGGTGTTTGGAATTTAATGAGATTAAATTCCGGAAATTGTTTCTATGACTTATTTAAGATATTTAATAAGTATATTGGCCGCTACATTCATTTAAACATCTTGTTTTGTACAAAAACGGCGAATTGTGCTTGCTAGATTTTCGGAAAAATGTCTTTTTAAGTGAAATTGGGGTTTTTGTGAGTTTTAACCTAGTTTATATTAAAATTAGTGTTCGTGAATGTGCAAATGAGTGTGATTGGATTTTTCTCGATGGTTTGACGTTTGTACATCGACATCGAGGGTTGGTTTGACTATTCTTGCATGCGTAGGCGATAGGTTTGGACCTATGCGTGATACGCGTGCCGATTTGATTTTCGTATGCCGTTTCGATTTCGAATTTAGTTTTAATGCGATACGGTGCGTTATGATATGTAGGTACCCCATGCGGACTTTGTTAGTTGTATGTATGCCCTAGAGGCCAGTATTGTACAGATTATGTATATTATATTGGATGCTTGGACATATGTAGAGATGACTTTCTTGCTCGACATGATAGTATGCTATCTGGTTGCTCTTTATCTTAACATGTACACTAGTATCTTTATACTGTCTTATAGTTACATGTTGGTAAAGCCCTTAGGATTTGTACTTGACTACCTGGACTATGATGCAGATCATACTAGTGGGACATGGTAGTCCATAAGTACATCCTTCAAGGTCCCTAGTCGTGGGTGTATCGAGACGGGGCATCGATATACCAGAGTAGACTAGCGTATACGCTTCTCGACCCATGTGATGGGCGATGGATGATCCCATATCCATTAGTGTTTGACATCAGAGATGGTATACGGGTGCTCAGTGGAGACTGGGTACACTGGACGGACTCGCCGAGAACTCCCAGATGGTATTATACCTCACGTCAGATGGCAGTTCTCAGGTGACACTTGTACAGGATAGTCTGTAGACCCGAGATCGTCATAGAGTCTTGTGTGATTCCCACTGTGCTTTGATCTCCACCTTACCACGTCCATGAGGGCGTGCAAAACGGTGGTCTTTGGGTACAGTCCCGAGTCACATGGAGGCAATGAGCGATAGGAGGGGTTTCGTCTCTCCCGGTATTGGGGGTAGATGTTGCGCTGTGCTCGATTGGCCGTAACAGGGAAGTCCCTGGCCAGGGCTGATCAGAGATTTGCTGGTAAGTGTTACCAGTAGTTTCTCGACCCGTTATGAGCCTCACATCGGCACGACTTATCGGGTTATTGGGGTCTGACGTATACCACCCCTAGACTTGATATGCGACGTATTAGACGAAGAGACCGGACTGTATAGTAAGTGTTACTGGTCGGATTCGCAGGAGTGTGAGCGGGCTAGCTCGTCGATCTTCTGATCGCTCAATACCCGGGTGGCCGTTACGTTTAGCAGACCGCTTGCGGCTTGTGGGTGCATGATATGATCATCATCTGCTACCGGCGTATTGACGAGTCTTTAGAGTCCTACACAGAGGTTTCCTGGTTCAAGCGAAACGAAATAGGAGCGCATATGAGATATGTGCAGGACCGAGAATAATGCGTGTATGTGATACCGCATTTCATTCTCGCGATATATGTTTCGATTGGTTACATTCGATATGACCTAGTTATCGAATCATTGATTCGATAAATCGATGCATTGAATACTAGTCGGTTATGTGCGACATGACCGGATCATTGAATCAAGTTTTGATTTAATGATTTAATGTATAATTATATATTTGATATATTACTTTGCATTAACTAGTATTGGTTCACTTTAAACGGATTTTTCTCACTTGGATTGCACATTGTATATGTGATATACTTTTGTGCACTTTTTTGTATCATGTTTGATGATACTTGATCATATGGTTAAGTGAATAGAATTAAACCATGGTTATTATGATAATTAGGGTTTTGCATATTTAGTTATTCATTTATTTAGTTATTCATTTATTTGGATAAGTTTAAGATAAGAATGGTGGCTTTATTTGTTTTATGTTGAAGCTTCATGAAGCTTTGACTTTGCTAACCATCCTTATCTTCATGCTTAACCCTTACCCATCCAAGTGACCATGGTTAATTCTCTACACTTAACCCTAGTTTAAGTTATGATAAGTATTTGATTTTCTATTTTCTTTGAGATAGAACTTATCATAACTATCTTGATCTTCTTCTTCTTCAAGCTTGCTACATCAATGGCAACTTGAGTTTTAGTGAGTAAAATCCAATTCCAAAGAGAACCCACCTCCTATTTCTTCACCCTCTACCTCTTGCCAAGTTGTTTTGGGTGTTTACTTCACAAGTTTGTGAAGTCGGAGCTTGAACTTGCGATGCCTCGAGGTAGATCGTCTTTGACACAAAGCCGACGACCTAGCTTGCCCGTTTCTCCGATGAAGCCAAAGTTCGAGTTTGGGAATCGAGATGGACAGCGAGAGGATGACTTCGTGGAGCCAAGGAAGAGGATTACCGGATCTACAAAGGTTGTAGCATCTAACCTATAGTTAATTTGTTAACTAGTTTTATATTTCGCCTAGACATCTAGCAACGATCCGTTAACTAGGGTTTCTCGGCACCATAATTTTTAAATTTGGCATGTTCGATGCCTTGTGAGACCTCTATAGGGTGCCTAGGAACCTTTCAGACTTCGAGACGACAAGCAAGCGCGTGGCGACGTCGACACCGGCGAGCGAGGACCAGGTGAGTAGATTTATATCTACGGGGAGAAGTCGGGTGGATGGCGTATAGCACCCCCGCAGTCCGTGGTGGTGTATACGGATGCGTATACACACCAACAATTATTATATGTTATTTGGGATTAATAACGATGCTTAGCATGGATATTGGTGTGTTGGATTACTTTAGTGTTGCGAACCCTAGGGTAGTGTTGCACTACACATACACACATACATACTTGCATACATTCCTATTGATATGTGCTCATGGGATTCTTTATAGTTATGTGTTCACATGGGTATGGGACTATGTGTTCACATACGGTTTGAGGATGATACTTGGGGTTGAGCTGAGTCGATGAGATTTGATTGAGGCCGTGAGATCGGTGATATAGCAGGACTCGTATTTGAGATACGAAATGACGTTGTAGCGGGTCCTTGATGTAGTGTTTCACACACGTCCATGCATACTTAGGCGGTATCAGTATGGTACTAGACGTAGATCAGTACCCCGATCATGATAATTTATAAAGAGGATACCAGATGAATAGTATGATGAATGTGATATTGACCCGTACCCAGATTTGGGATGCCGTACGACGGATTTACGTATGAGCTATATTGATGATTGATCCGCACTCTTGACTTGGGATGCCTGATTATAGATATGGTATCGGCTATGATATTATTGAGGCGGGATCACCGACTATACATATACAGGTATGTATACGTATCGACTCAGATGATAGGCGGTTTCCTTAACTGTAGTTCAGCTTGTTAGCTTAGCCCTTTAGTTTAGTTTAGTTATTAGATTAGATCCGATTCTTACCTATTTCGAAAAAAAAACTAACGAATCGTGGGTATTTTAAAAGACAGCCCAAAGGATCCTACGGATATTTCAAAAGACGTATCTTTTCATAAAAACACCGTAGCCCCTATTTTCAAAACCCCATGATTCGTGTTATTTCAAAAGGCACCATTTGTAGGACTTATATTAGTTTAATACTGATTAGTTATCGTTGTGTCTAGTATTCTTCTTCCGCACATTATTGCTGTTCGCTCTGCCCCGCATACTTATTTTGCTGCATACTCCATTATTGATATCATGCTGTTAGGACACCAGCACCATTACCGATGATGCGTATGTACCACATACACTTACTTGCCGGCTCACACACATCTTCATCGGTAATTGCCATGTCACGTAGACTTAGAAAATACTATTGCTTGGCTTAGCTTGTTAGTTAGTAGTTGATACGATATTAGTGTACCTGGGTTATATGCCAGTTTAGACATTGTAGTTATTACTTGTCACTTCATGCATACTGTTATTCCATTGTTCATGCCTAGTTATTAATCATACATTGCAACTTGGTTATTGACACCATATACATTCATTAGTATTGACATATGCACTTGTGATGACTTCTTGAGATTTATGATATTTCTGGATTTCAGGGGAAAGCCGCAAAATTTCTAAACTTATTAACCTTTTAAAATATGTAAATTGCGGTTTTCTAGTGATGTAAGTGTCGTCCACCATGAGTTTGCTGTGGTTTTCGAGATCCGTGTCGAGGAGTGGAGGAACCGTCACGGGTACATGGTGGGCCCGGTATGGTACCCCGGGGCAAGATGAATGTGGTGTTGACGTTGAGCCTGGCAGGGGACAGATTACCTACCGGTGATATTACCCGACGCGTCGGATATCCGGAGGATACCGTCGTGGTCTTGAGATGGATGGTAGGGGCCGGTCTGGACTGACGGCGCCCTAGATATTAAGATTGAGACATTGATATTTCGAGACAGTGAGATTTATGTTTTGTGTCGATGCTAGACACTGTTGATACTGATTTCATTATGATACCTCAGATTAAAAATACGAAGGAAATCTCACTAATTTATGAAAACAGTTTCTTCATTTACATGTATTCTGTTTTCATGCATTCATACCTCATTCATATGATATATTGCTACCTGAGACACTGACACGGGCACATGAGATTTCACTCGGTTAGATATTACCCTAGCCATTGTTATAGGCTGCTTGTTATGTATATTTTTGAGGATATATTATGATCATTGATCTAGGTTGCGTTATTTATGCGATTTCTGTGCGTAGATGTTTTTCTATTCACGAGTTGGCAACTCACCCCCGTTGTGCCCCAGTTTCTTGCAGGTTTGCCGTACAGGTTTCATTACGGCGTTGCGGGCTCAGTTTCATTCGGGTGACTTGCTAGTAGGTGGGTTTTTCTTGTATCGTACCCATCATATTACCTTGTATAATATTATTCAGTTGTATCTAGTAAATTCCATCAACCAAACATGTATTTATTTTTAAGATAGAGACCCGTGAGGTTATTCTTTCGACCTTAGAGTCGCGCGTGTTATTTCTGTGGATTTCTGGTGGTTTTGAGTTTCCTTTTGAGTTTTGATCCTCGCCGTTGGCGTTGTATATTATTTTGCTTGTGTGGTTGTGACCGTCGATTGACGAAGAGCTAGCTCCCGCTTGGGGATGCCTTTTTCTTGATTTCGTATACTATTCATGTTGTATCCCGTTTGGGGGCCAGTATTTACAAAGGAGACTCTGCCGAAATTTTCAGTAAATTTTTGATGTTTTAAAAAACCGCATAATTCGGCTTATGCTATTGAAACTACTTGCTTTAAGTTGGTTTTTCCTGCACTCTACTATTTTCTTGGTTTGGATTTCTGGGTTTTCGGTTTACTTAGATTACGTACGCCTCGAGACGTTCATAGTTTAAGTGCCGGTCATGTTCCGTACTTTCGGGTCGTGACAGAAGCGTATACACTAGTCTACTCTGGAGTATCGATACCCTGTCACGATACTCCCACGACTAGGAACAATCAAAGGATGTACTTACCAACTACCTCTGCCCTACTAGTATGATCTGCATCATAATCCTGGTAGTCAAGTACTCATCCTAAGGGCTTTATCAACATGTAATAGAGAGACAATAAGTGTACATGTTAAGATAAAGAGCAACCAGATAGCATACTATCATGTCGAGCAAGAATGTCCTCCCTGTATATGTCCAAGCATCCACTACAATATATATCGCATGTACAGTAATGGCCTCTAGGGCATACATATTACTAACAATCTCACACTTGCACTATGGCCATCTGTTGTAGTATCCCATACCTAACAATTTAGCTGTGGTTATAGTATCCCATACTCAACCATCCCATAGAAGTCTCTCTAGGGGTAAGGCCTTTGTGAGTGGATCCGCTGTGTTATACTTTTGGTCTACTCTCTTAAACTCGATCCCTTGGAGATCAGCCATCTCTCTGATCAGGTGATACTTGCCTCAGAATATGTCTGGAACGCTAATGGGACCCGCGTTCTTAGGCCAAAGCCATATCTCCATTGTTGTCACAATAACACTTATTGGACGCTCAATGGTAGGAACCATGTTCATCTCATGAACAAGAAATGCCCAGACAACCACTTTGGCAGCATCGTTGGTAGCAATGTATTCAGCCTTTATCGTTTAGTATGTCACGGTATCTAGCTTGGAACTCTTCCAACATACCGTCCCTACACTGAGGTAAAGACAATGCATGTGACTGACTCTCAGTCGACCTTATCACTCTGGAAGCTGGAACCAAGAACTTTCTTTTAGTGCTTCTCAAGTACTTAAGAATGTCCTCCACAGCTATCCAGTGATTCTCCCAAGATCCGATTGATTCCTGATCACTACACCTAGTGAGTCATCTACATCTGGTCTGGTATATAACATCGCATAATCTGATAGAGCCTACTGTCGAAGCATAGGTTATCCCTTGCACGTGAGCTCTCTCCAAATCAGTTTCGGATGACTTCTTTTTGGAGAGAGTGATCCATGAGTAAGTGGGCGAACCACCACGCTTAGAATCTTCCATACTAAACCCCTTTAGTATGGTGTTAATGTACCTGGATTTGGGACACTCCCAACATCCACTTAGATCTATCACCATAGATCAAATCCACAAGATGAGTAGGTATCATCCAAATCTTCTATTAAGAATCCCCGTGATAAGAGGAGCTTGACCGAGTGTAGCATAGGAAACCATTTCCTATCTAGAGTATGTCATCTACATACAATACTTGGAAGACAACCTTACTATCTACAACCTTCTTGTATATACAAGGTTCATCTACCATTTTGATGAAGTCAAACTCTTTGACTGTCACATCAAAACAGATGATCCAACTCCGCGATGCTTGTATTGATCCTGATGGACTTAAGCATAGCTTTAAAAGTCTCAACTTTTCCATCTATACCAAGAATCTTCTCAAGATCTATTTGCTCCCAATGAGTTTTATCCCTTCAGGTGCAACATGCAAAGTCATACTTTGTTGGTGTATAAGGATTCCATCTTTGATCACATAACATCCATCCTTTTCACAGAGTCGCTACTCATGATGGCCTGCCTGAACCTGGTTGGACCATCATCTACCATGATGCATTCCTCGCTCTCACTGTCACCGAGAAGACCGTAGTATCTCTCGAGTGGATGAGGAACCCAACCAGATTCGCGGAGAGGCTGAGGTTCGTTGGAAACTATTGAATCCTTTGATTTTACCAAATCATCAGCTGTTAGTTTGTCTAGCTGGAACACCTTCCAGTTCTACCTCATGACCACAAATTTCTTCACAATAAATTCCTTTTTCTAAAAAGGTGGCATGCTGAGAAACAAAACACCTTTTGCTCCTCAGAGTGGTAGAAGATATTCCCTCAAAAATGTTTGGGATATCCTAACAAACTTATACAGAACTGACCTTGCCTCGAGCTTGTCCGGATTTTTCTTTTCAACATAGCCCGGACAACCCCATATCTTAACTCGTTTATGACATGGTCTCTTCCCATTCCAAATCTCATATGTAGTGGTAGGCCCTGATTTGGATGGAACCCCATTCAATAGGTATGCAGCTTCTCAAGTGCATAATATCAAAAAGAAACAGGTAACTCAACAATACTCATCATAGAGCGTGCCATATCTCATAGGGTGCGATACCTCCGCCCCGATACACCGTTGAACTGTGGTGTACTCGAAGGAGTAAGCTGAGAGAGAATCACATTCTCCTTTAAATAATCCAGGAACTCCATGCCAAAGTATTCTCCTCCTCGATCATATCGAAGGACTTTTATACTTCCACCCGTCTGGTTCTTAACTTCAAGCTTATATTCCTTTGAATTTCTCAAAAGTTTCAGACTTGTGTTTCAACAGGAACATATGTCCGAATCCTGAGAGATAGTCGATGAATATAACGAAGTACGAAGAACCTACCTTGGCATTTGTAGACATAGGACCGTATACATCAGCATGTATACGTCCCAAGAGTTCACTAACTCTTTCTCTATTTTCAGTAAACGGAGTATTAGTCATTTTACCTTTGAGAGAAGACTGGCAAGTAGCATAAGATGAAAATTCGAACAGATTCTTATATTCATTCTTATGTAACTTAGCTGGTCGTGTCGCATTGATATGACCTAGTCTACAGTGCCACAAGAAGGATGCGTTCATTTTTGAACTACCCCTCTTGTGTGTGTTCTACATATTTTGAACTGTGGTTTGATTTGGAACGTATATGCTATTATCTAACGTGCCTGATCGAATCAACTCTTGATTCAGGAAAATGGTCACAACATTATCCTCCAATACAGAATTATATCCTTCTTTAACTCAGTAAAGAACATGATGTAATATTGTATATCAGGTTCGGTATGTAATAACATATGTTCAGAATCAATGTATTTACCATTTGGTAATACAATGTGATATTTGCCAACAGACTTGGCTACAACAATTGCACCATTCTCTAACACTTAGAGATATATCACCCATTCTCAGTTCTCTACCTTTCTATAGCCCATGTAACTCTTACATATGTGGGATCCTGATCCGGTATCACATACCTAGGACGTAGAGAATACCGAGAAACTGTTCTCGGTAATGAACACACCCGAAACATATGCATCAACATGCTCATTCCTCGTTTGGGTGGCATGGGAATCCAGATATGCTCCTATTCCCTGCTCGGACTTATAACAATTATAAGATAGAGCGGAACCAACGTTCCCTAGCTCAGTATAATAAACAGGTTCTGTCAATGCATCCATATTATTATCTTGATTAAGGCGTGACATGGTCGCTACCAGGAGAGAGAGAGAGAAGAAAACACTCTGCGTGCGCTCTTGCAGGATTAGATTGGTTATTAGTTTATCTAATCAGGATGACTCCCACTGTTTTAGTCAAATCTTCCTTCAAACCATAAAAGGTAAGACTAGCCGGGATTAATTACACCCTACAAGTTCGTCAATCTTTCGGCCAGGCCAGTGTCGGTACTTTGAGGGAGGTTCCCCGTGCTTTCGCATGGACCTAATTAAAATAAACCTCATTTTCCCAGGGGCGTAATCCCGTTAACACCTTTCTAGACACCTATTTGATCGGCTAATTGTAATGTGTAAAACTCTCCCAGGAGTAACTCTTACTCGCAGTGGGTATCGGGATCTAACTATCTTATATAAAGTATGCAATCTCATTGAAAATTTCAACACTTGAAATTCCCGATAAAATTTTGCCCCAAGCGTCCTATGACCTTGACGGAGGCCAAACTACCCATAAGGCGCTAGTCAAGTTCAACCCGTTCATTTCTTGATTGAATTAGACCCACCCGCACGACCCTTGACGGAGGCCAAACTACGCCGTACGAATACCCTAATCCAATCGTATCTCTTGCTGCAGATAAGCAATATTTAGCTACCGAACACTACGTCTTGACGAAGGACAAACTACCTTAGCACGAATACTAAGTAGTACATATCTGAAATGACGGAGGGCTACGATAGGTTTTTAAGAAAACCTTTTGCGTAATGAACTTGATATAGTTGTAGAATCGAGTGAATTTTAAAAGGAGCGTTTTTGAGGCTTTTACTAGTTTATCTAAAGAGGTCACTCCCGGTGAAGGGATCTCGGCTCTTTCCTCATCGAATGAGGTGCATGATATTTCACAAATACCACTATGCAAAGCAAAAACTATAAAAGCAATCAAAAGACAAACTGAGTGAGTTGTAGCATATGCTAGTTTTGTTAAAGAGGTCACTCCTGGTGAAGGGATCTCGGCTCTTTCCTTATCGAATAAGGTGCTAGATATTCTACAAGGAATACCGCTATGCAAAGCAAGAACTAGAGCCACCAGTTTTTAAAACAAGTTTCTACAATATCTTTAGGTTTCTTTTATTTCATTAATCTCATTAATGAAGTCCCTTCTGTTTTATGCTTCCCAAGCATCACATAAGAAACGAAAGCTGCAATATTTATTATATCTCATATATATAATATAGGCATTCGTCTCAGAACATATCAAGTGATCACATCACAGAATATCAGCAGCAGAAGAATCACATATGAAATATTGGATATACTAGGAATTCCGTGTTTTATTTAAGCCAGTAAAAAACGCGGATTCCACGGTCATGATGAATTGCCAAACCCACATCCTTAGACCCCTATGAGAGCGGCAAGCAACCCTGCCAATTCTAGAGTTAGAAGACCCGGTCTCGACTCCTCGAGATGGTCTCCCAATGGACCCCAGAACCCGGTTACTTGTGCTACCCTCCTTGGGTCTATCCTAATACGGAAAAGTAAATAATATACATCAATGGTGACATCATCCTCAACCCGGAAGTGCCCCAATAAAAGAATATTACATACAATGAATTTTACATGAATGAAAATAAAAACCCTCATCTCACATAAAACCCCCGGCTATTCAAAACAGGACGATCCAATATAACATATCACAGCAACACATAACATCACATGTCATCAACATAAGCAAATATGCGTATCCCAATTGTCGTTGACATATAGCAACAAAACCAGCGATACACCACATATTACACTTACGGTCGCAGAAAAGAAAGTGAAAAACTACAGTTGGAATACGCAACCACCTCAGACATCGTAAACCCAACGTATCACATACTTTGGATTTCATGCCCAACCAAAAGAATTCCTTAGACATCACATGCCTAACAATTATAAACCCCGCATTTTAGTCTCGATATTGAAAACACTTTCCAATAACCTATCGGGTAATTCAACAAGATTCCCGATAACCTGATCGAATGCTCGTCGGAAACTTTAGTAGACGGCCGCACCCCCCGATGCCGTCGACGAAGTGCACCAAGGCGGAACACCGCTGCCGCGAGCACCCGAACGGATGCTTTTGGTGACGGGGTTCTCTTAAAGTCACTTGGTCAGGGCTATGGGGCGTGGCTATCTAGTAAGGTTACCCGGCGAGTATCCGTGTACACTACGTGATTGCGAAGGACTTTTGATCAACATCAAAATCCCGTAGCAACCGATCAAATGAGACTAAACTGCTAGATTTATAAAATTCAGACTAGTTATCTTATAACCATTTGTGGATTCCAAATATTGCATCACAATCACAGATAGCTAGACGAAGTTAAACTTTTCGATCGAATAAGCAAGCACCCAAAATTTCCCAGCAAGCACCCAAAATTTCCCAACAAGCTCAACACTTGAGCGGAGTTCAAAAAGTACCCAGAAACTGCCACAACTCCTATGAACCAGCCGTAGAAGGGTCAACCAATGCTTCACATGTGGCACCGCTGACCTACCACAAACCCTAGGGTTTGATGGCGGTTCTGACGGTCACATAATCGAGTTAGGGTTTCGTTCTTCTAGAGGGTCTACAAAATCACTTGCATGATTTTCTGAAAATTTTAAACTCGGAAAAAATCCAACTCTTGAAAAATTTCCAGCGGGGGAAAAAATTGGGTTATTGATATCCGTTCGAACTTTTTAACATCGTATAAATAACCCGAATACATGTTAGAATTATGATTACGAAACTCTCCGAATTGCTTTTGCAGAAAGTTAACATCACATGAAAATTTAGCAAAAACAAACAACACCTGAAACACCAAAACCTAGACCCTGGAACACTGAAAAAATTTGAAGCCCAGAATCCTTAATGAGGCCGGTGTGCTCGGTTTTAAGAACATTGTGGCCGGCCAAAACATGAAAAAAATGCTTCAAATTTCAATGGTGTTCATGTTATATCACATATAACATTCTGCAGTTGTTTTAAATTTTTTTTGACACCTCTAAAAATTCGACAGACACTAGATTTTGTATCGGGTGTTTTGGAGTAGTTTCGGTTTCATAATCCTAGCAAACATCGTCTCATTTTCAAGCATGGCTCTGATACCACTGTTGGGTTGCCTAGCACGGCAGCAAGGTTTCGGGAAGCATCGTCCATGCCAAATTAAAAAAATGCCGTTCTAGCTAACCCTAACCCTAGAATCGTTACTAGAAAACTTGACGAAACATAATGTAAACACTTTACACCTAAAGTGAACAAGGAATACAACCTTTGTAGACCGGTCCTTCACTTCAATAGCTCCGTGTAGTAGTCCCTTCGCTGCGATCACGAACTCCCGGACTCTAGAGAGGCTCCCATGAAGGAACGAACAAGCTTGCATCGAAGTCTTCGAGGCCGAAGATGATCTACGTCGAGGAGACACTAACCCAAGCTATCTCTTCACTAATGGTGAGATTAGTAAAGCAAACACCCTAAACTAAATGGCTAATAGTAGAGGATGATGATGTAGGAAGTGGGCTCACTTTAGTTTTATTTTTCTCACACTAAATCTTCACTTAGAAAAAACCCTAGCAAGCTTTTTCTTTTGTTGAAGAAGAAGAAGAAAATGAAACTCATGAGAGAGCGAGGTTAGATTTGCAACCATGGGTGAGTTAGTGTCATGCCTAACTCATGTAGAGAATAAACCATAGTCTAAGGTTAAGGGTTGGGTTAACAAATATCTTAAGCTAGACAAACAAGTTGAATAAGTCAATGTATCCATAAGCTTCTACAAGCTTATCCATAACTAATTCCAAATGTTTTGTGAATTACTTAATGATAAATAAAACCCAAACATAAACCCTAGCATAGTATAAGTCTCATACACCCTTGTTGCATATGTAACCTAGCATGACACATGAATATATATCACATATATATTTATGTGTCAAAAGAAAATAATACATATATCACATATATGTAAAGTGTATCAAATGTGAGAAAAAGAATTACTTAAGTGAGCTAATATTAGTTAATGTAATGTAATATATCAAATATATAATTATACAATAAATTATTAAATCAACTCTTGATTTAATAATCCGGCTATATCATATACAACCGACTAATATCATATGAATAACTTATCGAATCAACTCTTGATCCGATAACCCGGCTATATCATATATAACCGACCGATATCACACATCGCGAGAATGGAATGCGGTACCACATACACGCATTAATCTCGGTCCCGCACATATCATATATGTGCTCCTACTCCGTTTCTCTTGAGCCAGGAAACCCCTGTGTAGGACTCTAAAGACTCGTCAATACGCCGGCAGTAGGTGATCATATCAAACACCCACAAGCCGCAAGCGGTCATCTAAACGTAACGGCCACCCGGGTATTGAGCGATCAGAAGATCAACAAGTAATCCTGCTCGTACTCCTGCGAATCAAATCAGTAACACTACCGTACAGTCCGGTCTCTTTGTCTGATATGTCTCATATCGCAGCCTGAGGGTGGTATAACGTCAGACCCCAATAGCCTGATAAGTCATGCCGATGCAAGGTCCATAACGGTTCGAGAAACTACTGATAACACTTACCAGTAAATCTCAGCAACCCTGGCCAGGGATTTCCTGTTATGGCCAAAGCATAGCGCAATATCAACTCCCAATACCGGGAGAGACGAAACCCCTCCTATCGCTCATTGCCTCCATGTGACTCAGGATTGTACCCAAAAACCACATTTTTGCACGATCTCTTGACCGTGGTATGGTGGAAATCAAAGCACAGTGGGAATCACACAAGACTCTATGACGATCTCGGGTCTACAGACTAACCTGTACCAGTGTCACCAAAGAACTGCTATCCGACGATAGGTATAATACTATCTAGGAGTTCTCGGCGAGTCCATCCAGTGTACCCAGTCTCCACTGAGCGCCCGTATACTTTCTCTGATGTCAAACACCAATGGATATGGGATCATCCATCGCCCATCATATAGGTCGAGAAGCGTATACGCTCGTCCACTCTGGAGTATCGATGTTCTGTCTCGATACTCCCATGACTAGGAACAATCTAAGGATGTACTTACCGACTACCTCTGCCCCACTAGTATGATCTGCATCATAATCCTGGTAGTCAAGTACTCATCATAAGGGCTTTATCAACATGTAATAGAGAGACAATAAGTGTACATGTTAAGATAAAGAGCAACCAGATAGCATACTATCATGTCGAGTAAGAATGTCCTCCCTATATATGTCCAAGCATCCACTACAATATATATCGCATGTACAGTAATGGCCTCTAGGGCATACATATAACTAACAACTATAGAATACTCGGTTTTCTTCAAAACCACTAGTTTTCAAAAGCGGAGCCTAAACCACTCCTTTTCAAAACTACTCGGTTCCTTCAACGATATCAAGTTCATTACGTTAATGGTTTTTTCGCCAAAACCAGCCGTAACCCTCCATCATTTCTTACGAGTAGTACTCAGTATTCGTGCTGTGTTTGTTGACCTTGTTAAGGCATTATGTACGGTAGCTGAGTGGTGCTTGTTTGTAGCATATGATGCGATTAACTAGGATAGTCACATAGCCTTGTTGACCTTGTCAAGGGCTTATGCGGGTGGGTCTAGGTTAATCAAGATAATGACGGGTTGAATTTGACTAGCGACTTATGGTTTTGTTGACCTTGTCAAGGTCATAGATTGTTAGGGGCAAAAACCACATCGGGAGTTTCAAATCTACAGGAAACTTGCTAGTGTTGCATACCTTTTGGAGTGTGGTAACTAGAGTGGCTTCCATCTAGGTTATCACGCGATGATAGTTGGATCCCGATCCCACTGATGAGTAGGATTACTCTTGGGAGATATTTTTTACTTCACAATTAGCTAACCTATCAGGTGTCTTGAAAAGTGTTAACGGGGCTACGTCTCTGCGGAAATGAGGTTTATTTTAATTAGGTCCATGCGAAAGCACAGGGAACCTCCCTCGGAATACCAACACGCACCTGTCTGAACGGTTAGTGAACTTGTAACGTGCGAATGATCCCGACTAGTTCTCCTTTTAAGGTTTGAAGGAAAATTCGAGGAAACAGTGTGAGCCATCCTGATTAGATAAACTAATAACCAATCTAATCTTGCAAGAGCGCACGATGAGTGTTTCTTTTCTCTCTCTCCAGGTAGCAACTATATCACGCCTTAATCAAGATAATAAAATGTTTGACTTAACCGAACCGCTTATTACACTGGGCTGGGGAACGTCGGTTCGGCTCAAACTTGTGACAACCGTCACGAGTATGGGTAAGGGAAAGAGGACTGTAAGGAATTCCAGATGACCCTAATAAAGGAGAAGCATTCATCTTCTTCGGGTGTATTTGTTATTGAGAACTGTTTTTCGGTCAACCCTAATAATGTATTGGTTGGACTGGGTACTAGATAGGATACCCTACCTGTTAGTTATATGTATGCCCTAGAGGCCATTACTGTACATTGGATGTATATTGTATTGGATGCTGGGACATATATAGGGAGGACTTTCTTGCTCGACATGATAGTATGCTATCTGGTTACCCTTTACCTTAACGTGTATGCTGATTGTCTCTCTGTTACATGTTGGTAAAGCCCTTAGGATCTGTACTTGACTACCTGGACTATGATGCGGATCATACTAGTGGGGACATGGTAGTCTATAAGTACATCCTTCAAAGTCCCTAGTCGTGGGTGTATCGAGACGGGGCATCGATATACCAGAGTAGACTAGCGTATACCTTCTCGACCCATATAGATGGGCGATGGATGATCCCATATCCATCGGTGTTTGACATCAGAGATGATATACGGGTGCTCAGTAGAGACTGGGTACACCGGACGGACTCGCCGAGAACTCCCAGATGGTATTATACCTCACGTCAGATGGCAGTTCTCTGGTGACACTGGTACAGAGTAGTCTGTTGACCCGAGATCGTCATAGAGTCTTGTGTGGTTCCCACTGTGCTTTCATTTCCATCTTACCACGTCCAAGAGGGCGTGCAAAACGGTGGTTTTTGGGTACAGTCCCGAGTCACATGGAGGCAATGAGCGATAGGAGGGGATTCGTCTCTCCCGGTATAGGGGGTTGATGTTGCACTGTGTTCGATTGGCTATAACAGGAAATCCCTGGCCAGGGTTACTGAGATTTACTGGTAAGTGTTACCAGTAGTTTCTCGAACAGTTATAGACCTCATATCGACACGACTTATTGAGCTATTGGGTTCTGACGTTTACCACCCCTAGGCGAGATATGCGACATATCAGACGATCAGACCGGACTGTACGGTAGTGTTACTGGTCGGATTCACTGGAGTGTGAGCGGGCTTGCTCATCGATCTTCAGATCGCTCAATACCCGGGTGGCCGTTACGTTTAGCAGACCGCTTGCGGCTTGTGGGTGTTTGATATGATCATCGCCTGCTGCCGGCGTATTGACGAGTCTTTAGAGTCCTACACAGAGGTTTCCTGGCTCAAGCAAAACGAAATAGGAGCGCATATGAGATATGTGCGGGACCGAGAATAATGCATGTATGTGATACCGTATTCCATTCTCGCGATGAATGTATCGATTAGGTTATATGCGATATACCCTAGTTATCGAATCAAAGGTTGATTTGATAAGCCGATACATTATATACTAGTCGGTTGTGTGCGACATGACCGGGTCATTGAATCAAGTGTTGATTTAATTATTTAATTCATAATTATATATTTGATATATTACTTTGCATTAACTAGTATCGGTTCACTTTAAATGGATTTTCTCACTCGGGTGTGCGCATTACATATGCGATATGATTTTGTGCATTTGATTGTATCATGTTTGATGATACATGTTTACTTGGTTAAGTGCAAAGAATTAAACCATGGTTAAAAGAATGGTTAGGGTTTCATTTCCTTTATTTATTCATTTATTTATTTGTTTATTCATTTTGGAAAAGAGGAGAAAAGAATGGTGGCTTAATTTGGAGTTTAGTTGAAGCTTCATGAAACTTTGATCAAGTCAACCATTCTTATCTCATCCTTAACCCTAACCATTCCCACTAACCATGATTCATTCTTTACACTTGACTCTAGTTAACATTATGATAAGTTTTGATTTTTCTATTGTTTTTAATTAACTTATCATATATTTTCTTTCTTCTTCTTCTTCATGAGCAAGGAAGAAAAAGATTTCTTCATCAATGGTGATTGATGATAAAGAGTGAGAAATCCAAATCTAAAGTCTACCCACTTCCTATTTCTTCATCCTCTACCTCTTGCCAAGTAGTAGAGTGTGTTCTCTTCACAAGTTTTTGGACTTGGTGAAGTCGGAGCTTGATTTAGCGATGCCTCGACGTAGATCATCTTCGGCACGTCGTCGATGACCTAGCCCGCTTCTTCTCCGATGAAGCCGACCCAAGAGCCCGGATTCCGGATTTGGACAGCGAGGATACTTCTTCATGGAGCTATGGAGGTGGACAAACGGATCTACAAAGGTTGTATATCCGTATCCCTTAGTTAATTGTTAACTAGTTTGCATTTTCGCCTAAATATCTAGCCAACGATCCTGTTAGGGTTTGTAGGCACCGTTAAAATTTGAAATTGGCATGTTCGATGCCTTGTGAGACCTCACTAGTGTGCCTAGGAACCCTACAGTGGTATCAGAGCCTAGCTAGAGCCTTAGGCGAAGTCCTGACAGAATTTGAAGTCCGAACGAACCCGGAACCCCAAACCAAACTTGCTCTCTGTACTTTTTTCAAAACAGTGCATTTTTACATATTAAAAATATTCAGTAAACTCAGCAGGAAATTATAAGGCTTACTGTAAAATTCGATGCCATAATTCCATAAAGTGAGCGCGGATCCGCGGCATGAGCCTGCTCATGCGGCGGATCCGCGGCTAATTTGTCGTTTTGCGCATCTAGTTTTGTACAGTAATTCTTAGTTTCCAGTGGTGATTTTTCTGGGAATTTTTAATAATTTTTCAAGAGTTGAATTTTCTGCAGTTGTTTTGGGGATTCGGTGTTTCGATCGGAGTATCAGATTTTGTCTATTTGGCTTTCCGGATAAATTTTAGAATATGTTAAAGAGTTTGACCGGATATAAATACCCAATTTTTCCCCTGTCGGGAAATTTCCAAGCGTTGGATTTTTCCGTAGTTTAACGACGTTCTAAGTAGTGCAAGTAACGCGATGGACCCTCTAGAAGACAACAAACCTTAACTCGATTATGTGACCGTCTTGAACTGCCCTTTGAACCTTCGGGTTTGGGGCAGTACGGCGTGCCACATGTGAGGCGTTGGCTTGACCCTTCTACGGCTGGACCGTTGGTACTGAGGCACGAACTGAATGTTGTTAGACTTATTTCATGTGTTGATCTGTATCGGGAAAACTTGGGTGTTCGATTGTTCGATCGGAAAGTTTAACATTTTCTGTTTATCTGGAATGGGATACAATAATTGGAATTCACAATAGTTATGAGATAACTAAATGAATGTTATAAACGTAGCAATTTAGTCTCACTTGATCGGTTGCTACGGAATTTTGATGTGATCAAAAGTCCGTCGCAATCACGTAGCGTACGCGGATACTCGCCGGGTAAACTTAATTGACAGCCTCACTCCATAACCCCGACCAAGTGACTGTAGGAGAACCCCGTCGCCGATAGCATCCGTCCGGGTGCTCGCGGTAGCGGTATTCCACCTTGGTGCACTTCGTCGACGGTATAGGGGGTGCGGCCGTCTACTAAAGTTTGCGACGAGCATTCGATCAGGATGTCGGGAATCCTGTTGAATTCCCCAACTTGATATTGAAAAGTGTTTTCGATTTTGAGACTAAAATGCGGGGTTTATAATTGTTAGGCATGTGATGTCTAAGTAATTCATTTGGTCAGGCATGCGATGTCTGAGGTGGTTGCGGATTCCAACTGTTGTAGTTTTACACTTTCTTTTCTGTGACCGTAAGTGTAATATGTGATATCGCCGGTTTCGTTGCTATATGTCAACGACAATTGGGATGCGCATATTTACTTACGTTGATGACATGTGATGTTATGTGTTGCTGGATATGTTATATTGGATCGTCGTGTTTGAATAGCCGGGGGTTTTTATGTGAGATGAGTGTTTTTCATTTTCATTCATGTAAAAACTTGTATGTAATATTCTTTTATTGGGGCGCTTCCAGGTTGCGGAGGTAGTCACCGTTTGTATATTATTTACTTTTCTGCACTAGGATAGACCCAAGGAGGAGGGCACAAGTAACCGGGTTCTGGAGTCCAGTGGGAGACCAACTCGAGGAGTCGAGTCCGGGTCTCCTAACTCCAGAATTGGTAGGGTTGCTTGCCGCTCTCGTAGGGGTCTAGGGGTGTGGGTTTGGCTATTCATCACGACCGTGGAATCCGTGTTTTATACTGGCTCGTATTGAAAACACGGACGTCCTAGTATATCCAATATTTCATATGTTTCTTCTGCTGCGATATCTGTGATGTGATCATGTGATGTTCTGTGATAGATACAGTATATAGTATATATGATATATTATATAGACGTTACTTATGTTTTACACCCGCGCTAGCCCTGCCCCGCTCTGCCGTTAGTAGTTACCTAACCTAACGGTGTACGAGGGGACATCGAGGCGAATGCGGATGGCATAAGTGTACGTCGTATTTATCTGTAATGTTTAGGTACTTAAATGATGGGACTTCATTAATGTGATTAATGAAATAAAAGAAACCTAAGATGTTGTAGAATCGAATTTCAAAATAAAACAGGTAGCTACAGTTCTTGCTTTGCACAGCGGTATATATGATATATCCTGCACCTTATTCGATGAGGAAAGGACCGAGATCCCTTCACCGGGAGTGACTCCTTTAGCAATAACTGGCAGATGCTGCACACTCGGTTTGTCTTTTGATTGCTTTTAAGAGTTTTTGCTTTGCATAGTGATATATGTGATATATCCCGCACCTCATTCGACGAGGAAAGGACCGACGATCCCTTCACCGGGAGTGACTCCTTTAGCAAAACTAGAAAAGCCTCAAAAGCACTCCATTTTAAAATTCATTCGATCCTACAACGATATCAAGTTCATTACGCAATAGGTTTTCAGAAAAACCTGTCGTAGCCCTCCGTCATTTCAGATAAGTACTAGTTAGTATTCGTGCTGCGGTTGTTTGGCATGCGTCAAGGCGTAGTGTACGGTAGCTAACTAGTGCTTATCTGCTAGCATACGATGCGATTGGATTGGGGTATTCGTACGGCGTTGTTTGGCATGCGTCAAGGGTCATGCGGGTGGGTTTAATTCAATCAGGAAATGACGGGTTGAACTTGACTAGCAGACTATGGGTTGTTTGGCATGCGTCAAGGTCATAGCGAGCTAGGGGCAAAATATTATCGGGAATTTCAAGTGTTGAAATTTGCAATGAGATTGCATACCTTCTATGAGATAGTTGGATCCCGATACCCGCTGCGAGTAAGAGTTACTCCTGGGAGAGTTTTACACATTACAATTAGCCGATCAAGTAGGTGTCTAGAAAGGTGTTAACGAGGTTACGCCTCTGGGAAAACGAGGTTTACATTAATTAGGTTCGTGCGAAAGCACGGGGGACCTCCCTCAAAGTACCGACACTGGCCTGGCTGAAAGATTGGCGAACTTGTAGTGTGTAATTAATCCCGGCTAGTCTTTCCTTTTAGGGTTTGAAGGAAGATTTGATAAAAAGCAGTGGGAGCCATCCTGATTTGATAAAATAATAACCAATCTATTCTTGCAAGAGCGCACGCTGAGTGTTTTCTTCTCTCTCTCTCCAGGTAGCGACCATATCACGCCTTAATCAAGATAATAATACGGATTATTGACCGAACCCGCTTGTTATACTGAGCTGGGGAACGTTGGTCCCGCTCCAACTTATAATTGTTATAAGACCGAGCAGGAAATTGGGGAATACCAGATTTCCCATGCCGCCCAAACGAAGAGAGTGCATGCTGATGCATCATCTTCGGGTGTGTTCATTACAGAACTGTTTCTCAGTATCCTCTACGTCCTGGGTATGTGATACCTGATCAGGATCCCTGATATGTAATCTGTTACATAGGGCTACAGATAGGTAGAGAACTGAGAACGGGTGATAAGTTTCATGAGGCAGAAAACGGGGCAAGAGTTGCAGCCAAGTCTGTTGGTCACTGTCACCCTGTATTACAATACATTGATTCTGAACGAATGTTATTAGATACCGAACCTGATATACAAAATCATATCTGTCTCTTTATTAGTAAAGAAACGATTAAATTTTGTATTGATGGATAATGTTTTGAACATTTCCTATATCAAAAGTTGATCGGTTCTGGCACGTTATCTAAAAGCATTGATGTTCTAAATCAAACTACAGTTCTTAGTATACCGAACACACACAAGAGGAAGAGTTCAGAAATGAACGGATCCTTCTTGAGGTATTGTAGACTTGGTCATATCAATGCGACCCGACTAGCAGAGTTACATAAAGATGCATATTTAAATTAGTTTGAATTTACATCTTGTGAAACTCGCCAGTCATGTCACAAAGATAAGATGACCATAGCTCCGTTTACTGGAAACAGAGAAAGAGTTAGTGAACTCTTGGGATGATACATGTTGATGTATGTAGGTCCCCTGTCTACACATGCCAAGACTGGTTCTTTGTACTTCATTATATTCTCAGATAATCTCTCAAGATTCAGTCATATGTTCCTGTTGAAACATGAGTCCGAACCTTTTGAGATATTCACAGAATATAAGCGAGAAGTAGAGAACCAAAATACGGGTAAAAGTATTATGTCCTTTGATGAGATCAAGGAGGAGAATACTTGTGCATAGAATTTCTGGACTATTCTAAAGGAGAATGAGATTCTCTCTCAGATTACTCCTCCGCATACACCATAGCACGATGGTATATCGGGGCGGAGCAATAACACCCTATATGATAAGGTGTGCTCTATGATGAGTACTACTGAGTTACCTATTTCCTTTTTGGGAGTTATGCACTTGAGAAGCTGCATACCTATTGAATAGGGTTCGAATCAAATCTGTTGCCTACCATTTCATATGTGATATAGAAAGGGAAGTGCCCATGTCTTAAGCTAGTTAAGATTTGGGGTTGTCCGGCCTATGTTTTAAAGCAAAATCCGAACAAGCTCGAGGCAAGGTCTGTTATGTACAACTGGAAAGGTTCCAGCTATGCAAACTACAGAAGATGATTTGATCGAACCAAAGGATTCAGTAGATTCCAACGAAACTCAGCCTCTCCGCCGATCTAGTAGGGTTCCTCACCCACCTGAGAGATACTTCGGTTTCTCTATGACAGTGGGAGCGAGGATTACATCATGAGATGATGACCCAACTAGTTTCGAGCTGGCCATCAGGAGTGAGACTCTATAAGAATGGCTGGATGCTTAGCGATCTGAGATGGAATCCTTATACACCAACAAAGTATGGACTTTGGTTGCGATATCTGAAGGGTTAAATCCCCATCAGGAGCAAGTATATCTTGAGAAGATTACTTGGTGTAGATGGAAAAGTTGAGACTTTCAAAGCTAGACTTGTTAAAGGTTTGCATAATTGACCAGATATGGATCATAATGAAACCTTTTTCTAAGGATCTATGCTTAAGTCCATCCAGATCCTACTTGTCACGGCTACATACCATGACTACGATATCTGGTGGTTGGGTGTCATGACTGCTTTTCTAAATGATGTTTTAGAAGAGAGCGTCTATAAGTACACAGCCAGAGGGCTTCGTAGACAGTGGGAGCAGCGGAAACGTGTGCAAGATGCTTTATAGGATTAAAGCAGGCATCGCGGAGTTGGAACATCTGTTTTGATGGATTAGTCAAAGAGTTTGACATCATCAAAATGTTAGATGAACCTTGTATAAACAAAAAGGTAGTAGGGAGTATGGTGGTGATCCTCGTAGAGTACGTGGATGACATACTCTTGATAAGAAAGGAGTTTCTTATGCTACGCTCGGTCAATCTCCGCTTATCACAATGATTCTCCATAAAGGATCAAAGTGATACCTCCTAAATCCTGGGTTTGGATCTATGAGATAGATCTAATTGGATGTTAGGATTCTCACTAGTTGTAGTGAGAGGGTATCAATCGATCCTGGGGAGAATCACTGGAAGGGTTCCAGGGTGATAAAGACGACTGAATGTCAGTCACAGGCATTGTCTTTACCCTCAGTAAAGGGACGGTATGTTGGAAGAGTTCCAAGCCAAATACCGTGACATACTAGACGATAAAGGCAGGATACATCGCTACTTAAGATGCTACCAAAGAGGCAGTCTGGGTGTATATTGGTTCATGAGATGAACTACGTTCCAACCATTGTGAGACAATTGAGTTGTGGCTTATGCCAAGGAACGACCGTCCCATCAGTGATCCAGACATATTCTAAGGCAGTATCACTTGATCATGGAGATGGTTGATCTCCAGGAAGATCGAGGTTAGGAGAGTAGACTCAGAGGACAACACAGCGGATCCACTCACAAAGGCCTGTTCCCAGAGAGAGACTTTTATGGGATGGTTGAGTATGAGATACTACAACCACTGCTACAGATGGCCCTAGTGCAAGTGGGAGATTGTTAGTTATATGTATGCCCTAGAGGCCATTACTGTACATTGGATGTATATTGTATTGGATGCTGGGACATATATAGGGAGGACTTTCTTGCTCGACATGATAGTATGCTATCTGGTTACCCTTTACCTTAACGTGTATGCTGATTGTCTCTCTGTTACATGTTGGTAAAGCCCTTAGGATCTGTACTTGACTACCTGGACTATGATGCAGATCATACTAGTGGGGACATGGTAGTCTATAAGTACATCCTTCAAAGTCCCTAGTCGTGGGTGTATCGAGACGGGGCATCGATATACCAGAGTAGACTAGCGTATACCTTCTCGACCCATATAGATGGGCGATGGATGATCCCATATCCATCGGTGTTTGACATCAGAGATGATATACGGGTGCTCAGTAGAGACTGGGTACACTGGACGGACTCGCCGAGAACTCCCAGATGGTATTATACCCCACGTCAGATGGCAGTTCTCTGGTGACACTGGTACAGAGTAGTCTGTTGACCCGAGATCGTCATAGAGTCTTGTGTGGTTCCCACTGTGCTTTCATTTCCATCTTACCACGTCCAAGAGGGCGTGCAAAACGGTGGTTTTTGGGTACAGTCCTGAGTCACATGGAGGCAATGAGCGATAGGAGGGGATTCGTCTCTCCCGGTATAGGGGGTTGATGTTGCGCTGTGTTCGATTGGCTATAACAGGAAATCCCTGGCCAGGGTTGCTGAGATTTACTGGTAAGTGTTACCAGTAGTTTCTCGAACTATTATAGACCTCATATCGACACGACTTATTGAGCTATTGGGGTCTGATGTTTACCACCCCTAGGCGAGATATGCGACATATCAGACGATCAGACCGGACTGTACGGTAGTGTTACTGGTCGGATTCACTGGAGTGTGAGCGGGCTTGCTCATCGATCTTCAGATCGCTCAATACCCGGGTGGCCGTTACGTTTAGCAGACCGCTTGCGGCTTGTGGGTGTTTGATATGATCATCGCCTGCTGCCGGCGTATTGACGAGTCTTTAGAGTCCTACACAGAGGTTTCCTGGCTCAAGCAAAACGAAATAGGAGCGCATATGAGATATGTGCGGGACCGAGAATAATGCGTGTATGTGATACCGTATTCCATTCTCGCGATGAATGTATCGATTAGGTTATATGCGATATACCCTAGTTATCGAATCAAAGGTTGATTTGATAAGCCGATACATTATATACTAGTCGGTTGTGTGCGACATGACCGGGTCATTGAATCAAGTGTTGATTTAATTATTTAATTCATAATTATATATTTGTTATATTACTTTGCATTAACTAGTATCGGTTCACTTTAAATGGATTTTCTCACTCGGGTGTGCGCATTACATATGCGATATGATTTTGTGCATTTGATTGTATCATGTTTGATGATACATGTTTACTTGGTTAAGTGCAAAGAATTAAACCATGGTTAAAAGAATGGTTAGGGTTTCATTTCCTTTATTTATTCATTTATTTATTTGTTTATTCATTTTGGAAAAGAGGAGAAAAGAATGGTGGCTTAATTTGGAGTTTAGTTGAAGCTTCATGAAACTTTGATCAAGTCAACCATTCTTATCTCATCCTTAACCCTAACCATTCCCACTAACCATGATTCATTCTCTACACTTGACTCTAGTTAACATTATGATAAGTTTTGATTTTTCTATTGTTTTTAATTAACTTATCATATATTTTCTTTCTTCTTCTTCTTCATGAGCAAGGAAGAAAAAGATTTCTTCATCAATGGTGATTGATGATAAAGGGTGAGAAATCCAAATCTAAAGTCTACCCACTTCCTATTTCTTCATCCTCTACCTCTTGCCAAGTAGTAGAGTGTGTTCTCTTCACAAGTTTTTGGACTTGGTGAAGTCGGAGCTTGATTTAGCGATGCCTCGACGTAGATCATCTTCGGCACGTCGTCGATGACCTAGCCCGCTTCTTCTCCGATGAAGCCGACCCAAGAGCCCGGATTCCGGATTTGGACAGCGAGGATACTTCTTCATGGAGCTATGGAGGTGGAAAAACGGATCTACAAAGGTTGTATATCCGTATCCCTTAGTTAAGTGTTAACTAGTTTGCATTTTCGCCTAAATATCTAGCCAACGATCCTGTTAGGGTTTGTAGGCACCGTTAAAATTTGAAATTGGCATGTTCGATGCCTTGTGAGACCTCACTAGTGTGCCTAGGAACCCTACACTACCTAGTAGGGTACCCTTCCTCCTGGATAGTAGATACCGGATCAGGATCTCATATATGTAATTTATTACAAGGACTGAAAAAAGCAGAATGGCTGGACTGGGTGATATGCCCCTCAGATTAAGGAACATAGCACATGTTGATGCTGCTGCCGTCGGTGAATATCACCTAATATTGCCAAGCGGCAATACTATGATTTTGAACAATTGTTACTATGTACCTTCCATGCTCTGCAACATCATATCAGTTTCTTTACTTGATAAAGATGAATACAACTTTGTTCTAGATAGAAATATCATGAACATTTACCTTAATCAGGTATTGGATGCAGAAGGTACATTTTGTAATGATATCTATATTCTTAATCAAAACACAATCTTCAATATACTGTTGGATATGTATGCCCTAGAGGCCTGTGTTGTATAGGATACCAGGGATATGTATGTACAGGACAATCTTGCTCAGTTGTATATAGTATATTATTTGAGTTGTCTTTATCTTGATATGTGTATTTCTTTCCATTGATGCTTTATATTACTTGCACATATTAATAAAGACTCGATACAGCAGTATACTATTATGGTTTGAATTTATCTTAACATATGCATATGTTATACTCGATATAGCATATGGCGGTTACATGTTGATGAAGCCCGTAGGATTTTGCTTGACTACCAGCGTTATAATGGCGATCATACTTGTGGGAGATGGGTAGTCTGTAAGCACATCCTTAAAGGTCCCAAGTCGCAGGAGTATCGAGATCGGGCATCGATACTCCAGAGTAGACTTGTGTATACGTTTCTAGACCCCGACGAGGGACGGTGTTTGGTCCCCACAACCATTGATGTGATCACCTAATATTGTATACAGGTGCTCACTGGGGGTTAGTACACTGGACGGACTCGTCGAGAACCTCTAGATGGTATTATACCTATCGCCAGATAGCGGTTCTCAGGTGATATTAGTACATGTTAGTTTTAGGACCCAAGGTCATCATTTGTCTCATGTGAGTTCCCACTGTACTTTGATCACTACCCTACCAAGGCTCTACTAAGTCATGCAAATAGATTTTGGTTGGGTGCAGTCCCAAACCATATGGAGGCAGTGAGTGATTGTCAGGGATTCGTCTCTTCTGGTATTGGGAGTCGATATCGCACTGTGTCCGGTTGGCTAGAACCATAAGAGCTTGGCCAAGGCAGTTGAGAACTACTGATGGTTAGATCAGTAGTTTCTCGGATTAGTCTTGAGCCAAATCGACACGACTTATCAGGTCAGTAGGGGTCTGACGTTTACCACCCCCTAGACCCGGTATGCGATACTCTTACACAAAGAGACCGGACTGTACGGAGATTGTCACAGATAGCCTCAGTAGGGGTTTATATGAGCTTACTTGTCGGCCTTCTTTTCGACGGGTACCTAGGTAGCCGTTACGTACAACTATTGCTGCTAACGTGCTTATGGTTAAACCCACTACTAGCGTACTGTCGAGCCTTTAGAGTCCCACACAGAGGGTTTCTCTGATTCAGGCAAAACGATGTGGTGGCCGTATGTTTATACGTGCAGGGTTTCGATCGAATGATAATACTAGCCAGCTTAGGATTAAGCCGGACTATTAAATCAAGTATTGATTTAATAATTTATGTGTACATATTTCGATATTTATATTCTAGTGTAATCCAGATTTTTCGATCGGACGGTTGATATTGGCGGGCTTAGGATTAAGACGGTTCATTAAATCGGATATTGATTTAATACTAATATTATTTTAGTGGTATTATTCTATCTCTTGGGTATTCGTATTTTGATACGAATACGGGTATGTATATACGGTAGAAAGTATTTTGTATTTATACAAAATATCTTCTAGAAGATGCACCTCATCATGTTTATTTTTCTGTTTGTTCAAAATAGAAAATGAGGTGGAAAAGGAAGAGATGGCATGAAGCATGGCATGAAGAATGGTCTTAGCATTTATTGCATTTACTATTGAAGTATGGTTGATTTTAGTGTAAAGAAAATACTTCATAAAAGAAAATCCTTAGCCATTCTCATGCTCATTCTTGAGTTGCCTTTCTCTCTCATCTTTGATAGCTCACTCTCTTCTTCTTCTTGAGCTCATCTTCATTTCAAATCCTTAACCTTATCATGTGTTGAGAGCCAAAGGATTTGAGATAGAAACTTACCACCAAACATTACCACATCACCTAAGAAACTAGATTAGCAAACTAGTTTGCTTAGATTACTTCACTTTGGAGTAGGAGCTTGAATCAAGGACCTTCAGGTGGATCATCGAGGACCGAGAAGACCGGCCATAAAGTTTGATCAAGATTACCTAAGGAGCTAATGAAGAGGAGTGAAGACCCAAAAGACATGAGTCTCTAGCTATAAGCATCTATCACAGTAGATAGATCTCTTTAGATTGCTAGTTTCAGTTTATGGTTAGATTCTAGAATGTGTTTTCTAGCGCCGGATTTTTAAATTTAAAGTTTTTTGTTCCGCAACGGCCACGGTAGATGGCCAGGGCGCTAGGAAACCCAACATGGTATCAGTGCCGGTCCATAAATCTTAACTAGCTAATTTGCACTAATTTAGAAATTCGATCGACAAAATTATCCTAACCATATTTCCAAATACCCTACCCGTTGTTCAAATTTTAAAGTTCAAAAAATATTTTCATTGAGCTTAAAAATATGTGCAGGGTTTTTCTGAGCCAAGAATTTTTTTTGAGCTTTTAGTCACCAAATTCGACCGCTAATCCGCGGCCAATTTGTGGCAACAAGGCTCCAAATTTTTTCAGGGGTTCTTATTTATGGAAATGTGATTTTTGGTATGTTTGGTTTCTGGCCAGATTTATTTGTGTACTGGTTTGTACATGGGGGCAAATGCGAAAAGTTTTAATTGATCGAAACTCTAGATTCTTGCTTTTCCGTGTATTTGTTACTGCGACCGTGAATATCATTGAGCGGTATAACCCGACTAATTTCTATATGTACATTCAGATGGGTTTACGAACATGATATTCACGTTGATGTTCTGTGTTGCACTCATGTTGTGGATGGATTGTCGTGGTGGTTATGTTAACGTAGTTGTTTGTAGCTTGGTACAGAATATGCCAGTATATACGAGAGGAGTCCAACTTACTCCGTGGACTAAGGTAACATGCAAGTACTGTTGGATATGTATGCCCTAGAGGCCTTCATTGTACAGGATGCTAGGGATATATATATATATATATATATATATATATATATATACATGACAATCTTGCTTGATATGATAGTATGCTATTTGGTTTGTCTTTATCTTAACATGTGATGTGTTTTACGTTGTATTTCATATCTTGTATACATGTTGATAAAGCCTGTAGGATCTTTGCCCGACTACCTGTATTTTTGATGTATTCTACCTCCCCGCGAACTCGCGGGGTGTGCGACATAGACTTACACTGGTATCAGAGCCACTTAAACCTAAACTAGCTTTGTAGCAAATAGTTAGGAGTTCGATCGAAAGTTTTTTGTCTGAAATCATATTTTCTGGACTTGTTTGCTGTCGATTTTTAAATGAGTTCAAAAAATATTTTCAGAGGTCTTAGTGTTAGTTATATGTATGCCCTAGAGGCCATTATTATACATGTGATGTATATTATAGTGGATGCTTGGACATATATAGGGAGGACTTTCTTGCTCTACATGATAGTATGCTATCTGGTTGCTCTTTATCTTAACATGTACATTTATTGTCTCTCTATTACATGTTGATAAAGCCCTTAGGATGAGTACTTGACTACCAGGATTATGATGTAGATCATATTAGTGGGGCAGAGGTAGTCGGTAAGTACATCCTTCAATTGTTCTTAGTCGTGGGAGTATCGAGACGGGGCATCGATATTCCAGAGTAGACTAGCGTATACGCTTCTCGACCGATATGATGGGCGATGGATGATCCCATACCCATTGGTGTTTGACATCAGAGATGGTATACGGGTGCTCAGTGGAGACTGGGTACACTGAACGGACTCCCCGAGAACTCCTAGATGGTATTATACCTATCCTCAGATAGCAGTTCTCTGGTGACACTGGTACAGGTTAGTCTGTCGACCCGAGATCGTCATAGAGTCTTGTGTGATTCCCACTGTGCTTTGATTTCCACCTTACCACGTTCAAGAGATCATGCAAACCGGTGGTTTTTGGGTACAGTCTCGAGTCACATGGAGGCAATGAGCGATAGGAGGGGATTTCGTCTCTCCCGGTATTGGGGGTTGATGTTGCGATATGCTTGATTGGCCATAACAGAAAATCCCTGGCCATGATTGCTGAGATCTACTGATAAGTGTTATCAGTAGTTTCTCGAACCGATATGATCCTCATAACGGCATGACTTATCAGGCTATTGGGGTCTGATGTTATACCACCCCCAGGTTGAGATATGCGACATATCACACGAAGAGACCGGACTGTACGGTAGTGTTACTGATTGGATTCGCAGGAGTATGAGCAGGCTTGCTTTTTGATCTTCTGATCGCTCAATACCCGGGTGACCGTTATTTTTAGCAGACCGCTTGCGGCTTGTGGGTGACTGATATGATCACCACCTACTGCCGGCGTATTGATGAGTCTTTAGAGTCCTACATAGAGGTTTCCTGGCTCAAGAGAAACGAAGTAGGTGCACATATGTGATATGTGCGGGATTGAGATTAATACGAGTATGTGATACCGTATTCTATTCTCGCGATATGTGATATCGGTCGTTTATATGTGATATAGCCGAGTTATCGAATCAAGTGTTGATTCGATAAGTTGTTACATATGATATTAGTCGGTTATATATGATATAGCCGGATTATTAAATCAAGTGTTGATTTAATAATTTAATGTTTAATTATATATTTGATATATTAATTTACATTAACTAATATTAGCTCACTTAAACATTTCTTTTTCTCACTTTCGTGTACACTTTAATATATATGTGATATATGTTATTGTGTCATGGTTGTTGATATATGCAACATGGGTGTATGAGACTCACACCATGCTCTTGATAATTAAAGATTTTTATTTATTTTAGTAATTCGCAAATTGGTGGAATTAGTCATGGTTGAAGCTTGTAGTGTCCATTGACTTAGTCCACTAATTTGTTTTACTTAAAATATTTATTAACCTAACAATTATCCTTAGCCATAGTTTAGTCTCTACATGGGTTAGTATATGATACAAACTCACCCATGGTTGCTATTCTTACCTCATGAGTTTCATTATCTTCTCCACTTCATTTTCTTCTTCCTCAAGAGAAAGCTTTCTAGCTTTTCTCAAGGTGAAGAAATATTGTGAGAAAAATAAATCTAAAGTGAGCAAAATTCCCAGTTCATCATCCTCTACTATTCTAACCATTTAGTTTAGGGTGTTTGCTTCACTAAACCCTAATTAGTGAAGAGGTAGCTTGAGTTGGTGTCTCCTCGACGTAGATCATCTTCGGCCTCGAAGACTTCAAGCAAGATTGTTCCGTTCATCTTATGGAGCCTTTCTAGAGTCCGGGAATTCACTACTTGGAGCGAAGGGACTACTAAATGGAGCTATTGAAGTGAAGGACCGGTCTACAAAGGTTGTATTCCTTGTTCACTTAGATATAAAGTTGTTTACATGATCTATTGTCTAATTCTCTAGTTAAGATTCTAGGGTTAGGGTTGTTTGGTATGGCAATTTTTTGAAAATGGCATGGACGATGCCTCCCAAAACCTTGCTGTCGTGCTACACATCCCAATAGTGGTATCAGAGCCTACGCATCCCAACAGTGGTATCAGAGCCAAGCTAGAGAATTAGACGATATTTGTAGAATTACGAAACCGAAACAACACCGAAACACCCGAAACAATAACCTAGTTTCTGTCGAAATTTTCAGGGTGTTTAAATTTTTTTAAGAAACTGCAGAATGTTACATGAGATGTTACATGAACACCACAGGAAAACGAACCCCTCTCGCCGGAAAATGGCCGGCGAGATTCTCAAAAACTCCGGCGTCGCCGGTTTTGCATCATGGTTTTGGCCTCGTTTTGGTGTGGTGTTCCAGTCTCTGGGTTTTTTGTTTCAGGTGTTTCTTGTTTTTACTGATATTGCATGTGATGTTATATTTCTGTAAAGGCAATTCAGAGTGTTTCGTAGTCATAATTCTAACATCGTTTCGGGTTATTTAGACGATGCTAAAAAGTTCGAACGGATATCAATAACTCATTTTCTCCCTAGCTGGAAATTTTCCAACAGTTGGATTTTTTCATGTTTAAAATCTTCAGAAAATCATGCAGGTGTTTTCTATGGACCCTATAGAAGAACGAAACCCTAACTCGATTCTGTGACCGTAGGAACTGCCGCCACACCCTAGGGTGTGCGGTAGTTCCGCGACGCCATAGGTGAGGCAAGGGTTGACCCTTCTACGGTTGGTCCATAGGTGCTGTGGTATGCTCTGGGTACTTTTTAAACTCCGCTCAAGTTTGAGCTCTTTGGGAAATTTTGGGTATTTGTTGATTCGATCGAAAAGTTTAAAATCGTCTAGTTATCTGTGATTGTGATACAATTCTTAGAATCTATAATATTTAGTATGAAAACTAATTTGAATTTTATAAATCTAGTGATTTAGTCTCATTTGATCGGTTGCCACGGGATTTTGATGTGGATCAAAACTCCGTCGCAATTACGTAGCGTACGCGGATACTCGCCGGGTAACCTTACTAGATAGCCACGCCCCATAGCCCCGACCAAGCAACTGTAGGAGAACACCGCCGCCAAAAGAATCCGTTTGGGTGCTCGCGGCCACGGTGTTCCGCCTAAGTGCACTTCGTCGACAGTATCGGGGGTGATGCCGTCTACTGAAGTTTCCGACGAGCATTCGATCAGGTTATCGGGAATCTTGTTGAATTACCCGACAGGTTATTGGAAAGTGTTTTCAATATCGAGACTAAAATGCGGGGTTTATAATTGTTAGGCATGCGATATCTAAGGAATTCATATGGTTAGGCATGAAATCCATAGTATGTGATATATTGGGTTTATGATGTCTAAAGTGGTTGCGGATTCCAATTATTGTAGTTTTTCACTTTCTTTTCTGCGACCGTAAGTGTAATATGTGGTGTATCGCCGGTTTCGTTTCTATACGTCAACGGCAATTGGGATACGCATATTTACTTACATTGATGACATGTGATGTTATGTGTTGCTGTGATATATTATATTGGATAGTCGTGTTTTGAAAAGCCGGTTTTTTTATATGAGATGAGAGTTTTTCATTTTCATTCATGTAAAAACTTGTATGTAATATTCTTTTATTGGGGCACTTCCGGGTTGAGAATGATGTCACCATTGATGTATATTATTTACTTTTCCGCATTAGGATAGACCCAATGATGATAGCACAAGTAACCGGGTTCTAGAGTCCAGTGGAAGACCATCTTGAGGAGTCGAGACCGGGTCTCCTAACTCTAGAATTGGTAGGGTTGCTTGCCGCTCTTGTAGGGGTCTAGGGATGTGAGTTTGGCTATTCATCGCGACCGTGGAATCCGTGTTTTTTGAATAGCTTAATTTATGTAACATTTCAGAAAATATAAAATATTATTTTTGGAATTTAATATTAAAATATTATATTTTGCGAAAACTACCCTATTTGCGAAATTGAGATTTTCGTAAAGTGGTATAAGTGTATAAAAATATTTGGATATTTATCGGAGAATAAAATGATTTATTTATTTTAATGATATTTATCGTATTTTTGGGCAAAATCCGTAGTTTTACACTTTTCCGCGACTTGTGCATATTGTGAGTTTTGTGAGATAGAGAAAAGAATATCAAAGAATAGAAAAGAAAAACAAAGAGAAGAAAGAAAGGACTTGAGTTGTGTGTGAAAGGGTTTATGAGTGAAAAACAAAAGGGAGAAGAAAACAAAAGAGATATTTGTTGATATTGTGTGAGAGAGTGAGTATAGGGGAGATATTATGGTGAGAGAGTGAGGCTAAGTGCGAGTTAGCTTCCCCACTTCCTTCATTCCCCATTATTTCCTCCATCTTCTTCATCTCCTTCATCTCCTTCAATTCCTTGTTACTCCAATGCATCATATCCAAATACTTGCCAAAACCTTATGCCTCCTTCATTAAAAACATGCACAACCTCATCCTCAAAACATTGGACCAACCAAGTTCGGATTTTGAAGACTTGGGTAACTCAAGAAAGTTCTTTGGTTGCTATTAAGGTAATCCATTCACTTTAGAATCGTATTTGCGTTAAATATCATATTTTGTGGATTTTGTGATGGGATACTGAGATCTGCTACAACCCGGGTACCCTAAAAATTATTTAGCGAACACAGAGAGACGTGTAGGCAACCAGGAACCTACCCTAGAAACCCAAGCCCATTTTCCCTTATCCTGGCCGCAGATTTTGTAACGTTTTGAAAATCGTTCAGGTGAAATTTCGGTTAATCGGTAAAATAACGGGTGTTTTCCCTAAAAATCAGGATATAAATATCTTTTAATATAAAATTAAATATACATATTCTATCTATGTAATTGCTATTATTTGGTGTTTATTGAGCCACTTGTAAAATTTCTAATTTACTGAAATTTTTTCCGAAATTAATTATTTTAATATTATTTCAAGCCGTCACTAATACATTTAATTAGGGAAAATTATAAATTGGAATGGGTTAATACAAATTTTGTGCATCATGACACACTAAAACAAAATGTAACATGTTACTTTGAAATGAATTGGAGTTGTTATGAGGGTTCTTGAAATTTAGGAATGGGTTATAAGAAAACTAAATAATTAATAAAAAGACTTAATGAATGTGAAAATTGGAGAAGTTCCTATACTAACCCACACACCCACACCTTACCCTCTCTTCCTCTCCCCTTGTGGCCGGGCCCCCCCTTGGCAGCCCCAAAAAAAATGTTCACCCCATTTCACTCCTAAGGTCAAGAGAAGAAAAGAAAATGAAAAGAAAATTAAGAAAACATTAATTAAAGAAGTATGGGTACTTGGGTATGGGAGTTGACTAACATTTCCTCACTCATTTTCCCCCCATTCCCTTCCTCCTTTGGCTGAAAACTGCAGCAGCTGTTGGATATAGTGCCCTCAAAGTCAATTATTGGATCGCAGGTACGTGATTGCAATGATTGAGGGATGACCTATACCGGTAGGACAGTCTTACTCAAGATAGTATGCTATCTGGTTTGCTTTTATCAGTTGTGTACAGCTTTAGGTGACATGATCACTATTACACGTTGATAGAGCCCTTAGGATCCTGCTTGACTACCAACAGTATGATGGCGATCATATACATGAGAGTTGGGTAGTCCATAAGCACATCCTTAAAAGTGGTCCATAGTCGTGGGAGTTTCGAGACAGGGCATCGATACTCCGGAGTAGACTAGTGTATATAGTTGACATCCCGACGAGGGGCGGTGGCCGGTCTCATAAGCCATTGGTGTCAGTTAGATCACCTAAGATGTATACAGGTGCTCATTGGGTTATGAGCACACGGGACAGGACTCGGCGGGAACCTGCTAGTGTAAGTCCATGCTACCTCTCCCGGTACTTTCGGGCATGCGGAATTTGATGAAAAACGATTTTCTTAGAGGTGGTAACATGGACCTAAACCTGAATCTTTGTTAAACATCTAACTAACAACCTAACTAAGAGTTGCTAACTACTCGGTTAGGGGGTTATACCTTTCTTTTTCTCGAACTCCTTCGTCTTCAAGCTTCGATGGTCGTCCGAACCGGCTTCTCCCCGTCGTCTCCTTGCGCCGAAGATAGATCCACCTGAAAGCTTCAACCTTTGGCTCCTTCTTCGAACTTTGAAGAAACTAGTTCACTCGGTTTGCTAAACCTTGTGAACTAGTGTGAGTAGAGAAGAGTTTGTATGGGATTTTATCTATGGTTCTTGGTTCTCAACTCATGAGACAAGTGAACCATAGAATCAAGAGAGGGAGAGCAAGAGGAGGAAGATGAGAGCTCAAGAATAAGAGAGAGAATGAGCATGAAAGAATGAGAGAAGACTTTTCTCATTTGGCTCTCATAATCCAAAACCATCATCACAAAAATAATAATCAAGTATTGTGTAAAATGGTTCAAGTCAAAATGGCTAAATCATTTCATGCACTCATTTCTCACAAAAGAAATAAGCAAGTAAAAAGTCTTTGCCATGAAATGATAGCCATAGCCATCATGATGGTCAACTAGTCCAACCTAGTCAACCGGTAAACAAAGTCAACAAGTCAACAAAGTCAACCCCTCAACAACCATGTCACCACAATACTTAATTAATATAATTGTTAATCACATATCATATTCTCATTAGGGTTGAGCAAAAAGTCAATGGTCAACTGTCAACGGTCAACAACCCTAATGAGAATCCTCTGCCTCTGTCTCTCCGTCAACTGTGCATACACACCCGCATCCGCGTTCCGAGGAACACGAATACACACTGGATAAATCCAATCCCAAAAGGTACACTAGGATCTGGCTTAAACCAAAGCCCGCTAGTGTAAACTGTCCGGACACTGTACGTGCACAAGTGCACGGATGTGACCGAACCCTGTCGCAAAGCCATGCGACCTGTCGCAAAACCATGCGACCTCTACTCTTTTGCCTAAAGGCGAATAGCTTTCTGTGTGGGACTCTAAAGACTCGACACTACGCTGGTAGTGGGTTTAACCACAGACCGCAAGCGGCACTAGCTGTGCGTAACGGTCCCCAGGTAGATGCCGACAAGAAGACTGACGAGGCGAAACCCATCTGAACTCCTACTGAGCCTGAATGTGACATTCTCCGTACAGTCCGGTCTGTTCGTCTGATACATCGCATGGCGGGCCTAGGGGGCGGTAAACGTCAGTCCCCCAATAGCGGTACAAGTCGTGTCGGAGTGAAGCCCAAAACACCCTGAGATAACACTGGAAGCCTACCAGTATATCTCGTTTGCCCTGGCCAGGGACTACTCGTGTAATGGCTCTCCTAGACACAGCGCGATGTCAACCCCCAATACCGGGAGAGACGAATCCTGTCTAACCGTCACTGCCTCCAAGTGCTTCGGGACTGCACCCAACTACCACCTGTTTGCACGACTCCTTTGAGCCGTGGTAGGGTAGTAATCAAAGTACAGTGGGAACACACTCGAGGCGAAGTGACAGTGTCAAGTCAGCGGACTAAGCTGTACTCATGTCACCTGGGAACTGATAACTGACGATAGGCATAATACCAACTAGTCAGTTCCCGACGAGTCCTGTCCAGTGTACTCGTAACCCAACGAGCACCCGCATACTCTCTCAAGTACGACGTACCGACGGCTGTGGGACAGACCGTCTCCCACACTGGGATGAGAAGCGCATGCGCTAGTCTACTCCGGAGTATCGATGCCCTGTCTCGATAGTCCTGCGACCAGGGACCTGCATAAGGATGTGCTTATAGATTACCCAGCCCCACTAGTGTGAACTGCCATCACAACGCTGGTAATCAAGCAAAGATCCTAAGGGCTCCACTAATGTGTATAGGAGATATACTAAAATAAACACATGTACACATTGAAGTAGAAACAAACCAAGTAGCATACTACTATTTTGAGCAAGATTGTATATACAAGGTGAATATCCCAAGCTTCCATTAAGTAATATACAAACTCGTATGATACAGTAATGGCCTCTAGGGCATATACACTAACAATCTCCCACTTGCACTAAGGCCATGTACTGGCGTATCGAAGACCTATCATCTCGATCAGCCGCTCGAACTGAGTCTGGGGTAAGGCCTTGGTGAATGGATCTGCAGTGTTATCTTCTGAAGCGACTCTCCGAACCTCGATCTCCTGGCGATCCACGATCTCCCTGATCAGGTGATACCGCCTCAAGATGTGTCTGGATCTCTGATGGGACCTGGGTTCCTTCGCTAAAGTTATAGCCCCGTTGTTGTCGCAATACAGAGGTATTGGATCAACAATGGACGGAACCACCTGAAGCTCTTTCAAGAACTTCCTCATCCAGACAGCTTCTTTTGCGGCATCAGATGCAGCGATGTATTCCTCTTCCATCGTCGAGTCTGCAACAGTTTCCTGTTTAGAACTCTTCCAACACACCGCCCCTCCATTGAGGGTAAAGACAAAACCCGACATGGACTTGGAATCATCCTTGTCACTCTAGAAGCTGGAGTCAGCAAAGGCCTCGATCTGGAGGTCTTTTCCGCCATACACCAAGAACATCTCCTTAGTCCTTCTCAGGTACTTGAGAATGTTCTTTACTACTATCCAGTATTTCTCCCCAGGGTTTGACTGATACCGGCTTACCACACTCAGTGCATAAGCTACATCCGGTCTGGTACACAACATCGCATACATTATAGAGCCTACCGCAGAAGCGTAGGGTATAATAGACATGCGATCCCTCTCCAAATCAGTCTTGGGAGACATCTCTTTAGAGAGGGTGATCCCGTGACAAGCCGGTAGGTTACCGCGCTTGGAATCTTCCATACTGAATCTCTTCAGTATGGTGTTGATGTACCTGGACTGTGAAAGTCCTAATATCCTCTTGGATCTATCACGATGGATCCGGATCCCCAGGATGTATGAGGCATCACCCAGGTCTTTCATGGAGAACCTGTGTGACAAGAACCCCTTGACAGATTGTAGCATAGGAATGTCATTTCCTATTAAGAGAATGCCATTCACGTATAAAACGAGGAATACTACAGTTCTCGCTACAAATCTACTGTAGATGCATGGTTCATCTGGATTTTTGATAAAGCCAAATTCCTTGACCGTCTCATCAAAACAGATGTTCCAACTCCGCGATGCCTGCTTTAGTCCATAAATGGACTTAAGCAACTTGCACACCTTTCCGCTGCTCCCACTCTGAATGAAACCCTCTGGTTGGTCCATATAGACACACTCCTCTAAATTTCCATTTAGAAAAGCGGTCTTTACGTCCATTTGCCAGATCTCATAATCGTGGAAGGTAGCAATGGCAAGAAGGATCCGAATGGATTTCAGCATAGCCACTGGAGAAAAGGTTTCGTCATAGTCCAAGCCGGTCTTTGACGGAAACCTTTTGCAACAAGTCTAGCTTTATAGGTCTCAACCTGTCCATCTACACCAATCTTCCTTTTGAAGATCCACTTGCATCCTACGGGTTTTACCCCGTCTGGAGCAATGTCCAACGTCCAAACTTTGTTGGTGTACATGGACTCCATTTCGGTCCGCATTGCATCCAGCCATTTTACTGAGTCAACGCTCTGAACGGCCTGCTGGAAGCTAGTAGGCTCATCATAATCTATGATGCAATCCTCTCTATCCCCGTCTATGAGAAAACCGTAGTATCTCTCGGGCGGATGAGACTGCCTACTACTCCTGCGGAGCGGCGTAGGAATGTCCTGTTCTTTTGAACCCTCTGGTTCCACTAAACTTTCAGTAATAGTCTGTGGTTCTGGAATTTCTTCCAGTTCTACTGCGCTCCCACTTATTTCCTTTTCCAAGAACTGGTGTTCTAGAAAGTGGGCATGACGAGAAACAATAACTTTTTGTTCCTCTTCGCAGTAGAAGAAATATCCTTTGGAGTTCTTTGGATATCCCACAAACTTGCACTGTACTGAGCGTGCCTCGAGCTTGTCCGCATGCTGCTTTTTGACAAAAGCTGGACTTCCCCATGTCTTAATGTGATTAAGATGGGGCCTCTTCCCACACCACATCTCATATGGTGTGGTAGGCACAGTCTTAGTGGGAACTCGGTTCAAAAGGTACGCAGCTGATTCTAGCGCATACCCCCAGAATGATCGCGGTAACTCAGCGTTACTCATCATGGACCGTACCATATCCAATAGGGTTCGGTTCCGTCTCTCCGATACACCGTTATGTTGCGGAGTGTATGGAGGAGTAAGCTGAGAGAGAATTCCGTTCTCTTTTAAATAGTCCAGGAACTCGGCACTCAAGTATTCACCACCTCGATCCGATCTTAGGATCTTGATACTTTTGCCGGTTTGTTTTTCTACTTCATTCTTATATTCCTGGAACTTTCCAAAGGCTTCGGACTTATGTTTCATTAAGAAGACATAACCGTACCTTGAAAAGTCATCCGTAAAAGTAATGAAGTAAGAATAACCGCTTCGCGCATGTGTAGACATTGGACCGCACACGTCGCTGTGTACGAGTCCCAAGAGCTCGCTCGCTCTTACTCCGTGTCCAGTGAACGGAGTCTTTGTCATCTTTCCTTTGAGACAGGATTGACAAGTGGCATACGATTGATATTCGAACGCATTCAAATATCCTTCTGTATGTAACTTCGTCAACCTTCTCTCATTGATGTGACCCAGTCTACAATGCCACAAGAAAGTCTGATTTATTTCCGGAGACTTTCTTTTGTGTGTATTCTGGACATTGAAAATCTGTGGTTGGTTTAATACGTATATACCATTGCTCAATGTACCTGACCCAATCAGAACTTGATTAAGGTGAATGTTTACAACATTGCTTACAAACGCAAATTCATAACCTTCTTTAGAAACTAAAGATACAGAAATGATATTACAAGTTGCGTTGGGTACAAAAAAGCAATTACGCAAAACCAAAACATGTCCATCTGACATTCCCAGGTGATAGTCCCCCACGGCTTTAACATCCATGCTAGCTCCGTTCGCAACTCTGAGGGTCATGTCACCTGCTTTCAAAACCCTACGGTTTCTCAACGCCTGCAAAGAATTACAGATATGAGATCCTGATCCGGTATCCAATACCCAGGAAGTAGAGTTTATTGAAAGACAGTTTTCAATAACATACACACCTGAAGCTGAAGCTGCAACCTGCTTCAATTCCTGTGTTCTGGCCTTCCAGGCCCTGCAATCATTCTTCCAGTGTCCTTTCTTCTGACAATAGAAGCATTCTTCCTTATCCACAAGCTTCCCCGCTTTCTTTGTTGCTTCAGCTTTTCCCTTCGTATCCACTTTACTAACACCGCCTCTTGGTTTGGCGGGGGCTTTCTTCTTCTTTCCCTTGGCTTTCGCCTTGGACCTAGAAGAAGATGATCCTCCTACAAACAAAGTGGATGTTTCCCTACCTTTCTGTAGGGTGCCCTCTGCGCTCCTCAGCATGTTGAGAAGCTCTGAAAGTTCAACTTCTTTTTCTTGTAAGTTGAAGTTCAGTATAAACTGGGCGTAAGTGGAAGGAAGGGACTGGAGAACTAAGTCCGTATAGAGCTCACTCTCCAATGTGGTCCCTAGGTCCGCGAGTTCCTCAATGTAGCCGATCATCTTAAGCACGTGCTCTGCTACTGATGATCCGACGGCCATCCTTGCCGAAAATAACTTTTTCGACGCTTCGTATCTTGCGATACGAGATTGCTCTCCATACAGTTCTTTTGTATGAAGAAATATGGATTCCAAGTCCATATTCTCGTGCCTCCTCTGATGTTCATTGTCCATAGAGGCAAGTACGTGGCACTTGGCCTTCGCGCTATCAATCTCCCAAGTCTTACGGATTTCCTTATCCGTGACGTTGGAAGTGGGACCAGGGGCAGGGGGAGCTTTGGTGGTAAGAAGATACCCCAGCTTGTCGTAAGTGATTGCCATCTTGACATTCCTGAGCCAATCTTTATAGTTTGGCCCTGTCAGTATGTTTTTATCTAGAAGTAACTTAAGTCCAGTCATGTTGATTGGTCGCTGCAATTAGGAGAGAGAAGAAGAAACACTCAGCATGATGCTCTTGCAAGTTTAGAGTGGTTTTTAGTTTGTCTAAACAGGATGGCTCCTACTGTTTCTCGAATCCCTCCTCAAACCAAAAAGGAAGAATTAGTCAGGATCAATCTCACCGTACAATACTTGCTTAACCGTTCGGCCAGGCTGGTGTCGGTACTTCGAGGGAGGTTTTCCAACGCTTTCGCGAAGTTCCTTAATTAAATAACCTCCTTTCCCTGGGGGCGTAGCCCCGCTAACACCTTTCTAGACACCTACTTGGTTTATAGCATTGATCGTTAAGTGAGAAATTTCCCGAGGAGTAGCATATACTCACAGTAGGATCGGGATCCAAATATCATCGCGTGACGAAACTGAAGGAATCCTACCAGAATCATCATACTCCAAATGGTATGCAACACTAGCAAGTTTCAGTTCTTTTGAAACTCCCGATGTGGATTTTTGCCCCATGCTCTTATGACCTTGACTTTGGCCAAAATATCATAAGTCACATGTCAAGTTCTACCCGTCATTCTCCAGGTTAATTTGGATCCATCCGTACCTACCCTTGACTTTGGCCAAAATGGCAGTACGACTGTCCCAAACCAACGCATCTATCTATGCTACACATGAATACCCAATAGCTACCAATCACTATGCCTTGACTTTGGCCAACATACACAGCTTGAATACTATTGACTATTCATGTGAAGCGACGGAGGGCTACGAATGGTTTTGGCAAAACCGTGAACGTAGTGAACTTGATATAATCGATGGAACGAGATAGCTTTTAAAAGGAGTGGCTCAAGCTCCGCATTTAAAAGTTAGTTTTGAAAAGAACCGAGTGGTTTTTCGAAAGTGTTCCAACGATTTTAACTTGGTTTATTTTCTTGCATTAGTTCTTTTAATGCGTGATATTCTTGCATTAGTTCTTTTAATGCGTCCCATCATTTAATCCTACCATTGCAGAAAACAACCAAAATATGACGTATGCTTATGCCATTCGCATTCGCCACGGGGCCCCGTCATTACCCGTTAGGTTACTTAACTAACGACAGAGCGGGGGCTGGGCTAGCGCGGCTGTAAAACATAAGCAACGCCTAAATAATATCATATATAGATATATACTGCAATGAAAGCCATTTCAGATCACAGATGAATACATTGGATATACTAGTAATCCGCAATTCGTATGAGCCTGTAACGAAAAGCAGATTACACGGTCGCGGTGAATAGCCAAAACCCCACCCAAGACCCCTACGGGTGCGGCAAACTACCCGCCAAGTACCCGAAGCGAAGCAACCTCCTTCAACTCCGTGAGTAGGCCACTCGGCACTTCGGCATACCCGGTAGTTTGTGCACCCCCTCCATGGGTCTATCCTAGGAGCAAAAACAGTAAAAAGAAATTATACAATGATGGCTACAACCCCGACCCGGTTGTGCGGCCATACAAATAATTATTACATCAATTTACAAATTTACATGAATTGAAAGAAAAGAAAACTCTCGTCTCACAACCCCCGGCTATTCACCCGCGACAATCCAACATATTCATATACACATTCCAATAACATTACAGATCACAGATTTGTATAACCCCCACTAATCGACATATAGCGATTAGCAGACGTTCAATACAAATATCACATCACAGAAAAACCCATCAGCTTAAGTCTTTTAGAAGTTCGATCAAAATACGGATTTTCAGGACCCCAAAAATAAAATTTTCGTTCTGGAAAATCTGGGCAGAAAATATATATTCTAAAAATCCAAAAACAACACCAGAAAAACACTGCACCAAAATTGGACCTCGGCCGAGTCAACTCGGCCGCGGAACCGCGGCGGGAGAGTGCTCGCGCCGCGTTTCCGCGGCGCTTTGACTCGATCATTGGACCAAATTTGGTGGTTATTCTAACAAAAGCCTGAGCCGATTTTTAAGATGAAAATTATCAACTTTTGAACAGAATAAAAATCGGCAGAAACTTGACAGTTTTGGGTTCGTTTTGCGACTTTTCTTTGATCGATCTCCTAGCTACTTTGCTAACATGTTAGATAGAGTTTAACCTGGCTCTGATACCACTGTAAGTCCATGCTACCTCTCCCGGTACTTTCGGGCATGCGGAATTTGATGAAAAACGATTTTCTTAGAGGTGGTAACATGGACCTAAAACCCGGATCTTTGTTAAACATCTAACTAACAACCTAACTACGAGTTGCTAACTACTCGGTTAGGGGGTTATACCTTTCTTTTTCTCGAACTCCTTCTTCTTCAAGCTTCGATGGTCATCCGAACCGGCTTCTCCCCGTCGTCTCCTTGCGCCGAAGATAGATCCACCTGAAAGCTTCAACCTTTGGCTCCTTCTTCAAACTTTGAAGAAACTAGTTCACTCGGTTTGCTAAACCTTATGAACTAGTGTGAGTAGAGAAGAGTTTGTATGGGATTTTATCTATGGTTCTTGGTTCTCAACTCATGAGACAAGTGAACCATAGAATCAAGAGAGGGAGAGCAAGAGGAGGAAGATGAGAGCTCAAGAACAAGAGAGAGAATGAGCATGAAAGAATGAGAGAAGACTTTTCTCATTTGGCTCTCATAATCCAAAACCATCATCACAAAAATAATAATCAAGTATTGTGTAAAATGGTTCAAGTCAAAATGGCTAAATCATTTCATGCACTCATTTCTCACAAAAGAAATAAGCAAGTAAAAAGTCTTTGCCATGAAATGATAGCCATAGCCATCATGATGGTCAACTAGTCCAACCTAGTCAACCGGTAAACAAAGTCAACAAGTCAACAAAGTCAACCCCTCAACAACCATGTCACCACAATACTTAATTAATATAATTGTTAATCACATATCATATTCTCATTAGGGTTGAGCAAAAAGTCAATGGTCAACTGTCAACGGTCAACAACCCTAATGAGAATCCTCTGCCTCTGTCTCTCCGTCAACTGTGCATACACACCCGCATCCGCGTTCCGAGGAACACGAATACACACTGGATAAATCCAATCCCAAAAGGTACACTAGGATCTGGCTTAAACCAAAGCCCGCTAGTGTAAACTGTCCGGACACTGTACGTGCACAAGTGCACGGATGTGACCGAACCCTGTCGCAAAGCCATGCGACCGGTCGCAAAACCATGCGACCTCTACTCTTTTGCCTAAAGGAGAATAGCTTTCTGTGTGGGACTCTAAAGACTCGACACTACGCTGGCAGTGGGTTTAACCACAGACCGCAAGCGGCACTAGCTGTGTGTAACGGTCCCCAGGTAGATGCCGACAAGAAGACTGACGAGGCAAAACCCATCTGAACTCCTACTGAGCCTGAATGTGACATTCTCCGTACAGTCCGGTCTGTTCGTCTGATACATCGCATGGCGGGCCTAGGGGGCGGTAAACGTCAGTCCCCCAATAGCGGTACAAGTCGTGTCGGAGTGAAGCCCAAAACACCCTGAGATAACACTGGAAGCCTACCAGTATATCTCGTTTGCCCTGGCCAGGGACTACTCGTGTAATGGCTCTCCTAGACACAGCGCGATGTCAACCCCCAATACCGGGAGAGACGAATCCTGTCTAACCGTCACTGCCTCCAAGTGCTTCGGGACTGCACCCAACTACCACCTGTTTGCACGACTCCTTTGAGCCGTGGTAGGGTAGTAATCAAAGTACAGTGGGAACACACTCGAGGCGAAGTGACAGTGTCAAGTCAGCGGACTAAGCTGTACTCATGTCACCTGGGAACTGATTGTTAGTTATATGTATGCCCTAGAGGCCATTACTGTACATAGGATGTATATTGTAGTGGATGCTGGGACATATATAGGGAGGACTTTCTTGCTCGACATGATAGTATGCTATCTGGTTGATCTTTACCTTGACGTGTATACTGTTTGTCTCTCTGTTACATGTTGGTAAAGCCTTTAGGATCTGTACTTGACTACCTGGACTATGATGCGGATCATACTAGTGGGGACATGGTAGTCCATAAGTACATCCTTCAAAGTCCCTAGTCGAGGGTGTATCGAGACGGGGCATCGATATACCAGAGTAGACTAGCGTATACCTTCTCGACTCATACAGATGGGCGATGGATGATCCCATATCCATTGGTGTTTGACATCAGGGATGATATACGGGTGCTCAGTAGAGACTGGGTACACTGGACGGACTCGCCGAGAACTCCCAGATGGTATTATACCTCACGTCAGATGGCAGTTCTCTGGTGACACTGGTACAGAGTAGTCTGTTGACCCGAGATCGTCATAGAGTCTTGTGTGGTTCCCACTGTGCTTTGATTTCCATCTTACCACGTCCAAGAGGGCGTGCAAAACGGTGGTTTTTGGGTACAGTCCCGAGTCACATGGAGGCAATGAGCGATAGGAGGGGATTCGTCTCTCCCGGTATAGGGGGTTGATGTTGCGCTGTGTTCGATTGGCTATAACAGGAAATCCCTGGCCAGGGTTGCTGAGATTTACTGGTAAGTGTTACCAGTAGTTTCTCGAACAGTTATAGACCTCATATCGACACGACTTATCGAGCTATTGGGGTCTGACGTTTACCACCCCTAGGCAAGATATGCGACATATCAGACGATCAGACCGGACTGTACGGTAGTGTTACTGGTCGGATTCACTGGAGTGTGAGCGGGCTTGCTCGTCGATCTTCAGATCGATCAATACCCGGGTGGCCGTTACGTTTAGCAGACCGCTTGCGGCTTGTGGGTGTTTGATATGATCATCATCTGCTGCCGGCGTATTGACGAGTCTTTAGAGTCCTACACAGAGGTTTCCTGGTTCAAGCGAAACGAAATAGGAGCGCATATGAGATATGTGCGGGACCGAGAATAATGCGTGTATGTGATACCGTATTTCATTCTCGCGATGAATGTATCGATTAGGTTATATGCGATATACCCTAGTTATCGAATCAAGGATTGATTCGATAAGCCGATACATTGAGTACTAGTCGGTTGTGTGCGACATGACCGGATCATTGAATCAAGTGTTGATTTAATGATTTAATGTATAATTATATATTTGATATATTACTTTGCATTAACTAGTAATGGTTCACTTTAAATGGATTTTCTCACTTGGATTGTGCAAGTTGTATATGTGATATACTTTTATGCACTTGTATGTATCATGTTTGATGATGCATGCTAACTTGTGTTTTGTGTGAAGATTAAACCATGGTTGTGAGAGTGGTTAGGGTTTTATTTTCCATTACTTATTTATTCATTTATTTATTTGTTTATGCATTTTGGAAAATAAATGGAAAAGAGAAAAGAATGGTGGCTTTATTTGTTCTTTAGTTGAAGCTTCATGAAGCTTTGATCAAGTCAACCATTCTTATCTCATCCTTAACCCTAACCATTCCCACTAACCCTAGTTTAGTCTCTACACTTGACCATGGTTAATTTTATGATAAGAATTGATTTTCTTTTCTTTTTCAATTAACTTATCATAACTATTTCCTTCTTCTTCTTCATCTTCTTCACATGAAGAAAGTTCACTTCATCAATGGTGATTGATGAAAACAAGTGAGAAATCCAATTCTAAATTGAACCCACTTCCTATTTCTTCATCCTCTACCTCTTGCCAAGTAGTAGAGTGTGTTTTCTTCATAAGTTTCTTGACTTGGTGAAGTCAGAGCTTGATTTAGCGATGCCTCGACGTAGATCATCTTCGGCATGGACATCGACGACCTAGCTTGCCCATTCTCCGACGAAGCCGACGCTTGAGCCCGGATTTGATTTGGACAGCGGAGAGGACCTCGTTGCGGAGCTATGGAGGTGGAGTACCGGATCTACAAAGGTTGTATTTCCGTATCTTGTAGTTAAGTGTTAACTAGTTAGTTCTTTTTCGCCTAGACATCTAGTTATCGATCCGTAGTTTAGGGTTTCTCGGCACCGTAAAATTTTAATTTGGCATGATCGATGCCTTGTGAGACCTCATTAGGGTGCCTAGGAACCCTACAGTGGTATCAGAGCCTAGCTAGAGCCTTAGGCGAAGTCTAGACGGAATTTGAAGTCCGAACGAACCGAAAACCCGACCCGAATCATGCTCTCTGTACATTTTTGAAAACAGTGGATTTTTCGAAAATAAAAATTGCTAAATAATTCAGCAGGGAAAAATAAGAATTACGATGCAAAAATTTTTGGATGAACAGTAAATTCCGCGGGGGAACCGCGGCAGAAGCGTGCCTTCTGCGGCGGTTCCGCGGCCCCTTGGTGACGTCATCCCACTTTGTTTGCACAGTAATTCCTGATAAATTATGCTGAGTTTTCTGGGAATTTTTATAATTTTTCAAGAGTTGAATTTTCTGCAGTTGTTTTGGGGATTCGGTGTTTCGATCGGAGTATCAAATTTTGTCTGTGTGGCTTTCCGGATAAATTTTAGAATATGTTAAAAAGTTCGACCGGATATAAATACCCAATTTTTCCCCTGTCGGGAAATTTCCAAGTGTTGGATATTTCTGTAGTTTAACGACGTTCTAAGTAGTGCAAGTAACGCGATGGTCCCTCTAGAAGACAACAAACCTTAACTCGATTATGTGACCGTCTTGAACTGCCCTTTGAACCTTCGGGTTTGGGGCAGTACGGCGTGCCACATATGAGGCGTTGGCTTGACCCTTCTACGGCTGGACCGTTGGTACTGAGGCACGAACTGAATGTTGTTAGACTTGTTTCATGTGTTGATCTATATCGGGAAAACTTGGGTGTTCGATTGTTCGATGGGAAAGTTTAACATTTTCTATTTATCTGGAATGGGATACAATAATTGGAATTCACAAAAAGTTATGTGATAACTAAATGAATGTTATAAACATAGCACTTTAGTCTCAGTTGATCGGTTGCCACGGAATTTTGATGTGATCAAAAGTCCGTCGCAATCACGTAGCGTACGCGGATACTCGCCGGGTAAACTTAATAGACAGCTTCACTCCATAGCCCCGACCAAGTGACTGTAGGAGAACCCCGTCGCCGAAAGCATCCGTTCGGGTGCTCGCGGCAGCGGTGTTCCGCCTTGGTGCACTTCGTCGACGGTATCGGGGGTGCAGCCGCCTGGTAAAGTTTGCGACGAGCATTCGATCAGGATATCGGGAATCTTGTTGAATTGCCCGACTTAATATTGAAAAGTGTTTTCAATAATGAGACTAAAATGCTGGGTTTATAATTGTTAGGCATATGATGTCTAAGTAATTCATTTGATTAGGCATGTGATGTCTAAAGTGGTTGCGGATTCCAACTGTTGTAGTTTTACACTTTCTTTTCTGTGACCGTAAGTGTAATATGTGATATCGCCGGTTTCGTTGCTATATGTCAACGACAATTGGGATGCGCATATTTACTTACGTTGATGACATGTGATGTTATGTGTTGCTGGATATGTTATATTGGATCGTCGTGTTTGAATAGCCGGGGGTTTTTATGTGAGATGAGTGTTTTTCATTTTCATTCATGTAAAAACTTGTATGTAATATTCTTTTATTAGGGCGCTTCCAGGTTGCGGAAGTTGTCACCGTTTGTATATTATTTACTTTTCCGCACTAGGATAGACCCAAGGAGGAGGGCACAAGTAACCGGGTTCTGGAGTCCAGTGGGAGACCAACTCGAGGAATCGAGTCCGGGTCTCCTAACTCTAGAATTGGTAGGGTTGCTTGCCGCTCTCGTAGGGGTCTAGGGGTGTGGGTTTGGCTATTCATCACGACCGTGGAATCCGTGTTTTATACTGGCTCATTTTGAAAACACGGACGTCCTAGTATATCCAATATTTCATATGATTCTTCTGCTGCGATATCTGTGATGTGATCATGTGATATTCTGTGATAGATACAGTATATAGTATATATGATATATTATATAGACGTTACTTATGTTTTACACCCGCGCTAGCCCTGTCCCGCTCTGCCGTTAGTTACCTAACCTAACGGTGCACGAGGGGACATCGAGGCGAATGCTGATGGCATAAGTGTACGTCGTATTTATCTGTGATGATTAGGTACTTATATGATGGGACTTCATTAATGTGATTAATGAAATAAAAGAAACCTAAGATGTTGTAGAATCGAATTTCAAAATAAAACAGGTAGCTACAGTTCTTGCTTTGCACAGCGGTATATGCGATATATCCTGCACCTTATTCGATAAGGAAAGGACCGAGATCCCTTCACCGGGAGTGACTCCTTTAGCAATAACTGGCAGATGCTACAACCCTCGGTTTGACTTTTGATAGCTTTTAAGTGTTTTTGCTTTGCACAGTGATATATATGATATATCCCGCACCTCATTCGACGAGGAAAGGACCGACGATCCCTTCACCGGGAGTGACTCCTTTAGCAAAACTAGAAAAGCTTCAAAAGCACTCCATTTTAAAATCATTTGATTCTACAACGATATCAAGTTCATTACGCAATAGGTTTTCAGAAAAACCTGTCGTAGCCCTCCGTCATTTCAGATAAGTTGTATATAGTATTCGTGCTGCATTTGTTGGCTTTCGTCAAGGTGCAGTGTGCGGTAGCTATATGCTGCTTATCTGCTAGCATACGATGCGATTGGATTAGGGTAGTCGTGCGGCTTTGTTGGCTTTCGTCAAGGGTCGTGCGGGTGGGTTTAATTCAATCAAGAAATGTACGGGTTGAACTTGACTAGCGGGCTATGGTTTGTTGGCTTTCGTCAAGGTCATAGCACGTTAGGGGCAAAATATTATCGGGAATTTCAAGTGTTGAAATTTGCAATGAGATTGCATACCTTCTATGAGATAGTTGGATCCCGATACCCGCTGCGAGTAAGAGTTACTCCTGGGAGAGTTTTACACATTACAATTAGCCGATCAAGTAGGTGTCTAGAAAGGTGTTAACGAGGTTACGCCTCTGGGAAAACGAGGTTTACATTAATTAGGTTCGTGCGAAAGCACGGGGGACCTCCCTCAAAGTACCGACACTGGCCTGGCTGAAAGATTGGCGAACTTGTAGTGTGTAATTAATCCCGGCTAGTCTTTCCTTTTAGGGTTTGAAGGAAGATTTGATAAAAAGCAGTGGGAGCCATCCTGATTAGATAAAATAATAACCAATCTTTTCTTGCAAGAGCGCACGCTGAGTGTTTTCTTCTCTCTCTCTCCTGGTAGCGACCATGTCACGCCTTAATCAAGATAATAATACGGAATATTGACCGAACCCGCTTGTTATACTGAGCTGGGGAACGTTGGTCCCGCTCCAACTTATAATTGTTATAAGACAGAGCAGGAAATTGGGGAATACCAGATTTCCCGTGCCGCCCAAACGAAGAGAGTGCATGCTGATGCATCATCTTCGGGTTTGTTCATTATACAGAACTGTTTCTCAGTATCCTTTACGTCCTGGGTATATGATACCGGATCAGGATCCCAGATATGTAATCTGTTACATAGGGCTACAGATAGGTAGAAAAACTGAGAACGGGTGATAAGTTTCATGAGGCAGAAAACAGGGCAAGAGTTGCAGCCAAGTCTGTTGGTCACTGTCACCCTGTATTACCAATACATTGATTCTGAACGAATGTTATTAGATACCGAACCTGATATACAAAATCATATCTATCTCTTTATCAATAAAGAAATGATAAAATTTTGTATAGATGGATAATGTTTTGAACATTTCCTATATCAAAAGTTGATCGGTTCAGGAACGTTATCTAAAAGCATTGATGTTCTAAATCAAACTACAGTTCTTAGTATACGGATCACACACAAGAAGAAGTGTTCAGAAATGAACGAATTCTTCTTGAGGCATTGTAGACTAGGTCAGATCAATGTGACCCGACTAGCTAGAGTTACATATAGATGCATATTTAAATCAATTTGAATTTACATCTTGTGAAACTCGCCAGTCATGTCACAAAGATAAGATGACCATGGCTCCGTTTACTGGAAACAGAGAAAGAGTTAGTGAACTCTTGGGATGATACATGTTGATGAATGTAGGTCCCCTGTCTACACATGCCAAGACCGGTTCTTTTACTTCATTACATTCTCTGATAATCACTCAAGACTCAGACATACGTTCCTGTTGAAACACAAGTCCGAACCTTTTGAGATATTCATAGAATATAAATTAGAAGTAGAGAACCAAAATACGGGTAAAAGTATTATGTCCGTTGATGAGATCAAGGAGGAGAATACTTGAGCACGGAAATACTGGAATATTCTAAAGGAGAATGAGATTCTCTCTCAGCATTACTCCTCTGTATACACCATAGCACAATGGTATATCAGGGCGGAGCAATCACACCCTATATGATAAGGTGTGCTCTATGATGAGTACTACTGAGTTACCTATTTCCTTTTTGGGAGTTATGCACTTGAGAAGCTGCATACCTATTGAATAGGGTTCAAATCAAATCAGTTGCCTGCTGCTCCATATGAGATATGGTATGGGAAGAGCCCATGTCTTAAGCTAGTTAAGATTTGGGGTGTCCGGCCTATGTCTAAAAGCAAAATCCGGACAAGCTCGAGGCAAGGTCTGTTATGTAGAACTGGAAATGTTCCAGCTATACAAAACTGCAGCTGAAGATTTAACAGAACCAAAGGATTCAATAATTACCAATGAACCTCAGCCTCTCCGCCGATCTGGTAGGGTTCCTCACCCACCTGAGAGATACTTCGGTTTCTCTATGACAGTGGGAGCGAGGATTGCATCATAAGATGATGACCCAACTAGTTTCGAGCTGGCCATCAGGAGTGGGACTCTGTAAGAATGGCTGGATGCTTTGTGATCTGAGATGGAATCCTTATACACCAACAAAGTATGGACTTTAGTTGCTATATCTGAAGGGTTAAATCCCCATCAGGAGCAAGTATATCTTGAGAAGATTACTTGGTGTAGATGGAAAAGTTGAGACTTTCAAAGCTAGACTTGTTAAAGGTTTTCGTCATCGACCAGGCGTGGATAATGATGAAACCTTTTCCAGTATCTATGCTTGAGTCCATCCAGATCCTACTTGCCACGGCTACATACCATGACTACGATATCTGGTGGTTGAGTGTCTTGACTGCTTTTCTAAATGATGTTTTAGAAGAATGCGTCTATAAGTACACAGCCAGAGGGCCTCGTAGACAGTGGGAGCAGCAGAAACGTGTGCAAGATGCTTTATAGGATAAAGCAGGCATCGTGGAGTTGGAACATCTGTTTTGATGGATTAGTCAAAGAAGTTGACATCATCAAAATGGTAGATGAACCTTGTATAAACAAAAGGGTAGTAGGGAGTATGGTGGTGATCCTCGTAGAGTACGTGGATGACATACTCTTGATAGGGAAAGAGTTTCCTATGCTACGCTCGGTCAATCTCCGTTTATCACTATGATTCTCCATATAGGATCAAAATGATACCTCCTAAAATCCAGAGTTTTGGATCTATGAGATAGATTTAATTGGATATTAGGATACTCACTAGATGTAGTGAGATGGTATCAATCGATCCTGGGGAGAATCACTGGAAGTGTTCCAGGGTGATAAAGACGACTGAATGTCAGTCACAGGCATTGTCTTTACCCTCAGTGAAGGGACGGTATGTTGGAAGAGTTCCAAGCTAGATACCGTGACATACTAGACGATAAAGGCAGGATACATCGCTACTTAAGATGCTACCATAGAGGCAGTCTGGATGTATATTAGTTCATGAGATGAACTTCGTTCCTACCATTGTGAGATAATGGAGTTGTGGCTTATGCCAAGGAATGCCGGTCCCATCAGTGATCCAGACATATTCTAAGGCAGTATCACTTGATCATGGAGATGGTTGATCTCCAGGGAGATCGAGGTTAGGAGAGTAGACTCAGAGGACAACACAGCGGATCTACTCACAAAGGCCTGTTCCCAGAGAGAGACTGTTATGGGATGGTTGAGTATGAGATACTGCAACCACTGCTATCAGATGGCCCTAGTGCAAGTGGGAGATTGTTAGTTATATGTATGCCCTAGAGGCCATTACTGTACATAGGATGTATATTGTAGTGGATGCTGGGACATATATAGGGAGGACTTTCTTGCTCGACATGATAGTATGCTATCTGGTTGATCTTTACCTTGACGTGTATACTGTTTGTCTCTCTGTTACATGTTGGTAAAGCCCTTAGGATCTGTACTTGACTACCTGGACTATGATGCGGATCATACTAGTGGGGACATGGTAGTCCATAAGTACATCCTTCAAAGTCCCTAGTCGAGGGTGTATCGAGACGGGGCATCGATATACCAGAGTAGACTAGCGTATACCTTCTCGACTCATACAGATGGGCGATGGATGATCCCATATCCATTGGTGTTTGACATCAGGGATGATATACGGGTGCTCAGTAGAGACTGGGTACACTGGACGGACTCGCCGAGAACTCCCAGATGGTATTATACCTCACGTCAGATGGCAGTTCTCTGGTGACACTGGTACAGAGTAGTCTGTTGACCCGAGATCGTCATAGAGTCTTGTGTGGTTCCCACTGTGCTTTGATTTCCATCTTACCACGTCCAAGAGGGCGTGCAAAACGGTGGTTTTTGGGTACAGTCCCGAGTCACATGGAGGCAATGAGCGATAGGAGGGGATTCGTCTCTCCCGGTATAGGGGGTTGATGTTGCGCTGTGTTCGATTGGCTATAACAGGAAATCCCTGGCCAGGGTTGCTGAGATTTACTGGTAAGTGTTACCAGTAGTTTCTCGAACAGTTATAGACCTCATATCGACACGAATTATCGAGCTATTGGGGTCTGACATTTACCACCCCTAGGCAAGATATGCGACATATCAGACGATCAGACCGGACTGTACGGTAGTGTTACTGGTCGGATTCACTGGAGTGTGAGCGGGCTTGCTCGTCGATCTTCAGATCGATCAATACCCGGGTGGCCGTTACGTTTAGCAGACCGCTTGCGGCTTGTGGGTGTTTGATATGATCATCATCTGCTGCCGGCGTATTGACGAGTCTTTAGAGTCCTACACAGAGGTTTCCTGGTTCAAGCGAAACGAAATAGGAGCGCATATGAGATATGTGCGGGACCGAGAATAATGCGTGTATGTGATACCGTATTTCATTCTCGCGATGAATGTATCGATTAGGTTATATGCGATATACCCTAGTTATCGAATCAAGGATTGATTCGATAAGCTGATACATTGAGTACTAGTCGGTTGTGTGCGACATGACCGGATCATTGAATCAAGTGTTGATTTAATGATTTAATGTATAATTATATATTTGATATATTACTTTGCATTAACTAGTAATGGTTCACTTTAAATGGATTTTCTCACTTGGATTGTGCAAGTTGTATATGTGATATACTTTTATGCACTTGTATGTATCATGTTTGATGATGCATGCTAACTTGTGTTTTGTGTGAAGATTAAACCATGGTTGTGAGAGTGGTTAGGGTTTTATTTTCCATTACTTATTTATTCATTTATTTATTTGTTTATGCATTTTGGAAAATAAATGGAAAAGAGAAAAGAATGGTGGCTTTATTTGTTCTTTAGTTGAAGCTTCATGAAGCTTTGATCAAGTCAACCATTCTTATCTCATCCTTAACCCTAACCATTCCCACTAACCCTAGTTTAGTCTCTACACTTGACCATGGTTAATTTTATGATAAGAATTGATTTTCTTTTCTTTTTCAATTAACTTATCATAACTATTTCCTTCTTCTTCTTCATCTTCTTCACATGAAGAAAGTTCACTTCATCAATGGTGATTGATGAAAACAAGTGAGAAATCCAATTCTAAATTGAACCCACTTCCTATTTCTTCATCCTCTACCTCTTGCCAAGTAGTAGAGTGTGTTTTCTTCACAAGTTTCTTGACTTGGTGAAGTCGGAGCTTGATTTAGCGATGCCTCGACGTAGATCATCTTCGGCATGGACATCGACGACCTAGCTTGCCCATTCTCCGACAAAGCCGACACTTGAGCCCGGATTTGATTTGGACAGCGGAGAGGACCTCGTTGCGGAGCTATGGAGGTGGAGTACCGGATCTACAAAGGTTGTATTTCCGTATCTTGTAGTTAAGTGTTAACTAGTTAGTTCTTTTTCGCCTAGACATCTAGTTATCGATCCGTAGTTTAGGGTTTCTCGGCACCGTAAAATTTTAATTTGGCATGATCGATGCCTTGTGAGACCTCATTAGGGTGCCTAGGAACCCTACACTGATAACTGACGATAGGCATAATACCAACTAGTCAGTTCCCGACGAGTCCTGTCCAGTGTACTCGTAACCCAACGAGCACCCGCATACTCTCTTAAGTACGACGTACCGGCGGCTGTGGGACAGACCGTCTCCCATACTGGGATGAGAAGCGCATGCGCTAGTCTACTCCGGAGTATCGATGCCCTGTCTCGATAGTCCTGCAACCAGGGACCTGCATAAGGATGTGCTTATAGATTACCCAGCCCCACTAGTGTGAATTGCCATCACAACGCTGGTAATCAAGCAAAGATCCTAAGGGCTCCAATAATGTGTATAGGCGATATACTAAAATAAACACATGTACACATTGAAGTAGAAACAAACCAAGTAGCATACTACTATTTTGAGCAAGATTGTATATACAAGGTGAATATCCTAAGCTTCCATTAAGTAATATACAAACTAGTATGATAAAGTAATGGCCTCTAGGGCATATACACTAACAGCTAGTTGGTATTTATACCTAGCGTCAGATAGTAGTTCCCTGGTGACATGTGTACAGGTTAGTTCATCGACCTGAGGTCATCATTTGTCTCGTGTGAGTTCCCACTATACTTAGATTACTAACCTACCACGGCTCAAAGGAGTCGTGCAAACAGGTTTTAGTTAGGTACAGTCCCGAGCCACATGGAGGCAAGTGATCGGATCGGCAGGGGATTCGTCTCTCCCGGTATTGGGGGTGAGATCGTGCTGCGTCTAGGAGAGCCATTACACCAAGTCTTTGGCTAAGGCAGGTGAGAATTATTGGTAAGTATTCCAGTAGTTTCTCAGGGTGTTCATGGCTACTCTCCGACACAACTTATACCGCTATTGGGGGTCTGACGTTACCAGCCCCCTAGGCCCGATATGCGATACTCATAGACGAACGGACCGGACTGTATGTATATTGTCACTGATAGGCTCAGTTGGGTTTCAGGATGAGTTCGCTCATCAGCTTCCCTTTCGGTCAGTACATTGGCAGCCGTTACGCACAGCTAGTGCCGCTGACGTGCTTGTGGTTAAACCCACTGCCAGGGTACTGACGAGTCTTTAGAGTCCCCCACAGATAGTTTCCCAAGTTCGGGCGAAACATTGTAGAGGTCGTATGGTTTTATGGCAGGGTTCGGAAATGCACGTGCACTTGTGCACGTGTCATATTTCGGACAGATAATACTGGTGGGCTTTGGTTTAAGCCGGATCCATGTATTATATTGAGTCGGAATATTTTAGTCTCTCGTATTCGTATTCGGTCGGAATACGGATACAGGTATGTATATACAGGTGAGGGGTATTCTCGTAATCCGTTACGAGAATATTTTAGAAGATGCATTTCTTTTTGGATTAATCATTTTGGTTTAAATGATTATTAGTTTTGGAAAGGGTGACTCATCATTCATGACACATTTCTTCTAGCATGTTCATTAGTGACTCATGCTAATGAGTCACTAAGTGAGTCATGATAGAATTAATGAGTTTTGTTTTGGGTGGGATATTTTAGGGTTGAGTTGGAGATATTTTGGTAAGAGATTTTCTTTATTACTCTAACACTAAACCTTATATATATCACACACAAGAAAAGTGGGCAGCCAAGGGGTTATTTTGTATGCTTGGTTTTTGCTCTCTTAAGATAGTTTCATGAGCTCACAATTTCCAATCCTTAGCATCTTCTTCAACCTCCACTCTTACCCTCTCATGTGATGAGAACCAAAGAGTGTTTGAGACAAAGTATTATACACATTCTCTGCTTCATCTTGGTCATCTCTTTTAGCAGACTTGATGACTGAGTTGCCTCGGTATAGAGGCTGGAGCCCGTTTAAAGATCCGTTGACGTGGTGCCACCTCGATGAGGAGAAAGGAGATCGGAGTTGCCGCGAGGCGCGTGGGATGATGGCTAAATACCGAAGGACTCGGATCGATCGGTATAGCCTTTCTACCTCTTTACAGTTTGTTAGTTTAGCGTTAATGGCAAGATCCGGGTTATAGTATGCGATAGCGCCAGTTATAAAAGTTTTTGTTCCGCGTTTGGCGTCAGAATGACGGCCGGGGCGCTACCGTATACTTACATGGTATCAGAGCCACGCCATTTACCTTTGCTAACTTGTTCTAACGTGTTTAAAACATCGATCGAACGAAATTTCCAAAAACGCGATTTCAATGTTAAAGTTTCTGTCGATTTTGTTTTGTCGTCTAAAAATTATTTTGAGCATCTCAGAAAATCGTGCTGGCTTTTTTAAGGATACTGTAGAAATTTGGTTCACTGTCTCCACAGTACTGCCGCGGAACCGCCGCACAAATCATGGTTTGGCCGCGGTTCCGCCGCCGTTTTGCAGCAACAGAGTACCATTTTTCTACAGTAGTGTCTTTCATGGGGAATTGTGGTTTCTGGAATATTTTGTTTGGGCCCAGATTTTGTTTGAATACTGCAGTTGTACTTGGGGCCCACTTTGGGAAGTTTTGCCGATCGGAATTTTAAACTTGTTATTTTACAGTACTTACATTATATCTCCGACCGTGAATGTCATTCGAGCGGTAAATCGTGTCTAATTGCTATAGTTCTTTTAGACGGGTTTGCGAACGTGACATTCGCGTTGATGTTCTGTGTTGTGCTGTGATGTTGCGGATTTGTCGTGGTGGATAGCTGTGTGCAATGGTAGTGCAGTTTGGATTTATTTGTACATTTGATATTGCGGGGCGAGCGTCCAACATGTGGACTGCCGTCACTTCCTGTTTGTATAATATTCTTTTGGGGCACGACCGGGATGAGGTCGATGCACCCGTTGTACATATTTTTCATTTCTATACTAGGTTTACCCCGCGACGGAGTGCACGGATAGACGGGTCCTGGAGGGTAACGGGTCCACATCTCATGGCTTTGAGAGGCAGAGGGCCTCACTCTAGAATTGGCAGACTATTCGCCGCACTCGTAGGGAGTACAGGTTGACCCAAGGAGGGGTACTCAAGTTACCGGATTCCGTGAAGTGCAGGGTGGTCCATTCACTTTGCTGTAGGGGGCTGCCTCGTTTCAGGTTTTGGCGGGTAACTTGCCGCACCCGTAGGGGTCTAGGTTTCATTGCACAGGCTATCCACACGACCAGGGGAACGTCGGGTTTCAGTAGCGGCTCTGTGAAACCCGGGGATCCCAGATTATCTGTATTATTCTGTGATGGTTATTACTTTTCTGTGATGTTGCATTTATCATGCCTGGAGCGATTATTGTATATTGGTATATATACTAGTAGATGTTGTATATGTTTTACACCCGCGCTAGTCCAGTCCCCGCTCTGTCGTTAGTTAAGTAACCTAACGGGTGATGACGGGACCCAGTGACGAATGCGGATGGCATATACGTACATTTTATTTTCGTTCTTTTCTGGTGTGATTAATTGATGGGACTGCGTTGATTCTGATCAATGCAAAGGAAAACATACCTGTTTGGACGTTGTTGGAACAGTTTTAAAAAGTGTTATTGCAAGGACCTTTTCTTTTGTTTTGCACAGTGGTATTCAGTTGGAATATCCTGCACCTCATTCGACGAGGCAAGGGCCAAGATCCCTTCACCGGGAGTGACCCCTTGGGCAGAAATTTGCGTCAGGGTAATAACTTCACTATAGTCGATTGCATGTTTCTTTGCATCGCGGTATTCAGTTGGAATATCCTGCACCTCATTCTATGGGGAAAGAGCCGAGATCCCTTCACCGGGAGTGACCTCTTTAGCAAAATGTTTTCGCCACTATATTTTTAGAAAAAGCTATCAGGTTCTTTCAGCGAGATCAAGTTCATTACGTTAAAGGTTTTTCGCCAAAAACCAGCCGTAGCCCTTCGTCGTTTCAGACGAGTAGCACGTAGTATTCATGCTATGTTTGTTGGCCTTCGTCAAGGCATAGTGGATGGTAGCTGCTTGTTGCTTTTCTGTTGCATAGATAGATGAGTTGGTTTGGGACCGTCGTATTACCTTGTTGGCCTTCGTCAAGGGTATGTACGGGTGGGTTCAAATATATGGTTATAGTCATGAATTGGATTATGGAAGAGGCATTACTATGAATACCAGGATACCCCTACGAAACATTTTCATGTTTCAGTTTCACTGTGCATTGTTAAAGGAAAACTGATTTCCCGATTAGATACTTACTCCAGGGTATGTATTTACCAGGTATGATTCTCACATCTGTATGGTTTTACAGATGATGAGTGGGAGTAAGTTATTAGGAATTAGGTGATCATCCTCATTATATCGGAATTCGTTGTAATGGGTGATATTTGAGGAAGTCACCTGGTTTTTGCCGGACGACAAGTATTTGGTTTGTGCACCAATTTCAAACTGATATATCTGTACGTTTATTTTTATAAAGTGAGATATAAATTTTTGAAATTATGTCCGTGACATTTACCTATATCAGTTGACGATTGGGTAAGGAGCATTGAACAGCGGAGTAGTTCTTAACCATGAGTACACTTTTCAACCTACGATGCACATGTTTTGAGTTATTCGACTCAAGGGACTCATACAGAGTATTGTATGCTGTCCAGTGTCCATCAGGACAAAGGGGTTGGTCCTCGTACTATGTTCTGTTTACTTGTGACTTCTCTTGTTTTTAGACAAGTGTTTCATAGAAATTCAAGGTCTAAGTTTTGAGAAGTTGTGGGTATAGGAATAAAGTAGAGAACCAGATGTCGCAAGTATCGGGATTATTCAAAGAGATCGAAGATGTAGATACTTATGATTGGTATTCAGTTGATAGTAATTGTTTTGAGAAACTTGTTTCTCTTTCAGATTACTCATAATTGGATGTATTCCTAAGTTGAGTAATGCTGATTAGCCTCTCTCCATTAAGTTGATATGCACTGGAGACAGCTGCATGATTTGAATCTGGTTCCAATTAAATAAGTGCCAAAGTTTTTATATTGGATATAGAATGGTTCATATCTTAACGATGTTAAGGCACGGGGAGTTGTCCAGATTATGCTTAAAACCAGACTCTGGATAACTCGAGGCATGTTTCTGTAATGGAAGTTTGCAGGATGCCCAGGCTATGACGAGGGTTGACTTTCTACCATCTGGAAGATCAATAGTGATATTGTTCTTGACTCGCCACAGTTTGAGTAAAATAAATTTTTTCAGAAAACAATAGTGGGGGTATGGTAGAACTGGAAGAGATTCCAGAACTGCAAACGATTACGGAAAATTTAATAGGACCTATAGATTCAATCGGGTTTGACATTCCATTAGCCACTCCGCAGATATGGTGGGTAACCTCAGACACCCGAGAGGTACTCCGGTAGCCTCAAGGACGGTGACAGGGAGGTCCTTGTTTACCCAGACTTGACACTACTGTTGCTCCAGGCTATGAGACCCGGCAGGAGGATAAGTATAGCGTCATTCTAAACTAGCTTTAGAAGTGGACATATATATTATTCTGCCAGAGGGTTGTTGTGGTCAGTGGGAGCAGCGGAAGCATAGTGGGCAAGTAGCTTATGTCTATTTATAGACTAGAGCAGATATAGCGGAAAAAAATCATCTATTTTTGATGTGACAGTCATGGGTTTGACTTCATCAGAATAGGGGATGGATCTGTTAAGAAGGTAGTAGGGTGTGATGTCCTAGTATTTGGATGACATACACAGAGTAGGAAGTAAAATTCCTATACTACGATTGATTATACTGTGGTTGTCACACAGTTGTTTCTCCACAAAGGATATGAATATAATATCTGACATTCTGGTTACTAGATCTATGGTTTTAGATCTAGATTTGGGTAGTTTCCCAATATGGGTACTTTGATAGTATTCTAATAGTATTTTGGAATGGACGACTCCTGGCAAGGTGGTGTACCTGCAGGTGATGGAGTCTCCCTCTCTAAAGGTGTCATACAGACTAAAGGGGAGATGGATGTGCATGATTGGCATATCAGTTACTTAGGCAATTGAGTCAATCGTGAGATGTCAAGTACCACACCAGATGTTGTTTTTGCACTAGATGCGATAAGTTAATATTAATCCAATCATGGAGTAACACAAGGAAGCAGTTTTAGAACATAAGTGAATGTTCTAGGGATTTGATGACGGCAGCCTCCTTCGGGAGACGGTTATCATTCCAGGCTTCTAAAGGTGACATGGATGACAGAGTGATTGTCAGAGTTATAGTTTACCCTCTGACGAAGGGGGCAGTATTATGGACAGATGGTCCAAGAGGATACTGTGGGAGGCATGGTGCTGGATACTGATTAGGTCCAGTTGTTTATAGAGTCTAAGAAGTTTGGATTTGGAATTCATTTATGAACTAGGTCCCATCAGATATCCAGACATATTCTAAGACAGGTATTACTCAATTCGGGAGATGGCTTTCTCCGCGAACTTGAGATTAAGAGAGACATAGAAAGGAACATTAGGGCGGATCCACTCACTAAGGCTATTTCTCGAACACAAGAGTTTTACAAACGAGCTTTGTGAAACTGATTAGTAGAGGAATTGGGTGTTCGGTATCACACGGGCTGTGAGTATGCGACATCGCAATAATTAGCCTTAAGTGCAAGTGGGAGATTGTTGGATATAGTGCCCTCAAAGTCAATTATTGGATCACAGGTACGTGATTGCAATGATTAAGGGAGGACCTATACCGGTAGGACAGTTTTACTCAAGATGATAGTATGCTATCTGGTTTGCCTTTATCAGTTGTGTACAGCTTTAGGTGACATGATCACTACTACACGTTGATAGAGCCCTTAAGATCCTGCTTGACTACCAACGGTATGATGGCGATCATATATGTGAGAGTTGGGTAGTCCATAAGCACATCCTTAAAAGCGGTCCCTAGTCATGGGAGTTTCGAGACAGGGCATCGATACTCCGGAGTAGACTAGTGTATACAGTCGAGACCCTGATGAGGGGCGGTGGCCGGTCTCACAAGCCATTGGTGTCAGTTGGATCACCTAAGATGTATACAGGTGCTCATTGAGTTATGAGTACACCGGACAGGACTCGCCGGGAACCTGCTAGTTGGTATTTATACCTAGCGTCAGATAGCAGTTTCCTAGTGACATGTGTACAGGTTAGTTCATCGACCTGAGGTCATCATTTGTCTCGTATGAGTTCCCACTGTGCTTAGATTACTACCCTACCACGGCTCTAAGGAGCCGTGCAAACAGGTTTTAGTTGGGTACAGTCCCGAGTCACATGGAGGCAAGTGAGCGGATCGGCAGGGGATTCGTCTCTCCCGGTATTGGGGGTGAGATCGTTCTGTGTCTAGGAGAGCCATTGCACCAAGTCCTTGGCCAAGGCAGGTGAGAATTACTCGTAAGTATTCCAGTAGTTTCTCAGGGTGTTCAGGGCTACTCTCCGACACGACTTATACCGCTATTGGGGGTCTGACGTTACCAGCCCCCTAGGCCCGATATGCGATACTCATAGACGAACGGACCGGACTGTATGTATATTGTCACTGATAGGCTCAGTAGGGTTCCAGGATGAGTTCGCTCATCAGCTTCCCTTTCGGTCAGTACATGGGCAGCCGTTAAGCACAGCTAGTGCCGCTGACGTGTTTGTGGTTAAACCCACTGCCAGGGTACTGACGAGTCTTTAGAGTCCCCTACAGATAGTTTCCCAAGTTCAGGCGAAACGTTGTAGAGGCCGTATGGTTTTATGGCAGGGTTCGAAAATGCACGTGCACTTGTGCACGTGTCATATTTCGGACAGATAATACTGGTGGGCTTTGGTTTAAGTCGGATCCATGTATTATATTGAGTCGGAATATTTTAGTCTCTCGTATTCGTATTCGTTCGGAATACGGATACAGGTGTGTATATACAGATGAGGGGTATTCTCGTAATCCGTTACGAGAATATTTTAGAAGATGCATTTCTTTTTGGATTAATCATTTTGGTTTAAATGATTATTAGTTTTGGAAAGGGTGACTCATCATTCATGATACATTTCTTCTAGCATGTTCATTAGTGACTCATGCTAATGAGTCACTAAGTGAGTCATGATAGAATTAATGAGTTTTGTTTTGGGTGGGATATTTTAAGGTTGAGTTGGAGATATTTTGGTAAGAGATTTTCTTTATTTCTTTAACACTAAACCTTATATATCACACACAAGAAAAGAGGGCAGCCAAGGGGTTATTTTGTATGCTTGGTTTTTGCTCTCTTGAGATAGTTTCATGAGCTCACAATTTCCAATCCTAAGCATCTTCTTCAACCTCCACTCTTACCCTCTCATGTGATGAGAACCAAAGAGTGTTTGAGACAAAGTATTATACTCATTCTCTACTTCATCTTGGTCATCTCTTTTAGCAGACTTGATGACCGAGTTGCCTCGGTATAGAGGTTGGAGCCTGTTTAAAGATCCTTTGACGTGGTGCCACCTCGATGAGGAGACAGGAGATCGGAGTTGCCGCGAGGAGCGTGGGATGATGGCTAAAGACCGAAGGACTCGGATCGATCGGTATAGCCTTTCTAGCTCTTTACAGTTTGTTAGTTTAGCGTTAATGGCAAGATCCGGGTTATAGTATGCGATAGCGCCAGTTATAAAAGTTTTTGTTCCACGTTTGGTGTCAGAATGACGACCGGGGTACTACCGTAGACTTACAGCAGCCCCCTCCCCCAAAATCCCACTCAATTTTGCATCAAAAAATCTACAAAATGCTTCAAAATCAACACAAATTCAAAGCTAAATCCAAATCCAATCTCTACCCATTATTTCTTGCCCAAGCTAGCATGGATCTTGGAGCAAAGAGAGCATTCTGGATGGCTGGATTTCAAGTGAGATCAACAAAATTGGGAGGTATAAATTTAGACCCTTTGGTGAATTTGTTGTTAATTGCTTGTAGTTAGCTTATTAAGTGTTTAACTAGGTTTTAAATGGGTTCAAATTGCATGATTGAAAATTCAAGAGAGTGGTTTGTGATCAAATTAGGGTTTTGGTTATTTGGATCATGGTTATGATGTGTAGTCTCACATCTCAAGACATGCAAAGTGTAATTTTGTTGCTAAATTTGAAATTATTACTTGAGAATTTAGCTAAATCACTTGTATATGCAAACTAGGTTTTTTGTAAAATATTTATATATGTGAGATAAAATTCTAGTGAGGGTTTTTATCATTTGATTATGGTTTTAATGAGGAGATTAACATGTTAATGGAAAGCTAAAACTAATCTAGTTGCTAGTTACAAATTGTTGCTTTTAAAGTGTTAAAATTGGATAAATTGCAAACTAGAATTTTGGATTCAATGAAAATTGATGAGATTAAAATCTAGTAAATGTTTATGTGGACTAATTAAGATAATTAGTGAGTATTGTGACCACTAGTTTGCTAAAAGATCAAGGCTTGTAGTAAAACGGTTAATGACCCCTTTACTAGGCTTTTTGGAAATAAACCAATTTGATCAATTTATTGGTTTTGATGATTTGCATCCTATTTCATATATTTTTAGTGAGTTGTAAAACCATGATTGGTATGTTTGGTGTTTTCTCGATGGTTTGACGTTTGTACATCGACATCGAGAGTTGGTTCGGCTATTCTTGCATGCGTAGGCGATAGGTTTTGACCTATGCGTGATACGCGTGCCGATTTGGTTTTCGTATGCCGTTTCGATTTCGAATTGGGTTTTTATGTGATACGATACATTGTGACATGTAGGTACCCCTATGTGGACTTCGAGACGACAAGCAAGCGCATGGCGACGTCGGCACCGGCGAGCGAAGATCAGGTGAGTAGATTTATATCTAAGGGAAAAGTCGGTTGGATGGCGTATAGCACCCCCGCAGTTCGTAGTATATTTATGATATATAATTGGATATATATGTGGTTTATGATCCGTGGATGATTATCAAGTCATGAATATGTGTTTATGGTTAGTTTGGTGTTATTAGAAGGGAATTGGCATAGCTTCTTAGTCGCGAAACCTAGAATAGGTTTACACCCACACGCACACACCTGCTTTCACTTTATTACCTGTGCGTATATGGAGATATGTAAATATATATATACAAATGGGTATGGGACTATGTATATATATATATATATATATACGTATACATATACACGGATTATGAGGATAGTACTTGGGATTGGAGATGAGTCGATGAGATTGGGCTTGAGGACGTGAGATTGGTGATGTGATATGGTTCGTATTTGAGATACGACGTGATGTTTTAGCGGGTTTGATTGATATGAAAAAGTGTGTATAGAATAACCGCAATCAATAACGGTGTCAGTGTAGCTAGACCGAGATGAGTACGGGTCGTCCTCTGGGAAACGTTGAATCTTTTAATCTTACTTTAGACGTGTTGAAAAAGGAAGGAAGAAGAATAAAGAATGGTGAAGAATGGTTGTAGGTTCTAGATCTACGTCAAACACGGATGCAGAATATAGATCTAGATTAACTATGGATGTAAGTTTAATATTAAACGGGGGCTTGGAGGGTTCATTAGGATTTAGTAGTTATGGATGATTAATTAAAGATTACTCTTTTTTATCCTTTAATAGATTTAAAACTAGAACGACAGTGATGCATGTAGATTAGGGTTTCTGGAGGGAAAAGGGTTCCCACTCTTAACCCCTATCTCGACATAGAACTCCGTTCATATCTAGCCTTTAACAAAACAATTGTTAATCTAATCTCTAATCGTTGTCGCGATTATCAATGAATTGATAGCGTGCCCAATTAGGATGTTTACTATTCTTTTGATAAAGTTTATAAACATTATAGGACTTAAAAAGAGTTTAAGGATCTTCATCATCCATTAACCTACCCTAATCCCATGAATCCTAACAAGCGAAGAATTACTCACGCATGTTGGGAGAAGAATAGATGGAGAGGGAAATCATATTAAAACTACAAAGAGATAGAATAAGAAAACAACTACCTTTATTAATCAACAAAATTCATTTACACTTTGTTCTCTTAGAAAATGATTACAAAATGCTAGTTTGCTTCTCGATCTCTTCTAAGGAGGTATGAACCGTTGATGATCAGCCTAGATGCGTGATCCTTTCGTGGACTTCGTGATCTCTTCAGCTTGATCAATTTTCCAAGAGGCTCTCGATCCTTATTTATAGTCCCAGAGCCAGAACCCTAGTTTCCTAATATGGAAACCAGTGGTTAAGGTCCCAACAGAAAAAATCTCATGCCCTAACTACCCTAGTTTCCTAATATGGAAACCAGTGGTTAAGATCCCAACAGAACAAATCTCATGCCCTAACTACCCTAGTTTCCTAATATGGAAACCAGTGGTTAAGATCCTAACAGAACAAATCTCAACTCCCAACTCATCCAACACGCGGCGGAACCGCGGCCAATAGGTTGGTTTGGCCGCGGTTCCGCGGCCAAGTAGGGGGATCGTCACATTGTTTTTCTGGGGCTTTATCTTGATGAAACGTGGTGATCTTTTCACATATCTGGAAAATGAAAATCTTCTTTTCGTCACTGCCAGAATTGATTTCTTTAGTTTACTTTCTTAATTCGGCAGGTTTGTTTTGCCAATTTTGATTTCCTTGATTTCAGTCATGAAAATTCTACACAATAACTCAACAAATAATATTAGTAGAGTTTGTTTTATTGAGATATTAACTTAACCATTAAGAATTGGTCAAAGGTATTTAATAAGGTAAACATATTTAAATGGGCCAAATGTTACATGGATATTATATACTTACTTTTTCCTACATAATGTTAATTATAATATATAAACACATGAAAATGGTATTTTTATAGATAAACCCTCATATGTATCATATATTATAATAAACATCTTTATTATATAGAAATAGTAGGAAAAATGTCATATTAAATGTGCAGTTTTATCAACTGAAGAAATACCCCCAAACTTATCTTTGATCGTCCCGAGCAAACTAGTTATTCAAGAGAAGGGGAAAAAGAAGAAGAACTAAATAGCACACTTTCATAGGCAACACGATTGCACTGAGCACGTGCAACAAGACGTTAAACCTCTAGGTGTCCCTAGTAGGAGGAGTGTTGTCTCCTGAGGGTTTTCAGCGGATTACACCCACAAAATCCCATAATAAAAGAAAGATAGTGAAAGTTGCACATAAAGATTAGAACTATAAAAGAAAGAACTTGAAAATAAGAGTTTCCAACTATACTAGCTTTTCAGTTGCTATAAGCCCTATCTTAATGGTCGTGAAAAGATATCAGAAATCACATCATCCCTCAATTAAACATCGCCTTTTAGTCTTCCTCCCTTTCTTTCTTCCAAACATTGATCATATACCCCTACGTGTGTGTAAAATACATCCCTACACTTAGAAAATTCAATTCAAGCTATCATACTCGTGTCCATCTTATAAAGTACTTTATAGTTGGTGAATATTTTTGATAAAATTGCTCACACATTCTTCATGCTACCGTTAATACTTCTTAAGGTACTAACCGACCGATTACAAAATGTGCTTGTGTATTTAGGTGTAATTCCTCGTTTCGCAACACCTAAGGCTTAGCAGTGGCTCCAAAACCAGTTGGTCTAAGGCACAAGGTGATAAATCACCCTCGCTATACTTTTTTATGCTGCCTTGGTAATTACAAAACCAGTGTTCAATTTTTTCTTTCCCCACCACTTATATTTTATTTTATTTTCCTTCATACTAAGGCTTTGAGACAAGAGCATTTCAAGGTATCCTCTACTATCCCAAGTTTCAAGATGTGTGTAAGTGCGTGTAGTAGGGTATCAACGTTCAAATGTTTGTTCTTAAGAATAGGAACTATTTTTCAGACTTATTTTTATCCTCAGATTAGCAATCTTACTAACCCTTGGGACAACAGCTCATAACTACTTATTACTAGTTTCATTTAAGAAAACTTCTAACTTTCTTGTTTTTCTTAAACTATTCCTATCTTTCATATATAATTTTTCACTTTCTACTCTTTTATTATATAAAAAAAGTTGTGCTTATATATAGTATAATGCAAAGTATTGTGTAAATAAGCACAAACCTCACCCAAACCTGTTTGCAGCAGTGTCCTCACTGTTGTCATCTTTTAAATCTCAAAATCTGTAGACTTGGGAGGAAAAGTTATCAAAGGGGACAAGAAATAATGAATGTGAAATTCTTCCCTAAACTTATTTTTGGCTCGTAATTTTGTAAAAATTTTCTTTCAAGAGCCAAAATACCCCCTCCCCCCAAACTTGAGTAAAATCATATTAAGCATTTAAAATTATAAGAGGGGGTCAAAGTTATTGGTCAATACCAAGCTTTGCAAAGACCAAAAGTCAACACCAACCATTCGAAGAATTTATCAGTGAAACACACCAGTTGGTGGAAGAACATGTTGTATGGAGTCAGGATGAAGTGGGGAAGAGATAAGTGGTGTAAAAGAAAAGGATTTCGTCTCAATTTGGAGAGACAACACAGTGATAGTGATGATGGATTACTCACATTCTCATGATTGTCCAGAAGAAGGGGTGGAGGTTCAATTTCTTTATCTTGGAGTTGATTCATCTCAACACCCGTGTCTTTTAAAAATGCTAGTTCATCAGCGAAAATTTCCTCAAAGCTTTCATTGATACCCCGAAGAATAATCTCATCAGAAAAAACGGGGTGATCGTCAGACTCCATGAAATGTTCATAATCAATGTTAGATGTTGACCCAGACAACTCAATAGAAGAGTCCGTATGTGTATAATACATGGTTGGGTCAAACAACAACATATGAAAAGAGTCTAGATCAGTATCATGAAGCTGATCAAATTCGCTGCCGTCGACATCCATTAATTCGACAGAACATGCTTGAGTAGAAGGTTCGGAGGGTACACTCCCCAACTTGTAAATGTTAAGCTCTATTGACATCTTCCCGAAGGATAGGGTCATAGAGCTATTACGACAGTTGATTACAGCATTGGAAGTGGCCAAAAAGGGTCGACCGAGAATCACAGGAATTTGGTTCCGTGGGTTCGCTACGGGCTGTGTATCGAGAACAATAAAGTCCACAGGGAATACAAATTCCCCGACTTTTATTAACACATCCTCAAGCTCACCCCTAGGTTTGGTGATTGATCGGTCGGCCATCTGGAGAGTTGTGTTCGAGGGCTTTAACTCTCTGATCCCTAACTGGTCATAAACTGAGTAAGGAAGCAGGTTAACACTTGCGCCAAGGTCAGGTAGAGAACGATTAATATTTTTACCCCCAATAGAAATAGAAATTGTAGCACAGCCGGGGTCCTTACGTTTCCTTGGTAATTGTTGGGGAAAAGCTGTGTTTACAGTACTCGAAATGAACATCTTTTTTGGCACTTGAGTCTTCCTCTTCCTAGTGCACAAGTCCTTGAGAATTTTCGCATAAGCCGGGACTTGTTGTATAGCATGTAGGAGAGGGATATTGATGTTAACCTGCTTAAAGATGTCAATAATCTTCTCCATCTGCGGACTCGGTTTGTTTCCCCTTAACCGATTCGGATAAGGAGCTTTAGCAATAATAGCTGGGTCCAACAGTGGAGAAGGTGGTGTGGGTAGGAACGATCCCAGAATAGGAGTGGGGATCGTCTTTGGTGGACTAGAAGAAGTGTGCTGAGGGTTCGAGCCTTGGGAAAAATGAAGAATAGGCTCGGAAGATAATGATGGGGGTCAGAAGTAGAAGTAGAAGTGGAAGGAAAAGTCTCAGCCGGGGTATCATCAATTGATTCATCATTAGTAGTATCAATCTCTTCACCGACATGGTTTTCAAGCACTCTTCCAGATCTTAATGTGGTAATAGCATTCACATGATGTGAGTAGCCAGGATTTGGTACAGGTTGAACTGGAAGTTTGCCTCTCTCTAGCACTTATTTCGGCTTTTAATTGTGCAATTTGCGCTTCCATCGATTTAATACTCTCACCTTGGAAGGCAGAGTTCTTTTTTATGTCATCGATGGAAGACTTCATCTCAGCCGAAACTTGCATGAATTTTGTTAGAAGAAAATTCATGGTTTGTTCGAGTGAAGAGGAGTTATCAGTACCAGTCAATTGCAAAGAATTGTTATACGGTGCAGAAGTGTTGACCGGATTTTGAAAGTTCTGTGATTGATAGGGGTGCTGACTCAATTGTAGTGGTTGCTGTTGTGGTGGAGGGACCCTTTGAAAGTTATTTTGGTTTGGAAGCGTGTTTTGAGTTTGTTGTTGGTTCTAAGCAAAGTTAGGGTGATTCCTCCAACCCTGATTATAAGTGGAAGAATACGGATCGTTTCTAGATCTTTGTTGAAAAGCAGCATTGGTATGCTCTTGATCTTGAAACGGAGAATTCAAAGGACATTCTTCTGTAAGATGTGATGGATCAGAACAGCATCCACAAATAGTTTTAGGGAGTGTCATCTGATTTAGGGAGGCTAATAAAAATTTATGTTCCATAGCTTCGAGTTTCTTTTGCATTGCTGCCATTTCAGCTCTAACTCCTATGGAAACATCAGATTGGTGAATACCACCCCTAGACGATGATTGGTTTACAATCTCCCACTGTAATGATTTTTCAGCGAAATCTTCTAAAAATCTCCAGGCTTCACCATCATCTTTAGTCATGAAGGTGCCTTGATACATGGATTCAAGTATCTATTTTGTTGTAGGATTAATGCCCTCATATACGATTCTGCACAGATCCCATCTAGGGATTCCGTGATGAGGACATTGAACTAACAGATCCTTTAAGCGTTCAAAACACTTCGAAAATGGTTCATTGGGAAGCTGGGTAAATTGATTTATTTCGCTACGGACTCGAGCTGTCTTATGATTAGGGTAGAATTTCTTTAGGAAAGTTGTGACGAATTCCCCCCAGTTTGAAATAGAATCTGCAGCTATGTTATAAAGCCACTTCTCGGCTATATCGCACAAAGTGAATGGGAGAAGACGTAATCTCATAGCATCCACAGAAAGCTGTGAAGTACCCATCATAGCGCATACATTTTCAAATTTGGTAATAAAGACGTATGCGTCTTCAGACTCGAGACCGTGATATTTTCGTACAAGATTGAAGTAGTAGGGTTTAATTTCAAAATTATCCCCGTTGACTGGTGGAATAGATAGACAAGTAGGAAGTGGACTACGGATAGGATAGCATCTCTTTTGGAGAGAGATGCGCGGTGGATTCTGCTCACCTACGGGCGGTGGCAGCATGGTATTATAATTTGATGGAGTACCGTCCATCTCAGTCGATGTGGTGGGTGGTGGGGGAAAAGAAAATGAATAAGCACCGACTTCGGAGTCGATAGCAGGAACGCGGACAAGACGGGCACTAGAATCCCGTGTCCAGCCATGCATGCACTAAACGGTTTTAGCAAAAGTGGCAGCGTGTGTGTTATTTAAAATTGGTTTGTTTTTGAAAAAGTGTGTCGGACTTAGACAAATCACAAAAAATGCACAAACAACCCTGAAACTAAGGTTATCTAGGTCAAGTCTCTAGACCGCTACTAGACTTCCAAAGGACAAGCCGCAGGATCAATCCTCTACAACCTCTTTACTACTCTTGTGGCCAGGTAAGTGCCAGGTAAGTGGGTGGTATCCGCTATAGAATCACCGAAAATAGCGGGCCTAATTAAGTAACCACTTTCCTTAGACACACTTGTCTAGACACCACAAAAGTAATGCGGATAAGCGATAAATTACCCATGACCTTCCTTTGTCCTTATTGAGCGCGACAGTCCTTAGAGTCTTCTCTAGATATTTTTTAATTAATGTAGGGCTGATGCGGATGCTCGTTTTGTGATTTGTGGGGCCTAGGAAGGGTGATGAAATCCCCACCTAATCTGAATTGTAGTCTTGCCCCTTAAAGTCCGTATTAAAATATGTAACAACAAACCAATAACAAAACTTTGCAAAAATTTTTTTGAGTGGCGATATTTTGCAAAGAATCCAGCAGAAAAAATATTTTATTGGATTTCAGAGGAGAGAGAAAGATGTAAAGAAGATACCAGAGAAATTGGAAACCCTAAATCCCTTAATGAGCTGCGGTTCCGCCTCCATTATGCCGCGGTTCCGCCGCCGACTAGGAAGATATGATGAAGATTTTTTGCTATGTGGCCTCCCTTCCTCCTCTAGCTCTTGATGAATGTCTCTGAATCTTTATCTCCTCACTCAAATGACTCCAGATTCCCTCGCGAAATTCACACAATAATCGTTAAATATACAATTGGTAGTTTTGTTTATTTATGATATGGATCGAATAAGAATTCAACACGAATAGTAAGAAAAAAAATAATACGCATGTATCCCCGGCAACGGCGCCATTTGATTGATATGAAAAAGTGTGTGTAGAATAACCGCAATCAATAACGGTGTCGCGTGTAGCTAGACTGAGATGAGTACGGGTCGTCCTCTGGGAAACGTTGAATCTTTTAATCTTACATTAGACGTGTTGAAAAAGGAAGGAGGAAGAATAAAGAATGGTGAAGAATGGTTTTAGGTTCTAGATCTACGTCAAACACGGATGCAGAATATAGATCTAGATTAACTACGGATGTAAGTTTAATATTAAAAAGGGGGCGTGTAGGGTTCATTAGGATTTAGTAGTTATGGATGATTAATTAAAGATTACTCTTTTTATCCTTTAATAGATTTAAAACTAGAACGACAGTGATGCATGTAGATTAGGGTTTCTGGAGGGAAAAGGGTTCCCACTCTTAACCCCTATCTCGACATGGAACTCCGTTCATATCTAGCCTTTACCAAAACAATTGTTAATCTAATCTCTAATCGTGGTCGCGATTATCAATGAATTGATAGTGCGCCTAATTAGATGTTAACTATTCTTTTGATAAAGTTTATAGGACTTAAAAAAAGTTTAAGAATCTTCATCATCCATTAACTTACCCTAATCCCATGAACCCTAACAAGCGAAGAATTACTCACGCATGGTGGGAGAAGAAGAGATGGAGAGGGAAATCATATTAAAACTACAAAGAGATAGAATAAGAAAACAACTACCTTTATTAATCAACAAAATTCATTTACACTTTGTTCCCTTAGAAAATGATTACAAAATGCTAGTTTGCTTCTCGATCTCTTCTAAGGAGGTAGATGGACTGTTGATGATCAGCCTGGATGCGTGAGCCTGTCGTGGAATTCGTGATCTCTTCAGCTTGATGAATTTTCCAAGAGGCACTCGGTCCTTATATATAGTCCCAGAGCCAGAACCCTAGTTTCCTAATATGGAAACCAGTGGTTAAGATCCCAACAGAAAAAATCCCATGCCCTAACTACCCTAGTTTCCAAATATGGAATCCAGTGGTTAAGATCCCAACAGAACAAATCTCATGCCCTAACTACCCTAGTTTCCTAATATGGAAACCAATGGTTAAGATCCTAACAGAACAAATCTCAACTCCCAACTCGTCCAACATGCGGCGGAACCGCGGCTAATAGGTGGGTTTGACCGTAGTTCCGCGACCAAGTAGGGGGATCGTCACATTGTTTTTCTGGGGCTTTATCTTGATGACATGTGGTGATCTTTTCACATCTCTGGAAACTGAAAATCTTCTCTTCGTCATTGCCAGAATTGATTTCTTTAGTTTACTTTCTTAATTAGGCAGGTTTGTTTCGCCAACTTTGATTTCCTTGATTTCAGTCCTGAAAATTCTGGACAATAACTCAACAAATAATATTAGTAGAGTTTTTTTTATTGAGATATTAACTTAACCATTAAGAATTGGTCAAAGGTATTTAATAAGGTAAGCATATTTAAATGGGCCAAATGTTACATGGATATTATTTACTTACTTTTTCCTACATAATGTTAATTATAATATATAAACACATGAAAATAGTATTTTTACAGATAAACCCTCATATGTATCATATATTATAATAACCACCTTTATTATATAGAAATAGTAGGAAAAATGTCATTTAAATAAGCAGTTTTATCAACTGAACAGGGTCCTTTCGACGTGGTGTTTTCAGACACACGCATGCATACATAGATGGTATCAGTATTGTACTAGACGTAGATCAGTACCCCCGATCATGATATTTGATAAAGAGGATACCAGATGAATAATGTGATAGATGTGACATTTGACCCGAACCCAGATTTGGGAGGCCGTACGACGGATTTGTTAGTTGTATGTATGCCCTAGAGGCCAGTATTGTACAGATGATGTATATTATATTGGATGCTTGGACAATATAGAGATGACTTTCTTGCTCGATATGATAGTATGCTATCTGGTTACTCTTTATCTTAACATGTACACTTGTCTCTTTATACTTGCTTATAGTTACATGTTGGTAAAGCCCTTAGGATGTGTACTTGACTACCTGGACTATGATGCAGATTATACTAGTGGGGACATGGTAGTCCATAAGTACATCCTTCAAGGTCCCTAGTCGTGGGTGTATCGAGACGGGGCATCGATATACCAGTGTAGACTAGCGTATACGCTTCTCGACCCATGAGATGGGCGATGGATGATCCCATATCCATTGGTGTTTGACATCAGAGATGGTGTACGGGTGCTCAGTGGAGACTGGGTACACTGGACGGACTCGCCGAGAACTCCCAGATGGTATTATACCTCACGTCAGATGGCAGTTCTCAGGTGACACTTGTGCAGGTTAGTCTGTAGACCCGAGATCGTCATAGAGTCTTGTGTGATTCCCACTGTGCTTTGATCTCCACCTTACCACGTCCATGAGGGCGTGCAAAACGGTGGTCTTTGGGTACAGTCCCGAGTCACATGGAGGCAATGAGCGATAGGAGGGGTTTCGTCTCTCCCGGTATTGGGGGTTGATGTTGCGCTGTGCTTGATTGGCCGTAACAGGGAAGTCCCTGGCCAGGTCTGATCAGAGATATGCTGGTAAGTGTTACCAGTAGTTTCTCGACCCGTTATGAGCCTCACATCGGCACGACTTATCGGTTATTGGGGTCTGACGTTTACCACCCCTAGACTTGATATGCGACGTATCAGACGAACAGACCGGACTGTACGGTAAGTGTTACTGGTTGGATTCACAGGAGTATGAGCGGGCTAGCTCGTCGATCTTCTGATCGCTCAATACCCGGATGGCCGTTACGTTTAGCAGACCGCTTGCGGCTTGTGGGTGCTTGATATGATCATCATCTGCTACCGGCGTATTGACGAGTCTTTAGAGTCCTACACAGAGGTTTCCTGGCTCAAGCGAAACGAAATAGGAGCGCATATGAGATATGTGCGGGAGCGAGAATAATGTGTGTATGTGATACCGCATTTTATTCTCGCGATAAATGTTTCGATTGGTTATATTCGATATGACCTAGTTATCGAATCATTGATTCGATAAATCGATACATTGAATACTAGTCGGTTATGTGCGACATGACCGGATCATTGAATCAAATGTTGATTTAATGATTTAATGTATAATTATATATTTGATATATTACTTTGCATTAACTAGTATTGGTTCACTTTATATGGATTTTCTCACTCGATGTGCAAGTTGTATATGTGATATACTTTCGTGCACATATTTGTATCATGTTTGATGATACTTGATCATTTGGTTAAGTGTAAAGAATTAAGCCATGGTTAAATGATAATTAGGGTTTTGCATATTCATTTATTTATTTATTTGTTCATTTATTTATTTGGAAAAGATTGAGATAAGAATGGTGGAGAAGTTTGTCTTTAGTTGAAGCTTCATGAAGCTTTGACTTCTTAACCATTCTTGTCTTCATGCTTAACCCTAACCCATCCACTTACCATGGTTTATTCTCTACACTTAACCCTTGTTAGATTATGATAAGTATGCATTTTTCTTTTCATTTTAAAACAACTTATCATATTCTAGCTTCATCTTCTCCTTCTTCTTCAAGAGAGAAAACAAGATGCCATCAATGGCAACTTGAGCAAAAGTGAGTAAAATCCAATTCTAAAGTGAACCCACCTCCTATTTCTTCACCCTCTACCTCTTGCCAAGTTGTTTTGGGTGTTTTCTTCACAAGTTTCACCACTTGGCGAAGTTGGAGCTTGAACTTGTGCAACCTCGACGTAGATCATCTTCGGCATGAAGCCGACGACCTTGCCCGCTCGTTTTTCTGATGAAGCTGACGATTGAGTCTAGAATTCGAGATGGACAGCGAGAGGACGCCTACGTGGAGCCAAGGAAGTGGATATCCGGATCTACAAAGGTTGTAGCATCTAATTTTTAGTTAAGTAGTTAACTAGATTTATATTTCGCCTAAACATCTAGTCTACGATCCGTGTTAGGGTTTCTCGGCACCCATAAAATTTTAAATTGGCATGTTCGATGCCTTGTGAGACCTCTATAGTGTGCCTAGGAACCCTTCAGTGGTATCAGAGCCAAGCTAGAGCCTTAGGCGAAGTCCAGACGGAATTTGAAGTCCGAACGAACCCGAAACCCCAAAACCCATTTGCTCTCTGGACTTTTTCCAAAATCTGGAGTTTTTCGATATTAAAAATATTCAGAAAAATCAGCAGGAAATTCTAAGGTTTACTGTAAAATTCGTGAGCCTAATTCCACTATATCACCGCGGTTCCGCGGCATGAGCAAGGCTTATGCGGCGGTTCCGCGGCCGTACGGCCACAGTATTAAAAGATTTTTACACAGTAACTCTTAGTTTTCAGTGGTGATTTTCCTGGGAATTTTTAATATTTTTTCAAGAGTTGAATTTTCTGGGGTTGTTTTGGGGATTTGGTGTTTCGATCGGGGTATCAAATTTTGTCTATGTTGCTTTCCGGATAAATTTTAGAATATGTTAAAAAGTTCGACCGGATATAAATACCCAATTTTTCCCCTGTCGGGAAATTTCCAAGTGTTGGATTTTTCCGTAGTTTAACGACGTTCTAAGTAGTGCAAGTAACGCGATGGACCCTCTAGAAGACAACAAACCTTAACTCGATTATGTGACCGTCTTGAACTGCCCTTTGAACCTTCGGGTTTGGGGCAGTACGGCGTGCCACATGTGAGGCGTTGGCTTGACCCTTCTACGGCTGGACCGTTGGTACTGAGGCACGAACTGAATGTTGTTAGACTTATTTCATGTGTTGAGCTGTATCGGGAAAACTTGGGTATTCGACTGTTCGATCGGAAAGTTTAACATTTTCTGCTTATCTGGAATGGGATACAATAATTGGAATTCACAAACAGTTATGTGATAACTGAATGAATGTTATAAATCTAGCAGTTTAGTTTCACTTGATATTGAAAAGAGTTTTCGATAATGAGACTAGAATGCGGGGTTTATAACTGTTAGGCATGTGATGTCTAAGTATTTCATTTGATTAGGCATGCGATGTCTAAAGATGTTGCGGATTCCAATTGTTGTAGTTTTACACTTTCTTTTCTGTGACCGTAAGTGTAATATGTGATATCGCCGGTTTCGTTGCTATATGTCAACGACAATTGGGATGCGCATATTTACTTACGTTGATGACATGTGATGTTATATTTTGCTGGATATGTTATATTGGATTGTCGTGTTTGAATAGCCGGGGGTTTTTATGTGAGATGAGTGTTTTTCTTTTTCATTCATGTAAAAACTTGTATGTAATATTCTTTTATTTGGGGCACTTCCAGGTTGCGGAAGCTGTCACCCTTTGTATATTATTTACTTTTCTGCACTAGGATAGACCCAAGAAGGGGAGCACAAGTAACCGGGTTCTGGGGTCCAGTGGGAGACCAACTCGAGGAGTCGAGTCCGGGTCTCCTAACCCTAGAATTGGCAGGGTTGCTTGCCGCTCTCGTAGGGGTCTAGGGGTGTGGGATTGGCTATTCATCACGACCGTGGAATCCGTGTTTTATACTGGCTCGTATTGAAAACACGGACGTCCTAGTATATCCAATATTTCATATGTTTATTCTGCTGCGATATCTGTGATGTGCTTCTGTGATGGACATAATATATAGTATATATGATATATTATATAGACGTTACTTATGTTTTGCACCCGCACTAGCCCTGCCCTGCTCTGTCGTTAGTTACCTAACCTAACGGTGCACGAGGGGACATCGAGGCGAATGCGGATGGCATAAGTGTACGTCATATCTATCTGTGATGTTTAGGTACTTAAATGATGGGACTTCATTAATGTGATTAATGAAAGAAAAGAAACCTAAGATGTTGTAGAATCAAATTTTAAAACAAAACAGGTAGCTACAGTTCTTGCTTTGCATAGCGGTATATATGATATACCCTGCACCTTATTCGATGAGGAAAGGACCGAGATCCCTTCACCGGGAGTGACTCCTTTAGCAATAACTGGCTGATGCTACACACTCGGTTTGCTTTTGACTGCTTTTGGGTTTTTGCTTTGCACAGCGATATATATGATATATCCCGCACCTCATTCGACGAGGAAAGGACCGAGATCCCTTCACCGGGAGTGACTCCTTTAGCAAAACTAGAAAAGCCTCAAAATCACTCCATTTTAAAAACTTCATTTGATTCTACAACGATATCAAGTTCATTACGCAATAGGTTTTTAGAAAAAAACCTGCGTAGCCCTCCGTCATTTCAGATAGAGACTAGTTAGTATTCGTGCTGCGTTTGTTGACCTTAGCCAAGGCGTGGTGTACGGTAGCTAATTAGTATTTATCTGCTAAAACATGAGATGTGATTGAGTTAGGGTAGTCGTGCGACTTTGTTGACCTTAGCCAAGGGTCGTACGGGTGGGTTTGATTCAATCAGGAAATGACGGGTTGAACTTGACTAGCGCTTATGATTTGTTGACCTTAGCCAAGGTCATAAGTTGCTAGGGGCAAAAGCATTATCGGGAATTTCAAGTGTTGAAATTTGCAATGAGATTGCATACCTTCTATGAGATAGTTGGATCCCGATACCCACTGCGAGTAAGAGTTACTCCTGGGAGAGTTTTACACATTGCAATTAGCTGATCAAGTAGGTGTCTAGAAAGGTGTCAACGGGGTTACGCCTCTAGGAAAACGAGGTTTACATTAATTAGGTTCGTGCGAAAGCACGGGGGACCTCCCTCAAAGTACCGACACTGGCCTGGCTGAAAGATTGGCGAACTTATAGTGTGTAATTAATCCCGGCTAGTTTTTCCTTTTAGGGTTTGAAGGAAAATTTGATAAAAAGCAGTGGGAGCCATCCTGATTAGATAAGATAATAACCAATCTGATCTTACACGAGCATACGCTAAAGTGTTTTCTTCTCTCTCCCTCCAGGTAGCGACCATTTCATGCCCTAATGAAGATAATAATATGGATGTATTGACCGAACTCGCATGTTATACTGTGCTGGGGAACGTTGGTTCCGTTCTTTCTTATAAGAGTTATAGGAATGAACAGGATATAGGGGAATACCAGGATTCCCATGCCACCCGAATGAAGAAAGTACATGCTGATGCATTTTCTTCGGGTGTGTTCGTTACAGAAAACTGTTTCTCCATTTGCTCTACGTCCTGGGTATTGGATACCGGGTCAGGATCCTATATATGTAATCAGTTACATGGGCTTAGGAAAGGTAGAGAACTTGGAGAAGGTGATAAAGACATTAGAGTTGGAAATGGTGCAATTGTTGCAGCTAAGACTGTCGGGGAATATCACCTTGTATTACCAACTGGTAATACATTGGTTCTGAACGAATGCTATTACATGCCGAACCTGATATGCAACATTATATCAGTTTCTTTATTAAGTAAAGAGGGATATAATTTTGTATTACAGGACAATGTTATGAACATTTTCCGTAACCAAAAGTTGGTTGGATCAGGCACGTTGTGCAATGGCATTTATGTTCTAAATCAATCAACAGTTCTGAGCATAACAAACACACACAAGAGGAAGAGTTCTGAACTCAACGAATCCTTCTTGTGGCATTGTAGATGGGCCACATCAATGCGACACGACTAACTAAGTTGCATAAAGATGGATATTTAAATCCGTTTGAATTTTCATCTTATGACACTTGCCAGTCATGTCTCAAAGGCAAGATGACCAAAACTCCGTTTACGGGACACGGAGAAAGAGTTACCGAACTCTTAGGACTTATACATAGTGATGTATGCGGTCCCATGTCTACACATGCCAGGGATGGTTCTTCATACTTCATTACATTCACTGACGATCTCTCTAGGTTCGGGTATGTGTTCCTGATGAAACACAAATCAGAAGCTTTTGAGAAATTTAGGGAATATAAACAAGAAGTTGAGAACCAAACCGGAAAAAGTATTAAAATCCTACGATCTGATCGAAGAGGAGAATACTTAAGCAATGAATTCATGGACTTCCTAAAAGTGAATGGGATTCTCTCTCAGCTGACTCCTCCATATACACCACAGCACAACGGTGTATCAGAATGGAGGAACCGCACCCTATTAGATATGGTGCGCTCTATGATGAGCACAGCTGAGTTACCTATTTCCTTCTGGGGATATGCGCTGGAGACAGCCATATACCTATTGAATAGAGTTCCAACTAAATCTGTGCCTACCACTCCATATGAGATATGGAATGGAAAGAGACCATCTCTTAAAAGAGTTAAGATATGGGGTTGTCCGGCTTATGTTAAAAAGCAAAACCCGGACAAACTCGAGGCACGATCAGTTTTTTGTAAGTTTGTAGGATATCCAAGCAATTCGTATGGATATCTATTCTACCACAGTGAACAACAAAAGGTGTTTGTTGCTCAACATGCCACCTTTTTAGAAAAGGAATTTCTTACAAAAGAAATTAGTGGCGATGAGGTAGAGCTGGAAGAGGTTCCGGCAACACAAACTACAACTGAAGATTTAGTGGAACCAGAGGATTCAGTAGCTCCCAATGAACCTCAGCCTCTCCGCCGATCTAGTAGGGTTCCTCGCCAACCTGAGAGATACTACGGTTTTCTCATGGATGGTGGAAGCGAGGATTGCATCATGGAGGATGATGACCCAACTAGCTTCGAGCAGGCCATCACGAGTGGGGACTCAGTGAAATGGCTGGATGCTATGCGGTCCGAGATGGAATCCATGTACACCAACAAAGTATAGACTTTGGACGTTGCTCCTGAAGGGGTAAAACCCATTGGGAGCAAGTGGATCTTCAAGAAGAAACTTGGTGTAGATGGGAAAGTGGAGACTTTCAAAGCTAGACTTGTAGCAAAGGGTTTTCGTCAAAGACCAGGTGTGGACTATGACGAAACCTTTTCTCCAGTGGCTATGCTTAAATCCATCCGGATCATGCTTGCCATCGCTGCTTATCATGATTACGAAATCTGGCAAATGGATGTTAAGACCGCTTTTCTAAATGGTGATTTGGAAGAGTGCGTGTACATGACTCAGCCAGAGGGCTTCGTAGACAGTGGGAGCAGCGGGAAGGTGTGCAAGCTGCTTAAATCCATTTATGGATTAAAGCAAGCATCGCGGAGTTGGAACATCTGCTTTGACGTCGTTATCAAAGAGTTTGATTTCGTCAAAAACCCAGATGAACCTTGTATTTACAAGAAGGTGGCAGAGAGTAAGGTTGTCTTCCTCGTATTGTACGTGGACGACATACTCTTGATAGGAAATGATATTCCTATGCTGCATTCGGTCAAGCTCTTCTTATCACAAAGATTCTCAATGAAAGATCTTGGTGATGCCTCCTGCATATTGGGAATTAGGATCTATAGAGATAGATCCAAACGGATTTTGGGATTGTCCCAATCCAGGTACATTGACACCATACTAAAGAGGTTTAGTATGGAAGAGTCCAAGCGTGGGAACTTACCCACGATCTCTGGAGTCACTCTCTCCAAAGAGATGTCTCCCAAGACTGATTTGGAGAGAGCTCGCATGCAAGGGATACCCTATGCTTCGGCAGTAGGCTCTATCATGTATGCGATGCTATGTACCAGACCCGATGTAGCATACTCACTAAGTGTAGTGAGCAGGTATCAAGCTGATCCTGGAGAGAATCACTGGACAGCTGTGAAGAGCATTCTCAAGTACTTACGAAGGACTAGAGATATGTTCTTGGTGTATGGTAACGGAGAGCTCCAAGTGGAGTCCTTTACCGATTCGAGCTTCCAGAGTGATAAGGACGACTCTAAGTCGTAGTCGGGCTTTGTCTTTACCCTTTACGGAGGGGCGGTTAGCTGGAAGAGTTCCAAGCAGGAAACCGTGGCAGACTCGACGATGGAGGCTGAATACATCGCTGCCAACGATGCTGCCAAAGAGGCTGTCTGGATCAAGAAGTTCATTACTGAACTTGGAGTGGTTCCATCCATTGAGCATCCAATACCTTTGTATTGTGATAACAATGGAGCGGTGGCTTTGGCCAAGGAACCCAGGTCCCATCAGCGATCCAGGCATATTCTGAGGCGGTATCACCTGATCCGGGAGATAGTTGATCGCCGGGAGTTCGAGGTCAGGAGGGTTGACACGAAGAACAACACGGCGGATCCACTCACGAAGGCCATTCCCCAGATACAGTTTGAGAGACTCTTCGGGATGCTCGGTATGCGATACTACAGCAGCTGGCCCTAGTGCAAGTGGGAGATTGTTAGTTGTATGTATGCCCTAGAGGCCAGTATTGTACAGATGATGTATATTATATTGGATGCTTGGACATATATAAGGATGACTTTCTTGCTCGATATGATAGTATGCTATCTGGTTACTCTTTATCTTAACATGTACACTTGTCTCTTTATACTGTCTTATAGTTATATGTTGGTAAAGCCCTTAGGATGTGTACTTGACTACCTGGACTATGATGCAGATCATACTAGTGGGGACATGGTAGTCCATAAGTACATCCTTCAAGGTCCCTAGTCGTGGGTGTATCGAGACGGGGCATCGATATACCAGTGTAGACTAGCGTATACGCTTCTCGACCCATGAGATGGGCGATGGATGATCCCATATCCATTGGTGTTTGACATCAAAGATGGTGTACGGGTGCTCAGTGGAGACTGGGTACACTGGACGGACTCGCCGAGAACTCCCAGATGGTATTATACCTCACGTCAGATGGCAGTTCTCAGGTGACACTTGTGCAGGTTAGTCTGTAGACCCGAGATCGTCATAGAGTCTTGTGTGATTCCCACTGTGCTTTGATCTCCACCTTACCACGTCTATGAGGGCGTGCAAAACGGTGGTCTTTGGGTACAGTCCCGAGTCATATGGAGGCAATGAGCGATAGGAGGGGTTTCGTCTCTCCCGGTATTGGGGGTTGATGTTGCGCTGTGCTTGATTGGCCGTAACAGGGAAGTCCCTGGCCAGGGCTGATAAGAGATTTGCTGGTAAGTGTTACCAGTAGTTTCTCGACCCGTTATGAGCCTCACATCGGCACGACTTATCAGTTATTGGGGTCTGACGTTTACCACCCCTAGACTTGATATGCGACGTATCAGACGAACTGACCGGACTGTACGGTAAGTGTTACTGGTTGGATTCACAGGAGTATGAGCGGGCTAGCTCGTCGATCTTCTGATCGCTCAATACCCGGATGGCCGTTACGTTTAGCAGACCGCTTGCGGCTTGTGGGTGCTTGATATGATCATCATCTGCTACCGGCGTATTGACGAGTCTTTAGAGTCCTACACAGAGGTTTCCTGGCTCAAGCGAAACGAAATAGGAGCGCATATGAGATATGTGCGGGAGCGAGAATAATGCGTGTATGTGATACCGCATTTTATTCTCGCGATAAATGTTTCGATTGGTTATATTCGATATGACCTAGTTATCGAATCATTGATTCGATAAATCGATACATTGAATACTAGTCGGTTATGTGCGACATGACCGGATCATTGAATCAAATGTTGATTTAATGATTTAATGTATAATTATATATTTGATATATTACTTTGCATTAACTAGTATTGGTTCACTTTATATGGATTTTCTCACTCGATGTGCAAGTTGTATATGTGATATACTTTCGTGCACATATTTGTATCATGTTTGATGATACTTGATCATTTGGTTAAGTGTAAAGAATTAAGCCATGGTTAAATGATAATTAGGGTTTTGCATATTCATTTATTTATTTATTTGTTCATTTATTTATTTGGAAAAGATTGAGATAAGAATGGTGGAGAAGTTTGTCTTTAGTTGAAGCTTCATGAAGCTTTGACTTCTTAACCATTCTTGTCTTCATGCTTAACCCTAACCCATCCACTTACCATGGTTTATTCTCTACACTTAACCCTTGTTAGATTATGATAAGTATGCATTTTTCTTTTCATTTTAAAACAACTTATCATATTCTAGCTTCATCTTCTCCTTCTTCTTCAAGAGAGAAAACAAGATGCCATCAATGGCAACTTGAGCAAAAGTGAGTGAAATCCAATTCTAAAGTGAACCCACCTCCTATTTCTTCACCCTCTACCTCTTGCCAAGTTGTTTTGGGTGTTTTCTTCACAAGTTTCACCACTTGGCGAAGTTGGAGCTTGAACTTGTGCAACCTCGACGTAGATCATCTTCGGCACGAAGCCGACGACCATGCCCGCTCGTTTTTCCGATGAAGCTGACGATTGAGTCTAGAATTCGAGATGGACAGCGAGAGGACGCCTACGTGGAGCCAAGGAAGTGGATATCCGGATCTACAAAGGTTGTAGCATCTAACTTTTAGTTAAGTAGTTAACTAGATTTATATTTCGCCTAAACATCTAGTCTACGATCCGTGTTAGGGTTTCTCGGCACCCATAAAATTTTAAATTGGCATGTTCGATGCCTTGTGAGACCTCTATAGTGTGCCTAGGAACCCTTCAGGATTTACCGTACGAGCTATATATTGATGATAGATCCGCACTCTTGACTCGAGAATGTCATATTTTATAGGGTATCGTATGGGATACTATTGAGGCGGGATCACCGACCATTATACATATATATATATATATATATATATATATATATATATCGACTCAGATTTAGGTAGTTTCCATACCCATTCCGATTGGTTATTAGTTAGACCTGTAGTTACCTAGTAGATGTTAGACTAGACCCGAGTCATACCTATTTCCAAAACTAACGAATCGTGAGGATTTTAAAGACATGTTAAGGAATACTACGGATATTTCCAAAGACATACATTTTCTTAAAAACACCGTAGCCCTTATTTTATAAACACCACGATTCGTACTATTTCAAACGGCAAAACAGTATAACACAGGTGTAGCGATGTAGATTCCTTATTGTTACGCTATCATTCAAGTTCCGCATATTATTGTTGCAATTACTATTCATTGCCATTTATCATGTTGTTATCGTCTCATTGCATGTTTATTGTGTACTTAGTGATTATGAACCATGCTGTCAGGACACCAGCACCATTATCGATGATGCGTATGTTCCACATGCTCTTACTTGCCGGCTCACACACATCATCATCGGTAATTGTTATGTCACGTACATTTTAGAAAATACTATTTCATTGACATAGCTAGCTAACTGATAGATGCTACATGTTATAGCCTTCATATGCTAGTTTAATTATTGCATGATATCACATGCATCCATATATTCATTGGTTATGCGGTATTATGGAGATTTATACCGGTTTTCATTATTATTGACATGATAACTTGATGATTTTGGAATGGCCGAGCCCTATTTGATGAAAAATTTGATTCATTTGCTAAAATTCCTGTAAGTCTACGCCAGTGCCCCGGCCAGTAATCTGAGGCCAAACACAGAACAAAAACTTTTACAACTGGCGCTAACATAGACTTTAACCCGGATCTAGCCATTAACGCTAAACTAGCTAACTACAAAGATGATAGAATGGTTATACCGATCGATCCGTGTCCTTTGGGCTTTAGCCATCATCCCACGCTCCTCGCGGCATCTCCGATCTCCTGTCTCCTCATCGAGGTGGTACCACGTCAACGGATCTTTATACGGGCTCCCGCCTCTGAACCGAGGCAACTCGGACATGAATTTTACTAACTGACATGTCCAAGATTGAAGTAGAGAGTGTGTAGAATATTTTGTCTCAAGACACCCAAGCCATTGGGTGAAGGTTAATTGAAGTTGCCAATTGGGATGATGAATTGAGCTAGGAATTTGAGCAAAAAAATCATTCATCTCACCTTAAAGGGCTAGGCCAAAAAGCAATGCACACAAAGTGCTCTCTGTGGAATTTTTCTCACACTTGAGAATGAAGTGAAGTGGTGGCAAAAAATAAGTGATGGATTAATTAACCAATCTCAAAATAATCAAGTGGCAGCAGCAGGAGAAAAGGCCACCACAAAAAAAAAAAACCTCTCTCCGAAATATCCTTTTCCAAACAAAAGGAATTAATTGCAAATCACACCTCACTAAAAAAATGGCAATGCCTCTTGAATGCAAACCAATACCACTTTGGAGCCCACAGAATTGGGGAGCCCACGGATTTCGGGAAGACTGGTAAAAGAAGAAAATCCGCATTAAACCGAATGTTTAAGACGGGTGATAGAAAACTGGCAACTCTAAAAATAATCCCGTAACGAATTATGGGATTATCCCTAAACTGTATATACATACCCGCATTTGTATTCCGACCGAATACAAAATGCAAAGAGACAAAAAAATATTCCTACACAGTATAATACTTGGATCCGGCTTAAACCAAAGCCCACCAGTATTATCTGTCCGAACCATGACACATGCACAAGTGCACGTGCATGTTCGAACCCTGCCATAAAACCAAACGGCCTCTACAACGTTTATCCCGAACTTTGGAAACTATCTGTGGGGGACTCTAAAGACTCGTCAATACTCTGGTAGTGGGTTTAACCACAAGCCGTCAGTGGTACTAGCTGTACGTAACGGCTGCCCATGTATTGACAGAAAGGGAAGCTGATGAGCGAACTCATCCTGAAACCCTACAGAGCCTATTAGTGACAATATCCATACAGTCCGGTCCGTTCGTCTATGAGCATCGCATATCGGGCCTAGGGGGCTGGTAACGTCAGACCCCCAATAGCGGTATAAGTCGTATCAGAGTGTAGCCCAGAACACCTTGAGATACTACTGGAGTACCTACCAGTAAATCTCCTGCCTCGGCCGAGGGCTTTGTGTAATGGCTCTCCTAGACACAGCGCGATCTCACCCCCAATACCGGGAGAGACGAATCCCCTGCCGATCCGCTCACTGCCTCCATGTGGCTCGGGACTGTACCCAACTAAAACCTGTTTGCACGACTCCTTTGAGCCGTGGTAGGGTAATAATCAAAGCACAATGGGAACTCACATGCGACAAATGACGATCTCAGGTCGATGAACTAACCTATACACATGTCACCAGGGAACTGCTATCTGACGCTAGGTATAATACCAACTAACAGGTTCCCGGCGAGTCCTGTCCGGTGCACTCATAACCCAATGAGCACCTGTATACATCTTAGGTGAACCAACTAACACCAATGGCTAGTGTGACCAGCCACCGCCCCTCGTCAGTGTCTCGACTGTATACACTAGTCTACTCTGGAGTATCGATGCCCTGTCTCGACACTCCCATGACTAGGGACCACTTTTAAGGATGCGCTTATAGACTACCCAACTCTCACGTATATGATCGCCATCATACTGCTGGTAGTAAAGAAAGAATCCTAAGGGCTCTATCAACGTGTAATAGTGAACAGTAATGTCACCTAAAGCTGTACACGACTGATAAAGGCAAACCAGATAGCATACTATCATCTCGAGTAAGACTGTCCTACCGGTATAGGTCCTCCCTCAATCATTGCAATCACGTACCTGCGATCCAATAACTGACATTGAGGGCACTACATCCAACAATCTACCACTTGCACTTAAGCCTAATTATTGCGATGTCGCATACTCACAGCCCGTGTGATACCGAACACCCAACTCCTCTACTAATCAGTTTCACAAAGCTCGTTTGAAAAACTATTGTGTTAGTGAAATAGCCTCAGTGAGTGGATCCGCCCTGATGTTTCTTTCTATGTCTATCTTAATCTCAAGTTCGCGGAGAAAGCCATCTCCCGAATAGAGTAATACCTGTCTTAGAATATGTTTTGATGTCTGATGGGACCTAGTTCATAAGTGAACTCCAAATCCAAATTTCTTAGACTGTATCGTCAACTGAACCTAATCAGTATCCTGCTCCATGCCTTCCTCAGTATCCGCCTGGACCACCTGTCCAAACTACTGCCCCTCGTCAGAGGGAAAACTATAACTCTGACAATCACTCTGTCATCGATGTCACCTTGGAAGCCTGGAATGATAATCGTCTCCCAAAGGAGGCTGCCGTTATCAAATCCCTAGAACATTCACTTATGTTCTAAAACTACTTCTTAATGTTTCTCCAGGATTGGATTAATATCTCAACTTATTGCATCTAGTGCAAAAACAACATCTGGTGTGGTACTTGACATCTCATGATTGACTCAATTGCCTAAGCAAGTGATCTTCCAATCATGCACATCCCTCTCCCCTTTAGTCTGTAAGACACCTTTAGAGAGGGTGACTCCATCACCTGCAGGTACACCACCATGCCAGGAGTCATCCATTCTAAAATACCTTTAGAATACTGTCTAAGTACCCAGATTGGGAAACTACCCAAATCTAGATCTAAAACCATAGATCTAGTAACCAGAATGTCAGATATAATATCCATATCCTGTCTGGAGAAACAACTGTGTGACAACCACAGTAAAACCGATTGTAGTATAGGAATTTTACTTCCTACTCTGTGTATGTCATCCAAATACCAGGACATCACACTCTACTACCTTCTTAACAAATCAATCCCCTATTCTGATGAAGTCAAACCCATGACTATCACATCAAAAATAGATGATCTATCTCCTCTATATCTGCTTTAGTCTATAAATAGACATAAGCTACTTGTCCACTATGCTTCCGCTGCTCCCACTGACTACGACAACCCTCTGTCAGAGTCATATACTCGTGCACTTCTAAAGCTAGTTTAGAACGACGCTATAGTCATCTTCCTGCCAGGTTTCATAGTCTGGAACAACAGTAATGGCAAGTCTTGGTAAACAAGAACCTCCCTTTCACCGTCCTTGAGGCTACCGGAGTACCTCTCGGGTGTCTGAGGTTATCCACCTTATCTGCGGAGTGGCTAATGGAATGTCAATCCTGATTAAATCTTTAGTTTCTTATTAAATTTTCAGTAATCGTTTGCTATTCTGGAATCACTTCCAGTTCTACCATACTCCCACTATTGTTTTCTGAAAAAGTCCATTTTACTAAAACTGTAGCGAGTCAAGAACAATATCACCATTGATCTTCCAGATGGTAGAAAGTCAACCCTCGTCATAGCCTGGGTCAATCCACAAACTGCCATTACAGAAATGTGCCTTGAGTTATCCAGAGTCTGGTTTTAAGAATAAGCCGGACAACTCCCCGTACCTTAACATCGTTAAGATATGAACCATTCTATATCCAATATAGAAACTTTGGCACTGATTTAATTGGAACCAGATTCAAATCATGCAGCTGTCTCCAGTGCATGTCAACTTAATGGAAAGAGGCTAATCAACATTACTCAACTTAGGAGTTCATCCAATTATGAGTAACCTGAAAGAGAAACAAGTTTCTCAAAATCATTACTATCGACTGAATACCCAACACAAGTATCTACATCTTCGATCACCTTGAAGAATCACGATACTTGCGACACCTGGTTCTCTACTTTATTCTTGTACCTATGACTTCTCAAAACTTATACATTGTATTTCTACGAAACACTTGTCTAAAAACTAGAGAAGTCAGAAGTAAACAGAATATAGTACGAGTACCAACCCCTTTGTCCTAATGGACACTAGACAACATACAATACTCTGTATGAGTCCCCTGAGTCGAATAACTCAAACCCTGCACGTCGTAGGTTGAAAACTGTACCCAGGCGATTTCCTCAAATATCACCAATTACAACGAATTCCGATATAATTAGGATGATCACCTAATTCCCAATAACTTACCCCCACTCATCATCTGTAAAACCATACAGATGTGAGAATCATACCTGGTAAATACATACCCTGGAGCAAGTGTCTAATTGGGAAATCAGTTTTCCTTTAACAATGCACAGTGAAACTGAAACATGAAAATGTTTCGAAGGGGTATCCGGGTATTCCTAGTAATGTCTCTTCCATAATCCAATTCATGACTGTAACAGTATATTTCATTGACATCGCTCCAAATCCCTTTATTTGTCTTTAGTCGTTACCTTCTGTACACCATTATTAGGCTAAATGGTTTTCTTCCTTCCCTACCGTTCGACACCAGCCTAAGGTTTGGAAGAAGACTATCCAATAAGCGTAATAGGTGTATAATCCTAATCCTAGGAGTACTCGCAACCTGAGAGAAGGTGATGATAAAAGACAACTGAATAAAACCTTATTCTATTTCTCCTGAACTAGAGAAAAGCAAAGGTGAAGCAGGAGTGGCGATGAACTACACGGTTTGGTCGTGAATAACAGCAGTCGCAACTTACTTTGCCCTCTTTCTAATCCCTTTATTTTTTCTTTACTTATTACCTTCTGTACACCCTACTTAGGCTAATTGGTTTTCTTCATTCCCTACCTTTCGGCACCTGCCTATGGTTTGGAAGAAGACTATCCAAAAAGCGTAATAGGTGTACCATCTCCTAAACCAAGGAGTACTCTCAACTTGAGAGAAGGTAAAAGGAAAAGACAACTGAACAACCCAATTCAATTTCTCTTGAACCTGAATCCATCCTCGAAGAAGTCCCTTCGAGTTCGTAAATAACCATTCGATGGATTTATCCAATGGAAGTGGATGTTCGTAGTAATACGAGGTGTTCGGGAGAAATGCAAAGGGTAAAAGAAGGAGTGGCAATGATGTATGCAACTCAGACAATCCAAAAGCCAGTATGTTTATAAGAAGGTTCGGTTAACTTGGTCACTGAGTCATAGTCTAGGGTCGGGCAATGGACGCTGCCAAAAAGAGAGAGAAAAGAAACACTCTGCGTGCACTCTAATCTAGATCAGAATGGTTATCACTTTATCTAATCAGGAAACCTCCCACTGTATCGTCAAATTCTCCTCCAAACCTGAAAGAAGAATTAGTCGGGATCACCCGAAGAGTAAACCAACTCATCAGTGGGAATCGGGATCCAACTATCATCGCATGATAACGTGAAGGAATCCACTCACGTTATCACACTCCAGAAGGTATGCGCATGCCTAGCAAGTTTCCTGTATGTTTGAAACTCCCGATATGGATTTTTGCCCCATGCTCTTATGACCTTGACGTTGGCCAAAATGTCATAAGTCACATGCCAAGTTCTACCCATCATTATCTTGTTAATTTGAACCCACCCGTACATACCTCTGACGTTGGCCAAATGGCAGTACGACTGTCCCAAACCAACTCATCTATCTATGCAACAGATGAATACCCAGCAGCTACCCAACACTATGCCTTGGTGTTGGTCAAAATACATAGCTAGAATACTATTGAATACCCAACTGAAATGAAGGAGGGCTACGGCTGGTTTTTGGCGAAAAACCTTTAACGTAATGAACTTGATCTCGTTGAAGGAACCTGATAGCTTTTTACAAAAATATAGTGGCGAAAACCTTTACTAAAGAGGTCACTCCCGGTGAAGGGATCTCGGCTCTTTCCTCGTGGAATGAGGTGTAGGATATTCCAACTGAATACCGCGATGCAAAGCAACAAGTAATCGACTATAGTGAAGTTATTACCCTAACGCAAACTTCTGCCCAAGGGGTCACTCCCGGTGAAGGGATCTCGGCCCTTGCCTTGTCGAATGAGGTGCAGGATATTCCAACTGAATACCACTGTGCAAAACAAAAGAAAACGTCCTTATAATAACACTTTTTGAAAATTGTTCCAACAACATCAAACAGGTTTGTTTTCTTTGCATTGATCAAAATCAATGCAGTCCCATCAATTAATCACACCAGAAAAGAACGAAAATAAAATGTATGTATATGCCATCCGCATTCGTCACTGGGTCCCGTCATCACCGTTAGGTTACTTAACTAACGACAGAGCGGGGACTGGACTAGCGCAGGTGCAAAACATATACAACATCTACAAGTATATATACCAATATACAATAATCGCTCCAGGCATGATAAATGCAACATCACAGAAAAGTAATAAGCATCACAGAACAATACAAATAATCTGGGAGCCCCGGGTTTCACAGAGCCGCAACTGAAACCCGACGTTCCCCTGGTCATGAGGATAGTCTGTGCAATGAAATCCTAGACCCCTGCGGGTGCGGCAAGTTACCCGCCAAAACCTGAATCGAGGCAACCCCCTTCAGCAGAGTGAATGGACAAACCAGCACATCACGGAATCCGGTAACTTGAGCACCCCTGCTTGGGTCAACCTATACCCCCTACGAGTGCGACGAATAGTCTGCCAATCCTAGAGTGAGGTCCCCTCCCTCTTAAAGCCATGAGATGCGGACCCATTGCCATCCAAAACCTGGCTATCCGTGCACTCCGTCTCGGGGTAACCCTAGTACATAAATGAAAATATGTACAACGGGTACATCGACCTCAACCCGGTCGTGTCCCAAAAGAATAATATACAAAAAGACAGCGACGGCAGTCCACATGTTGGACGCTCACCCCGCAATATCAAATGTACAAATAAATCCAGACTGCACTACCATTTCACACAGCTATCCACCACGACAAATCCTCAACATCACAGCACAACATAGAACATCAACGCGAATGTCACGTTCGTAAACCCGACTAAAAGGACTATAACAATTAGATAAGATTTACCGATCGAATGATATTCACTGTCGCAGATATAATGTAAGTACTGTAAACCAACACATTTAAAACTCCGATCGACAAAACATCCCGAAGTGGGCCCCAAGTACAAATCCAGTACTCAAACAAAATCTGGGCCCAAACAAAATATTCCAGAAACCACAATTCCACATGCAAGACACCGTGAAGAAAAATGGTGCACTGAAGCCCCAAAACGGCGGCGGAACCGCGGCAAATCTATGGGTTCTGCGGTGGTTCCGCGGCGGTTTTGTGGGATCAGTCTACCAAATTTCTACAGTAGTCTTAAAAAAGCTTGCACGATTTTCTGACATACTCAAAATAATTTTTAGACGACAAAAAAAATTCGACAAAAACTTTAACTTTGGAATCGCGGTTTTGGAAATTTCGTCCGATCGATATTTTAAACATGTTAGAACAAGCTAGTAAAGGTTAATGGCATGGCTCTGATACCATGTAAGTCTATGCCAGTGCCCCGGCCAGTAATCTGAGGCCAAACGCAGAACAAAAACTTTTACAACTGGCGCTAACATAGACTTTAACCCGGATCTAGCCATTAACGCTAAACTAGCAAACTACAAAGATGATAGAATGGCTATATCGATCGATCCGTGTCCTTCGGTCTTTAGCCATCATCCCACGCTCCACGCGGTATCTCCGATCTTCTGTCTCCTCGTCGAGGTGGCACCACGTCAATGGATCTTTATACGGGCTCCCGCCTCTGAACCGAGGCAATTCGGACATGAAGTTTGCTAACCGACATGTCCAAGATTGAAGTAGAGAGTGTGTAGAATATTTTGTCTCAAGACACCCAAGTTATTGGGTGAAGGTAAATTGAAGTTGATAATTGGGGTGATGAATTGAGCTAGGAATTTTAGCAAAAAAATCATTCACCTCACCCTTAAAGAGCTCGGCCAAAAAGCAATGCACACAAAGTTCTCTCTGTGGAATTTTTCTCACACTTGAGAATGAAGTGAAGTGGTGGCACAAAATAAGTGATGGATTAATTAACCAATCTCAAAATAATCAAGTGGCAGTAGCAGGAGAAAAGGCCACCACAAAAAAAAACCCTCTCTCCAAAATATCCTTTTCCAAACAAAAGGCATTAATTGCAAATCACACTTCACTAAAAAAATGGCCATGCCTCTTGAATGGAAACCAATACCACTTTGGAGCCCACGGAATTGGGGAGCCCGGGCAGACAGGAAAAAAAATAAAATCCGCATTAAACCGGATGTTTAAGACGGGTGATAGAAAACTGGCATCTCCAAAAATAATCCCGTAACGAATTATGGGATTATCCCTAAACTGTATATACATACCCGCATTTGTATTCCGACCGAATACAAAGTGCAAAGAGACAAAAAAATATTCCTACACATTATAATACTTGGATCCAGCTTAAACCAAAGCTCACCAGTATTATCTGTCCGAACCATGACACATGCACAAGTGCACGTGCATGTTCGAACCCAGCCATAAAATCATACGGCCTCTACAACGTTTCGCCCGAACTTTGGAAACTATCTGTGGGGGACTCTAAAGACTCGTCAATACTATGGCAGTGGGTTTAACTACAAGCCGTCAGTGGTACTAGATGTACGTATCGGCTGCCCATGTATTGACAGAAAGGGAAGCTGATGAGCGAACTCATCCTGAAACCCTACTGAGCCTATCAGTGACAATATCCGTACAGTCCAGTCCGTTCGTCTATGAGGATCGGATATCGGGCCGAGGGGGCTGGTAACGTCAGACCCCCAATAGCGGTATAAGTCGTGTCAGAGTGTAGCCCAGAACACCTTGAGATACTACTGGAGTACCTACCAGTAAATCTCCTGCCTCGGCCGAGGGCTTTGTGTAATGGCTCTCCTAGACACAGCGCGATCTCACCCCCAATACCGGGAGAGACGAATCCTCTGCCAATCCACTCACTGCCTCCATGTGGCTCGGGACTGTACCCAACTAAAACCTGTTTGCATGACTCCTTTGAAACGTGGTAGGGTAATAATCAAAGCACAGTGGGAACTCACACGCGACAAATGACGATCTCAGGTCGATGAACTAAGCTGTACACATGTCACCAGGGAACTGCTATCTGACGCTAGGTATAATACCAACTAGCAGGTTCCCGGTGAGTCCTGTCCGGTGCACTCATAACCCAATGAGCACCTGTATACATCTTAGGTGAACCAACTGACACCAATGGCTAGTGAGACCGGCCACCGCCCCTCGTCGGGGTCTCGACTGTATACACTAGTCTACTCTGGAGTATCGATGCCCTGTCTCAAAACTCCCATGACTAGGGACCACTTTTATGGATGTACTTATAGACTACCCAACTCTCACGTATATGATCGCGATCATACCGCTGGTAGTCAAGCAAGAATCCTAAGGGCTCTATCAACGTGTAATAGTGAACAGTAATTTCACCTAAAGCTGTACACGACTGATAAAGGCAAACCGGATAGCATACTATCATCTTGAGTAAGACTGTCCTACCGGTATAGGTCATCTCTCAATCATTGCAATCACGTACCTGCGATCCAATAATTGACATTGAGGGCACTACATCCAAGAATTGACATGGTGACTTGATGATTTTGGATTCTTCTTGATATTTTCTGGATTTGGAAACCGCTTGTGAAAGTTTTGTAAGCTGATGAACCATTTTAAAGAGAAAAATGCGGTTTTCCTTGATATGTTGAGTATCGTCCACCATGATGTTTTCTCGGTTCTGAGATATTTTCGAGACCCGATTCGAGGAGTTGGATGAACCATCTCGGGTACATGGTGGACCCGGTATGGTACCCCGGGGCTAGAAGCTCGAGTTGTAGACGATGAGCCCGGCAGGGGAAGACTGCCTACCGGTGATTTTACCTGGCGCGGCGGATATCCGGAGGATACCGTTCGTGGTCGTGAGATTGATGATATGGGTCGATCCGGACTGATGGAGCCCGAGGTTTTTTTGATATTGAGATTTGAGACATTGAGATATTGAGATTAGTGTTTTGTGTCGATGCTTGACACGGATTCTATATTGATTTCATTGATGATATCTCGATTTATATACATACAGAAATCTCATTGATTAAAGGAAAACAGTTCTTCGATTCATGATGTACTCTATTCTCATTATATACATTGCACATCATTTTAGTGACATATTGTTACCTGACATTTGTACATCTTATTCGTGGCATGTTGTTACCTGAGGCACTGACACGAGTACTTGGTATTACACTTAGGGATAGATGTTTACCCTTTCCATTATATTATGATTCAGGCCATATTATTATTTTGAGGATATTACTGATCGTATGACCTAGGATTGCGTTATACATGCGATTTCTACTCGTAGATGTTTTCTACTCACGAGTTGGCAACTCACCCCCGTTGTGCCACAGTTCCTTGCAGGTTTTGCCATACAGGTTTCGTTGCGGCTCTGCTGGCACACTGTTCCTTCCGGGTGATTGCTTTGGTAGGTGGGTCCTTTTGCATCAGGACCACCATTATTTATTTATTATTTCAGTTGTATCTAAAAACTTCATCAACCAGATTGTATATTTGATAGAGATAGAAGACCAGACTTGTTATTCTTCGACCTTAGAGTCGCACATTGTATTATTATGGTTTTCATGCTGATTTTGGGTTTTCTTTTGAGTTTGGATCCTCGCCTTTCGGCGTTGTATATTATATTAATTGTGTGGTTTTGTCCGTCGATTGACGAAGAGCTAGCTCCCGCTTGGGGATGCCTTTTATTTATTTCATATACTATTCGTGTTGTATCCCGTTTAGGGCCAGTATTTACAAAGGAGACTCTGCCGAAATTTTCAGAAAATACTTGAGATTTTAAAAAATACATACTTCGGCCTATGTTGTTAAAACAACTTGCTTTAAGTTGGTTTTTCCTTCACTCTACTGCTTCTGGTTTTGATTTCTGGGTTTTGGTTTACTTAGATTACGTACGCCTCGAGACGTTTCGTAATTTAAGTGCCGGTCATGTTCCGTACTTTTCGGGTCATGACAAAGTTGGTATCAGAGCGTTAGGTTTTACCTTCGGAGTGTAGGACGACCCTTGGTTGATGGAGTAGGTAGCTTGAGTAGAGTGACGTACCGTACGTATGTTTCGCGGCATTTTTACGATACGATACTCCACTTAAGAAACCTTAGGATGTACATTTCTTTGTACAACATTATATTCATTCATATGATCTATCCTCATGAATACCAGTTATTGTTTTGTTACCACGATTGTACGGGTAGAGAGAGCTGCGGCTAGAGTTGCGGTCAGCACGAGCTCGTCACGGACGAGGACTGACCAGGGCGTGATTCCTGGGACATACGATTGCATAGAGGCGTCTTTTTATTGTGTTTTCGCGCAACGAGCGTTTGATGAATCGCTTTTACGAGATTTCTCGGATGTGCAGATCAGCACCAGAGGATTAGGCTACTGTTAGAGGCCAGCCAGAATGTGATAACCGTTAATACACCGATTATTTGATGATTGAGACACGGTTCAGCATGCGGATGAATGAGCCAGTTGTTGCTGCGAAGGATGAGATATTACCCCTGATGCTTGGAGCTATTGCAGCACGAGTTGTACTTAGAGATATGATAGAAGGTCGCTAGTCACCGAGGATGAATGACTAGGACATGTGGTTCGTTCGCTTACCCCGATGCGAGATCATCAAATAGATTGATTCCAGCTAGAGACGACTTCACGTAGGTACGTTGAGAGTCGATAGAGGCGATCGAATGTCAGAAACCCATATTCCTAGTTTAAAGTATTCGGAAAGTCATGCAAGCAATTCTATGGACCCTCTAGAAGAATGAAACCCTAACTCGACATAATGACCGTGTGAAAGCCTTTGAACCTTAGGGTTTGCGGCGGTTCCGCAGTGCCATTAGTGAGGCTTGGGTTTGCCCTTCTACGGCTGGTCCACCGATGCTGTGGTATGTACTCGATACTATTAAACTGTACCCAAGATGTTGAGCTCTTGGGGGATTATGTGGTTTTGACGAGTCGATCGAATGGTTCGACTTCATTCGGATGCTATGTGGTGAGATGCATTGCTTGGGAGACTCCAGATACGAGTATAGCCGTTGGAGCGCTGTCCATGCAGCCACGATGAGACGAGTCCGAAGCAGTCGACAGTAGAGAAAGGTGGAGTAAGAGGTTCGTACGAGATCTTGATGAGATGACGTTCCACTCCGCCGACATCAGAGATGTGATACGCATGTAGAGGCGTTGTATATGGATATATCTTCCAGGAGAAGTCATGATGAGTATGCAGCCGTTCCGGAACAAGAAATAGATTTAGTAATGATGATGACTTCCAGCAGGCCAGAGTTCAGCATCGTCGACGAGATATGTTATGAGTGACCATGACAGTTGGCCATAGATCTTTAGAGGATATGTTAGAGCGGGGCTATTTCCGTCATCTTTGATTTTGTTATTTTGAGCGATTTATTTGCATGATTGAGATTTTTGCACCACAGTTGCACTTGACTTCGATTTGATGTCATTCGAGATACTGACTTTGATTTCATACCTATGGTATGCATATGATTTGACTTGTGTTTTCGGCATAGATTTAATGCACTTTAGTATTTTGATTCGATTTTTTGCACGTTGATGCACAGGGTTATGAGCTTATATACCACGACATACCTGGTTTGGATTTGGATTGAGATGTGTTGTATGCCTTCGATTTTGACTGTGATATTCGATATTTGTTTTCGTGCACCTTGTGCACTTGACTTGGATTTTGCGCATACTTGACGCGCTTGATGCGATTTAGGTGCACACTAGATGCATTAAATCGAGATTATTTATGCATATCAGATGCACCTGGTTTTGCTGTCAAGTACACACGTTGCCCTTGACAGGTGTTTTCGTGCACACCCGTTGCACTCAGATTTTGTTTAGGTGCACATGTATGGCACATTCATGGATTTCGATTTCCATGCGCACCAGACGCACGTGGCATTCATATATATTTGGGATTGATTTCTTTTGGAGCAGTATATTTTATGATACTTTCTATTTGGTTTAGTACTGAGCAGGACTAGTCAGAGGACAATACCTAAGTATATTTTTTTTTGCATGCATTGATAGTTATAGAAGGGATTTCCAAAGATGAGCTATAGTTTCAGTATTTACCTATGTGTCCGAGATGACACGAAACATTTTATAAAGGAAACCCTTCTAAAATTGCTTTCAAAACGGCGGAACATGCATATTAAACAAAGAATATATATATATATATATATATATATATATATATATATATATATATATATATATAGTTATTTCTTACAATAGACATTCGCCACTGTGTAGTGTTGCGAACATCGCACGGCGATTTGAAAAAGGTTTGGCATGAATTGATTCCAGATGTTTTAATGATGTATATCATGTTGGTTTTTGTATTGGATCTTGACATTGATGTCTTCCCCATAACTCCGATGATTGCGGGATGCTTGACGGAGTTTTGATTTTGGTTTATATATCTGTTTTTCATGCGCATGCATTGCGCTACGATGTGTTTTCTGTATTTAGGATTTCGGAGCCCCGACGACTTGATGGTTTTGCTTAAATGTTTTAGTATTTGGGGGGAGTTTTAATTTAAATTCGGGGACCGAATTTCTTTAAGGGGGGAAGATTGTAACGTTTTGAAAATCGTTCAGGTGAAATTTCGGTTAATCGGTAAAATAACGTGTGTTTTCCGTAAAAATCAGGATATAAATATCTTTTAATATAAAATTAAATATACATATTCTAGCTATGTAATTGCTAGTATTTGGTGTTTATTGAGCCACTTGTAAAATTTCTAATTTACTGAATTTTTTCCGAAATTAATTATTTTAAGCCGTCGCTAATACATTTAATTAGGAAAAATTACAAATTGGAATGGGATAATACAAATTTTGTGCATCATGACACACTAAAACAAAATGTTACATGTTGCTTTGAAATGAATTGGAGTTGTTATGAGGGTTCTTGAAATTTAGGAATGAGTTATAAGAAAACTAAATAATTAATAAAAGACTTAATGAATGTGAAAATTGGAGAAGTTCCTACACTAACCCACTTACCCACACCTCACCCTCTCTTCCTCTCCCCTTATGGCCGAGCCCCCCCTTGGCAGACCAAAAAAAATGTTCACCCTATTTCACTCCTAAGGTCAGGAGAAGAAAAGAAAATGAAAAGAAAATTAAGAAAACATTAATTAAAGAAGTATGGGTACTTGGGTATGGGAGTTGACTAACATTTCCTCACTCATTTCCC